>CM053585.1:56950055-56965133 GCA_028646515.1 Pseudochirops corinnae
AAACAGATCCCAATAAATGAAAAAATAGAAGTCAGTGTCAAACATCTCATTGGAAAAAAAATGCTGATCTGGAAAAAATCCAGGAGAGATAATTTGAAAATTATTGGACTACCTGAAAGCCATGATCAAAAAAATAACCTAGAAATCATCCTTCAAGAAATTCTCAAGGAAAATTGCCATGATATTTTAGAACCAGAAGGCAAAATAGCACTTGAAAGAATTCACCTATCACCTCTTGAAAAAGATCCCCCCCAAAAAACTCCTAGGAATATTATAGCCAAATTCCAAAGTTCCCAAGTCAAGGAGCGAATGTTACAAGCAGCCAAGAAGAAACAATTTGAATATTGTGGAAACACAATCAGGATAATACAAGATCTAGCAGCTTCTACATTAAGGGATCACAGGGCTTGGAATATGATATTCCAGAGATCAAAGGAGATAGGATTAAAACCAAGAATCACCTACCCAGCAAAACTGAGTTTAATGTTTCAGGGGAAAATATGATCATGGAAAGAAATAGAGGACTTTCAACCATTCTTGATGAAAAAAACAGTTGAATAGCAAATTTGACATTCAAATACAAGAAGCAAGAGAAGCATGAGAAGGCAAACAGGAAAAAGAAATCATAGGGAATTTACCAAAGTTGAACTATGTACATGCCTACATGGGAAAATGATAATTATAACTTACGAGACTTTTCTCAGAATGAGGATAGTTGAGGGGAATATAAATGTGTGTGTATACACATACATACATACATACATGTACATGTCTATATAGGAGGTTATATGTGCATATGAATTCATATGTGAACATGTATATATATGTGTACAGCTATACATAGACAGAGGACACAGGACCAATTGAATAGGAAGGGATGATATTTTTAAAATAATCTTAAGAGGTGAGAGAGGAGTATAATGAGAGGAGATGAGGAGAGACAAAATAGGGTCAATAACCTCATATAAAAGAGGCAAGAGAAAACTGTTACAATGGAGGGGAAGAACAGGAAGGCTAAAGGAAATGGGTCAACCTTACTCTCACTGAATTTAGCTTAAGGAGGGAATAACATGCACACTAAATTGGGTGTCTTACCCTAGAGAAGAGTAGGGGGAAAGGCGATAAGAGGGGGGATGATAGAAGGGAGGGCAGTTGGGGGGGGTGTAATTATAAGCACACACTTTTGAAAAGGGACAAGGCCAAAGTATCAAACAGATCAAGTTGGGGGCAGGATAGTCAGTCTTTCACAATATATCCACAATGGAAATGTTTTGCATAACTGCACACGTACAACCTATATTGAATTGCTTGTCTTCCCAGTAACTGTGGGTGACAAGGAAAGAAGGGAAGTAATCTGGAATTCAAAGTTTTAAAATCATATATTTAAAATATTATTATAATTATAATAATAATTATTATTTTTACATGCTACTGTGAAGTAACATATACAGGCACTGGGGTATGGAGATCCATCTTGTCCTACCAGAAAGTTGGAGGGGTATGGGGGATGCTGTAGGAGAAAGCAGATTTGGGGAGGGTGTAGTCATTGGGATCTCTGTTTTTCGGTGGTGAGTAGGGGAAAGATGGGGAGAAAATTCGTCACTCAAAATGTTGTGGAAATGAATGTTGTAAACTAAAAATAAACATAAAATTTAATTAAAAAAATAAAAAGCCTTTATTAAATGCTTACTATGATATTGTCATTACATTAAATACTGGGCATATAAATACAAAAGAAAGATAGTCCCTGTCCTCTTAGAGACTCACATTTTAATAAGGGAAATAGCATGGATGGGGGGATAGGGACTAGAGAAAAGTACTTTGATTTGAGAAGTCACAGAGAAATGTAAAGGAGTCATAGGACAAGTTTATATGCTTTGAAAAGGTCACAAAGCTAGTGTTGGTTTTCTTACTATTTACTAAGCTAGAGATGAAAAGAGGGATTGGAATTACAGTGCAGGGGCAAGTTAGAATATGGACTTGAAAGAAGCACAGTGTGGGGAGGGTAATGCTGTGACCTGTTAGATAGAAGGCTATGTGAACCCTCAAAAATGAAGTCAACATGGACACGTGGCCATAAGGGGATTCCAAGGGCATGTGTTAAATGGGACATTTTAGTGGTGTATTGTTAACAGTAGCTACAAGTTCACAAGGTCACAGGGCTACAAAGGAACGAAGGAGATGTGCCTCAAATCTCAAAGCTTATAAAAATGTTTGGTCCCACATGTATTGTGTATCTTCATTAACTACTTCAGAAACATTTTTTGAGCACCTTCTTGTTTCTTTTTGTTTTGTTTTACTGTATTTTTCCCCCCTTCTAATTAGCAAGCATTTAGTTTCTCTCCCTCCCAACCCACTCCCATAGGGGAAGGGAAAGAAAAACAAAGTCCTGGTAACAAAAGTTCATAGTCAAGGTGGAAAAAAAATTCCCTAATTGGTAATACCCAAAAATGTATGATGCTATCCACTTCCTGACTCAAGATGAAGAATGAGCACTTACCATTTTTATGACCCATTCTGTGTACTGGAGGTGATAGAGAGAAGAATAAGGCATGACCTCAGCCATCGTTGAGTTTAGAATCTAATAAAGAAATGAAATGTGTGCAGAGAAAACTCTTATATAGAGTGGAATGCAGTAAATGCATTTAATTTTAAAAAGTATTATGTAATATACAAAAAAGAAGGACATCAATTTCTGCTAGGTCAGTGAGTCAACAGATATTTAAGTGCCTCCTGTATGGGAGGTATTATACTAAGCACTGGGTGTACAAAGAACGGCCAAAGATAGTTCTTGTTCTCAAAGATCTCACTGTCTAATTGGGAGTCAACATGCAAACAAAGAAGAAATGTAGAAAAAAAGTAATATACAGGAAAATTTAGAGATAAATCACCAGATGGAAAGCCCTAGCCTTAAATGGAGAGTCTGGAAAAGCTTCCCACAGAGGCTAAGTTTTCCATTGGGGTTTAAAGCAACCTAGGGAAGCCGGAAGTGATAAGAGAGAACATTCCAGGCAGAAGAAGAGCAAATGAAAATACCCTGAGCTATTAAATGGAAGACTTGCTAGTGGATGTGGCAAACAGCCATTCTCACAGGTATAAGATTTCAATGGAGAGGGAGAGTGTTCCTGATCTAGGAAGCTGTTATACATTATATAATTCAACTTTGTTTTATGCTAGACCATATTTCTCTGTTGTGTTTTATTTCTGCACTATGATGCTCATGTAACTATATCTTTACAGTCTGGTACTCTACCCATTGTGCTGCCTAGCTTCACTATTAAGCTCCTACTATGTGCTAAAGGCAAAAGACCAATTCTGTCCTCAAGGAGCTCATGGTCTAATGTGGGCAAGAACATGAAAACAACAATGTACAAATTTCAACATAAACAGAATAAACTGGAGATTATGAATGGAAGGTACTTGAATTAAAGGGGGAATCAGGAAAAAACCTCTTAAAGAAGATGAAATTTTACTTAGGACTTGAAGAAATACAAGGAAAGCAGGAAGTGCAGATGAGCAGGCAGGGTATTTTAGGCACAGGGGATTCAGCAGTGAAAAGTGTGGATTTTGGAAACCTAAGGAAGCAAAATATGAGTGTCATGATGGCAGGACAAATTGACAGGTAATTATTAGTTGTTTCTAATGAATCTATCACTCAGGTGAGTCACTAAGACCTGGTCTTATAGGAGAGCAGGGAGGAGTCCATTAAACCAGGGCTTTTGGTGAGGGTGAAAATTAGATTTAAAGAAACATGGTTTTGGAAGCTAGAAACACCATTATAGTGGATTTTGTTTGCGTGTTCTTTTTTCTTTTCAGAACATTGGGGGAAGAGAAGTTAGAAAAAGCTCTTGACCTGGTATCAAAACTCTTAAGATAAAGCCTTAGTCATGCCACTTTCTAAGTAACCTTAAGCAAGTTCAATTTAATGTAAAAAGTACCAGCTTTAGAACTGCACAAACTGATTGTAGAATTGCAGAGTTCAAATAGCATTTCTGCCACTTCTTACAAATATGACCTTGGCCAGGTCACTTCCTTGTCTTCCTCATTTATAAATTCAGAAGTTAGAATTAGATAATCTCCACTTTCCCTTCTAGCTCTGTGGTTTCATTAAAATAGCTCAACACAAAAAGCATTGAGACTGCTGGCTGTTTTATTTCCCTACACTTGCAGCAGTATTGTTTCTAAAAGCAGACAGCAGCCAAAATATCTATCAAAGGCTTCCTTCTATCTGTACCAGGAGTTGAAATATGACCACTGAGATTGCCTGCTGAGATGATCAAACTAAGTACTTACTTAGACCAGTGATGATCAATGTCTTATGAGTAATATGGAAATTGAGTTCAACACTTTGAATAAAACCCAAACACAGAAACCTGGCAAAATAGTATTACCCAAGGTAGCACACCTCCCCAACCTCAACATAATTGCTTTTCTTTTGCTGCAATTTTCACAATACAAGAAACATTTCTGTGCACTTACAAATTTTACTGTCGACTGCATGACTGTAAAACCAGTTGAGGAAAAAACAAGAGGAAACAATGGCCATAAAAATGCATTAAATACCCATGATTGCTACTTTTTAACTGCCTCAGAGGAAAGTCTGCATTCAATGCCTGTTTATGGAATCTCTGTAATCACTGGTGAGGATGTGAGAGAACCATGAAAGAGATACTGACTTCGAGTCTTGCTTTGACTCTTATCTCAATTCCTATGTGGATCAAAACCATGAAGCAGAGATCCTTTTATCCTGGGCCTTCCTCAACTATATCAGTAAAATAGAGTTGAGGTAATATAAGTTCCCCCCTGCTCACCTTACTGAAAAGGGTTAAAGGCTTATTCCTTTTATTTTTCCCCTGACATGTTAGAGGTAATGGATGATCCATTAGGAAATCTGGTTTAGAGTTCTAACTCCACTACAAACTATCTGTTTGGTCTTTGTCTACCCTCTTGCACCATTCTGAGCCTCAGTTTTCTCCTCTGTAAAATGGTCTGTAAAATAAATAGGATAGACTGGGGAATACTGTAAAAGTTGCATTGGATTTGGAGTCAGAAAAAGGTATTTTTAAGTCCTGTCCCTATAACTATGACCAGGTACAAGTAACTTTACCTTTGCTATATATTTCTTATTCCTTTCCCTACCCTCATGCCTGCAACATAGCTGTTTCTCCATAGCACTGTTTATAACTTCATCCGTTTATTATTTTCTGTTGGTCAAATTTCCCTATTAGAATTCTTTAAGATAGGCATTGTCTAATCCAGGGGTGTGGAACCTGCAGTCACCAGGTCACACATGGCCTTCTAGGTCCTTGGGTGTGACCTTTTGACTGAGTCCAAGTTTTACAGAACAAATCCTTTTATTAAAGGGATTTGTTCTGTGAAGTTTGAGTTTAGTCAGAGAAGGCTGCGTTGCCCACCCCTCGTCTAATCCTTGTATAACCCTCAGGACTTAGGACAACATTCTTCATGTGGTTGTTTAAATTGAAATAATTGAATTCAAACGACATATAAGATCTTCAAAGACTAGTAACAAGTATTTATTGATCAATTTCTGCATACAGTCAGTTAGTGAATGATCAGGAATATGTGAGAAGGGAGGAAGAGAAAGAGAGGAGAGTTACTCATAATTATCTTATAATATGCAAACTCTTAGTCTTGATGAAAAGGCTAGCTTTCCATTTAGACCAAATCCTCTCATTCATATCTAGTAGGAATATAGACTAATATCCATTAGTTATCAGATTCAAAATGGTGGACTTTGAGATGAGAATTAAAAGAGCAAGTTTGTTTGGGGATCAAAATATGTGACAAGTAGGGCTATCCCTATAATTTTCTCATTGAATTGCAAATCAAACCAAAACCTCATTTGCAAGTACAGTCTTATTACACTTTCAAAAAACAAAAAACCTAGGCTGAGATAAAGTCAAAGAATGAGTTAAGTTTTCATCTTTTTCCAGTCTGCTGGAACTCTTAATTAACAAGATTCTATACACAAAAATATGTGCCAGACATTGATCCTCCCCACTCGCCTTTAGACGTTCTTAAAAAATCTCAAGAATCTATTTTGGGATATGTCCTGAGCTATTAATTCAACCTTTTCTAAAGCCAATTCAAGATGCTTAAGTTAGCTTCAATTGACAGGTGAGATAAAGTTAGATCCCGATTCCCCAGTTACCATCTTGGGTTTTCTCTGAGTATTCATAATAAGAATGTCATTTATAAAATGCATTCCTTATAATACCTAGTGAGACATATAGGACAGCTATCCGTATACTCTTTTACTAACTAAATAAACTAAAGAATGCATTTCTTGCCTCCATCCCTCTCGTTTTTTGATGCAATGTCATCCCTCATTGAACCATCTCTCTCTCTTTCTCTCTCTCTCTCTCTCTCTCTCTCTCTCTCTCTCTCTCTCTCTCTCCCTCTCTCCCTCTCCTTTTCCCTCTCCCTCTCTCAGCAGCCCTGCCTTATCTATGAACTTCTTATTATTTCCAATATGCCTTTAAAATACTCTTCGTGTACTCTTTATCTTCTCTCCCTCTATCACACCTCATATTTTTTCTCTATTATCCACCTTTGCAATCATCTTTTATACACTTTGTAGGGGATAAATAAGAGTTGGTCAATGAGTTCCCTCTGCATTAAAATGGACAACCTTCGATTTTCTCCTCAGCAGCCTTTTTTTTTTTTCATTTTAAGAATTTCATACTTGAAAGTTTCCTACTACCTACTTGGCTGAAGACTTCTTTTCAATTTTTTGGCTGTGGTATCCTACCTTTCATTTTAATGAACCCTTTGAAATCTGTTCTCCTAATAGCCAGTGAGTATGCCAAAACATGCCTGGCTTTCCTCTATCAAAAATTCTGAGCTGAAGTATTGAGGTGATTCTCATAATTTCTTGCCCAGCAATAACTAGTTGATGAGAATCAGATCTGGAATGTCACTATCCTCAATGGCTTCTTCCAACTTTTGAAGGCTATATCATCATGAAGGCAAACTAAGAAAGTCACTGGCAAGAAGAGAGATCCAAAAGAAATCTGGATAAAGTGAACTCCCCAGAGCCAGAATTATCATAGTGGCCTAAGGATCTGTCTCTATCACTTATATTGGAGTAGAGAAGACTCAATATCTCTGCTTGCCACTACCATATATAGCACTTACTAATAACTGTCTTGATCCCCTTTATAACACTAATTTGTCACCACCTAGAGCCCTGTGGTTTTCATGTTTTTCAATTAGGATACCTTCCCACTAAAGTGTACTTCTCTCATGCCTACCCTGTCTAGAGTCCTGTGCTATGTCCACTGCTCCTTAGAGCAGTGTGTTCGCAACAGTGATTGCCCATCAAATATGAGATATTATTTACCCTAATTCTTTGAGGACAGGAACTAGGTCTCATGCTTCTCCTTTGATCTAAGTAATACAGAGCAGTTGGTTCTTTTCTTTAGTTCTTGAAGAGGACCAAAATAACATTACTATCTTGGAGTCAAGGTACAGTGTGTCCAACTGTGGCTGATCAGATAAATATGAATTTGGGAGGTTCTACCACAGGTCAGACACAGGTAGTCCACATGAACATTTGTAGTGAAGATGTCTCTAAATTTGCTAATTTCAAATGTCTTTTGAGCTATTGCAATTCTGCTTTGCTCATAGAGCACAGCACCTTCTTTGATTCAGGTCATTCATCCTAGGTGGTCCTTTGCCAGTGTCTCACATGACAAGCAATTAGTTCATTGTTCTTCAAAGAGAACTTGAGAGTGTCTTTGTATCACTTCCAACCTCCATGTGAGCTCTCTCCTTGTGTGACGTCTATAAAATAGTCTTTTTAGGCAAATACACATTTGATATTCAAATAATTAGCCAGGTTATCAGAGTTACAGTCTCTGAAGTAGAGTGTAAATGGCTGGCAGGTTAGCTCTAGAGAGGACTTCAATTTCTAAGATCTTATCTTGCCAGGTGATCTTCAGAATCTTCATCAGATAGTTTAAATGGAAGCAATTCAGTTTCCTGTCATGTTGCTGGTATATTATACAGGTTTCCCAGGCATACAATAATGAGGTCAGCATAACAGTTTTGTAGACCTGCAGTTTTGTAGGCAGTTTAATACATCTCTTCTCCCACACAACTCCCTTTACTTTTTTTCAGAGCCTCCCAAACTCTGAGCTAGCTCTGGCAATATGTGTGCCTTTATCATCTGTGAATATTCCTGAAAGTATATTGCCAAGGTAAGTGAACTTATGCACAGCATTCAAAATTTCTCCCTTCACTATAACTGATGGTTTCACATATGAATGGTGTGGTGGTTGCTGGTGGAGAGCCTGTGTTTTTTTGGTATTGATTGTTAGGCCAAATTTAGTAAAAACAGCAGAGAATTGATCCATACTTTGCTGTATTTCAGCTTCAGAGGCTGCGTTGAGTACATAATCATCAGTGAACAAAAAGAAATCATGCAGCAATTCTCCCTCCACTTTAGTCTTGGCTTGCAGTCTTTTCATGTTAAATAATTTACCATCAGTGCAGTAGCTGACCTTGATGCTATTTTTGTCATTGTTGAAGGCATCTGACAACACTACTGAAAATATCAAGCTGAAAAGCTTAGAGGAAAGCACATACCTTGCTTCATTCTATTGGTGACTGGGAAAGCATGACACTATGGTCCATTACTCAGAGCCCAGACAAACATGCTATCATGAAACCGAAGCACAATAATGATGAATTTCTCTGGACACCCAAATTTGCCATATTTTTCCAGAAGCCCTCACAAGTGGCAGCATCAAAGTCTTTGGTCAGATTGATGAACAATGTATGCAGACTTCTGTTCTACATCTGACATTTCTCAATGTCATGCATCATGCATCAAACACCATGCTAACCATTCCTTAGCCTTTTCTGAAGCCACACTGGCTCTCAGATAGATAACCACCAGGTGAAGGATCAGCCTATTAAGGAAGACTGGCAAACAACTGACTGACAATGACTGAGAAAGATGTGTGATTATCACAGGACAATCTATTTCCTTTACCTTCATAAGGATGGACAATGGAGGCATCCTTGAACTCTTGAAAGATAAAATCCTCTTAGCCATATAACCCAAAAGATTTCAGGAAGCTTTTATGTGAGCAATAGAACCTGCACCTTATAAATCTCAGTTGGAATAGAATAAACACCAGGCATTTTGCTACATGAAAGAAGTCAAAAGACATTCAAACTCTTCTTCAGTTGGGAGTTTGGCTAGGGAGGGATTAACTTTATCTGAAGTATATGGTTAGTGGCTTCAACACTGCTTGATAGTTTTCCCATCTTTCTCATCTTTTCTCAGTCTTGGTTTTTTCATCTGTAAAACTAAGACAGCATCAGTAACAAACTCATATGTTTATTATGAGGATAAAATAAGATACTATCTGTAAACTGTTTTGCAAACCTTAATTTATAATTTATACATTATTTAATTTATAAAATGTTCCCATTATTGCTACCACCACCACCACCAACAGCAATATTATGCTAGATTTATCCGTTCTCCTTTTATTTCTAAAGCTTCCTAAAACTTAGCTTCCTTTGAAATACAGCACTTTTCTTAGCACCCTCTTTAGGTCAGGCTACGCATCCTCTCATACCCCATGAAGCCTAGGACCAGCAATAACTTTTTCCATGCTATTTATTGCTGTCTTTATCCCATACTCTACTGACACTATGAGTTAGAAACCACCTCCTCTCCTTTAAAGTTCACTCCATTTTTTTTCTAGATTTGTTTGTAAACCTCCGGACCCATGGAATATTACTCTCTTTGAAAATGAGTGCGTTGCATTTCATGTTGTTCCTTTCTACCCCTATATTTGACCCTTCTTCAAACCAGCTATCATTGTATTTCCTCAAACTTCATCATTCTTATGAACTCTGTCTTTAATGTACCTCAATTATGTAAAGAGAAAAAATAAACACAATCATAACACAGACCATTCCGTCCTGGTTCAATTGAAAATATACCGGGATTTAGAACGCTTGATTAGGTCTATGAAAGTTCCCTCCAGAATCCCCTTTAATACATCATACATCTGCCAGGCATGATAAATTATCTGTAATAAATACTCTAGGCAATACAATTTCTCTTTATCCCTCTGTTGATACTTACCTAAGACTATCCACTGTTCTTCCCCCTTCCTGTTCCTGGATCTCCTTATATGACTTAATTTTCATAAAATACAAAGTTATTCTTCTTCTACCATTTATTTATTTTGTTATGACTCCATTGTAGAACCATATTTTCATCAGGTGTTATGATATCTATGTAGATGGAAACTTCCTTTATGATCTTTACTTTAGTTTGCCTGTAACTTAAAGTTAGTGCTTATGTATACCCCTCTGAATCAGAGGTCTTTGTAGTTGCTTTTTCATGTTTCATATGAATTACTGCATATATATATATATATATATATATACACTACTTTTTTCCCCGTTCTAAAACTGTCCTTTTACACTCTAGTATCTAGTTAGACTGATATGAATGGGTTTTATTCTCACTCCTCCTTCTAGCTTAGCACATAGACTTCTTGAGCATCTTGGCAAAATTCTTGGAAAATATTGTTCCTTTTTTGGTTAACCTTTCTTAGATGCCATCTGTACCTGCCTAAGTTTCCAACATTCCTGTTTCTTAAACTCTGGTTTATTGTTACCTCTTTCAAAATTCTCATATAGTTCAAGATTTCCTTTTTTCCCTTGAATCCTTGTTCTTTCTTTTGCTTCCATATTGAGTCCCTTCTTTCATTTTACATATAACAATTAATTCCCTCTGATACTCTGTAATTTCATAATTTTTTTTTCTTGAAGAGGGACATGAGACTACACTTAGATTATACATACAGTTTTGTGATACTATATAATGTTCTACTTTACAGTGCTAGGGCATTTTAACAATTAATTTTTTTTCATTTTAATAAAATTGTGTTTTCTGACTGCAACAGTCCTGTGTTTCTACTAATCTGACCCAGAATTTCTGATATTAACAGACTGATCTGGTTTATCTTCTTCTATTGAGTTTTATGTCAGTTGAGTTCTATATTTCACACCACACACGTGATTCATTGCTTTCTTTTGTATCTTTACAGTTTTAAGCCTGAATATTCCTCCAAGCATTTAAATGCTACATATTGTAGCATTTAAAGAGCATACTTTGGTGACTCTTTGTGATATTGCAACAGTTGTTGACCTGAAGAAGGATTTCTTCCCTTTCTTTCTGTCTTTCTTTCTTTTTTTTTTCTTTTTGGAGTGGGAAGGTAGGGCGATTGGGGTTGTGACTTGCCCAAGGTCACACGAGTAGTTTTTTTTTTGCATGTGTGTTAAGTGTCTGATACCAGATTTGAACACAGGTCCTCCTGATTCCAGGGCCAGTGCTCTATTCGCTGCATCACCTTGGCACCCCATGAAGAAGGATTTCAAGGATCATTAAAGACCATAATAAAACAAGATAGTCATACCAAAGTACAAAGTTAAGAAACTGGTTGAAATTGAAATTGAAAAAAAAAAGCAACAAGAATTAACAAACCATTGTGTGAAATAACCTAATCAAGTTCCAGAAAACAAGCAAAGGTATTCAAAGGGTATATTAACTGGGAAAGTTGTTACTGACTTTTCTGCAGGGATCAATAGGACTTTGCAACCCTTTGGATGTGAAAAATTAGTGGCAGCTATCTGTCAAGCAATTAGAATACTGGAGACAGGACTAAGAGAGAATCTGGCTTCAGATATTTACTATTGTTCCTGGGCAAGTCACACACTCAATCTTTCTCAGTTTCCTCATCTATAATACCTACGTCCTATGTTTATGGAGAGGATAACATGTGATAATATTTGGAAACTTTTTCACAAGTCTTGAAGATCTACACAAATGTTAAATGCTAAAAATTATAACAAAATTTCAAACAGAATGATTGCTAGTAATATTGATGATAATAGAAGATGGAGCATCAGTTTGAAGAAAAATCAATCAACTTGTTCTTGGATATGTTGAGATGGAGATGATAATGAGATAATTTTTTTTTTTGAGATAATTTTTGTAGTTAGTGGGTTGTTCAAGAGTGGAGAAAGAGATTGAGAAATTATTTGCTGTGAAGTACAGGTGGAACGAGCATGGCAAGATAGAACCAAAAGTACAATCAATTACCATCATTTATACACACTTATAACTATTATGATTAAATAATATTTAATGATCTTTTTGTTATCTTATTATATTAGTAAAGTATGTAACACAATTTGAAAGAAACAGAATGTAAAGTCTAATGTGACATTTTCACACATTTTTTCAGTGACTATTTAACATGATTTTCTCACTGGATTCTGGGAATTTCAGGGTCTTATGTTGCTTCCCCCCACTTGTGTTCATTCAAAGTTACCCAAGAACTAGTTTTTTCCTCTCTGTTATGGTCAAAGACCTCATTATTCCTCACCTCTATATACCTAGTCAGTTATTTAGAGATACCATTTCAAAATAAGTTACGGTGAATCCTACCTTTGTTGTAGAAACTTCCTTGCCCCACTTCCTTGCCACCTATTCCCTCCCACAAACTTCTCTGTCTTGAGGCCTGATTCTGATATACCTAACTCTGGAGTGGGAATTGTGACTAATACTCTGGCTCAGTCTCTGGACTGTTTTATATCCTAGCTTTGACTGTCCCTACCCCCAATAATATGTTTTACTTTTTTTGTTGTTGTTGTTTTCTACCCAGCTGATATTTATAAATATTTGGGGTAACTTTCCAGCTTCCATCTCCCTTAGCTTGATCCTTCCCCATAGCCCATTCTGCCATATTTCCCATAAAGCATTGTTCTGGCTACTTCCTTTGTAATATCATTCCTATATATCCCACTTCACTTGAAAAACTTGCTAATATTCCTCACTCCCTTCCAGATTCAGATATCTTCTCTGCTAAGCATCTTGTCCATTGATCTCATACAATTTCTATGGGACTTTATATATGCTTATCTAACTTCAGATTTTCAACCATGTTAGGAGATACCTATTCTTATTCACATTATGCAGATAAGAAAACTAAAACTTAAAAGTAATTTATGAATTGTTCTTTGTCAAACAGTAATTGTCAATTAATCAGAGTCAATTCAGGAAGAATCTGAGTTTTGAATTCCTGACTTTCTCCCAAACCTGCAGGAGTGTATATACCACAATCTCTCTCTATTTTTTTTTCTGTCTTTCTGTCTTTTTTTTGCTAGATAGATAGATATGTATAGATAAATATAGATATATAAAACAAGTTCACAAATCCAGGTTAAATAGTTTTATAAACATATTTCAATATAATTGGTTTTTATAATGTTTTATATTTTATCTCATCTTTATCTTCCCATAACCTTTACCAGACAGTCAAAGGAATCCATGACATGCCCCACCAAAAAAAAACCCAAAATACTTAAGAAGTCCTGACTTATACCATGCTGCTGTCATTCTAAGGAAAATAGAACCTCAGTGCAATGTAGAAGATGGAATGTCCACAGCAATAAAACTATCTCTCTTCTAAAATATCAAAACATTTTGAATTTAATTCCAAGTGTTAATTAGTATAGAGCATCAAATCTAGAATATGATGGAATATTTTGGCATATTGTGATTGTATTTGGTGGAATCTGTTACATACCTGTCACTTTGATTTGACAGTATGCTTTATGACAATTGATATTATATTTTGAATTTAGTCATATCATGTCTGAATAATTGAAGAAAATGTTGAAATCATATTGAAATGGAAAACACAAAATGAAATTGAAAGATCTGAATAAAAGCATTTATAGAAAGTGTACATTGATTTCCTTCTCTAAAATATACATTTGGGACAAATAAGAAATAAGGACAACAACATTACATTGTGTTGTAATATACTATCAACCAATTTTGGGAAATGGAGTTAATGATGAAGTTGGCCATTATAAGATGGATAGGAAGATGAATAATAGGCCCAGAATGCCATGAAAAGAGAAACAAGTAACATGAAAACTAGCCTTTAAAGTCACACTTCAGAACAATGTGGGATGAAGAAATTGGAAGGAAGTTAAACACAGGATGGATGAGAGGAGGGAAGAACTTGGTAAAAATAAACACAACTGTTGCAATCAGTAGAAGCTTGAACTTGATTCATTCAGGCAAAGTAACTAGCATGAGCTCTTATTGTCCATAGATAAGAAAAATAAGAGTTCACTTTGCATGAATACTGGAGTATTGTCAAGAAGATCGAAAGGAAAATATGATTACTATGGTCACTTGTTCATAGCTAATCCAAGTATATTACGGAAACTTAGCATTATAAATGACAAATGGTCATTTCAGTCAAGTAAGGACTGAGCTACAATCCCCTTGGCAGGTTATCTAGCCTCCATTTGTAGACTGCTATTGATGATTATCTTATAATTTCCCAAGGAAATCTCTACTATTTTTTTAATCAGAAAGATCTAATTTTTATTCCTGCTTCTTCCCTTATATCAAGCACAATAAAATACATCTGTGTAACTTCCAGCCATTGTTCCCAGTTTTGTCCTCTAGAGAAAATCAAAACAAGCTTATTCCTATTCTCATGTCCAATTTAAGCCTTTAGAGAACAGGGACCATTTTTTTTTTCAGTTTGAGTAGCATCTTTAGAGTACCTTGTATGTGCTAAATGATTAGTAAATGCTTGTTGGATTAGATTCCTCATGATAGTCTTTCAAATAGTGAATGACAACCATCATGTTCCTTCCATATATTTTCCTCTCAATGTCATAAAATCAGTTCTTATCTGACATGGTTAGGAGAACCCTCAAGAATCACAAAAACAATGTGCAAAATATATTTATAATGCTGAAGAAGGAAGCACAAACTATTTTTTAATGACTTGTTTATTTACTTTTAGTTTACAAGATTCAGTTCCACAATCACTTGAGTTTCAGATTTTCTCCCTCCCTTCCCGCCCCCCCCCCCCGCCATGATGGTGTGCAATCACGTATAGGATCTTCAAATACTTTCACACTGAACAACAGTCTGGTTGTATAGAAGGATTGTAACCAATGAGTGAACAATGGGAAAAAAGAAACAAAATC
>CM053585.1:56965233-56989211 GCA_028646515.1 Pseudochirops corinnae
TATGGATTTAATTCCCATTTTTTTTAAAGGCAAGAGTGAAATGGAATACTGAAGTGACCTGTGCATAAGCTGAAATACATTGTGATATAGTGGAGAGAGGCAGGGAGAAACGTTTAGATAAAGAGCTTAATTATTAATAATTTATTAAAGATTTACTATGTGTCAGGCACTGTGCTAAGGACTGGGGATACAAAAAAACTTGAGTTTTGGGAGAGAATGTGTTAGTTGGTGGAGAGGTCAAAAAAGTCTTCTCTAGAAGTTGGCTTTTGACTTTGGAGAGATGGAAATGAAAAATATGATCAGATTAAGGAATTTGGGAATGCATAAATTTCGAAGTGGGACACATGAGTGATAGTAAATTCAGTTATGACTATCTCTGTGAGTACATTAGGTAAAGTGGAGAATTACAACATGGGAACTGTGTAGACTGAAGGACTGGAAATTTAAGTTATTTGGAGTAAACCAATATATTCATTGGAACCCTGCTACAATCAAGACAGGATTAGGGTGTACAGGGAAACCATAAGCTAAGAAATAAACAAAGTCAGTCAACAAAAATTTAGAAGAGTGTCCCAAATAGTGGGAATAATTAATAATGGAAGGGAGTCAAATAATTCACATTCACAATGCATATTTCCATTGAACTGGAAAAAGACAATCTCTTACATAATTGTAACTTTGAATAGTGTGAATTTGAATACATGTGACTTCTTGATAGGATTCATTTTTCAAATTAACGAGGAGCTGGATATTTTCTCAGCTTATTTGTTCCAGACACTATTAACAGTTAAGTATCAAGAATACAAAGAAGTATAAAACAAATAAAAATATAAAGCAAAAATATGATCCTTGCTCTTAAGATTTCACATTCTAATGGGAAGAAAACATGCAGAAATTGTATATATAATATATACAGCTGAAATAAAAGGTAGTCTCAAAGGGAAGGCATTGTGAGGGAGAACAGATTTTTAGTTGAATAAATGGAATGGGGGTAGAAAGAGGAATGTGAGATTAAAGAGTGAGAAGTAGAATCTTCTTTAAGTTACTAGAGGCCTGTGTCCCAAGGAGCTGTTGAACACTGCTTGGTTCCTCTGCCATAAACTAAATGAACTCTAAGAGCTCTACTGATATGGTTAGAAAAGCAGCCTAGGAAATGAGCAAAATTGTTTAAAATACCCTCAGGCACCTGCCTCTAGTTTAAACAAGAATATTAAGGGAACTGGAAAACATACTACATAGAGATCAATTCAAGGAATTTAGCTTGTTCATTCTTGAGGGAATATATAGGAGAAAACAGATCCCAATATCCAAGCATTTAAAGAGTAGACACATAAGGGAGAAATGGGGCTTTTATATTTTTACACAAATGGTTAGAAGGAAGTACAGTATGGAAGATGTGTATGATATGGAAGAAGTATGGAAGACAGAGAGGAACAGATTTCTGACTGATCTATGCGAGGGTGGGCTCCCTATGAATCAGAGGTATCCAAAAGCGTTGGATCCCTGGGATGAAGTGAGTTCTCTCATCACAGGACATCATCAAGTGAAAGCTGGATTAGCTTTCTCTGGTTATTGTAAGGATTCTATGCCTCCAGAGACCATTCCAGCTTTGAGGTTCAGAGAGCTGGTGATTCCACACCTCAGTTCCTTTATTTTTCAAACTCAAAATTAGGTAATTTCTTTGAAAGGGTGGGGGGAGGAGAACACCCTATTCTGAAATAGAGAACCTGGATTTGATTCCTAATTCTGTTACTTTTGTAGCCTTGGTCAAATTACATGACCTAGTTAAGCCTTAGTCTATTCATCTATAAAATGAAGGGATTGGGTTAGATGATTTTCTTGTCACTTCTACCTTTAAATATTATGCTCCAAAAATGAATGCATAAGGTGGGGATGGGTGGATTGGGGGAGGGTTGTAACTGATTTCAGCTGGGACCATTCAGCCACCAAAAGGTATAACAGGAAAATGTGATTTTAACCCACTTCTGAGAATGCAGGTGAGTTTATCACAAAACAACTGGCACAAATGACTTGTAATGATTGTCTATGTTGGCATTTGCAGAAGAGGGTTAGAGGTTGAAAGTACAAAAGGAGCCCCCCACCCTACCTCACCTTTAAACCTTCTGAGGTGGAAACTTCAAAGGAGAGGGGAGAGGTGTTGGCAGGACAACCTAGTTAAACAGACCCTGTCCATCAAAGACAAGAAGGCAGTAATCAGTGCAGAGACAAACAGCCAGAATGGCAAGTTTCCACCTTTAACTGCTTCTAAATTTGTCAAAAGATCACAGGAAGAAAAAAAAAGTCATTAAAAATATTTGCATGTATTCCTTCCATCTACAGAATCAGGGGTCTACATTTAACTTAATAGAGGTCATCTTTAGCTCACAGACTCTTAGCATTCTTTGTTTCATGTTGGAGAGAGAGAATTTCAGTCTTAAACTACATTTCTGATCTCCTTTTCCCTGTCTGTTGCCTAGATTCACAAAATCATGAATATTAGATCTGGGAAGATCTTGGAGGTTATCTAGTCTCCACATTTTATAACTGAAGAAATAGAGAAGGGAAGTGAACAGATTAAAGCCACACTAATAGTAAAACTCTTATACTAAGTGGTGGAGATTATAGGCAACCTTACATCTTCTGATCATAAAATTGTGGGGATACAATAGAAAAGTAAGAAAACCCCTGCACTCAATGATCTTGCATAGTGGGAGAAAACACATAATGTAGATTTCAGCTGTAAGTGAAATGGAAAGACCCTGTTATCCTTAGGGTATAGTGACAAAGCAAATGGTAATGCATCTTCTTGATGTTTTCCGTTCATTAAATATATATATACACACCTTTTCAAGATTAAACCACTTCTCAGTGTCAAGGACTTTGGCGGTGAAAATATTATTTTCCCAATCTTTAACAGTCATAGCTATAGAGGATGTGCACTAACAGAAGTCTATAGTACTAACAGAATTTGTAACATTAAATAATAGCTTGCATTTTACAAAGGTTGCTCACATGTATTATTTCTGCAGACACAGGTTAGGACCAAGGCCAATAACTGGGCAAGGGATGGAGTAGTGGTAGAATGATGTTCCAGGGTTCATGTTCCCATTAGGTGGTAGTTGGTCAACTGCTGGCATTTGGAAATGGTAGCAGTGATTGTCCCCTTATCCATAAGGGTTATTGTCCTCAGTACTTGCCAGAGTTGAGCTAGAAATATGGCCAGTGGTACTGGGGTCACAGATATTGCCTGGGTTCTGGGGCTTAGGGTCTTGTAGTATCTTGACCAGAGTCTGAAGGAAGATTCTTTCATCTGTCTGGCACATTTTAGTTTCCATCTCCCTTAAGGGTGCCTTGCCACTTTTATGTAGCATTTTTATGCAGCTTAATTTATTTTGTAATTGTCAGTTCCAAAGTTCAGAGAACAAAATTTAGGGGTGACTGAAAAGATTATTTAGTCTAAATACTCTTTTTGTTGATGATAAAACTGAGGTCTATGAAAATGAAGATAACTGGTTCAAGATCAGAGAGGAAGAACCAAATATAGAGCTCATTCAATAATAACTCTTCCCCTTTCCACCTCCTCCACTGCAGCCTCTTCCATCTTTTTTCTTTTTCTTTCTCTCCTGCTGCTTCTATTTCACTGTATGTTTCTTTTTTCGTTTGCTTTGTCACTGGCTATTAATGATGATTCTGATTCTCTGGCTTGATATTTCCAAATCTGGACTCCCCTCTCAATACTAAGAGCTCTGACTTTGTTCCATTTCTACTGAGGGATCTGGATATCTGGATATTCCTTCTCTTTCAAAAACATTTTTTTAAAAGGGGAGATGGAACATGTTAACCACTGGATATTGATTGCTTTTGTTGCAGTTCTATATTGTATTCTGCCTGCCACTCTGAAACCTATCTGCAGTGCCCTCTCTGCTACATTAATTGGACTATGGCCTAAACCCATTCTGAGGATGGGAATTATAGGGTAGAGATTTTTGAATTGTAATATTACAAGAGGTACCTCTGAGTCAATCAATGTAGATTTAATCCTTTATGTATTTCTTTCCTCCCAAATGTGTACTAGGCAGAGCCATATTTATGCTAATCACTGCCTTTGGATAAGGATATTTACGTTTTGTGTAACAACAATAGACACTGAACACTGAATACATGTATTCTTTACAGATACAACCTTATAATGGGACAATAGGGTTATTACTTTGGGAAGTATAAAGCATTGCAAACATAAGCAAGTGCAGCAATTTTTTTTTTCATGAAAAGGGATTATATTTTGCTGTGGAATGAATATCCTTCAATTATTCTCATTGAGAGTGAAAAATGACAAAACTTTGTATTTTTTTCTGCATGTATAGTAATTAATAAGGGACAAAGTCTTAATTGTGACATCGATCTTTCTTACTAAATTGAGTGGAGTCATTTAACTAAGAGCTTTTCTCTAAAGCAAGAACAGAAATCTTCTTATCTTAGAGTCATTTTCACAGCAAAAACTGTTATGAGTTCCCTGGAAACTGAAAGAACAACAAAGACACTGTCAGATAGGAAGCGAAGGCACAAGAGCCAGAAGGTATTGTATGTTACTTCCACTCTGAAAGATATCTTCAGCCCAGGAAAAGAACTCCCTGACGACAACTGTGTTCTAATGATGGATGAGACTTCTAAGACTAGAGTAACCTAAGACAGGAAATGTGTTCAGACCTTTTTGCCTCCACAACTAATAGCTTCAGCACCAACATATAAGTGCACATATGCTCAAATACAGAAAGATGAAGGGATCACCATCTGAGAAAATAAGTATCCTACAGTGAAATCATACTTCTATAAATAAAACCATGTTCAAGGATCAAGGGCTAGTGAAAAGATGCTAATGCAGAAAAATGGGAAGAATGATGAGGGATCCTGAATTCTGATCATGGGGAGAGGAAAATAGAGGCATGAAAAGGGACAAAGTTATTGGAGTGCATTTTCTGCCTAAGATATTCAGAACAACAGCTGAAGCCAACTCTTATTTGCATTCTGGCTTTAGCTGAAATCTGGTAATTATGGATCAAAGCAGCTCCCCAGGCTAACCTCTTATTAAAATACTAGGTCCATTTTAATAAGACTTGCTCAGGAGCAAAATGTGATTGGTCCCTCAGTTTGAAAATAACAGTTTGCTATAACAGTTACCCTAAGAGTTAATCACAAAAACTCCTGGGAATGAAAGATTTTCCTTAAAAATTTATGTCGGGTAAATGGAATTTTATTGTGGTCTACAAACACTAGGCTATGTTTGTGCTTTTGGCAATTGTAAGTTGAGGCAGTTAAGTGATGCAATGGATAAAGCCCTGACTCTAATCAAGAAGACATGAGTTCAAGTCCACCCTCAAATATTTATTGGCTCAGTGACCTTAGGCGAGACACTTAATCTGTCTATGTCTTGGTTTCCTCATCTAAAAATGGGGACAGCAATAGCAACTATCTCCTATGATTAGTGTGAGGATTAAATAAGATGATATTTGAAAGCACTTATGGTTATTATTGCTTTTACTCTTACCATTACAATTATCATTTTCAGGAATAGCTAGTTGTTTTCCTTCACTTTCAAAGAGGACCAAAATGATATCACTATGCTAGAATCAAGTTTCAATGTGTCCAACTCTGGCTGATCAGGCCAGTATGAGCTTGGAATGTTCTACCACAGGTCAGGCACAAATAGTGCATGTGAACATTTGGGGTGAAACAGCTAGATATAAACAAAATATAAATGGAATCTCTCTACTAGATGATCATAGATCTACAGGGACAACAGAGCATAGAGACAATCCACTAAACCACTCATTTTATAGATGAGAAATTAGTGGCCAAGAGGTTATGTATACATAACTTGACTGAGTTGAATAGGTCACAGTCAGGATTTAAACTTAGTTCCTCTATCTCTAAACTCAACACAATTCCTACCATACTTCAAGGTGAGATGGATGAAGGCTTCTCCAATTATAGTGTTATTAGGAATCATACAAACTGCAATGAAATAATGTGATAAGATGTTTCTATTTGTGTCTTCAGAATTTTATTCTTTGAGAAATTCCCTTTCTAAATCTCTAATCCTAAATAAAATCCTGAAATAGGCAGCTTTCAAAGAATGGCATAAGGGAAATAAATAATGAGGAGGAAAGGGTGAGTGATCTAAATAAACTCATATAGATTCACAAAGTAGTGATGTGAAATTCAACGATTTGGACATCTGCTATAGTTCATCCTCAGCTAAAAGCAGATTAGCTGACAAATGTGCAACTTCCCTAACTGATCATTTCATCTTTTCAAAAGTAGAGGACTCAAAAAGGGGAACTTCAATGTTGAACTAATAAACAAATAACCTTTGGTTAAAATTAACCACTTCATCTTCAAAATCATGAGAAAGAAAAGGAAATCTGTACATGATCTGACTGACAAACTAAATTTTTGCAGAGATTATAAGAAGTTTACAGGAAAAAGTAGAGTCTCAGGGCCTAAAATTCTCTAGAATTTGACACAAGGGAGACCTGAACAAATCTAATTAGAATTGGGACAAAGTCATGTGCTACCTAAAGATACTTATGTGGATGTACAGAAAACTAATGGACCAATTTTATGTTTTAAAAACAAGTACAAAAGAAGTAATTAGGGACAAGCAATGAAGTATGATTCTTCTCAAATACTTTATCTTGTAAAAATTAACATCCTGGGTATGCCAAATCTGATTTTGAATTATTTTTTCCTACACATCACAACTTTAGAACTAGACAGGACTTTAAAGGCTAATTCATCCAACTCCTTCATTTCTAAAAAAGAAAGCTTCAGGTTAGGGAGATGAAGTGACTTGCCCAGAATCACATAGATAGGAACTGACACGAGCAGAATTTGAACCCAGCCTTTCTTGATTTAACTCTATTATTTTATGCCCTATGTTCCACTTTTGTTTTTAGCCAAGTAAAGGATATAATCAATACTGGGAATAGATGGAAAAATGCTGATGCTAAGAGACTGCTATCTGATCTCAGCCCATTGATGAGGCCAACACTGAGAAATATCCATCCTGTTCATCATCCATAAACTGGTTAGTTGATATATTTCTAAACTCTCAATGATTCACAGTTTGTGAAATTCTCAAGAAAAGCCAGTTGTTATGGCTTTTCTACATACGTCCTTTTACCTTAAGCCCACTTTCCTGTGGACTTTGTATACATATGTGGAAAAATATGTTCCAGACCTTGGAGGGAATGGTTTTTCTACCTTCTGCTTTTATTTGATCACATTAATAAGTGTTATTTTCCCTAAAAGCAAAATAATCATGATTAGCTAGTTGATAATCAGTGGAGAAAACAGAGCACATCAGATCGGGGATTCTGAACAATACGTGGCTAAAGCATTGGGGTTGGAGTCAGGAAGATCTTAGTTCAAATTCAGCCTTAGTTCCCTTCTAGCTATGTGATTCTGGGTAACAGTCTCTGATTGCCTGAAAAAGTGGGTCCCCTGGAAAAGAAAATGGCAAATGACTGCAGTATCTTTGCCAAGAACACCCCAAATGGGGTCACAAATAACCAGACATGACTGAAATGATTGAACAGCAATAACACCCCTGAAATCATACAAAACACCTTTCCATATTAGTCATGTCGCAAAAGAAAACAGACACAAAAAAATAAAACAAGGAAATAAAAGTTTTAAAATAGTATGTTTCCACGTGCTTTCCAAGTTCATCATACTTCTCTGGAGGTAACTAGGACTTTTCACCATGGTTCCTTTGAAATTGTATTGGAACATTTTCTTGATTAGAGTAGCTAAATCTTTCACAGTTGATCATCTTTACAATATTGTTATTGTGTATAATATTCACCTGGTTCTTCTCATTCTACTTTGCAACAGTTCATATAAATCTTACCAGGTTTCTTTTTGTTTGTTTCTGAAATCATCTTGCTTATTATCTCTTATGGTATAGTAATACACCATCATAAATTGTATAGTTCCAAATTATTCTCCAGAATAGTTCACAGCTCCAAGAGTGCATTAGCGTACCTATTTTTCCACATCTCCTCCAGTAGTTTGCATTTTCCTTTTCTTTCGTGTTAGGCAATCTGATACATGTGAGGTGGTACCTCAGAGTGGATTTAATTTAAATTTCCCTAATCAGTAGTGATTTAGAACATTTTTTCATGTGACTATCTATAGCTTTGCTTCTTGTTCTGAAAATTTTTTATCTTATTTTACCATTTATCAATAGGGCAATGGTTCTTATTTTTATAAAATTGGTTCTGTTCCATATATATATATATATATATATATATACACATATACATATACCTGTATATATTATATTTATACATATATATACACATATACCTATATTTATATGAGAAATGAGACCTTTATTAGAGAAACTTGCTCAAATTCACCCCTTCACTCTCGATTTTCTGTTTTCCTTGTAGTTTTGCCTGTATTAGATTTTTTTTTTCTGCAAAAAGTTATTTTTTAATTTAATGTAATCAAAATCTTTTTTTAAATTCCTGTAATTTTCTCTCTCCCTAGTTTAGTCATATTTTTTCCTGATCCATAGATCTAATAGATACATATGGTTTATCTTCTGATTTACTTACAGTAACATTTACCTAGTCAATTATTCATTTTAAGTGTATCTTGCTGTACAGTATGAAATTTTGTTCTATGCCAGTTTCTGTAAAAACTTCTTTCCAGTTTGCCCAGATTTTTTTCGTCAAATGGTGATGAACTCACATTGTAATAGAACTTTAAAAATTTAGGAAATATTTCTTATGACAATCACATGAGTTATATTGTTCTAGGAATACTCCTCCCATTTTACAGATGAAAAAACAAAACAAAACAAAACTGAGATTGAGGGGAGTTAATTGATCTGACTGAAATCTGAAATCACCAGGGAATCAATCCTATATTTCTGGATTATAGAGACAGTAATGAATCTTGACTCTATCAGGTCTTCTTGTCTACCATGCTGCCTCCCATTCTTTATATTTGTATTAAAGGCCACCTACCTTTAGTATAGACTATTGAAGATTAGAGTCCTTGAGGATTTTGATGTTTCTCTGGTGTAATCTACTATGAATATTTCTTTACATAAACACACAAAAGAATATTTCTTTTAAAAATACAAATTAAATTACCATCAAATCTTTGTTCGAATAAAAACAAAAAAAAACCCCATATTTGACAAAACCCAAAATATAGCCATAACAGAAGCTTAATTTTTTTCACTAAAGCCCTCTTCTTCCTTTTCTTATCTCTACTCCCTATCAATTCCCTAGTTTGGCATTTCCCCCCAATATTCTAAGCCAATGAGCACTTGGCTCAAGAGAAAAAAAAAAAAAACAAAACATGCATTTGTCTCAAATGGAACTGTCCTGACTCCATTTTAACAAAGGCATGATACCCTATGGCAGGTGCACAACATGACTAAACTACATCTTTTGTTTATGACCATTTGGCCCCTATTTGGAACAAAATAATTACAAGAATGGCTCTTATAGATATTTGCCCTTGTTTGGGGAAATTAAACCGCTATCTAGCTTTCCATGACACATGTTTTCTGCCTACAGTGCTTTTCTCTCTCTCTCTCTCTCTCTCTCTCTCTCTCTCTCTCTCTCTCTCTCTCTCTCTCTCTCTCTTTCTCTCATACACACACATCTACCCACATACTATATATGTGTGTGTGTATATGTATATATATATATATATATATATATATATATATGTATGTATGTATGTATGTATATATAAACTCATTAAGCTATCACTATTTTAATTTTGCTTCCCATTAGATACATTATGTGGTACAGTGGATGGAGTGCTAAGCCTGGAATGAGGAAAATGTGAATTCAAATTTGGCCTCAGACACTTACTAGTCATGTGATCTTAGGCAAGTCATTTGATCTCTATCTGCCTTTTTTTCTCCAACAGTAAAATGAGGACATAATAGAGTCCACCTCTCAGGTTTGTTGTGAGAATCAAGTAAGATATTTGTAAAGGACTTAGCACAGTGTCTGACACAAAATAGGCACCTAAATAAATGCTTATTTCCTTCCTTTATCTCAAATTTTTGTCCTACATGTATATAAAAGCAAAAAAATCAGAAATAAATTTAAATTTAATGCCAATTTGGGACATTTTGGTTTTTCTTGGAGGGAAGGAGAAAGGGGAAAAAAAAAACTTTAAAAAATTTCTTTAGAAGAGATAATTTTCATACTTACAACAATGAAAATGTCATAGAACCAAAATGCTACTGAGATCACAGGTCAAAGTCTTAGACCTTCAAGGGAATTTAAAGTCCACCTAGTTCAGTCCCTTTCATTCTAGAAAGCAGGCCACCAAGGGCTAGAGAGGTAAGGTGACTTGCCTGAGGGAATACAAGCAGGACTCATAACCTCTCTGACTTGAGTTCCAATGCTGAAATCTGGATTCAAACACCTAATATTTGGGTAACTCAGTTTCCTTCACTGTAAAATCAGGCTAATAATAGCACCTGTCTCTCAGGTGCTATGAAGATCAATGAAGATCACATAAGATAATATTTGTTTTTTTTTAAAAAGTGTGCAACACAGTGATAAGCTTAGCACTTAGTAATTGCTATATGAATGCTTACTCCCTTGCTTTCCTCTTTCTCTTTCCTCTTCCTTTTCTGTGTACTTTGGAGTGATACACTGACATTCTATAGGTAGATGTTAACTAAGACAGAATTTAATTTAGTTATTTCATTTTTATGGGGGATACCCAGAGCACAATAAGATTAATTGATTTTTTTTTAAGATCACACAGTTATAAAGTGCTGAACATTGAATATGAACTTCTGTCCTCTGATTCTGGATTTAAGAAGGAGATCAACAACATAATTAAACACCTACTATGTGAAGAGTCCTGCATTCAGGGCAGGTTGAATATAGTCACTAATCTTATGAGAGTTGCTTTCAAGTACTAAAATTTATTCTTGTTTCCATGACATCACTAGTAGATTCTCTACAGAAACTCACTCAGCTGAATTACCTACATTACTTTTCTGCCAAGGTCAATCCTATCTATACTTTACTGTCTGTTTAAAAGTCTCTTTTTTCAGGGATCACCTGTCCTGATAATCATTTTCTTTGAAATACTGAAATATAAAATGTTGAATAGGATGATTTCAGGGTATACTTTGTAGGACCAATGGTATTTAATAGAGAAGAGCAATCCATGTAAAAGAAATGGGATATGCCAATGTATTGATATGAGAATCCATATATTATATTCACGGAACAGTAAGTAGATCTTTCAGAAAAGAACTATTCATGTAGGGCAGAAGTGCATTATAAGATTTGAAATGTAGTTTAAAACAAAATTATAAAGGATCATGAATACAAAACTTAGAAATTCATACTCTGAGCAATGAAATTTCTAAATAAGGCTATTTTTGAACAAGAAAGTGACATACAGGAGAATATTTTAGACAACTGAAAAGGATACATATATGAAGGATAGATTGAGGTAAGAAGAAGTCAAAGTCAGAAATCCAAATGAATAAGTTTTGTACCTATATAGGAATATAATAATACAGGTATGGAGTAGGAGGGTGACAGTGGATGTGGAAATCATATGGCTATTGAAGGTTCAAGTGTTATAATAAATGAAGAATCAACATGAGTGGTGATTAGATTGTTGTTGTCTGTCCTTCATTTTCAAAGAGGACCAATGATATCAAAGGTGATATATAGATTTGCACATGAGTTGGATTTAAGTGAGGCAGAGCTGTTCAAAATCTTCAGCCTCATTCTTTAAATCATCAAAGTCCAGTAGCAGGGCAAAAGTCGAGATGACTGACAATGTCCCCAGATATAGTAGATGACTTTGGTTAGTTTCATGTCTGATCAAGATCTAAGTGCTCAAAAGTACTTGCTTAATCCACCTTCATGACTTTTGGAATAAATTATTCTCATTCATCCACTATACCAGAGGAAGTCTTCATACACTGAAGATAAATATCTCCCTAGCTCAGAAATGGGTTTGAGGTTGGTTCCTCTGAACCTGGTTTAATTTAAATGCCCAGACAGTTTTACCAGAGTATGACCTCTGCTCATGTTACAACTTCTTGGAGCTACAGATGAGAGTTGAGTGGCAGATGGACACCAAGTGTGGATGAGTAGGCTTGAAAAGGGCCCACCAACCCCTCCCACTGGAGGAACTAGTCCTTGAACCCCTCCCCCCCCAAACACCCTGTGACTAGAAATAAGAAGCATATGAAATGGATCAGACAATAAAGCTGAAACTAAATTCCAATCATGGATGACTAGAAAAAATAATTATACCTTTTACAGCTTAATAGGACATTACAAATGATAAATCCTCTAAACAAGAGAATTAAGCAGATAAAAATATACAAGACTTTAATTTTCCTCTACAGTAAAAACTCTTGAAGTGACTGACTTTGACTTTTCTCTCAACCCTGCTCTCAAATTCATCCGTTATCACTCCCAAATAACCTATCCTCCAAAGTTAAGACTACACACATCAAGGACAGTCAATAAGACAGAAGAATTCAAATCATTCCTTCAAATGAATGCAGAGATGAGCTAGGTATTCAACATTCAAAGTGAACAAACATCATATTTGCAAATAATAATGAAAGAGTATAAAATGAAATCATTTTCTCAAGGACTTGGATCAAAACAAGGACATGAATGTGAGGCAGAGGAATGTTTTTATTTGTTTTATAATCTTTTTGAAAATAACACTGAAAGCACTTCCAGGAGCTCCACCAAGATGGTAGAGTAAGCAGTATATCATTGTAATTTTCACATATACACCTGTGAACAACCATAAACTAGTGCCCCTAAAGAAATTGTAGAGCACAAGAACCAGCAAAAAATCAGGGTGAAACAATTTATTAGCCAAAGAAACTTGGAAGATTGGTAGGAAAGTTCTGCCTCACTCGCATAAAAGGGAAGCACAGTCCAAGACAGGAAACATCTCAGCAAACCAGCAACAAATCCCACATCAACAAACGAGAAGGAGATCTTGATCCCCAGTGATGTGGAGCAGGCAAATGCCAAAACCAGAACCCATCACATAACTCAGCATAGCCAGGGAAACAGGTAGATTTCAGGTCTATGTGCTTTAGTGTAGCCCTGGGCAAATAGAGAGCCTCCAGTGGCTAGACCTCCACATGTTTCAACACAGTCCCAGACAAATTAGCATCCTCCAGAGCCCTCCATGTGCTTCACTGTAGCCCCAGAGAAACAGAGAAATACCCCCACTGGCCTCAGCACATGTCAAACACCAACACTGGAACCCCAGCTCAGCACCAGGTTAGCTGTTAGATCCCTACAGCTTCCAAAAACACCACTCACCCCACACTCCACAACTTAAGTGCAGCACTAGAGACAAGGGTGCCTCAGAGACTTCAGGACAACATCAGTACCCCACAAGGTAAACATCCAGGACCTGCAACTCTTCACAAAAGAATCCTGAGACAGTGTACTTTCCACCCTAGAATCGGAGTTAATATTTAAAAGAAAGGAAAAAGTCCCCCCCCAACCAAAAAAAAATGAACAAATAACAAATAATAATAATATTGATAATCTAACCATAGAAAGTTACTATGGTGAAAGGGAAGAACATGATTCAAACTCAGAAAAGGACAAAAATGTCAAAACACCTATAGGAAAAACCACAAATAAAAAGAAGTGGTCTCAAGCCCAGAAAAAAAACTCATGGAAGGGGGCACTTAAAATCATATAAGAGAGGTAGAAGAAAAATTGAGAAAAACATGAGAGTGATGAAAGAGAAATATGAAAAAAAGAATCATCAGCTAGGGGGGAAAAATCAACTGCTTAAAAAGCAGAATTGGCCAAATGGAAAAGAAGATTCAAAATCCATTGGAGGAAAAAAAAAAAGGAAGCTCCTTAAAATATACAAGTGGCCAAATGGAAAAGAAGTACAAAATCTAATTGAGAAAAACAAACTCCTTAAAATTTAGACTTTGGTAAGTGGAAACTAATTATGTATGTATGTGTGTATGTATATATATATATATATATATATGTGTGTGTGTGTGTGTATGTATGTATGTACGTATGTATATATGTATGTATGTATGTACATATGTATATGTGTGTGTATGTATGTATATATGTATGTATGTATGTATATGTATATGTATATAAAATAGAAGGAGATATAAAATACCCCATTGGAAAAACAACTGGTCTTGAAAATAGTTACAGGAGATACAATGTCAGAATCATTTGACTACCTGAAAGTCAAAATCGAAAGGAGGATCTAGGCAGCATCTTTCAACAAATCATCCTGCCTTGATATATAGAACCAGAGGACAAAATAGGTATTAAAAGAATCCATTGATCATCTCAGGAACAGGATCAGAGGTCATGAAAATGACATCCCTGGAAGGCAAAGGAGCTAGGACTATAACCAAGAATCACCTACCTGGAAAAATTAAACATAATATTTCAAGAGGAAAAATTATCATTCAATTAAATTGAAGGATTTCAAGCTTTCATACAAAGAAGGCCAGAATGGAACAAAAAAATGAATCTAAAATATCAAGACCCAAGAGAAGCCAAAAACTATAAAAGGGAAAATAAAACATAAGAGAGTTAGTGGAGCTTAACTGTTTACATCCCTATATGGGGAAGGAAAATTTGTAATTCTTAAAAATTGTATCACTAATAGTACAGCTAGAAAGAATACTCATGGACAAATGGTATGGATATGAGGTGAATGTGAGGGAATGACATAAAAAACTTAATTGAAGGATGAGAAATCAGAGTACACTGAGTGTAGAAGGAAGGGAGAGGTGGAATGGGGTAAATTATTTCACATGAAGAGGCATGAAAAACCTATTAAAGTGGAGGGAGAGACAAAAGAGTGGGAGAAAAACATTGACCATTACTCTCATAATTATTGGCTCAAAGAGGGAAGAAATTATAAAATCAGGGGAACATAGAAATCTATCTTGCTCAACAGGCAAATAGGAGGGGAGAAGATTATGTAAAGGAGGGGGCAACTTGAAAGAAGAAAATGTAGCACAGTGGAGATGGTAGACCAAAGCAATACACTGTTGAGGTGAGAAATGGCAAAAGGAGAAAGAGGACAAACAGAAAGAAAAATAATATGGAAGGAAACACACAATTAATAATCCTAACTTTGTGAATGTGAATGTGATGAACTCTCCCATAAAATGTAAGCCAGTAGCAGAATATATATAAAAAAAAAACAGAATCCCACAATATATTGCATACAAGAAATATATTTTAAGCAGAGAAACACACAAAGTGTAAAAGTAAGGGACTAGAGCAGAATCTATTTTGCTTTAGTTGAAATAAAAAAAAAGCAAGGATAGCAATGCTTATCTCAGAGAAAGCAAAAGACAAAAACAAAAAAAAAACAAAAAAATACATCTAATTAAAAGTGATAAGGAAGGAAATTACATCTTGCTAAAAGGTATCATAGACAATGAAGGAATATCAATACTAAACTTATATGTATCAAGTGCTATAGCATTCACATACTTAGAGGAGAAGGTAAGTGAGTTACAGGAAGAAACTGACAGCAAAACTAGCAGAAATAGACAGAAATAAGCCTCAACTATCCCTTCTCAGAACTTGATAGAAACTAAGGAGGTGAATAGAATATCAGAAAAGTTTGATATGACAGATCTTTGGAGAAAGCTGAATGGAAACAGAAAGGAATGTATTTTTTCCTCAGTAACACATAGCACCTACACAAAATTGATGATGTTTTAGGGCATGAAAACCTCAAAATCAGATATAGAAAGGCAGAAAAATTAAATGTAGAAATGTGCATCATAATGTAACAAAAATTACATTCAGTAAAGAGTAGTGGAAAGATAGATTGAAAGGGAAAAAAATAATTTAATTTTAAAGAATAAATAAGTCAAAGAATAAGGCATAGAAACAATTAAGACTTTCCTTAAGCAGAGTGACAAGAAAGAGAACATATTTAAAAATTTATGGGATGCATCCAAAGCATCAGTTACAGGAAAATTTGTATCTCTAAATTCTTACATCACCAAAATAAAGAAAAGCAGATCAATGAATTGGACATGCAACCAAAAAAACTACAAAAAAGAAAAAAAAAACATAATAAAATCCCCAACAAAGCATCAATTTAGAAATCCTGAAAATCAAAGGTGAAGTTAATAAAACTAAAAGTTAAAAACTGGTGAGCTAATCGATACAATTAGGAGCTGGTTTTGTGGAAAAAAAACAATAAGATATGTCATTGTCTAATTTCATTTAAAAAAAAGAAAGAAGAAAATTAAAGATCCAGCATCAAAAATGAAAAAGGTGAAAACACTATTGATGAAAAAGAAGTTAAAACAATCATTAAGAAATTCTTCACCCAATTATATGCCAGTAAAGTTGAAAATCTGAGCAAAATCAATGAATATTTACAAAAACATCAATTACCTAGATGAATAGGTAAGAAAATGGAATGCCTAAATAATCTCATTTTAGAAAAAAACAGATTAGATAAGCCATTAATCAACTCCCCAGGGCAAGATGAGTTCACAAGTGAATTTTACCACGCTACTTGGCAACATAAGCAAAGAGTGAGTCCTACCTGTCTACTTTTATGATACAAATATGGTGCTGATACCTAAATCAGGAAGAGCTAAAACAGAGAAAGAAAATTATATACCAATTTCCATAAATGAATAGCAATGAAAAAAATTAATGAAATATTAGCAATGAGATTTCAGTAATATATCACCAAGATTGTACACCATAAACAGATGTAATTTGTACCAGGAAGGCAGAGTTGGTTCAATATTAGGAAAATTATCATTATAAGTGACCATATCAGTAACAAAAGCAAAAGAAATTTAAAAAGAAAAGAAAAGAAAAAAAGCTCTTGACAAAATACAGTACCTATTCCTATTAAAAACTTTACAGAGCATAGGAATGAAGGGAATATTCCTTAAAATGAAGAACAGTATATAAAACCATCACCAAGCACTATCTGTAATGGGGGTAAGCTAGAAGCCAATAGGATCAAAGGGAAGCAAGGATGCCCATTATCCACTACTATTTTTCAATAAAATATTAGAAATGTTATCTTTGGCAACAAGAGAAAAAAATTGAAGGAATTGGAATACGCAATGAGAAAACAAAACTATCATTTCAACGATGATATGATACTATACTTAGAGAACCCAGAGAATCAACTGAAAAACTACACAAATAATTAAAAACTTAAGAAAAATTTCAGCATATAATATAAACCCTCATAAAACAGCAGCATTTCTTTTGTATGACCATCAAAACCCAAAAGTAAGAGAAAAAGAGATTCAATTTAAAATAACTGTAAGCAATATAAAATATTTGTGAGTCTACTTGCTAAAACAAACAGACACAGGAACTATATGAACATAGTCAAAGCATACTTTTCACACAAATAAAGTCTAATCTTAATAACTGGAAAAATATCAATTGCTCATTGGCAGGCTGAGGTAATATAGTGAAAATAATAATTGCACCTAAATTAACTTACGATTAACTAACTAATAACAGTGACATACCAAACTATGAAAAAAGTCCTTTATAGAGCTAGGAAAAATAACAAATTTCATCTGTATGAACAAAAGGTCATGAATATCAAGAGAATTAATGGAAAAAATATATACAAAGGACGATGGCCTAAGAATACTGGATTTCAAACTGTATTATAAAGTGGTAATCATTAAAACTCCTACTGACTAAGAAATAGAGATGTACATCAGTGGAATAGATTAGGTACACAAGATGCAATGACAAATAGCCATAGCAAGTGGGTGTTTGATAAACCCAAAGACCCAGTCTTTGGGATAAGAAGTCACTATTTGACAAAAAAAAAAAAAAAGCTGGGACAACTAGAAAACAATAGGTACAAAATAGATGTAGACCAACATTTTACACCAAATACCAAGATAAGGTCAAAATGGGTACATGAAATAGACATAAAGGGAGATAACATAAGCAAATTAGGAGAGCAATGAATAGTCTATATGTCACATCTATGAAGAAGGAAAGAATTTGTGACCAAACAAGAGATGGACATCATTATAAAATGTAAAATAGACAATGTTGATTATATTAAACTTAACAAGTTTTTGCAGAAACAAAACCAATGTAACCAAGATTAGAAGGAAAGCAGAAAGCTGAGAAACAATCTTTACAGGAAGTGTCTCTGATGAAGGCCTCATTTCTCAAATATCTAGAGAACCAAATCAAATTTAAAAGAATACAAGTCATTCCATAACTGATAAATGATCAAAAAATATGAACAATTTTCAGATGAAGAAATCAAAGCTATCTATAGGTATATGAGGAAGTGCTCTAAATCATTTTTGATCAGAGAAATACAAATTAAAATAACTCTGAGATACCACCTCATACCTATCCAATTGGCTAATGTAACAAAAAAAGGAAAATGGTAAATGTTGGAAAAGGTGTAAGAAAATTGGGACACTAATGTACCATTGGTAGAGTTAAAAATTAATCCAACCATTCTGGAGAACAATTTTCAACTATGCCCAAAGGACAAGCAAATCGTGCATACCATTTGGTTCAGCAATATCACTACTAGGTCTATCATCCAAAGAGATCATTATAAAAAAAAAAGAAAGAAAGAAAGCAGAAGGACTTACATGTGCAAAAAAATATTTATAGCAGCACTTTTCACAATGGCAAAATATTGAAAAGTCAAGAGATTCTCATCCGTTGGGGAATGGCTTAAAAAGCTATGGTATATGACTGCAATGGAATACTATTGAGCAATAAAAAATGATGAACAGACAGCATTTAGGAAAAAAAGAACTGGAAAGACTTGTATGAACTGATGCAAAGTGAAACGAGCAGAACCAGTAAAACATTTTACACAGTATTAGCAACACTGTATTATGAACTGTGAATGACTCACCTCTTCTCAGCAACACAATGATCTAAGACAAGTACAAAGGGTACAAGGAGGAAAATGCTACTTACTTCCAGATAAAGAACTGATGGGCTCTGAATGTAGATCAAAGCATACTTTTTCCATGTACTTCATTTTTTCTTTTGATCTGTTTCTTCTTTTACCATTGTGACTAATATGGAAAATGTGTTTTATGTGATAGTATATATATAAACTATATCAAATTGTCTACTATTTTTGGAAGAAGAGAGGGAAGATAGGGGCAAGAAAAATTTGGTAATTCAAAATCTTGTAAAAATCAATGCTAAAAATGTCTTGATATGTAATTAGGGAAAATTCTATTAAAAATAAAAATAACATTAAAAGACAGAGAAAAGGCTAAGATGATAGAGAGAGGGAGTAAGGGATGAATAGATAAAACATTTATTAAGTTTTTATATGTGCCATATGCCAGCCACTGTGCTAAGTAGTAGGGATATAAATATAAGCCATCAAGGTATTCTCTACCCTTGGTTAAGGTGGGGGAGATGGTGAATGAAAAATATACTTCAATATCTCATGGAGTTGGTTCTGAAGTTTTGTGCAAATCTAGATTCGGATAAGGTAAGACCATATTGGCCTATCAAACCCAGGGTTGTTCTAAGAGCTGAGTCCATTTTTTTGGAGAAGAGGTGGGGTAAGAAATACATATGAATGATATCTCCTCTTCCCACTCCCATCCCCCAGACTACATAGGATAGAGATGACTGGACAGAAAGGGTTAGTGAGCTAAAGAAGCTAAGGAGTAAAAAGGTTTAAAAAAAATGTAATGGGATAGTTATGAGAGTGGGTGGAAGAAAAGATTTCATATGTTGGGGGAAAAATAAGTCTCATCACTTCAGTAGTAAGTCCGTACTACTGTTAGGGTGATAGTATATAGAAATATCTCTCATATGTTAATAGAGGAGGGTGGTAACTATTTAGAAGTGGCTAAGAAGGGCAGATCAGAAACTTCGAATCAATTCCTCTGACTCTGCAAGTGGTGAGAAAGTCAGTATAAAACAATGAGAGGAAGAACATAGAGGAAGAAGTAGAAATTTGTTACAACTGAGTAGAAAGGTAATGATTTAGATACAGTTTGAAACAATGAAGGGAGGAACAAGGGATTGAATTAACTCTATGCATCTCTGCTGGCAGTCGGGGATGTGTAATAGTTGTGTGCTTCAGGAAATCAACTTCTTCAAGACTGGATTTGGTGGTATAAACATTAACTCCTGTTTTGGGGGGAAAGAAGGAGTTGGAACTCTGGAAAAGTCATAGCTTAGAGAGGGTTAAAGATAAGTTTCTCTAGACTGTCAAAGGAGTCCATCACAATCACGGAGATGTTAAGGACTCCTTATCTGGATAAACTGACAGCACCAAAATTAATATAATAGAAGTAGGAGTCTTTAACATGCTCTTATTGGAGAGATACATAGAACACTACATAAAAAGAAAAATATAGAGCTAATTGAATTTCTGGGAAAAACAACAATAACAAACAGATTTTATTAACCTCTGTCAATATCAGAATGGAAAAGTAAAGAATAAACATATTTCCTATTCTGGTATTATTTCCTGCATCACGGAACTCAGATTGTTTTGGAATATATGTTTTTTTATCCTTCAACCACTATTTTTAAGGTTATTTTTGTATCACCTTTCTTTTAGCCACTCATTTTTTTCAGTCAGTGTCCTTTGAATTTTGTCTTACACTTTTACTTCCACTTCTATTTTTTAAATTCTAAACTTTTCCCTTACTTTTTAAAGAAACTTTACTGTTTGGAAAATGTTCTATATTATACATTATTTGTGTTACTCATTTCTTCTTAGAAAAAAACTGATTTCAAAGATGATTTGCATTCTTTTTTATTCTCACTACAAAAATTCTTACTAACTTAAATCATCACGGAATTTCTAGGTGATGTTTCATGATATTTGGAGGAATCTATAGATTTGTTTTTCTCGACTTCTTTTAAAACAGATTTTGTTGTTTTTTGAACAGTTTAATATTTATTCATTATTCTATTTTAAAATTTTTTTTTCATTTTATTCTTCTTTCTTTAAAAAAAATCATGATTAGTTTGTACATTCTCCAAAAGTTTGGCTTATATAAGCTTTCTTTCTTAACATGTTTTGCCTTTTGGCATCTCTTTTTTTCCTATTCCTTGTACTTTGTTATCAACTATAACTCTTACTTACATTCCTTCTAATTATGTCCTGTTCTCTATTGAACAAATCCCTGTGCCTTGGTGGTCTTAGTCTTTTGAGTTGGGAATAGCTGGCATTTGACTTATTTAAAGATCAGTTTAAAATCCATTGGGAGAGAGAAAACAAACAAAAACAGCCAGTAGGTTTATAAATGTCTTTCTTTCCTCTTCAGCCAACTCTCCACTGCCAGATTGCCTTTCTCCCAAATAGTTATATCTCATTTGTATTTCCTAGTGAACTTTAAATTGAAAGGAAGAAATAAGATGCTGAAAATAGCTTAAATGAGACCCTCTTGAATGAGAAGGTACAGTGCGATTAAGTGAATGAGTAGATAAATGAATGAATGAAAAGGTATATAATTAAAAATTACCATGTGGTGAAGAGAGTGGCTAAGTGCTAGGGATAGAGAATCTGGAGACAATGTATTTTCTCTACAGAAAATACAGTGAAAAAAAAAATAGAGACAATCTCTTTTCTGAAAAATCTCATTCTAAATGAGAGAGGGGTCTGATGTAGAGTGGATAGAAGAGCCTAGTGATCCTAGGAATGTATCTACAAGATAAATTGTTAGGTTTAGAGTTCCTTAAAGTACATTAACAGGTCATATGGCACTTGAAGTTAGGGATGATGATGTCACCTCCGCCACCCCACCCCATCCCAGGAAGAATCCTAGAGTCAATGCATTGAAAGAGTCCTTGCACTGGCAGAGATATTTGGAGCAGCAGGATTCTCATGATTCCTTCTTCATAATGAGCCTGTTGGATGGGATCTTGGACTATGAATTAGAACACTGTCAGGGAAATGAGGAAATATATTGGTAAAAAAAAGAATACTGGATTTATAGTCTGAAAGCAAGGGTTTGAATCATGGCCCTGCCATTTACTATTTGATTGATTTGAACAAGTTCTTTCCCCTCCTGGGACATTGGTTTCCTCTCCTGAAAAATGAATGTCTTAGACCAAATGATGAACAAATAAATAAGTGAATAGATAGAAAAGCATTTATTAAGCACCCATTATGTGCTGAGGGCGGAGCTATACACTGGAAATCCAAATAGAAAAATACAGTCTCAATACTCAATGGGATTACATTTTAATGTAAAAAAACAAAAATAAAACACATAACAACATAGGGTCCGGGAAGAGCACTTTACTTAGAAAATTAAAGGGATGGTGAAAGACCATCAGGTGGGCGATGTAGTCTGAGATAGTCCGAACACTGAAAAAAATGTAGAGTAGACAGGGCTCCAGAACTGCAGGAATTATCAGTGGAGAGGAAAAATATTTAAGTAGTGATGAGAAAATTGTCAAGGAGGTGTGAAGAAGGGGACTGGAGAAGAAGAAGAGAAGTGATGCATAGCATTCTGGGAGATGCTTTCATCAGTCACTTTGGAGTGTATCTGTATGGTGAATTGACTTCAGCATGAATGCTCCACCAAGACATTGTCTCTCCTGTGGGTATTGAGGGAGTTGTTAAGAATCTTTGTTTACTTTTTGATTAATTCTTTTTTGAAGTAATATTTTCTTTATTTCTCCTCATTTCAACTGATAAAAAAAGAGAAAGAGAAACAAAGCCCCATAACAAATGTACATAGTCAAGCAAAACAAATTCTCACATTAACCATGTACAAAAAATGCATGTGTCATCTGTATGTCTAATCTCTGTTGGGAAGTGGATAGTTTGCTTCATTTTTTTTTTTTTTTTGGTCTTGAGGAATAATGGTCAATCATCCTGTTGATCAGCACTCTTAAGTCTTTCATAATTGTCTCAGGTAGCCACCATAATACAATCTGTGATTTTATGATCTTGAAGTCAGATGTCCTAATGTTTTTTGTAATTGTTCAGTGAGCAACTTCATTGTTACTTTCATTGGATCATGTGAATGAAAACAGAGGAGAGAAATGAAGTCAGTAACTTTATGGTTTATGTAACACAATCATAATCATGTTTATTTTCATATATCTTTACCTTTAGTTTTCAGGACATCCTAATTCTTTTTGTTAACTAATGACAGACTGTAGGGGGATTATGATGGATTAATATGAAACAGCTGGTGCAGCAAATACAATCTGTTTGGGACAGAGGTAAGTAGTGTTTATTTCATTTTCAGTGTATAAGTTGCATCAGTGAAAAGTACCCTAGATGTAAGGCTTGTGTCAGCTGTTCTGAAGGCAGGATGAAAGTGGCAGCTGAGATACAGAGCAGGATAAGGAAATATATACGAAGGGTCTATAGTAATTTTGTGATCTTTGGGCTCAAAGACTGATACACACACACACACACACACACACACACACACACACACACACGACTGGGCAATTTTGACGGGCCAGGGAAGCCTAATGAAGGTAAATAAGCCCTGGGGTAATTTCAACTAATAAAAATCATTAACAATTTCTTTGAGGATCTCAGTTTGCTTACAGAAGCCATCACAGAATGTTAATTCTATGAGGGATCTTGAAGGTTATTTGGTGCAAACCTTCATTTTACAAGTGATAGAGGGAGGGAGAAAGACACAAAGAGAGACAAGACAGAGACAGAGTAAAGGGAGACAGAGAGGAAGAGGAAGGAAAGGGAGTCAGAGAAGCCCAGGATAGATTTAGGGATGAAACTCAGGTCTTCTGACTTTTCAGAATACTAGGTTGCATCTCAAGGATGAGGCGATTCTTCTTCTTTTTTTTTTATTTTTTTATTTACTCATTTACTTTTAATTTACAAGATTCAGTTCCACAATCACTTGAGTTTCAGATTTTCTCCCTTCCCCCCCACCCCCATGGTGGCATGCA
>CM053585.1:56989711-57027442 GCA_028646515.1 Pseudochirops corinnae
CTGCACACTCCTGCCAGTTTTTTGCCTGGTTCTATGGGTATTCCTTGCAAACATCTTTCTAAATCTCTAGGTTCTCCCCCTTTCAGCCTTGGTTCCCAGTTTTCACAGGGCCCTGTGCTTTTGGCCCATTCTCTGGCTAGAGAGGAATAAAGCAAATCCTCCCATCCTGGGATGGCCATTTCTCCCTCTACAGCCCTCCTGCTTCCAAATGGAGGCCTGACATTTTGTGATCCCGCCCTCGTCGCCAAATGTATCAGCAATGCAGTATTCACAATGCCTACAGTAACTACAAATATGCTGATATAGTTATTAATCACAAAATGGAACAGGCTCTCTAGATAAGAAATATAGATAGTGCATTTATTTAAATACCAGAAAACTGAAAACCAGAAGTGGTCCCATTGTTTAGGGACCAAAACCAGAAAGTCAAAGCCAACACAGTAGTTATGAAGTTGGCACATGTGGTCAAAGTAGTAAACACACACATCCTCAAGCCTTAAAACAGGACAGGCTACCTCAGGCAAAGATCCTCCTCTCCTCATGCATGCAACTGCTCAGCGTCCAGGCAGCTTGCTCGTAGCAGCTCTGGCCCCTGGCAGTTCCTGCCCCAGGTAGTCCTCAGCAGGAGTCCTTAGCAGAGATTCTGGCCCACTCAAAGCAGAAGGAGTTCGCAACCACAGCCATTGACTCTGATGCTGCTTCCAGTCAGCACGGCACAGAGACTAGCTTGATTCCAGCGTTCTCTTGCTCCAACACTTCCTGCTACATCAGCAAGCTCAAGGGGTGTGGAAGATCTTCAAATTCCAGTATCGTTACACAGGGAAGGGTGAATGGGTAGGGGGTGAGGGTGCGAGGATGAACTGCATTCAGGAAAGATTGTACTTCTGGTGTTAGGCTTACTGAGCCATTTTTAGGGCTGCTTTCCACCTTTGGTGTCCACATGATTCACTCAAGTCTCACCTGTGGTTCCAAGAAGCTATAGCATGTGAAGCAGCTACATCCCAGTAAAAATTTAGGTAGATGGGCTAAACCAGGTTGAAGGTAACTGAAGCATCTCAAATTCATTGGTGAGTTAGGCAGAAATTAACCCCAAGCATATGATGACTCCATCCAGTGGGATGGGAGGAAGAGAACAATTTACTCCAACAATCATGAAGGCAGCTAAAGCAGGTGTTGCAGAGTGCTTAGAGCATGGTTAGACATTGAAGATGTTGAGGTCATTCACTGTAGTCTGAGCCATCAGTAATCATCTGGATTTTGCCTTGCCACTGTACTCCAATGACTCTGGAAGACAGAGTAAGGCCAGTGACTTACAGAAATTCTGCCTCAGTTAAATCAAATTTATATTCAAATCAAAAAACATTACCCATACCATTTTGCCATTTTTATACAATTCAAAGTCCTGAGATAACAGGCAAGCAATAAACCAACAGGGCAAGGGAAATGCAGGGATACACTAGGAGCTGTAGTCATGACTTTGTATACAGAAGACCAAGGACACAGGATCATCTTCTGACTGGATGGAAGCAGTAATGGGTTTTGGCAGCACCTGGGTGTCTTAGCAGCCTTTTAAAAAAATTATTTATTTTTAGTTTTCAACACTCACTTCCACAAGATTTTGAGTTCCAAATTTTCTCCCCATCTCTCTACTCACCCCAACCTGAGATGGCATGTAATTTGATATAGTCTGTACATATATTTATTTATATTGAACTTATTTTTGCATTAGTCATGTTGTAAATAAGAATTTGAACCAATGGGAGAAACTAGGAGAAAGAAGAAAGAAATAAAAAAAAAAAAGAAGGGAGAGAGCAAGCGAGCAAATAATATACTTCAATCTGCATTCAGAATCTATACTTCTTTTTCTGAATGTGGACAGCATTTTCTATCATGAGTCCTTTAGAGTTGTCTTGGATTCTTGCATTGCTAAGAAGAGATGAATCTATCAAAGTTAATCGTCACATATTGAGGCTATTACTGTGAACAGTATTCTCCTGATTCTGCTCATTTCCTCAGCATCAGTTCATATAAGTATTTTCAGGTTTTTCTGACGTCCACCTGTTCAGCAATTCTTATAACACAATGTATTCCATTATATTCATATACCACAACGACTTCAGTCATTCCCCTACTAATGCCAATGATTTATGTGGATTTATCTTATATCCTTCAATTGTGCCAAAGCTGTTTGTTATTTCAAGTGGTGTTTTAAATTATTCTCTAGGATTGTCTAAGTTTACTACTATATTATCTGCAAAGAGTGACAGCTTTGTTTCTTCTTTGCCTATTCTAATTCCTTCAATTTCTTTTCTTCTCTTACTGCTAAAGCTAATGTTTCTAGGACCATATTAAAAAACAGTGGTGATAATTGACATCTTTGTTTCACTCTTGTGCTTATTGTAAATGTTGCTCCCTTATCTCCATTACATAAAATGCTTACTGATAATTTCAGAGAGATGCTACTTAATATTTTACAAAAGACTCCATTTATTCCTATGCTCTCCAGTGTTTTTAATAGGAATGGCTGTTATATTTTGTCAAAAGCTTTTTCTGCATCTATTGACATAATCATATGATTTCTGTTAGTTTTATTTTTTTTGATATGGTCAATTATGCTGATAGTTTTCTTAATATTGAACTAGCCCTGCACACCTAGCATGAATCCTACCTGGTCATAGTATATTCTCACAATAAACTACTGTAATCTTTTTGCTAATAATATGTAGTGGTGATGGAATTTAGAGATCCCCTCATACTAGCTTGATTTTCAGGTTAAGTATTAAAACCCAGAGCTTGTGAATCCCACTTGTGGGATGGACTTGTTCACATGAAGAGAGGGGGCTGAACTGGGAGGAACTGGTGCCATGGATTTAGAGAGAGGCCAAGACAGAGAGAGGCCAGAAGAACTTCTGGGAGCCAGTATCTGGAGGCTGCTGCTACTGCTGGAGAGAGAGAAATGAGAACTGAGGACTGAACTGGGAAGAAGCATGACTGTGGTGCCAGTATATGTTTTGTCTGTTTTGATGCTACTTTGTCAGATTTGTCTGCTGATGGAGGATGTTGCTGTTGTTGCAGAAATCCTGGGACCTTGCTGTTGGTTCAGAAGCCCTGAAAGAGGATTTTCTTGTTGTATGTTTATAGAAATCCTGGAGGAGGGTCTTGCTGATGTTTTCAAGGGTCCTGGGACTGTACTGATGATTTGTGTTGACTCTTCAGACCTTGTTGTTGGGTCTAGGTTGCTTTCACAGGCAGAGAGTGAATTGATGAGGACATGGGCAATTGGTATGTTTGTTATTGCGTCTTTGTTAAGCTGTGTCTTCCCAGGAACAGAAACTGCTGAGAACTTTCCTCAGGTCAAGATGAAGAAAAAATCTCTCCTTGGGTATTGAATGCTGTGATGACATTATAACCTAAGTTGTGACTTAGGGGTGAATGGTCTTCCACTTCCTCTAGAGAGGGTGTGTGATGGTGATGGATGGTATTGTAATTCAGTGTGATCCAGGGGTGGAGAACTCTTGACTTTTGTACTTTGTGACTGACCAAATGAATGTACTTTGTTTATGATTGGAAACTAATCTCCAGTTGAATAGAGAGCAGACTTTGTGATTGACTAAATGAATGTGCTGCCCAGGAGTGGAGTACTTGAATCTTCTTAGTACTTTGCATTGAATTGAGGATTTACTAAATTATTGAGTTATGCATGATGAATGCTGTATTTTGTTTTTCTGTGAATGTTTTGCCTTAATCTGTCACTGAATAAATGGAGTTTGCTACGCTCATAGTCCAAACCTGGAAGTTGCTTGTGCTTGGCGTTACATAATATCTCATTTTAAATTTTTGCATCTATATTCAATAGGGAAATTGGTCTATAATTATCTTTCCTTTTTTATTATTCTTTCTGGTTTAGGTATCAATACCATATTTGTATCATAAAAGTAATTTGGTAGGACTACTTCATCACCTATTGTCTCAAATAGTCTCTCTCTCTCTCTCTCTCTCTCTCTCTCTCTCTCTCTATATATATATATATATATATGTATATATATATATACATATATATATGGAATGGGAAATAATTGTTCTTCAACTGTTTGATAAAATACACTTGTAAATCTATCTGGCCCTTGAGATTTTTTTCTAAGGATTTCATTTATGGCTTGTTCAATTTACTTTTCTCAAATGGGGTTATTTAGGTATTTTGCTTCCACTTCTATTAATCTGGGTAATTCATATTTTGTAAATATTTATCCATTTAACTAAGATTGTCAAATCTATTGACATATAGTTGGGCAAAATACTTCTTAATTATTGCTTTGATTTCCTCTTTACTGGTGGTTAAATCACTCTTCAATTTCCATACTGACAATTTGGTTTTCTCCTTTCTTTTTTTTTTAAATCAAATTAACCAAAGATTTGTCTATTTTATTTTATTTTATTTTAATAAAATCAGCTCTTAGTTCTATTTATTAGTTCAATATTTTTCTTAATTTCAATTTTCTTAATTTTTCCTTTGGTTTTCAGAATTTCTAATTTGGTATTTAATTGGGGATTTTTAATTTATTTCTTTTCTATCTTTTTTTAGTTGCATGTCCAATTCATTGATTGCTTCTTTCTCTATTTTATTTACGTAAACATTTAGAGATATATAATTTACCCTAAGAACTGCTTTCTCTGCATCCCATAAGTTTTGATATGTTGTCTAATTATCATCATTCTCTTGAATGAAATTATTGATTATTATGAATTGTTTTTTGACCCACTCATTCTTTAGGATTAGATTATTAGATTTCCAATTAATTTTTAGTCTATCTTTTCATGGTCCTTTATTCCATATAATTTTTACTGCATCTGAAAATTATTAATATAATATTTCTTCCTTTCTGCACTGGATTGTGAGATTTTATGCCCTAGTACATGGTCAATTTTTGTGTGTCAGGTACTCCTGAGGAAAAGGTATATTCCTTCCTATCCCCATTCAATTTTCTCCAGAGGTCTTCCATACCTAACTTTCCCAAAATTCTATTCCCCTCCTTAACTTCTTTCTTGTTTATTTTGTGGTTATATTTATCTAGTTCAGAGAAGGAGAGGTAGAGATTTCCCACTAGTTTACTTTTGTTATCTATTTCTGCCTGTAACTTCCTTAACTTCCCCTCTAAGAATTTGGATGCAATATCACTTGGTGCATATATATTTAGTAACATTACTTCATTATCTATGGTGCTTTTTAGAAGGATGTAGTTTCCTTCCTTATCTCTTTTAATTAGGTGTATTTTTGCTTTTGCTTTGTATGAGATGAGGATTACTACCTCTTTTCTTTTCTTACTTCAGTTGAAGCATAATATATCCTATCCCAACATTTATCTTTACCAGGTGTGTATGCCTTTGTTTGAAATGTGTTTCTTATAAACAACAAATTGTAGGATTATGTTTTATTTTTTAAAATTAATTCTGCTATCTGCTTCCATTTTCTGGGAGAGTTCATTCCATTCACATTCACACTTATCATAACAGATAATGTACTCTCTCTGTCTTTTTCTCCTTCCTATTTTTCTCCTAATTATACTTTTCATTCTTTCTCCATTTTCCTCCTCACTAGAGTTTTACTTTTGACCACCATCTCCCTCAATCTACCCTCCCTTCTATCAATCTCCTCCGTTTTCTTTTTCTTTTCCTTTACTACTTCTTCCCTCCTTTATATCTACCCATTACTTTTCCTTTTTTCTTTTCCTTCCTACTGTCCATAAGGCAAGTTAGATTTCTATACCTGAATATGTTATTCCCTTTTTGAGCCAAATCAGATGAGTGTAAAATTCAAACAATGATCATTTCCCTTCCTTCTTTCCCTCTACTTTAATATCTTTGTGCCTCTTCATATGATATAATTTACCCTTTTTCTGCCTCTATTCTTCTTTTCCTATTATAATCCCTTTTACCACTTAATTAGGTTTTTTATCATCACATTAAAATCAGCTTATACTCACCCCCTCTGTCTATGTATATCCCTTCTAAATATCATAATAAAGATACAATTTTCAAGAGTTACAAATATCATTTTCCCATGTAGGGATGTAAACAGTTTGCCCTTATTAATAACATCCTATTTTTGTTTGTTTTTTGCCCCTTCCCTGTTTACATTTTTGTGGTTCCCTTGAGTCTTATATTTGAAGATCAATTTCTCCAATGAGCTATTATCTTTTCATCAGGAAGGTCTGCAAGTCCCCCATTTCATTAAATGTCTATCTTATCCCCTGATAGATTATGCTCAATTTTGCTGGATAGTTAATACTTGGTTGCAATCCAGGCCTCTTTGCATTACAGAATATCATATTCCAAGCCCTCCTATCTTTTAATGCACAAGCTTCAAAGTCCTACATGATCCTGACTGTGGCTCCATGATATTGGAATTATTTCTTTCTGGCTGCTTGCAATATTTGCTTCTTGACTTGATAATTCTGGGATTTAGCTACAATAATTCTTGGCATTTTCAGTTTGGCATCTCTCTCATGGGTGATCAGTGGATTCTTTTGATGGCTATTTTAACTTCTGGTTCTCGGACTTCAGGACACTTTTCCTTGATGATTTCTTAAAAGAAGTTGTCCAGGCTTTATTCATTCATTCAATTATTTACATATTTACTTATTTATTTATTTACTTGTTTTTAGCATGATTTTCGTGTGGACCAACAATTCTTAAATAATCTCTCCTGGATCTATTTTCCAGGTCAGTTGTTTTTTCCATGAGATAAATTTATGTTTTCTTCTATTTTTTTTCATTTTTTGAATTTTGTTTGCCTAATTCTTGATATCTCATAGAGTCATTACCTTCCACTTGACAATTCTAAATTTTAACAAAATTTTTTCTTCAGTTACCTTTCTACCTCCTTTTCCATTTGGTAAATTCTACATTTTTACAGAGTTGTTTTCTTCAGTGTACTTTTTCCCCCCATTTTGTTAACTGCATTTTTAAAGGGATGTTTTGATTTTTCTTCTACCTTTCTTATTTGACTTTTCAAATCCTTTTTTAACTCTTCCAAGAAGGCTTTTTGGACTTAAGACCACTTCATATTCCCCTTTGAGTTTTCAGAACTGGGTATATTGACAATGATGTCCTCTCCTGAATTTGTGTTTTAAACTTCCTTGTCACAAAGGTTTTTCTCTGTATTCATTGTTTTTCTTGCTTTTTATTCATGTTTTTTGCCTTTTTTCTGGCTTTTTAAGTTGATCCCTGCTTCTGTGGCATGGGGAGTAGGGTCCCCAGGCTGCTTGTGCTGAGGAATAGGGGCCTAGTTACTGGCCTTGTATACTAGGACCTCAGGTACTGACAGATAGAAACTGGTAGCTTACCTGGTACTGAACTGGAGTTGGTGGTGCTGCCGGGTGTGTTCCTAGTGTTGGTGCTTGCCTGCCCTATCCCTAGGGCTCAGGATCTATCTCTGGTTTGCTAAGGTGCAGCTTACCACTAGCTTGTTGGGACACCTTCTGTCCTATACTGGTCTCCTTCAGCCATAGCAAGTGGGACTTTTCCCTTAGTCTCCCTAACCTCCTGAGCTAAAAGATTGTTGCACTTTATCTTTCTGCTGGCTCTACTGTTTCAGGATTTTTCCTCGAAGCAATATTCTTTGGGTTTTTCAGGGTCAATAAGGGAGGGTGAGAGTAACGTGCTATTTACAAGATGGTGTACCATCTTGGCTGCCAGAAGTCAAAATATGTGAGTTTCACACATTCTGTTTGCAGGCTGATAACCAGGAGCTGATGATACTGCTACCAATGCTGCTGCTGCTATTGCTGCTGCTACTGCTGCTTCAGTTATTCCCAAGGCCTGCTCCTGGTTTGCTTGGCTAGGGCTGTATGGCATGCCCTGTGCTGGACTGTGCTTCTCTCTCACCCAATTATTATAGAGCAGCCTTTTTTTAGGACCACATTTTTCACATGTTGGAGAGAGAAAGGGACTAGAAAAGTTCCCTAAAAACTGCATCACCCATCCCTGGTCTGCTTATTGTGGCAGGTGAAGATCTCACCACGTGGTACACACTCACACACAAACACACACACATACACACACAAATTGAATATAAACTTTCTCAATGACAACTCTACTAACTGTCAGTACATAGAATATGGGCATGCTCATGGACAAAATGAAATCCTATAGACCTAAATGAAGAGCAGCACTTGGTTCAAGAGAACTCAGAATATATCACAACTAAAGGGCAGCCCTATGTGAAGCAAAGTTGGCAAATGAAGGCCAGTTTAGTGAAGTCAGAGCTGGATACATGTTTCTTTGGAGTAGCCACAGTGAAGGGGAACACAGTCAAGCTGGTGTAAGTTTTGCAATCAGACTAATCTAGTCAACAAGCTTGTATGTCTCATAAAATGGTGAATAACAGTCCATTCCCACTTGTAGGAGAGCACCACTCCACCATAATCAGTGCCTAAGCTCTCATCATGATGAACCTTGATAAGGTCAAAGAAAAAATTTTTGAAGACCTAGAAACTCTCATCATCAGTGTGCTGAAAGAAGACAAACCTATAATTCTGGGTGACTTTAATGCAAGAGTAAACAGAGACTATCAGTCATGGCAAAGAGGTCAAAGGAATAGAATCAGAAATAGTAATAGTCACTTACTACTGAAAATTTGTGCATCTCATGACCTTCTTATTGCCAATACTGTCTTTGTTTACCTAAACACAATAAAACTTTCCATGCTCTTTTGTAGCAAACATTGGCATTTAATAGACCATGTCGTTGTAAGGAAAAGAGACAGCATGTGACAGGGATGAAGGCAATGTGCGGGGGAGAGTGCTGGACTGGTTATAGATTATCATCTTCAAGCTAAATCTTTGCATTCAACAAAAGTGATGGCCCCAAGGCAAAACAGCTACCAGAAGAATTTATGTCAATGGATTAGAGTGCTTCCCCCAGTGGGAATAATTTATTGCACACTCAGTGGGAAAACTGAGCCAACACATGGCTGGCAAGAGTGGAGTAGAAAAGAAGAGAGCAGCTTTCAGAGATGTAGTATATAGCACTGCAATTACTCATCTGGGCCAGAACACTCACAAACATTGAGACTAATTTGACAGAAATGGTAAGGACATTCATAAGCTGTTAAAAAAAAAAAAAAACTCCACAGGCTTTACCAGCAGGATATTTCATCCATCTCTAAGAAAACAGCATTTAACTCCATAAAAAGTAAGGTGCAAGTGAAGCTTAGAGAGATGCATGATTCTTAGCTAAGTAAGAAGGCACATGAAATTCAGTTTTACACTGATAATAACAATCCAAAGCAGTTTTATGATGTCCTGAAGGCTATTTATGGGTCAAAGAGCTATGGTGTAATGCTGATGGAACTACCTTAATAAGAATAAGGACATGATGATCCTAGAGAAATGGGCCAATCACTTCCATAGCATTCTCAAGAAACTGTCATCAATCAATGCTGAAGCCATTAACTATATACCTGAGGTCAAAATCAATCCTTCTCTAGCCAAATTTCCAACTGAGGAAGAGGTTTTGAATGGCATTAAGCTCTTCTCCTGTGGCAAAGCAACTTGTGCTGATTCTATTCCAGCTGAGATTAACAAGGTGATTTGATCATACTTCAGTCATAGTAAAGCTGACTTAAATTTTTCTTGTTAAAGGAAAAAAGGAGGTTATCCCTCAGGAGTTCAAGCATGCAGCCATTGTCCATCTCTATAAAGGTAAAGGAAATAGATTGCCCTGTGACAACCACAGGGAAAGTGGACTCCTCTCTCAGCTGTTGGTGGCAACATTCTTACCAGAGTCCTCCTTAATAAGCTGATTCTTCACTTGGAAGATGGTTGCCTGCTTGAGAGTCAGTGTGATTTTGGAGAGGGTTGATGAATGGTCATTGTGATGTTTGCTGCCTGATAACTCTGGGAGAAATAACAGGAGCAGAATAGAGGTCTGTACACAATGTTCATTGATCTGACCAGGGCCTTTAGTCATGAGGCTTGTGGGAAATTATAGCAAAATTGAGAAGTCCAGAAAAAAATCATTATTATTTTACATCAATTCCATAATGGCCTGCTTACACAGGTTCTGGATAATGGACCATGCTCTAATTGTTTCCCAGTCACTAATGAAGGGAAGTAAGACTACATGCTTACTCCCATGATTTTCAGTACAATATTTTCAGCAATGCTGTTATTTGGCTTCAATGAGGATGAACATGGCATCCAGGTCAATTACCACATTGGTAGTAAATTATTTAACTTGAAAGGATTATAAGCCAAAACTGAGTTAGAGAGAGAGTTGGTGCATGAATTTCACAGATTATTGTACACTCAATGCAGCCTCTAAAGCTGAGATGCAACAAAGTATGAATCAACTCTCAGGTGCTTGGACTAATTTTGGACTAATAATTATCATCAAGAAAACACAGGCTCTCCACCAGCCAGTACCACACCACCAATACATGGAACCATCAGTTAGAGTAAATGGAGAAAGTTTGAATACTATGGATAAGTTCACTCGCCATGGCAGTATGCTTTCCAGGGATGTCTATGTAGATGATGAGGTTGGTACATTTATTACCAGAAGTTGCTCAGTGTTTGGGAGGCTCTGAAAGAAAGTGTTGGAGAGAAGAATCTTCCCACCAAATTGAAGGTTTAGAGAACTGTTGTGATGACCTCATTGTTGTATGCCTGGGAAACCTAGACACTATGCCAGCAACAGGCCAGAAAAACAAATCGCTTCTAATTTGAACTGTCTTAGGAATATTCTGAAGATCACCTGTTCAGATAAGGTACTGAACACCAAAGTCCTTTCTAGAGCTAAAGTACCAAGTGTTTAAACTCTCCTGGAGAGAGCATAACTCTGAGCTGGCTATATTGTTCAAATGTCAAATGTATGTTTGCCTAAAAGACTATTTTTTCAATCAATGTTCACATTGTGGTCAGAATGTGTAATATAAAGTACATTCTCAAGGTCCTTCTGAAGAACTTTGGAATGAATTGAATGACATGGAAAACACTGGTAAAGGTCCACCCCGCATGGTGTGCTTTCATGAAAGAAGGCATTGTGCTCTATGAGCAAAGCAGAATTGCAATACCTAAAATATATATATATATATTAGTTGCACAAATTTAGAGACATCTCCACTCCAAATATCCATATAAACTATTAATGCCTGATCTGTGGTAGAATCATCAGAGCTCATAATGGTCAGATCAGCTATAGTCCAACCCACTATATACATTGACTGCAGCATAATTATGTCATTTTGGTCCTCTTCTAGAATGAAGGGCAATAACCAACCAACCAACCAGTGAACAAAATACGTGTGAGGCACTGTGATAATCCCTTTCCAAGTATCTCATTTTATCCTCACAAGAACTCTGTAATGTAGATGCTATTTTTAAATTACAATTGAGGCAACTGAGGCAAACAGAGATTAAATAATTTGCATCTAGAAAATACCTGATGTTAGTTTTGAACAATGGATTTCCTGACTCCAGGCCCAAACTGGGTCTCTAAACTCTATCTCCAAAACACTTACAAATCACATGCAAAATAAGTCTGTGGGGGTGGGGAGGAGGGTGGAAATGAGTCATAGAGATGGTAGCATTTGAAGTGAACATTTAGAAAAAAACGATATTCTAAGAGTTGGAGTCAATGAGGGAGAGCTTGCAAGGAGTGAGGGATAACCAATGTAAAAAAGACATTACTTTGTTTAATAAATCTATTAATAAACATTTATAAAATATCTATATTGTGGCAGTCATGGTGCTAAATGGAAGGTATATACTGGTAAACAAAAAACACTCCTCGACCTCAAGTAGCTTTCAGTTTAATAGGGGAGACAAGGTGCAAGCAAATATATACAAAGCAAGCTATGTACAGGTTAAATAGGAAATAGAAAGAAGGTACTAGAACTAAGAGGCTTTGGGAAAGGCTTCCTATAGTAGATGAAATCAGGACTTAAATGAAGCCAGGGATGTCAGTCATTGCTTTGTTTCAATGAGGATCCAGTTGATATTATATAATATACATTTTAGTGGATAAAATCAGCAGAGAGCTAATGACTTCCTCTAATTCCATTCAGTCATGTGAAAAAGAGCAGAGAAAGAAGATGCTCAGAGTATTTCAGGTCTAAAATTTCTCAAGGTATATGAAGCACTAGGATAGGGGAGTAAGGGATTTGAAAATAAAAGATAGAGTTAAATGGGTGAACTAAGAGATCAAGACTGAGAAGGAAATAGAGTAGAGATAGCTAGGGGTGATAACTTGGGGAAGTCCTTGAGAGTGGAAGGAATAGAAGTCACAGTGAAATAGATGAACAGGGAAGATAGAATGATAAAATATCGTGACCAGATAAAATTATTTCTTAAGGGAAACTAGGTAGTATAGTGGATAAAATACTAGGTCTAGAGTCAAAAGGTTCCTAGTTTAAATTTGGCCTCAGACACTAGCTGTGAGACCCTGAACAAGTCATTAACCCTATTTGCCGCAGTTTATTCATCTATAAAATAAGCTGGAAAGATGAAATGACAAACCATTCCAGTATCTTTGCAAAGAACACCCCAAAAGAAGTCATGAATAGTCAAGCATGACTGAAAATGACAAAAATAAGTTACTTCTTATGATCCCTCACTTATTTCAGACCTCAGTTGAGTTGTACTCTCCTATAGGAAGCCCTTCTGGAGTCTTGTTTTCATTCAATTCAAGAAATAAATTTTATGTATCTACACTCTGCGAAAATACATGCCTTATATAGAAAAACTAAATTGAGGTAGTCTTCACTGTCAAGGAACATTAATGTTTTGGAGAAAGGGGTAAAGTATCCAGACAAGTATATGCAAAATATGTAACAAAGCAATTTCAGGATCAGGGATATTAAACTCTGGGGAAAAGTAAGTTTCTGAGAACAGTAACTCATTTTTTTTCTTTTTCTCTTTTCAGTCTCATTACCTCCCCCAGGACATTATACATCGTAAATATTTAATAAATATTTGTTGAATTAAGTTGAATCTCCAAAGTGCCTGTTAGCTCTAATATTTTCTCAATACGTGATTCTGAGATTCTGTTATCCTATAAATACTTGAAAGGCAGTCATTTGAAAAAGGGATTAAACTTTTCGTGTTTTTCACACTTGGCCGTAGAGGGCAAAATTAGGGCCAACAAATAGGAATTACAATGAAGATGTGTTAGGCTTGATGTAAAGGGTAAATATCCCCACTTCCTAACAATTAGAGCCAAGCAAGGAAAGAATTCAAGTGCAATTCTAATGTTATGATGCCTAGTGAGTTCCCTAATACTGTGAAGGTTTAAACATGATGAAAGACCACTTGTTGAAGACATCTTCTCATTTAAATTGTGGATAATGTAAACACGATGATTTGAAGGGACCCCTCCAAATCCATAACTGCTATTTTAATTTAATGACTAACTTCGAAGGAGATTTTGAAGAATTTGTAAGACAACTGTTGTAAAAAAGTCAGTTGTAATTTTCAGTTATCTTACTTACCCTTCTGTTAAATATGCAATTCAAATTAAGTCTAAAAAATCCCAGGAGAATCCTTGTAAAGTGAATTGTAAAGATGAAGAAAGTCAATACTGATTCAATCTGATTTCTTTTCTGCATAAAATACTGAGGTCAAGCCAAAGAGTTGAATAATTGGACCATTGCATGTACTTTTGTGAAGAAGCTACTAATTTCCAATGAATATTCTTGAGAAAGATAGTAGATATCTCACCAACCCAACCCTTTGGTCCCAAGCAGAGGAAGCAGCTACAAATAAATAAGAAATTGTTTCCATTTACCTTAATCTTGCTTATCTATGCAATCTGACTAGTGTATAGAGCATTGGGTTTGGATTCTGGAAGACCTGGCTGTAATGCCAAGCAAAGGCAACTTCCAGGGTTCGGAATACCAGCATAGCAAACTCCCTTTTTTCAGTGACAGATTAATACAAAACATTCACAGAACAGAGAAAATCAAAATACAGTGTAACTCATTCATTTAGCAAGTAAGTTCTCAATTCAATCCAAGTACTACTCCACCCCTGGACAGTACATTCATTTAGTCAGTCAAAGTCTCTCTTCTCAAATGGAGATTAGTTTCCAATTATAAACTAAGTACATTCATTCAGTCAATCACACAGCACAAAAGAAAGTCAAAAGTTTCCTACCCCTGGGTCACAAAAGAACTAAAATACCATCCATTAATGCCGAACACTTTCTCAAAAGGGACAGGAGAGCACAAAAAGCCTTCCACCCTTAAGCTACAACAATGTTAAGATATCATCACAGCATTGAAAACCCAAGGAAAGGTCCTTCCTTCATCTTGACATGAGGCAAGTTCTAAGCAATCTCTGTTTCTTGGGAGACAAAGCCTAACAAAGCCACAATATACATTGCCAGTGTCCTTATTAATTTACTCTCTGCTTGCAGAACCCCTGAAAACAACATCAAGAGACTCTTTCATGATTTCTGTAAACATACAATAAGAAAATCCTACTTCAGGGCTTTCTGAACAAACAGCAAGGTTCCAGGACCTATGCAACAGCAGCACTGTCCTTCACCAGCAGACAAATCTGGCAAAACAACATCAAAACAGACAAACAAAATACTGGCATCATAGCCATGCTTCCTTAGTTCTCAGCAGCTCCATGTGGCAGTTCTCAAAAGTCCTGAGCAGCTCCAGCTGGCCCTCAGCAGTCTTTCTTTCAGCCAATCTGGCCCCCGGCAATTCTCCTTTTTCTCTGCCTCCATGATACTGCTGCCCAAAAGTCCCTCTGGCCTCCTCTGCTTGGGCTTTCTCTCTGGTTGGGCTTCTCTCTAAATCCACAGCACCAGCTCCTCCCAGTTCAGCCCTCTCTCTTCATGTCAACAAGTCCATCCCACAAGTAGGATTTTTAAGTTCTGGGTTTTAACACTCAGCCTGAAAACCAAGCCAATACAGGGGGATCTTTAAATTCCATTACCATTACACTGACTCAAATGTTCTTTCTGTCATATTCTTGGTTCATAAGTTTGGGTGACTGCAATTTTTTAAAACCAACTTATTAAGTCTTAGAAAAGTTCCATCAGTGACAGAATCATACATTCTTCTTGTCAGAGCTCCTATCAGCTGAGAATCTAACAAGGAGAACAAGTATGGCAAAAAAAAAAAAAAAAGCTTCTATTGACAGATTACTATAGTAACTAGCCACAAGAACTAACAACAAGAACAAGCAAGAACTGAGGATCTTGTCCCTAGTAAGTATGCAGGGCATGAATAATTTTGTAGGGACCTGCACGAAACATATGGTTTGTCTAGTTAATTGACAAATAACTGTTATGTATGCACATTGCTCAGGGTAATTTCTATTCTAGAAGTGTAAGTTTAAAAAGCTTGGGGGAAAGATTTTTCACACTCCAGATTATCAAGAAAGAAAAGTTTTTTTTGGAAAAAAAATGAAAGAAGGGTTTCAAGGTAAATACAATGAAAACAAAAAGTTTGAGGAAGCAATAAAAAATAATCTTAAAGTGCTGCAAGGATAATGGTGGAAGAGGAATGTGACCCTGATGGAGAAAGAAGAATATTCACACAATTCTTAAGGCAAAGTAATTGATAAAATAGGGCCCTTGTCATAGAAGGTAAAGGTAGAAACTTTAAAGAGGAAACAGTATTGTATGCTCAGGTGGATGTTGATACTATTGTACCAGAGGTGGCAATGATAATGTTCAGAGAAGGAAGCAGTGGTCGGTGACTCCCTTCTGAGCAGCACAGAGGCAGATATTTTGCCACAAGAAATTCACAAATTGTACAAAATTTCCCAGAATTCACAAATTGAGAATTGTATTTTGATCCCATGAAAAAGAGAGACTCCTTGATTTGTCAAATTTGTTGACCAGTTCAGTCAATTTGCATAGAGACAAAAATAATTCATTGGGGAAGAAAGTGTGGTTTTTATTGGTCCTGCTGAATTAAAGTGGCCTTTCCTAAAATGTAGGACTTAGTACTGAAAACAATTCTTTAAATGTGCTCTCATCAAGACAAGGTCCAATCTCTTATTATGATTCCTTTCCTTCTATTATTATGCTCTATATGTCTAGATTAGCAATAAGATTTGTTGTTTTTTTTTGGTTACTGCTGTCCTTCTTTCCATTGCTACTTACACTAGACTGTGTAGGCTCTGAGACATGAAGTGACTTTTTAGAAACCACAGATTTAGTGAGTCACGATTGTGGACTCAACATCAGGTCTTTTGAATGCTGGACCAGGGTTCTTTGCACTGATATTCAGTCACACTGCATGAGATCTCCTTAATTTCACCTGTTCTTTCTTCTCAAGGTCCCACCAGGTCAGCACTGAGAATATTGTGTCTATTTCCTTTACTGAATGAACACTGTGCAAAAGTGGACAAATTTGCTGTGCTTCACCTCTATCATGACGTTTTCTTAATAGTTTCCTTGGCTTTAACACAGTATTGCTTTATGCTGTGAATCTAATTAGTTTAAAAAAAAAAAAGCAAACCATTGAACCTTGCATTGTAGTGAGGCCACACATTCAAGGATCATGGCAAACTGTTCATCACTATTGTATCCCATTCACTAACTGCACAAAATTTCCCCCCCAGTCATATGAAAATGTGATTTTCCATTTGAAATGCCAGTCAGTTAGCCTCTTTTAATTGCTAGATGCACATAAAATTGCATTTTTGCATTCTCAGGACTTTTAATTTTCCGACCACACTTTTTCTTTCTAAAACTTTGCTGAAGTTTTCCAGTTTTTAATAGACTTCTTTTTTTTTCAGCAGTTCATATTTTTAAACAAATAACAGACTTCATGTTAGAGTATAACAAGAATTGTTACTTTACAGAACAATGAAACAGTTGAAGAAGAAAGAAGTTTGCAGAGGCTTTTAGTTTAGGCAAAACATTCTAAAATCATTTTCAAGTCAATTATGGAGAACAGCAAAATGACTTGAGACAACACAGTAAAAGGATATTTCAGGGGTTTGGTGGCCTATCCTTATCTCTAAAGAGAACAGAACTTCTATATTTTTGGATTCAGCTACCTAAGAACTTGGTGCTCCATGAGGGCATAGAGAAGATACTTAAGAAAAACATATGAAGAAAAGAAACTGAAATTGATCAAATATACATGGAAGAAATCTGGAATAGAGGCAATTCCATAGGCAGACATGAGATCAATCTTTAATTATTTATTCATTTGTTTGTACATTTGCCCATTTATTTATAAATTGCCAATATACATATTTACCTGACTGAAAATCTATCTATCTATCTATCTATCTATCTATCTATCTATCTATCTATCTATCTATCTACCTACCTACCTACCTGCCTTACTGGCTTTCCCTAGCCTACCCAGGTTACTGATTGCAGGGGCTACTAATATACCTAATTTAACTCTGGTATAAATGCATTTACCTGCTCCATTTCTGATCTCAGCTGTTTCTCCCCTCCTTGGAAAACATGATGCCCTCTCCCGATTTGGCTACTGGGGGTTTATTTTATTAATGCCAGTCTCATTGTAGACATCATCTAGTTTAGTCACTTGTAACTGAGAACTTTTCAGTTCAAGACATTCACCCAGCCTCAATATCCCTGACCATTTAATCAATTTTAAATATAACTCAAGAAGGAAAGAGTCTAAAAAAATGTAAAAGAAAAATCTGTATTATAATCCCCTCCCTCTCAGAAATGGGAGAGTATAGGAGTGAACAAGAATATATTAGTGTCTATTATGTTTACTTTGTCTCCTTCATAAAATCTTCCTACAAATTTTGCTATTGCAGAGGATTCTCCAAAGTAGCAAAGTTTCCTTGTTAAACAGATTATATGAACAGGAATACTTTCACATATGATCTTCCACAGAAGGTTACACCTCACTATTAGGCTGGGAAGTATAAAGAAAACATATATGTGTGCGTGCATATATGTATATATATATACACACACATATATGCATATGTATATATATGTATGTATATAATGTTATATTATATATATAATATACACAGATGTGCATATGTATACACACATATATATATTGTATAATGTGTGTGTGTATAGCCTATATTTGCTGATATAAAATTTTATTCAGCAAATCCAAAGATAATACGAAAGGGCCTCCTCATAGGCATAGATTAAAAGAGCACAAGGTTCTATAACACATTGTCCAATGTCTGTTCTCCTGGATATATGGTCACTCCCCAGAACCCTCTATGAGATCCTCAAGCTATATTGTATGTGGAAGAAGTTAGCAAGTTTTAGTATATCCTGTGTTGATACCATCTTATAAAGTTATGAACTATGAACAAAATTGGTGCCTTTTAGGAAATAAAAGCAGAAGGAAAAGCATAGACTGGTTAGAAGACCTCAAGTTCACATAGGATGTTATTGACACAGCCAGAAAGAGAAGCCAAAGTGTTTGGCTTCTTTCTCCAGTGCTCAATTTATCTGTCTCTCTGTCTCTGTCTTTCTGTCTTTCTCTGTCTCTGTATGTCTCTGTCTGTCTCTCTCTCTTTCTCTCTCCTTCCCTCCTTCTCTCCCTCCCTCCTTGTCTCTCTCATACAAATTTACTTGAATGTTGAACTAATTCAAAATCATCCTTTGGCTGACAAGAAGCTAACCTGATAACTACTGCTTCCTGGCTTGAACATGAAGCTTCCTCTGCATTAGGCCTGGTAGGGTTGCTGGCTTTTCTTTCCATCTTCCCATTGATTACCTTCAAATTTTCTATGCCTGGTGGGTTTCAGGGGATGTAAGGAGCAAGTTAAGCCTTAACTTACATGTTTCTTTGATATGTAACATCTGTGGAGTCAGAAAGAGCAGATGGTGTTAATCTGTGCCAACATGACCTCTCCTTCTTCCCTACCAACCACATTCTCTGCTTCAGTGTCCTCAGGGAATAGACAGGATAGACCCATTTTTGTCTTCAAAGTAAGAAAATGGGATGGTCCAAAAATGTCACCCTAGAGAAGGTATTTTTCTTCCCCTTGTTCGTTTGTATTAATCTTTTGCCATCCTCCTTTCCACCATGGCGGCCAAGCTCCAGGAACATATGGCCCTTGGAAAACAGATTGTCATTTTCCCAGAGAAATCATTTTCCTCATAATTATTTATTTAATTATATTTATAAAATGTGCTCTGTGCCAATTCTCTGGGCCCACGTACCAAACAAAAATAATAACTAGCTGGAGAGAAAGGAAAAACCAATTCTCAGTTATTTCAATCAAATGACAATCCTCACTTTCGATATGATAAAGCTTGGCTCCAGTGTTGATTCTGGATGACATAAATCCTTTGCTTTGAATCAGGTAATGTACCTGAGGATTTGAGGTTTTGTTTTAGCAGTTGCCATCTTAATGGATATGGGGTAAGGGAGGCCATGTTCTTCTTTCACTGAATATGCCTGAAGCTATAACTACCCAAGCAGATTGTTGGGGGATGGGAAGGAGGTGGAATTGGATTCAATCAAATGACAAGTTAGTAACCAGTGACTTTCAAAATAATTGGATTTTAACTGTCCACATTTGACCAAGTTTTTCATTTTTTGTTTGTTTAAACATTTCTTCCAACCTCTTTCACTCCTTCCCCACCACACACACACACACACACACACACACACACACACACACACACACCATAATTATTAGCATAAATTTAGCATCCTGATTTTATATAAACCTGATTTGGATGGACCCTGAGAGACCATCAAGACTCTCCTGAACCTTAAGCATAGATCCTCTTCACAGGATTATTTACATGTTGTCATCCCATCTTATTGGGTTTTCCAGTGATAAGGAAATGACTGCTTCCAGAAATAGTCAAATCCTTTGTGGAAGACTCCACTCATTCGGATTTTCTTTATTGCCTTAAAGAAATGTCCATCATTTTTTTCTGTTATGTACTCTGATGTTAAAGAAGATAAAATGACATATTTGTAAAGCATGTTGACAACATTAAATCACCAAAGAAGTCTTATTATTGTTATTATTATTACTACTATTACTATTATTTTTACTTTAAACAGAAAGAAATAGGGCTTCCACCTGTAGTTGCCATATTTTCATTTCATTTTCTTTATAAACTTCCCCAGCTTCTCACCCCGCTCCCACCTTTGTGAATCTCACTCTTGTGAAATTTATTTCCTATACCCCTATGATGTTCTCATTAAAACATCTTGCACTGTTTTCTGGCCAAGCTTAAAGCAATTTAAAAACTGAAATGGGCCGTGCCCTGCTTTTCTTATCTCGGTCAATGAGCGAACTTCTCCCAGTCTTAAGCTTCTCAGAGGGTATATGTGAGGAGCTTCTGGAAGTCACATTCATTTATTCAGGCCACTAGAGTCTCATCAAACAAATGCTTGACTCAGTAAACTTCAGGGCACCTTAGTGGGCAAAATATAGCTTCCTAAAGTATTTGACACATTCCCAATGACACTGGGAAAATCTGGGTGAAGATATTTTACATCCTTCATCCTTTCTGCCTACTCTTTTGCTTCTGATATTCATTCATTTCTATGTTTTCACCTTTATTATTTTCTTGAAGTGAAAACTCTGGGCCTTCAATTCATTCTTCTCTAATTTATCCCTCTTTGATGAATTGATGAAAATTCTTCCTGACTAGTTGTTTTTTTTTTTTTTGTTTTGTTTTGTTTTTGTTCAACAATATATCATATTCCGTGGGACATGATGACATTTCCTTACCTAGACAGCTATGTGAACCATATAAGGCAATCTAGTGTGGTAGATATTCTTATACTTGAAGGAGCTGAAATCTCACTTCTACAGCATACTACCTCATAGCCTTTGGAAAACTACTTAACATTTCTAGGACTAAGTTTCTTCATCTACAAAATGAGGAGGTCAACTCTAGGTTCTCCAAAATCTAGGCCATCTCTACATTTAAGATCCTATGTTGCTTACTTATAGAAAGCAACCAGAGGGAGGTAATTAACTATTTGACTTATGAAGTCTTGGCATCCCATGCTTCAATTCACAATAGCTTGATAATGTAGAACAGTGGAAAAAGCTTTTGATTTAAAATTGTTAAAATATTATAACAGCTTGCATTGAGTCTCAATCTCTGCAATAATAGACCCATGTTCATGGTCATGGGTAACTGACTGCATGATAATTGACTTCAGTTTCATCATTTTGAAAATAAACAATTTTGACTACAATTATCTCTAAGTTTTCTTCAAGCTCTACCTGTGATTTTATCAGCTTCCACAGATTCAATTATTATCTCTATACTGATGATTCTACCTTTTTTTAGCCCCATCCACTCTCCAAGTCTTGAGGCTTGCATCTCCAGTTGATTGTTAGATATTTCTAACTGGATGTCCCATAGATATCTTAAATACAACATGTCCAAAACTGACCTCTGTATTTCCTTCTAAATCCTCCCTCTTTCAAATATTTGTATTACTGTTGAGGGAGCCGTGATTCTCCTAGTTACGCTGGCTGACATCTTAGGTCTCAGCTATTCTTCACTCTATTTAACTCAACCCCACCATTCTAATCCTTTGTCAACTTCTGTCATTTTCATTTTAATGATATCTCTCCTTTATACTCGCTTCTCATCTCGTACTCTCTCAACACTGTTACAAGCTCTTATTACTTCAGACAGTAACTATTTGGTAGTCTACATATTGATCTTGCGTCAAAATTCTCCCCACTCTAAAACATCCTCCACTCAGGTATCAAACTGATCTTCCTAAACATAAGCCTGACCATATCACTCTCCATTCCATAAACTTCAGTGTCTCACTATTATATCCAGCACCAGATATAAAATCTACTAGTTGACATTCAAATCCTTTCATGACTTTCCCTATCCCTTACACACACACCTTTCTGTTCTTAAAGTTTATGCCCATGCTATGATCCAAAGACATAAATGTCCTACTCACTATTCAAACAAGACACTCCATTTACGAACTCCATGAATTTTCCCTGGTTATCTCCTGTGTTTCCTACAAGTTCAAGCCAAAAATCCCATTTTATATATTTATTTATTATTTTTAGTTTCCAACATTCATTTCCACAAGATTTTGAGTTACAAATTTTCTCCCAATCTCTCCCCCACCAACACCCCAAAATAGTGAGCCTACTTATTGAATACCCCTTTCTCCAATATGTTCTCTCTTATATTATGTTCCATTCCTGCTTAACTTTCTTGTAGGGCAAGATGGATTTCTATACCCGTTGCCCATGCATGTTATTTCTTGCTTGCATGAAAAAAACAATGTTTTAACATTTGTTTTTAAAACTTTGAGCTCCAGATTCTTTCCTTTCTTCCCTCCTCACCTAACCCCACTGGGAAGACAAGCAATTCAATATATATAGGTTGTACATGTGTAGTTATGCAAAATATTTCCAAAGTAGTTATATTGTAAAAGACTAACTATATTTTCCTCTATTCTATCCCACGTCCCACTTATTCTATTTTCTTCTTTGAATCTGTCCCTTTTGAAAAGTGTTTGCTTCTAACTACCCTCTCCCCTAATCTGCCCTCCCTTCTATCACCCACCTTCTTATTCCCTTCACCACCCCACCACCCCCACTTTGCTGTAGGGTAAGATTCCCAATTGATCCAATTAGGTCAAAGCAAGACCAATTATCCTTTGAATGGTCAATTGGTTTCCCTATGATCTGCAGGCCAGGAGCTCCAGAGTCAGCCATGGGGAAGCAGCTGCAGCCACCATGCTGCTGGCACCTCTGCCACCCTGGATGCAGGGGCCAGTCCATGCTCTTCTCTCACCAAGTTCCAACAGAGTTCCCTATTGACCTTTTACTTTCTCTTTGGTGCTTATGAGTTGTGAAGTCTGGAAACTGTCACAGCTACCAGTGGTTCACTGTGCTGAAGTCTGCTCTAGCCAGTCTGGGCTTGACCTTTCTATGTCTCAATTTTCTCATATATAAAATAAGGAAGTTTGATTAGGTGATCACTGAAGCCTTTCCAAGCTAAAATTCTGTGATTATGCTTTAGACATATAAATAGATGTAACAAAAGGTGAACAGAATTAGGAAAATAAGATACAACACCATTACACCAATGTAAATAGAAAGAATAAAAAGATGATATAATGACCAATCTTGATCCTGAGAAAGAGATAAGAAATGGACATTCCTTTATTTTTATTAATAGGTAGTGGACTATCAGTGAGGGTCCTCAAGGGATATTACATATATTGTCACATTTATTTGATGTTGATTAATTTTCCTGAACTATCTTTTTTCCCCTCTTTTTTATTTAATAGAGGATGGTTCTCTAAATAGGGAAGGAAGGATGTACATACATACATGCATGCATGCATACATGTATATATGCACATATGTATTTCATATATATGTATATATACATATCCATGTATATGTATATGTATGCATGTATATATAGGGCAGCTAGGTGGCACAATGGATAGAGAACTTGGCTTGGAATCAGGAAGACTCATTTTCCCAAGTTCAAATCTGGCTTCACACGTTTTCTTGTTTGATTCTTGGTGTTATGGTAATGGGAATTTGAAGCTCTTCCCTGCCCCTTAATAAGCCTAAGGGAATTTGAAGACCTTCCCTGCTTTGAAGATATATCCTGCCCCCTAATAGCATGGCCCAGGTGGTACTACACACGACTCACAATCCAATGCAATAGACACTTCCTCTTGGCCTACCAGGCTGCCTTCAGTGGGAGATCTGTTTCTCTCTGTAACTTTGTGGTTTCTGTAGCTCGAAAATTTGTTTAGAGCCATTTTTTTTTACAGTATTAAAGGTGATTGGAGCAGGAGCTCAAGCAAGTTCATGCTTTTACTCTGACATCTTGGGTCCACCCCAATCCAATTTTCTAAATGAAGCTTTTGCCAACTTTCTTTAATGGAATCTTCTCTCTATTGGTTGCCTGCAATTTATCCTGTCTTTATGTAGTTTGTACTTTTTTTTGGTGGTTTTGTTTGATGTCTCCTTGAGATTTTAATGTGATCTTTATGAGACTAGGGCCTGTGTTTGATTTTCTTTGCATAACCCTTGCAAAAAATAGAGCTTTTAACATAATAAGCCTTTAATAAAAACATATTTAAAATCCAGTCTTCTGACTCCAAAGCTAGGACTTTATCAACTAGTTAATTCTTTTTTTTACAGACTAATATAAGGAAAATAAACAATTTAATTCAGTCAAATCTCTTACACTAGTGACTATAATGAAAAATTAAAGACATTTAAAGTGTATTTCACCTTAAAGACCATTTAGTCCAATGCCTTTGTTCTATGGATGAGAAAAGTAAAGGTCAGAGAAGTTAAGTGACTTGTCCAAGGTCATACAGCTAGTAAATGTCATATATGTAATTAGAACACAGTTTCTCTGATTCAAAATCTAGTCTGCAAGTCATTGTATCAGAGTGTTGTTTTTTTTTTTTTAACTAGAATTTGAATCAAAGGACATAGGGTTAATCCCTGTCTCTTCCACTAAATATGTCCTATCTATATTATGTAAGTCATTTATAAATTCATTCATTCTCATCTCCTCTAGGATGTTTCCATATCTACATATAGACATCGGTTTCCAGGGCTCTATAATTTTGTCCAAATGACCAATCCATTCATTGACTTAAAACCTGATTTTTCTCTAATTTGTTATATGGTCTTCAAAAGCTGGCAAGAATAAAATAATACTGAATACTTTATCTATCATTACCCTGCTTTAACTTAACTAGACTGCTACTCAAATACAATTCAGTACTAGGTTGGAGAAAACAAGGTGTCTCACAACAGCCTCTCTAGAGCACTGGGTCTGGAATCAGGAAGACCTCAGTTAAATACCAAACTCATACACTGTGTGACTCTGAGAAAGTCATCTAATCTTTGTCTCATTTTTCTCAGCACTAAAATGGGGATAATAATGGCACCTACCTTGTAGTATTGTTTTGAAAATAAAATTATAAGATGGTAGAATCAATAAGCACTCAGATGAGCTCTCCCATATAACTTTCCATAAAACTTTAAAATAATTCCTCAAATAAAATTCTAAAGCAATAAAACCAGCAAAATGTTGAGTGAAACACTTTCCAACAGAAGACAACTTAGGAGGTTGGCAAGAAAGCTCTGTCTCACTAGGGAGGTGGTTGACTATGGAGAACAGTACAGATCAAGCAGCACAGACTGTACAATGTGTGATGCCAGCAGCAAGCCTTGGAGGCAGCTCTTATGACAGCAACAGCTTCCATAGCTCTTATCCCAAGGACAGTGTGTGGGAATGGGGGGAAAACTGAACAACTGGTCAGAAGGAGATTACAAGGGAGCCTTTGCTGATAGTAGTTTAGGACCCTGTTGAACTGTGTATACATCATTCCAGGCTGCAGTCAAAGGGCCAAAAGTTGCTATTGCACTTGTGGTTCCAGAAAGAAAAGAAGTGATTGTGATCACTCATTGAAAAGTAGGGTCCCTGGCCTTGATGCCAAAAGAAAGGGGTATTTTAGCAACTTCAGCTTTAGGCAAACTGGATACCCAGTCATACTCCCAGGGATAGGACAACTGCTAGTGATGGTGACTGCAGAGGAACAAGGTAGTTTCCTGGGTAAAACCAGAGCATAGGCAAGGAGACCAGTGACAACACATTTCTAGAGATCATACAACCTTGGAAACACTGACTACCTACTGACCCCCAGTAGCATGAAAATACTGAAACTTTGAATGATGTTCCCTCCACCCTGGGAACAAAGCCCACATTTAACATAAAGTTAAGATTCAAGAAATAGGATGGGAAAATGAGCAAACAACAACAACAAAAATAACCCGACCAAAGTAAGTTACTATGGCAGAATGGAAGATCAAGATAAAAACAAATAAGACAATAATGTCAAAGCAGCTATGAGCAAAGCCACAAACAGAACTAATTGAATCCAATTTCAACAAGAATTTGTGTAAAACCTCAAAAATAATTTAAAATATCAAAGAAACAAAGTAAAGGGAAAATTGGGGAAAGAAATGAGTGATGAAAGAAAATTATGAAAAGAGAATCGATACCTTGGTAAAAGATCCACAAACAATGTACTAAGTAGTATAGCTTCCAAATTCTTAGAAAAGAAGATAAAAAATATGCCCAAAGGACTGTAAAACTATACATGTCATTGATCTATCAATAGTCCTGCTAGGTCTATATCCCAAAAAATATCAGAAAAAAAGAAAAAGCGGTCTATTTGTAAATGTGCATTACATATGTGTATATGTATGTATATGGGTATACATATGTATATTGTGTGTATATGTGCATGTATGTGTATAGAGAGAGAGAGAGAGAGAGACTCATTTTTGGTGGCTAAGGAATGAAAATGGAGAGGATGCGCATCAATTGGGGAATGATGAAACAAGGTGCAGTATTTGATTGTGACAGAATATTATTGTGCTGTAAGAACTAACAAGCAGAATGATTTCAGAAAGGAAAAAAAAAACCTGGAAAGACTAAAATGAACTGATGCAAAGTGAATTGAGCAGAACCAGAATATCATTGCACATAAAAATACATCTTCTTGTATAAAATCACTAATATTGAAATGTTTGCATGATTTTACTTGTGTAAACTTTATTGGATTGCTTAGTACCTCAGGACACAGTAGGAGAGAGAGGGAGAGATACAATTTTTAAGCCAAAACTTTTAGAAAATGTTTTTAAACTGTTTTAACAAGTACTTGGGAAAAATAAAATTTTATATAAAATATTAAAGTCACAAAAATAGTGAAGAAAATAACAACTTAAAAAATTGACCAAATGGTAAAAGACACACAAAAATTCACTAAAAAGAAGAAAGCCTCAAAAAGCAGAATTGATCAAATGGAAAAAAAAAATAGGTAACATATTCACTGAAGAAATGTACTTATGAAATAGAATTAGGCAAATAAAAATAAAAAATATACCAGCTCATTGAAGAAAATAATTCAATAAAAATTGGAATTGGGCAAGTGGAAATTAATGACTTAAAAAAAAAATCACAAAACAATAAAACAAAACCAAGAGATTGAAAAATAGGGGGAAAAAAGTGAATGATGTCATTGGACAAAACAACTGAACTGGAAAACAGACTGAGGAGAGATCATTTATGAATTATTCGACTGCCTGAAAATTGTGCTCAAAGAAAAAAGTCTAGACATCATACCTTTAAAAAAAATTATGAAGAAAAACTGTCCTAGAACTAGAGGGTAAAAGAGAAATTGAAAAATAATTCTACAACTCAAATCCTGAAAAAAAATTCCCAAATGGAAAATCACAAGAATATTATAGCCAAATTCTAGAGCTCCCAGGTCAAGAAGACAATATTATAAGCAGTCAGAAAGGAATAAGTCAAATACCATAAAATGAGCATTAGGATACCACACAATTCAGCAACTTCTACACTAAAGGATCAGAAGATTTGTAATATGATGGCTTGGAAGAAAAAAGAGCTAGAATTACAAAAAAGAATAACCTTTCCACAAAAATTAAGGATAATCTTTCTGGGAGGGAATGGATATTTAATGAAATAGAGAGCTTTTTATTGTTCCTGATGAAAAGACCAGAGTTGAATAGTAAATTTTACTTTTAAATACAGGACTTACAAGAAGTATAAAAAGGTAAACATTGAAGAGTAATCATAAGGGAATCTATAAAGGTTAAAATGTTTATATTCCAGTATGGAAAGATGACAAATGTAACTTCTGAGAACTTCATATTATTAGGGGAGTTAAGGAGAATATATAAAGACAGGGCAGAAGGATGAAATGAGTGTGATGGGATGATTTAAAAAAAATGAAAATAAATGGTGAGAAAGAGGGATGCACTGGGAGAAGGAAGAAAAGAGAAGAAGAAGAGAAAATTATTTCACATAAGAGAGGCATGAAAGGAAGGACTTTTGTAATGCAAAGGAAAATAGGGATACAGACAATGTTTGAACCTCATTCTCATCAGAACTGTTTCACAAGGGAATAACATTCATACTCAGTTGGGTATAGAAATCCATTTTATCTAAGAGGGAAATAGTTGTGGAAGGAGATAAATGAAAAGGAGAAGGGGCTGATAAAATGAGGGGGTGTAATGGTAAGGGAATTTGAAAATCTTCCCTGACCCTTAATAGAACTAGGGAATGTGAATATCTTTCCTGCCCTTTAATGGGCCTCACTTGGTGCCCAACAAGAGAAGCTTGCTTAGGGGAGGCTTGTTTTTCAGGAAGGCCCACACCTTTTGTTATTTTGTAATTAGGCAGTGGGTCACACAGATTGTGATGATCCCTGACCATGGAGAAAACCATGGGGTTCATTTATAGGAAGGGTTGTGTGATTTAGCCAAATGAGACTCTGGGTAGCCATTGAGCCCCTCAGCTTTGAAAACCTAGATGTTGGTGCTTCTCTCTCTGATAACTAACTGTGTATGTACGTAATGGTCAGATGGCTTGAAGCCCCATCTGTTGGTCTGTTGAATTGTGTTATTTTCTCTGTCTATATCTTTTGTCTGCTTGTAATTTCTGTTTGTATTTTCTGAAGTTCAGGGTGCTGACTTTTTCCCCTGAACTAAGTGAATGACATATATGTGTGTTCAATTAAGTAAGATTGTTAACCCCTTTTGACTTGCTTTCCTATAGAAAAGTATATCAAAGAACCTGTGCTAGCAGCCATCCTGGGTATGCTAGGGTGCTTGCTGATACAACTCTCTAGGGGAAAAAATCCCAGAACTATATGAATCCACAAGGACGTTCCCCTAAACATTTAAAGAATGGCTAACCTACTACTATATAAACTCTTCTAAAAAAATAATAAAAGGAATCCTACTATCTTTCTTTTATCATATAAATATGGTGCTTATACCTAAACCAGGAAAAACAAAAGCAGAAAAAGAAAATTATAGACCTATTCCCCTAATGAATGTGATGCAATCAAACAAAACAAACAAACAAATAAATGAACAAAGAGATAAATGAATGAATAAATAAATGAATGAATGAATGAATGAATAAATAAATGAATGAATGAATAATAAAGCATTAGCAAGGATATTACAACAATATATCATAAAGATCACACTTTGACCAGGTCAGATTTACACCAAGAATGCAGGGTTGGTTCAGTATTAGGAAAACTCTCACCATAATTAAACTTATCAATTTAAAAAAAATCATATGATTATTTCAACAGATGTAGAAAAAACTTTTGACAAAATATAACACTCATTCCTATTCAAATGTTAGAAATTAAGCCTTCCTTAAAATGATAAGTATAATATTTAAAGCCATCAGCAAACATTATCTGTAATGGAGATAAATTAGAAGCCTTTCCAATAAGATCAGGGTGAAGCAAGGATTCCAGTGATCACCACTATCATTTAATAGAAATGCTAGCTATAGCAATAAGACAAGAAAAAAAAGTTGAAGGTTTTGGTATAGACAATGAAGAAACAAAACTCCCACTCTTTGCAGATGATATAATGGTGTACTTAAAGTATCCTGGGGAATCAATGGGAACAATAACAACAAAAAAAGCAACAACTAGTTGAAATAATTAACAGGTTCAGCAAATTTACAGGATATATAACAAACTCACAAAATTATCAGCATTTCTATATATTATTAATAAAACCTGGAATGAAGAACTAGAAAGAGAAAGTCCACTTAAAATGACTGCAGATAATATAAAATATGTGTGAATCTTCCTGCCAAGGAAAACATAGAAACTATATTAACACAATAAAAAAAAACAAAACACTTTTCACAGTGGAGATATATTGATGACTCATGAGTGGATCAACATAATATAACAAAAGTTATAATTCTATTTAATTAATTTATATATTCAGTGCCATCACAATCAAATTAGCCAAAAAAATATTGTGTAGAGCTAGAAAAAAATAGCAAAATTCATCTAAAAGTACAAGAAGTCAAGAATATCAAGGAAATCAATGAAAATAAATGTGAAGGAAGGTGGCTTAGTGGTACCGGATCTCAAACTATACTACAAAACAGTGATCATCAACACAATCTGGTAATGGATAGGAAAGAGAGTGATAGATCAGGAGACTAGATTAGGTACATAATATAGAATAATGCATAATTGTATTCATCTAGCATATGATAAATCCCTCAAAAACCAAGCTTTTGGGACAAGAACTCACTATTTGACAAAAAAATAAAATAAGAAACCTGGAAAAGTTTTGAGGAAACTAGCATCTACATGTCACAGTATATACTAAGATAAAGTCAAAATGGGTACATGATTTAAATGCAAAGGATAATATCAGAAGCAAATTAGAGGAGCATGGCATATTTTGTATGGCAAATTTATGGATAAGGAAAGAATTATGATCAAACAAGAAGCAGAGAACATGATAAAATGGAATATAAAATGGAAAATTTTGATTACATCAAATTAAAAAGGATTTGCACAAACAAAACCAATGCAGCCACAATTAGAAGGAAAGCAGGAAACTGGGGGAATGTTTTATAGCTAGTTTCTCTGTTAAAGGCCTCATTTCTCAAATATTTAGATAACTGAATCAAATGTATGAGAATATGAGTCCTTTCCCAAGTGATAAATAATCAAAAGATATAAACAGACAATTTTCAGAAGAAGAAATCAAAGCAATCTATAATCATATGAATAAAATATGCTAAATCACTATTGATTAGAGCAATGCAAATTAAAACAGCTCTGAGGTATCACCTTACACCTTTCAAATTGACTTACATAACAGAAAAAGGAAAATGACAAATGCTGGATAGGATTGGGGTGGGATGGGGAATAGGTACAGTAATGCACTGTTATTAGAGTTATAACTGGATCCAACCATTCTGGAGAGCAATTTGGTACTAGATCCAAAGTGCTACAAAATTGCACATCCTTTGACCCAGTAATAGCGCTAATAGATCTGTACCCTAAAGAGATCAAAGAAAAAGAAAAAGGACATATATGCATAAATGTATTCATAGCAGTTCTTTTTGTGATGATAAAGAATTAGAAACTGAAGGAATGTCCATCAACTGGAGAATGGCTGAACAAACTGTAATATATGATTGTGATGGATTGTTATTGTGCTATAAGAAATGAGAAGCAAAATGTTTTCAGAAAGATCAGGGAAGATCTACATGAAGTGATGAAAAGTGAAATGAGCAGAACCAGAATATTATATGCAGCAATATCAATATTGTATAATGATCATCTGTGAATGACTTAAGATAAGGCAATTCTAAAGGATTTATGATGAAAAATACTATCATCTCCACAGAAAGAACTGATGTAGTCTGAATATAAATTGAAATATATTTTTTCTTTGTTTCTATTTTTCTTTTTCTTTTCTTTCTTTTTTCCTTATTTCTTCCCTCCCTCCCTTCTTTTCTCCTTTCTTTCCTTCCTTCCCCTTTCCTTCCTTCTTCCTTCCTTCCTTCCTTCCTTTCTTTCTTTCTTTCTTTCTTTCTTGCTTTCTTTCTTTCTTTCTTTCTTTCTTCTTCACATGGCTAATGTGGAAATGTTTTGCATGACTGTACATATATGATCTATACTGAATTTCTTCTGAATAAGGGCAGAAAGGATAGAAGGAGGGAGCAATTTTGAAATTTGAAGTCTAAAAAAAAGAATGTTAAAATTGTAATTTACATAAAATTAAGAAAAAATAAAATATTTAGAACTGTTTAAAAAGAGTAGTTGTAAAGTGCTGGTGAATCTTAGACACTATAGTAATTCTTGTTTCCTTTCCCCTTCCAAGGTTAACACTTGGCACAATGGAACATAAAAGGAAGAATTAAATAGACTGTATGCTTGATGACTTAACTTACATTAAACACTAGTTTTGGCAACTGAAGGCTTATGTTTGGAACTTGGTCTAATATTCTGTTAGGGAGCTAACTAAAGACTATAACAGAATCTAACAGATGGAAGAGACCTGGGAGATGATATAGGAGTGCATCCCCTATCAAACAAGGCAACACAGATAATGAGTGATCATCCATCATTTATTTGAGGAGTTCTAGAAAGAGGAACCATTATTTCCAGAGCCAACCTTTCCCACATGGGGTAGCTCTGCTTATTCAGGAGATATAAAGAAAGTTTGGGGAAAAGTATGAGGGATAAAATTATTAGGGGATAAAATAGATGTAAGAGATTACTATAATAGTAAGGGAAAAGGCCTAAATTAGAACAGTTGCAGTAGAAGTTAAAATGGAAAGTTACGTGTGAAAGACACCATGAACACATAAGAATTGGCAGCTAACTGAATTTGTATTGTAAGGTGTAATGGCAAGCAAAGAACTATTTAGCACCTTGACTTCATGTGTCTTTGAGCCTTGCCCTGATTATATCATGTCTTTGTTAAGAAACAGAGCTTGTGAAGCCCTGTTGCTGATGCAGTAGGAAAGGGTGGAAGAAGGAGGAGCACATTACCATATATAAGGAGTAGCCCAAGCTGGGGAAGAGCAAAACTGAAAAGGGAGCTCTTGTGGTAGAGAAGGAGAAAACTTGTGGTATCCCAGAATTCTGTCTGTGTCTTCTGTCTATGTTGATTTTTGTTTGTGACACTTTGTATAGAAGCCCTGGGACCTTACTGGAAGCCCTGAAAGAGGATTTTCTTGTCTGTTTACAAAAGTCCTAGAGGAGGGTTTCAGAGGTCTTGGAACAGTAAGCATGATTTGTGTTGAGTTCTCAGACCTTGTTGGTGGGTCTATGTTGATTTCACAGGCAGATAGTGAATTGATGATGGTGCTGGCAATGTGTGAATGTTAGTGTGGCTCTGTTAAACTTTGTCTTCCCAGGAACAGAAACTGTGAAGGACTTGAGGCGGACTGGACACTATTAACTTCAATATGGAATGGGAACTGGATGATGAGTAGGAAGAGGAACTGGACAAGGGACTGGACAAGGAGCTAGGAGATGCATGCTTTTGAACCCAGGTGACAGTTGTGTAGATTCAGGTAGGAGCTGGACTTGTATAAGAGGAACCATGGAATTTTGGAGCCATCCTCAAGTCAAGATGAAAAAAAGATCTCTCCTTGAGTACTTGATTTTGACTGAGAAGATCATGAGTTTTTGTGGCCTAGGGGTAGAGAACTTTGATCTTTGTACTTTATGTCTCTTAAGGAGGCTTGCTCCTTAAGGATGATTGAGTTAAGGACTTACTAAATGATTGTACTTTTTTTAAAACTATGCGGCCACTTTGGTGAAAACTATGTGGCCACTTTAGTGATAAGTTGTTATGTCATAACATTGTGAATGGTGTACTTTGATTTCTGTCAAAGTTTTGTCTTACTTTATTACTGAATAAATAGAGAGTTCATTATACTATGTATTCAGAACATTGAAGCTTTTCACAGCATCAATCCTGTGGGAAGCTGCTCCTGCTTGGCTTCACATAAGGTAGGGGGAAAAGTCAACTATGTTTCTCAGGAGTATTAGACTACAATGGTAAAAAGAAGTCTTGTTTCTTATGCTCTATACTGCAGTGAATTTGATCAATAACTCCTCTACTTAATAAGATCCACATTCCTTTAAGTTGTTCTAATGATGATATCTGAAAAGCAATAACAATATATAAATAAACTATGCATTTTTGATGTAAGCGGAGAAGTTGAAGTGAGTATATACATCTCTCCAGTTTCTTTCATTCATTTGTTCTTTCTTTCTTTTTTTGGTTTGATACCCAAAGTGAAACTGCATGAATATTGTGGCCTGCACACATGTAATTGGACTTATATTCTGGGTAACAAATAGTTGTCCAATTATTTTTTCTCAATAAGGAATCACAATTATCTCAGATGAAACTTTTGCCCTAAATCACCTGGAAAACAAAACAAACCAAAACATTTTTCCAAAATATTTAAGGATAATGTTTTTATTAATGGTCATTATACCAAATATTCATGGGCCCTGGGTATATGGAATAAGAATTTTAGCAATCCAGAGATCTGTCAACCATGTGAGAGCAGGACAAAGTACCTATTGTGTAGATCATCCTGTCTGCTGTAAGAATTACATTGAGGTTACATCTAGTAATCCTAGAGATTATAGAAGATACACTGTATGGAGTGTATAGGGAAGACAAGACTCTGTAGTGTGGAGGCTTTTGGAACCTTTGTCAGGGCTCCTTATCCACATTTGTAATCCACCTGTTTCTCAACTCTTATCTGTGGCTCCAAAAAGCTGTAACATGCTCAGTAGCATCAAATTATTTAGAAAGACTGCTAAAGCAGGTTGAGGGCAATAGTCCCCAAAACCATCAGTGAGTTAGGGGGATGTCTACATGTGGCATGTAAAGACTTCCCACTGTAGAATGGATGAATGAGAACAATTTGTTCCAATGGTCATGAATATAGTGGAAGCAGGTGCTATAGAGCCCTTAGAGCTTGGTCAGACATGAAAGATGTGAAGTTTATAAACTGCATCCTGGGCCATCACCAGTCAACTTGACTTTTGTCCTGCCATTGGACTTTAATGACTCTGGAAGAGAATGAGGCTGATGACTTTGTGCAACTGTGCTTCACTTAAATCCAACTCACCTGCAAGCTTTCACCCTGTGAGATCATTGGTCCTCTTCCAAAAAACAAAAGGAAAAGCAACAACATAGAAGATGAGCTTCACACTCCAATTTTTATTCAACTAAAAAAACATATTTTAAACACTTGTGTAATAGTACTGAAAATATTAAATATTAAAAAATGATAAAAGATAAGTTTGTTTCACTCATTTGTGTTTATATTCCAAAACAGATGAGAAGAATCTTTTGTAATAATATTATGAACAAAATAATATGAAGGACTATGAAATGGTAGAAGCAATGATTATAGGTTACAAAATGTGTATCTACCATTTATATCATATATATGTGTGTGTGTTTGTGTGTGTGTGTGTGTGTGTATATATATATATATATATATATGTATATACCATACCATTTATATCTACCTATAAAGATATGATCAAGTGTCTATAACATACTGAAAGTTTTTTATGCTCTGTAAAAAAGCAGATGATGTCTCCATATTTTTAATGAAGACCCCAAAACATCTTTAGAGTTAAATAAATAAACTATGTATCTATATAAAACTCTTGTCCACAGTTGGTTTGATATAACAGCAATTCATAAGATTTTAATGAAACAGTCTTAATAAATGTTGCTATGTCAAACACTCATGATCTACAACTATGTGAAATTCAACAAATTTGAATTATAGATACCTAGTGGAAAGAAATGAAAATAATTTAGCAACAAAAAGAGGTATAAATGATCCCTTTTTTCTTTGTTTGCTATTGGATTTATCTGAAACTTGCTTTCAATGAGTCTATAGAAGATGAGCTTACATACTATATGTCCATGTCCTTATTCATTCCCCCCCCAAATAAATTAAATAAATGTATGAATGAATGAATAATTAAATAAATTAAAGCAATACTTTTGCTTATTTTTGTGTTGTCTGTAGAATATTAAATATAAAGAAATAACAGTGAAGGTATCTGACCTTGGACTACTTATATATGAACTAAATAAAAAATGACATTGACGTACTATGATTAATAAAATAACCTACTTATAACACAACCCTTTATCCATGGTTATAGATAATCCAGTGGTTAGGAATGGCAAAGTAAGTACATACTAGACAGGGTGATGAACAGAGGGAAATTTGGTTGCTCAGAGATTGTCACAGTAGCTGTGAGGACCTAACAAAAATGCTGCAGTATTACTGAATGTATTTTTACAATACCACTTATTTGGTCAGCACTCTGGTCAATATTTCTATGTGTAAATGTCCTATTTCCAAATGAGTTTAAGAAGCAAAGAAATATTGATAAGCCCAAAGACCCCAGTTTGTGGTATAAGAACTCACTATTCCACAAAAACTGCGGCGAAAATTGGAATATAGAGTGGCAGAAACTGGGCATAGACTATCATCTAACACTGTACACCGAAATCAAGTCCAAATGGGTACATGACCTAGGTATAAAGGCTGATACAGTAAATAATCTGGGGAAGCAAGGAATAGTCTACCTGTCAGATTTATGGAGTAGGGAAAACTTTATGACTAAAGAAGACTTAGAGAGCATTATGAAATGTAAAATGGATAATTTTGATTACATTAAATTGAAAAGTCTCTGTACAAACAAAGCCAATATAACCAAGATTAAGAAGGGAAGCAGGAAACTTGGAAAGAATTTTTACAACCAGTGTCTCTAATAAAGGCCTCATTTCTAAAATATACAAGGAATTATGTAAAATCTATAAGACTACAAGTCATACCCCAATTGATACATGGTCAAAGGATATGAACAGGCAATTCTCAGAGGTAGAAATTAAAGATATCTATAAGCATATGAAAAAATGCTCTAAATAACTCTTTATTTGAGAAATGCAAATCAAAACAACTTTGAGGTACCCCATCTCACCAGCCAGATTGGCTGAGATGACAAACCAGGAAAATGACAAATGCTGGAGAGGATGTGGAAAAATTGGAACATTAATGAACTGTTGGTGGAGCTGTGAACTGATACAAACATTCTGCAGAGCAATCTGGAACTATGCCCAAATGACTATAAATAATTGCATATCCTTTGACCCAGTAACACCACTTCTAGGGTTGTATCCCAAAAAGATCATAGAAGTGGGAGGAAGACCCATATGTACAAAAATATTTATTGCAGCTCCCTTTGTGGTGGCAAAAAACTGGAAATTAAGGGGATGCCCATCAATTGGTGTATCAGCAAGCACCCTAGCATACCTAGGGTGGCTGCTAGCACAGGTTCTTAGATCTGCTTTTCTAAAGGAAAGCAACTCAAAATGGGTTAACAGTCTCACTTTAATCAAACATATATCATTTACCTGGTTCAGGGGGAAAAGTTAGCACCCTGAACTTCAGAGGATGCCAACACAAGTTACAAACAAACAGAAAAACAAATCAGCAGACCACTTCCAGTGCCTGACCATTATATCAGTTACCTATTCAGTTACTAGAGAGGGAAGCACCAACATCGGGGTGTTTCAAAGCCAGGAGGCTCAAAGGCTTCGCAGATTCTTGTCTACCCAGACACACAACTCTTCTCAAAGTGAGCCCCAAAACAAAACCTCATCAGGGTGTATATATAGCCTTCTCCTGGCTCCAAGAATGTCACAGCCATCTTGACCAACTGCCCAATCACAAAGCAAACAAGCCTCCCGCCACAGGCTCCATGTGACCACATTCAGCCTATTAAGGGACAGAGTATACTTTCAAATGGAGGAAGGTTCTCAGAGTCATGTAGCCACTTTAGCAAAGGGCCTAGGGGCAGGGAAGATCTTCAGATTCCCATAACAATTGGGGAATGGCTAAACAAATTGTAGTATATGAATGTAGTAGAATGCTATTGTGCTATAAGAAATGGGGAGGAGATGGACTTCATATTTACCTGGAGAGGCTTATACAAACTGATGCTAAGTAAGAAGAGCAGAACCAAGAGAAATGTGTACACAATCACAGGCACATGGTATGTGTGATGACCAACCTTGATAAACTGGACTTTTCTCAGCAATGCCCAGCTATAAGACAACTCTACAAGTCTCAGGATGGAAGGAGATATCTACATTCAGAAAAAGATCTAGAAAGAGCAGAGTTTAAATGGAGACTTAAACAGCCTACATGCTATGGCTCTTTTCCATATTTGGTTTTGTTTCCTTTTTCCCTTTGTTCACTCCATTGGTTACAACCCTTCTATACAACCAGACTAATATCCAACATGAAAGTATTTGCAGATCCTATACTTGATTGCATGCTGCTATGGGG
>CM053585.1:57027942-57051425 GCA_028646515.1 Pseudochirops corinnae
TCTGTGCTAGGAAGGCTGGGACCTCTCTATTCAATCTAAGAGCTCCAGAGTGAGAAAGAAACCCAGCCCTTAAACCCCAAGTTAACAAGAAAATTTTTAGCCAACAAAATGTACCTTCTTTTGCACAGAGCACTCTCAGGTGAAGGGTAGGAATGGAAGCAGGAGCATACTACTCACAGCCTGTGTTTGTCCTTCTTTCTTGTAGCAGACTGTGACATCAGGAAAATGAGGACATGATGTCCAGTTGACATAGATTAAAGTGAGGGAGGGCTGTGCAAGGTCACCAGACTGACATTTGTATCAGCAAGCACCCTAGCATACCCAGGGTAGCTGCTAGCACAGGTTCTTAGATCTACTTTTCTAAAGGAAAGCAAATCAAAATTTGTTAACAATCTTACTTTAATCAGTCGAACATAAATCATTTACCTAGTTCAGGGGAAAAAGTCAACACCCTGAACTTCAGAGAATGCAAACAGAAGTTACAAACAGAAGTTGCAAGCAGACAAAGAAACAGATCAGCAGATGGGCTTCCAACCATCTGACCATTACATCCATACCTAGTCAGTTACCAGAGAGGGAAGCATCAATATCTGGATTTTTCAAAGCCGGCGGGGCTCAACAGCTTCCCAGAGTCTCATCTGACCTAATCATACAACTCTTCTCACAGTCAGCCCCAAAGCAAAATCTCACATCAGCAGTTTATATAGCCTTCTCCTGGATCAGAATGTCACACCCCTCTTGACCCGTTGCCCAATCACAAAGCAACAAGGAGTGGGCATTCCCTAAAAACAAGCCTCCCACCACAGGCTCCACATGTCCACATCCAGCCTATTAGGGGACAGAATATACTTTCAAATCAGGGAAGGTTCTCAGAGCCACTTAAGCAAAGGGCCTAGGGGCAGGGAAGATCTTCAGATTCCTATAACAACTTTCTCCTCCATGCAGGTAATAAATAGATAGATTCATAGATAGACAGACAGACAGACAGACAGATAGATAGATAGATAGATAGATAGATTCATGGATAGATGCATAGCTGATAAGTAGATAAAGATAGATACTTGTTTCAATATAATCATTTTTCCTTTGTAAGCTTATTAATTATATTTTATGGATTTAAAAACATTATTTTGAGAAGGAATTCATAGGCTTCACCAAACTACCAAAGGAGCCATTGACATATAAATGTATGTGTGTATGTGTGTGTACATATATATATGTGTGTGTGTACATACACATACATGTGAATACATGTTCATGTATATCCATATATGTATACACACAAATGCATATATACCAGATTTCCTTTCTTAACTTTCTTTTAAAAATATTAACATATTTTTGTTTTCATATTCACTTCATTCCCAAACACAGCCTTCTTTCTTCCCCTCCTCCTCCATCCTTCATTCTTTATAAGAGGGTACAAAAAAAAAATCAAACAAATAAAAAATTAATCCAACCTTCACTTGAACTGAGTCTGAAAATACATGAAATATCCCATACTCATTGTCCTTCTCATCTGCAAAGCAGAACAATTCCTCAGGGAGATTTGCACAGAACAGTAGTTTCTTCTAATCCATATCAGCCATTTGTTTTAGAGCTGGAATTTATCCCAAAGATCTGAAAAATAAATAATAAATTATCCTTCTTAATTTATTATGCCAGACATGTTTGAGAATGACTAAGACAATGAACTTGGAGAATATTGGAAGTACATTGAGTTTTTGCCATACATATGAATATTATGGATCTATTATCTTCTTTATAATCAAAATACCTGCATCTGTGATCTCATTATTGATGATAATCCTTCCAATGTTATTGATCACATGTTCATGCCTTCCTGTCCTCGGATACTCTTTCCATTTCCTCTTGTAATTAGTTCCTGCCACCCTCCATTCTCCTTCCCCATTATTCTGCTGCCATTGATGCAGATTTAGAAAGGATTTGAGTTCATTGTATGTATTTTGTTTATTTCAAAAGTCACTGTGAATAAAGCATTTGTTATTATGGTAGCGAGCCTATTGGTAGTCAGTCTGTTGCTAGGGTAATAATAGAAGTCTGTGCAACCTCACCCTATCCCTTTAAAAAAAAAAAGGTGAAATAGTGTGCCCCACAGCACAAATATTCAATATATGTATTAGAACACTGAATTTCTCTGACAAACAAGAACGTGAGACTCACTGGAGTGTCTCCAGAAGCATATATTTTTTTACCAAAATCATCCCATATTTATTTCTCATTACAACTCATTAACAAGGTCTTTGTCAATAAGAGCTATGTTCCTCTGCGTAGTAATATTCCTTGCTGACTAAATTTTCATGCTTAGTCCTGACCGAGACACATTGGATGTCATAGAAATATTGCACTGTTGTCAGATACAGTGGAGAGTTCCATCAATAGAAAATATTGTGTTGACAAATGGGGGCCAAAAAAAAATAGGAAGAAATACCTCTGATAGCATAGCAAGGTTTAGTTTGTTATCAGAGGTTGAAGTTCATCTTCAGTTATTTGTTTATGTTGTCTAAAAGAGTATCTCTCTGTATAGCTCTTGGCACACTTCCCCAGATGAAGCCATGACCATAACTCAATTATAGGCTGACTGTGTTAGCCAGAGAGTGATACCATTTTCCTTAGGATGTGAATCTAAGAAAACAGTCATAACATGGTCTAACCCTTGGAGTCCCAGGACATGGTTTCACATTCTAGCTCTGCCATTGACTAATTTTGTGACATTTGTTAAGTCACATATATTAGTACGTCAAAGTGAAGATTTGAATCCAGGTTTTCTGACCCCTATGATGACAATAATGAAGATGATGATAATGATGAACTAGTCCCCACCATGTCCCACAAAACACTTCTTTTACAACAAGCCTAAGAGTTACATAATTTAAGTAATAGATTATTAATTTTATGACTGAGTAATAATAAATGACTAGACCAAAGTCATCCAGCGCTTAAAATGTCAGAGATGGCATTTGAATTGATATCAGCTCACTCTGAGTCCGTAACTTTTTTCATGAGATAACTGATCCTCCTATCACTTCAGGAGTTAATGTACACAGGGAGAAAAGAAGAGATTAGGTTGAGTTATGATAGAGCTCCATAGACTGGGAGTTTAGGGAGGGCAAACTAGAAATAGGATGTGAAGATGAACTAGACTTAATGGTGCCTTCATAAATTATAGGGAAAATGGGCTCAGAGATAAAATACAGGTTTGCCCCTACTTTTCCTTCCTCCTTTCTTTCTTTCTTTCTTTCTTTCTTTCTTTCTTTCTTTCTTTCTTTCTTTCTTTCTTTCCTTCTTTCTTTCTTTCCTTCTTTCTTTCTTCCTTCCTTCTTTCCTTCCTTCCTTCCTTCTTTCCTTCCTTCTTTCTTTCCTTCCTTCCTTCTTTCTCTCCTTCCTTACTTCCTTCCTTTCTTTTTTTTAAAGAAAGATCTTTGTATTAGCTGTTCATACTTTTATGACATTGTTAGTATTGTGAGTTCTTGGTCTTATCTTCTTTTAAGACTTTGGTTAGTCTTTGCCACACTACTGGCCATTTGATTCACAGGCTTGAACAGTAGTGTTCTTAATGGACGATCTTCCCTAAGTAGCAGTGCAGAGTAATAGAATATGGATTATTAGACTTCTGGTATGAAAGTACTCAAGGAATTTTGGACCTGAAATTGTTCTAGACTCAAAGAATTGAAGAGATGAAAAAGATTTTAGAAGTCATTTGTGTAGGTAAAGAAACTTGGTCTCAGAAAGGTAGGGGAAATGACTTGCCCAAAGAGCCTCACATTTAGTGATAAAACACCACCACCACCACCACCATGAACAATGGTTACAAAACAACAGTGTTTTGTGTATCTGTCTATGCCAGGAGTGGGGAACCTGTGGCTTTGAGGTCACATGTGACCTTCTAGGTGCTCATGTGGCCCTTTCATTAAATCCAAACTTCACAAAACAAATCCCCTTAGCAAAAAAAATTTATTCTTTAAAACTTGGACTAAGTGAAAAAGCTGCCACCAAAGCCACAATTTCCCCACTCTGATCTATGCATCTGTCTATCTCTCTATGTAGATCTCTCCCTTTAAATATAGCTTAGCCCACCACTGCTTCAGAGGCCTTGTCACATTGGAGATATATTCACCCCTACAACCTCTTTCTCTCAGTTCTTCCTCCATTTGGTTAGTTTCAGGGAGAATTTCCATTTGATGAAGTATCCTGAAAGAAATGATTATTTAATACTCAATTGTTGGGGGTAGGGGAGGATCCAAAGCTATTTCCTTTTAAAGGAAAACATGTCCTTGCCCAAAATTCACTCCACCCAGATGTGTTCCACTCTGTTGGGGGAGGGGAGTGGAAGGGGGAGAATCCTTCATCTAGATTTCCCAAGGCTGTGGGTGGTCTGCCTTGAGAAAATATCTCTTGGTCCAGGAATAACATGGTCAGTCAAATTTTCTAGCCTCTCATTAGAATAGGCCTACCTCTTATTATAATATCATTTCTTTCATTACTTGTTAACCAATTAGACTTGATTGCCACCCTCAGAAATACTCATTTTTTTCCAAGGGAATATAAGGTTAGAGTGGGTTCCATGAGGGATCTTTGACATTTGAGAATTCCACTGACCCCTTTTATTAATTATCCACTAGCATCATTAATAAAAAGACTAATTACACAGAATTTAAACTGTTTATACATCACACTCCAAACTCTCCATGCTTGCTAAAAATTGAAATCATCTCTTGATAACAGACAACTTTGCTACCTCCCTCCTACTCTCATCCATGACTCAGAATGTAAACTCCTTGAAAGTAGCAATTCTCTTCTTTTGTGGCATTTATATTACTTTTTTTGACTTACATCATCCCTATAGGCTTTTGGTTTCCCAAAGTTTCACAAAAAATTACTTACAAATTAATCCTTAAGGTATATCTAAGAAATGTGGCTAATTTAGAATACTACAATAACTCACCTCAAAAATATTTACTCTAGAGATGGGCTCAAATAAGTGTGAATTCAGGTAAACATTCCAAAAGAGTCATATATGTACAAGTGAATAGTTAAGAAATAACACAGTAATGAATTCTAATGAAGAGAACCGATCTGCTCTTAATTGCTGGAAATCTGAGTCAATCACAGTAGAAATCATTGTTTAGTGGTAGTTAAAACCATTCATCAGCACCTCAGTGATTTGAGGAATATTTACTTTTCACATGTTGTTTTCAATGGTATTTAAATTCAATGTATTACTTGATACAAAATGAAGAAGCAGAGGGCAGATTTATTAATAGTATCAGTCATGTGAAATGCTTCTGGCCACTGTGTTTTTTCCTTTCCAAATGGGTATACATTTTCCCTGTATGTGTTTGTGATTTGAATGTTCCTGGCAATAAAATAAGATCAATAAATATTATTATATTAGGAAAGTGCCATGAACGTGATAATTTGCAAGTGTGTTTTATGTGGTTAACAAAAAATGTCTTATTCAGAGGAAAAAAAAGTAGTGAACGTATGTATCAGAAGTCCTTATTCTATTTTCCCATTTATTCAGCAAACACATCAGAAACATTTATATTAATGGTAATCTGAGATATTTAAATTTTAAATGATATACCCCAATGTGTAAATATCAGTTTAGTAAATGATTGAAAGAACCTTTTTATAAGAAATAAATTTTTGGTTCAATGGATAACTACCATTAGATCTTCTCACAAAGAATTTTATTTTTAAATTTTGCTTGCCTTTCCAAAAAATGGCTTCCTTCTGGCAAGAGAGACAGCATGACATAGTATAAAGAACACTGGATTTGGAATCAGAAGTCTGGGGGTTAAATCCTCTCTCTTTTACCTCCTGTATGTGTGATCTGTATTAGGCACTGAATTTTGGGCCTCAACCACCTTCTCCTCCTCCTGCTGCTCATCTGACTTCTCCTTGCCTTCCTCCTTCTCCTCTTCCTCCTCTTTCTCTTATGCATCATCATCACTATTATCACCATGAATCATCCTCCTTGTCTTCTTTACTGTAACAAGTAGTAATATGACTTAAGGTTTACAGAGCACTTTACACATGTTCATCTCATTTGATCCTCACAGTAGCCCCATGAAGTTATTAGATGACTTCCTGTGTTCCTTCCAGTTCTAAATCCTTATTCCTAACAACAAAAACAACAAAAAACACAATAGAAAGCAAATTTCATACACACACACACACACACACACACACATCTTATGTATGTACTATTAGTCTGGGAATAGATAAAATTTAGTCCTCTCCTAGGGGATCGTGACGTGCCCTGGTTACTTTGATAGTCCCTACACAATAATTTTACCAGTTCTCCAGGTATGACTGACCTTGGGAAAACTGGAAAGTAGGCTCAGTTTGTCTCTGGTTACCCGGTGCCCATTCATTGAAGCACCTAGGTAGAACAGTGGATAAAATCCTAGACCTGGAGTGAGGAGTACTTGAATTTAAATAAGGCCCAAAACTAGTGATATGACTCTGGGTAAATCATTTAATCTCTGTCTTCCTCAGTTTCCTTTAACTGCAAAACAGGAATTGTAAAAACACTAACCTTCCAGGGTTGTTGTGAAGATCCATGAGATAACATTTGAAAACACTTAGCATGGGGTCTGACACATAACAGGCACCTAATGAGTGTAAGCTAGATTGTTATTATTATCATTATTGTTGTTCTTGTTATTATTATTATTATTACTATTATTATTATTATTTTCCTCCCCATCCCAGATAAGCATTGTTTTTACACAGTGCCCACTGATTTCTGGTTTACCCATCTCTCTTCAATAGGTGACCCATATTTCCTCTCTCCATTCTTGCCCCTTATTCACCATATAAATTTTTTTCTTTTTATCTATTCCTTGAGAACCTGAAAAGAGGGTAGGTTGTATATTCTGATTAAATAATTCATTTTAAAGTTCTCATGTATTTAAAAAAAATGACTTACTATATCACCTCTAACAGGCAACTACTGTTTTGAAAAGTAGGATTTCCAGGGTTAGGTGGGAATATTAAGCATCCAGTTCTTTCATCAACAATCATTATCTAGAAGTCTAGTCCCAAAATTCTATATGAGAATTGCATTGATTTTTAGACCTAATTGCCTGTTGTGCCAGGATATCAATGCATCCAAAAAGAAAGCAATGAATTTAAGAATGAATTGTTAATAAAGTGGTAAAAAAAAAAAAAACAAAAACAAAAACACTAAAAATTTAAAGACAGAAGCAGAGGCCATGTCAACAGTTATGAAAATAATTAGCATTTACATAGTGCTACAAAGGTTGCAAAGCCCTTGACCTTTTATTTCATTTAATCCTCTCTAATTAGTGAAGTAGATGCAATTGTTATTCTATTTTACCTGTGAGGAAAGTGAGATTGAGAGAGTTTGAGTTACTTGTCCAAGGCCATAATACTAGAAAATGACTAAGCAGTATTGAAACTTAGGTTTTCATGACTCTTTATTCCAACACTGTATCTTGTGTTCCTCATCCCTGTCACTTAGAGAATGAAGGAAAAAAAGGAAAGAAGGGAGGGAAGAAGGAAGGAAGAAAGGAAAGAAGCAAGGAAACAAGGAAGGAAAGAAGGAAGGAAGGAAGGAAGAAAGGAAGGGAGGAAGGAAGGAAGGGAGGGAGGGAGGAAGGAAGGAAGGAAGGAAGGAAGGAAGGAAGAAAATAAGAAAGGGAGGAATGAAGGGAGGAAGGAAGGATGGATGAAAGAAAAATTTTCAGATTCAGTAAATGATTAATTTGTATCTAAGTCACCCATGTATGATGTTTTATGACTATTATGGTCCATTATATTTTTCTAAGGTCAGAGGAAGATTGAGTAGACAGCTTATCATCATCACCTACTTACCCCACAAAGTCATTATATTTAAAAAAAAAACCCTTAAAAGACATTTTGTTAATTCATAAACTACATTGTTGTTGGTTCTGTGGTTTTAAGGTAATGTGAATTCATACTTCTTTGGAGGACTTTTTTTTTCTCTGACTTCTCATCTTAGGTTTGAAATCTCACTTTGTCCTTACTTGAATGTTAGACATTTCAGTTTTAGTTCAATTATTGGCATTTCCACTTCAATTAGGAAGACGTGCCCTTATAGTTTAATTTACAAAAGCTAGTTAAAATTCCTTGAAAATTGTTTAAAGGGCTGAAATAGTAATTAGTCATTAAAAAAAGACTACAGTGAATTTCAAATAACTGTCAGATTAGTAAACACATCACACATATTATACCATTAATTCATTAGCAATGTCCTTAGCAGAAGGAAGAATTAGGGCGTGTAAAAATGCTAAGTCAACTGCTAGAATTAATGAAATATATGTGACATTTATAGGCATATGCTAAAGAGAAATCATAGGATGTCAGAAGTAAAAGGAATTTTTTTGTATTTATTCAACCCCCTTCAATTTATAAAGGAGGAAACAAATGCAGAAAAGAGAAGGGATGACTAGCCCATGGTCATAGAGGTATCCAGTGATGGAATCAAGAGTCAGACCCAGATCTTTTGCTGCCATATTCATTACTCTTTTACTAGCACCATTCCTCCTACCTACTCCATTTGCCCATCCACTCTGTTTGCAAAACTGGGGGACAATTTCTGAAGTTAAAATGATGGAAAGGAAAATGTTTTGCCTATGTTTTTATTTCATGATTTTGTGATTTGTGATTAGTTTTGCTCACCAAGGTTACTTTGGATTCAAGAAGGGTTGTATTTATCTTAAATGAAACTTCTTGATTCTGAGATAAGCCTTAGGGAAAAGAATAGCTATACTGTTGAAATCTTGGATCCATTAAAGGATCAAAGAATCAAATAGAGTCTCCCCCTAAATTCTTGTTCTTACCAGTTTCTCCCTAAGCTTTCTGCAGAGGAAGTGCTGCACTGATTAACAGTGGGCATATCTCACCAGAGAAACTTATCATTTGTGAGGATCAGTATGGTCCCCACAGAGCATCTTGAATTGGCTTGTCCTTAAGCCCTCAAATTCCCGAAGTGCTACCTGTGATCCCATGAAGCTGATTCATGGCATTTTTCTTGAGTACAACTTTCTGGCATACATGTTATTGAGACGAAGCTATGCTTAGAGAAGACTGGTTTGTCTGTATGTGTGTATATGTCTGTGTGTGTTTTTATGCACACACACACACATACACACACACATATATACGTATATATGTATGTATATTTATGCCATGACCTGGCAGGACCTTTGGTGCAATTTTCTTTAAATATCTTTCTATCTCTCTATCTATCTGTCTACATGCAGAAGATATAATAAATTTGCTTGTGGTATTCAGGTATATACATGTAAATATATGCAAATACTCATATAATCATAAATATGGAGGTAGAAGGATCTTAGGAGTCATGTAATTCAATATGTCACCCAGTTATTTTCAGAGAAGATGAAGTTTTGTTCAAGGTCACATAATATGTTATTGATAGACCTGAAGTTAAGCTTGGGTATTTTATGTCAAGTATGGCTTGTTTCAATTACAATAAAGATATTAGAAACACATCTTTATATATGGGCCAAATGCTAGACTTGGAGTTTATTTTCTCTATTATATATTTTAATTTTAACATTCCATGATTCTATGGCAGTATCTGTGTCTATAACTCCCTAGTACATCACTCTGAGTTCACCTCTCTCTGGTCATGATCCCTACCCTGCTCCCATGCACTAGCCCCAACACATACCCACAGATATCTATGATACTCAAATATTTAAAGAGAGAGGAATGGGAGCTAGAGAAGGAATAAAGGAAAGGAAGAAGGAAGGAAAAATTTCAAATGCTTCGATGTGGACAAGTTTGCCTTTTGTCCTTTCCTAAACTTTCTTCTACTTGCTCCTCCATATCCTCGGATTTGGAAGGGGAAATTTCTGGCCCACCCATTCCTCCATCTCATAGGGAAGGGAAAAGTAATAAACCTTCAAAAACACACTATGAAATAGGTGTTGTTATTACATTTTATGTTTTTAGAAAACTGAGGCAGATAAGAGTTTAGTGACTTTCCCAGAATCACATTGTTGTACCCACACACACACACACACACTCACACATATATATACACATACACATACATACACATATATATACTCATATATATGTGTGTGTATATATGAGACTTTTTGTTTTTGGATCCAAGACTATAATATGAAAAAGCAGAAGGAAGAGATGGGAGAGAAATCAGTTAGACCCTTCAGTTCACTTACTTCATAGGAGTCTCCATAAATGGCAAACTTGGTAAGGGTCAAGGTGTGGGCATGGACTATATTATATAAAACACCGATAAAGACATAGGGACATGTGTATTAATGTGTGTGTATGTATATATGTATGCATGCATGTAAGTATGCAGGTATATGCATGAACACATGTGTCTGTATGTGTTTCTGTGTGTGTATCCTATGTCTACACATATGCATACTCATAGATTGAGACATACTGGAGGACACAAATGACCTAGTTTCAAATTGATGGTACAGGAGCATGAGAACCATGATGAGATAGCAAAAAGAACTTTTATTGATGGCTCACAATTCCACTAATCTGGGGAAATCCTGACTCCTTGAAGATCCTGTGGGCATTGACCATTGGTAAGGAAATCTGAGAATGACTTTTTAACAGCTTGGAGATAGAAGCTATTTTTCACATATAGTCACTGCTTGGCACTACAGGGTATTTCTTCAGGTGTGGCTGGCATCTATATGCCATCTCATTAGATTCCTGGGACTTAGAAAGATAACATGGTGAGAAATAAATAAATAGCAATATCTCCTTACTGAACAACAGCATTTCTCTATCTCAACTTCGCTCCTGCTGGGAATTTTTGGAGCAAAACCTCAATCAGCAAAGACAGAAAAGTCACTCAATGGACATGATTCTTTACAGAAGCTATAGCAAAGGTCCCTCCAGTTTTTTCCTGCCATAATATTTCCTTGGGAATAAGAGCACCAAATTTTGGGTAGTTCTATAAGAATGAGGGTAACTTCTAAGTAATCTCTTTGGTTTAATTAGAACCCATCATCCTTCTCATCTTCCCACTACTCAGCTACCCTGGTCTCCCCCCATATAAACCACATTCTTCTACTACTTTTCTATGTTTGATTCCTTGATTCCTCTAAACCTGAATATCATCCTCCTGAAAGTCTACTTATAACCTTTCTTTGGAGTAAATGCTCTTTCAGATGACATTCTAAAGTAAATTAGACCTATCACAGACTTCTTTTTATCCTTTGCTCCTCCTGACCTCCATTTCCCAAGATGAATCTTATTCTTCCCTGGTTATAGCTTGGACGGCACGGAAGGCAACTACTTCTTCCAGATTTGTCATCCAACAAACACCAGCCTCAAATACAGGGGTTTTTATCATGCACACAACATGTAAAAGGTCTCTATGCATAAGAAGACAACTCCTCCCTTCATAGTTTTTAGGAAATTCCTTCTTTTTTTCTGTTCAGTGGTTTTTCAATCATGTCTAACTCTTCATAGCCACATTTGGAATTTTCTCTAATATATTTTAGCAAATATAATAGAATGTTTTTGCCATTTCCTTCTCCAGGTTATTTTAAAGATGAAGAAACTGAGGCAAAGTAAAGTGACTTGACCAGGACCCCACAGCTAGTAAATGTCTGAGGTCAGATTTGAACTCATGAAGATGAATCTTCCTGACTTCTGGCCCAGTACTTTACCTCTGCTCTGTTTTTTTTTTTTTTTTGTTTGTTTGTTTTGTTTTCCTATACCTTTGTTTTTACTCTGAACGATGGCATGACTTTGTTCCTAAGGTTGACAGGATCCTATGGACTATGTCTACTCTGTGGAGGACCTACATAACACCATGCACTAGCAGATTTCCAAAAGAATGCTACTGTGAACAGCTTTTAAGGTTTGGATTACACAGTATAGTGAACACTCCATTTATTCCATTACAAATCAAGGCAAGCATTCACAATAAATCACAATATAATATTGACAATATTACATCTTATCACAGAAAATCACAATATAGTGTTCACAACAGCTTTTAAATTAGAATGGCCACATAGTTTTCACTACAGTGGCTACAATACTTGGAATAAGGAACAAAAGAATAATTATCTGGTTTCCCTAAGGGAGAAACCCTCCTTACTTAATCATTCAATCAATTCACAATACAATAATCAATATAATAATCAATACTTAATCATTCAATCAATTCATAATACAATAATTAATCTTCCACTCATGGGGCAATTATGGATTAAATCAATTAGTCACTTATCTAGCAATCAGTCACTAAATGCAATCATTAGAAAATTACACAAACTCTCCACCCCTTGATGTCTAGTAAACTTTAATCACACATCCAAAGAGAGGCTTTTTCTTCATCTTGACTTGGGGTAGTCCCTCAGATTCCCTGGATCCCCTTCCATGGTCCCAGCTCCTACATGAATCCACCAAAGAGTCACCTGCATTCAGAGGCTGACAGCTCCCAGTTTCTTGTCCAGTTCTCCTGGCAGTTCTTGGATGACACTGAAATTCACAGGGTCCTGCACATCTGAAAACCTTCACCACTTCTGTTGCTGGGAGCTCAAGGATCCACCTAGCCGCAAACAAACAAAGCCTTATCCTGGTCATGCTTCTTCAGTCCTCCAGCAGTTCAGCTGGCCATAGGACCCAGTAGAAATCTCAGCCTCCCAGGCAGCAACCACTTTGGCCTTCACCAGATTCTGGTCTCAAGAAAACTCTAACTCAGTTTTCAGTCAGCCTCCAGATGCTGGGAGAGAAACTCCCTCTCTCTCTCTTTGTCTCTCTCTCTCTCTCTCTCTCTCTCTCTCTCTCTCTCTCTCTTTCTCTCTCTCTCTCTTTCTCTCACTCTCTCTCTCTCTTTCTCTCTCTCTCTTTTTCTCTCTCTCTCTCTCTCTTTCTCTCAAGAAAACTTCAACTCAGTTCTCAGTACAGCAGCCCACCTCCCAGATGCTGGGATAATTCTTCTCCCTCCACCAGGAGCCACCAGGAACATTATTGACTCTGTCTGAATGTCCTCTGGAGCTCTCCTTAAATACACACACTGGCCTCCTGTCTCAGCCAACCCCCTCCTGCCACATCCACAACAGGAGACAGTTCATGACCTCTGTTCACACAGGAGACTGAGTTTATACTTTCTGCCTCTTTCATACAACAGACAGAGCTCACACCTTCTGTATTTAGCACTTTGGAGCTTAATTAATTACCCTTACAACCTATGATAAAATCCAAAGAACATTAAGATAGCAGAGAACACCAATGGAAAAACAAAACAAAACAAAACACCTTTTTTTTTTTTATTTATTGGGAAAAGATCTGTTTCCCAAGTATCTCTGGAACCCTGTGAGTAGAGACTAATTAGGTTTATTTCTTTTATGAAGATTGTTCCCTTGGGTATGACAATTTGAAAATCCAGTGAATCTTTAGGTCAGCTATTCTCAGAGTATGCACTGGGGACTACAAGGAGTGGCCAAGATCCTTCAAAGAGTCTGTCTGGTTAAACATATTTTCATAATAATACTAAGACATTTTAATTTTCAGTAGGAGAAATATAGCTAGATCACACATAAACAAAAGTTATATTGAATTGTTGATTTTTGAGGATATGAAGGGGTTTTGAGGAAAAAAAATTAAGAACCAGTGCTCTAGGCCTTTATGGATAAAAAAAAAATTACCTGGTCAAGTTCATTGCCCTACTTGACTGGGTAGATGTTTCATATAATTATTATGATCACAACAATGAACATTTCTTTAGTTGAAACTAAGAGAAAAAACTTTTCTCCACCCTTTCTGTATGGTCTCCCACAAATTCCTGGTCTACACACATGTACACCCACACCTCACCCTAAGCCAGCATTCACATGCACACACACATGTGCACATGCACACACACATACCATATTCAGGAGTGGGGTCAGGGAAGGAGATATTTGAGAAAAAGCTCTATATTTGGAATCAGAAATCCTGAGTTCAAATCTGATCTCAGGTCAACATCAACTACTTGTGTGATCTTGGGCAAATCTATTAATGTCTGTCTTTGAGTTTTCTCATCTTAAATTAGGTGGTCAATAATGCTTTCCCTAGTTCCACGTCATAAAAGGAAGAAGAAGAAGGGAAGTCAAGGCAAGAGAAGAACAACTAAAATATAGGGTGGTGAATTTATAAACAGAAGAAAATTTGTCAAAAATTTTATGTACTGATTCATAAAAGTATGAAAGGACATAAATAGCATGTAAATTCATCCTGACCTTAGAAAACTCTTCCATTGGTACTAATTTTCAGAGACAAAGCGTATGGAAATCTGATAGAAAAATTTAGTTTTCAGCCCCACTTTTTTTTAAAAATGGGTTCAAATCTCAAACAAAACAAAACATAATTCTTGAAACTGTCTTTGCTTGGACTGAAACATTTCATTGATTTAAGGGCTCTCTTTAGGGGAAAAAATGTCCCTGTGTCAAGACAATTGTGGATATTATGTGAAAAGTGCTTATTTACTTTGCTCCTTAGGAAACAATGCTTGGTTTCTATGGCAACTTCCACATGACTGTTTCTTGGCCCCTTATTTTTTTTTTAAACTAAACATCCATCAATATATAGTCTGTCACATGTTTTCCCATGTATATGCAGCCTACAAAATTGCTATCTATATTCCCAGTCACAGATGAATCACAGAAATATTTAGACAAGAAATTTAAGAAACAAAACTTGTTATTTTTTCTTCTTCATGAATCTTAATTTTTCCTTTCCTATATATTGTCATGAATGAATGTTCCAATAGAAAGAGTTTTGTACTCATTACTTTGTGGAAGATATGCAAAACTGGAAACTTCTTTAGAATGTAGAATTTCAGAGTGGGGAAGGACTTTTGAAAGTAGAATGTCAAAGCTGCAAGAGACCTTTGAACATAAAATGTTAGACTACAGAATATCAAAATGTAAAGAAACCTTACAATATAGAATACTGGACATTAGGATGAAATTGTGGGAATTGTAGAATGTATAGCATGTTATAATATACAAGGAATATGAAAATGGTTCAAGTGATGATCCACTGGTTTATACAAATACTCTTGCACAAAGAAGAGGTTCAATTAATTTTTATTCAATTCATTTTACTTTAACATTTGTTGAATTGAATTGTATTAATCTCTTAAAATCAAGCATTATCTTTACTGGAATACCATAAAGTTGTTTGAATTGCATAGAGGAAAAGGTTACTCTCATTCTAAATCCCTGTCCATTTTATTAAAAAAAAAAAAAGAGTGGGGGGGTGGAGGTGTGTGTGGGGGTGATAACAATATATAACATTAACTCTCAGTCTCCTGATAAAGCTTTACATCTACTCTTTAAAGACCACCCTAGCTATTTAAATCTGTCAAATGCTCACCACCATGTTTGCAACTCATGAGGATGCCAGCTCTAAGACTGTCATATTTATACTATGCTATGTTATCTCTCCACTGTAGTCTGTGCAATAATCAGAAACTTCTTTGCAGTCACTATTTTCAGCCAACTGCTGATAGGAAGTGAAGATTAACCTATATCTATTGAGAATCCTATCACCAAGTTACTGGAGGATAGCTTTTAGTGACAACCACACTGGCATATCCAGTGTGGTTGCTAGCACAGGTTCTTAGATCTGCTTTACTAGGAAAGATAGCTATTTAAGGGGTCAATACTCTTTTTTTTTTAATTACATTCACTAATTCAGGGGAAAAGTTAGTACCCTGAACTTCAGAGAAAATACAAACAGAGAAAAAAAGACCAACAGACAGTACTCTCAGTGTCTATATCAGCTATACACTGTACATACATCCCTAGATAGGGAGAGCCTTTACATTGGAGCAGTTGGGGAGCTCTTAACATACATGCGGCCACTCAGAATCTCGACCAAGGAATCAGAAGATCCTTCTCATAAGCGAGCCCCCAACACAAAATACCAACTCAGAGTATATATACACTACTCAGAGCCAGAAGGCATTACGACCCTCTTGACTCAGTGACTAACTAGAAATTAGCAAAAGGTGTGAAAGCCTTCCTACAAGCAAGGCTCCCCTAAGTAAGTTTCCCTTACTGGACTCCATATGAGGCCTATTAGTGGGTGGGTGGGTGCGGGATCTTAAACCATTAACATTACAGAGCTCCACCTTTCTCTTAATTGACTTTTGTTTAATTTTATTTTACATCATTCCTTTCCACAAGATTTTGATGTGTAATTGTGGAGCTCTAAAACTTGTTTAGAGTCACATTTTATAGGTATTTGAGGTGGTTGTGGTGGGAGATGTGGAGTTCTCCTGCTTCTATGCTGCCATCTTGACTCTGCCCTCTGGGAAGTTGTAATATTGTGGGTGTTGTATCTTGATTTCTGTTCATGTTTTTCTTTGGTTTGTTATGGAATAAATGGAGTGTTCACTATACTGTGTAATCAGAAACTGAAAAGCTGTTCATAGTAGCATTCTTCTGGAAAGCTGCTTGTGCATGGCATTACACAACTCTATTAACTTCAGGGATTTCTTGGGTGTTACTTTTGTTTTTTAACAAAGTCTTGAAAGTTTGACGATTGAGGAAATACTCATTTTTTTTCCCATTCATGATTATGCTTAACATTGCTCAGCATGATATTTTTGGCCCAAACCCCAGTTCTTTTACTCTTTAATATATATAGTATTCCAACACTTGTGGTCCTTTAAGGTCTCTGCTCCTAGGTCTTGTGTGATTCTAATTGTGGCACCATCATATTTAAATTGTTTTATTCTTGTTGCTTTTAATATTTTATTCTTCAGTTAGTGATCTTCCACTAGGTCTTTTTCTAGGACTGTAAGATCTTCCGTAGTTGTGATCAAAAGAACGACTCCTAGAACTTCTCCTTTCCTAACTTTGACTTTTGGATCACCTATATCTATTATAGTCATCATAGCAAGAAGTGCTGTATACATTTCTCCCTTCCTTGACTTTCATTTGATTTGATGTTTTGCAATCACCTTGTGCAAACTAGATTCCCATCTGACCTCCACAAATCCATTTTCAGTCCATATTATGCAGGACATCTTCGGCATTACAGACATCTTTAATCTGAAGGGAAGCAAATCCTCTTGTATGATGTGTATAGAAATCAAGTACCACATACACATCAACTATAGGATCCTAAAGACAAAATTCCTAGGGCAATTCTTTAGACCTGGTGTCTTCTGCCACATTCCTTAAGAACTAGGATGCATTGGGCCAGCATAGGTAGCAGGACATGGTAGAAGCAAGCAGAGCACCAAACTCAGAGACAACAGTGGGGGAAGCAGTGGTGGGACCGGCACAAAGAGGGAGAACAAACAGTACTGTGTGACTGCTGTGGCTCCTTTCAGCAATTATAATTTTCAAGGTGTCATTTTTACTCTTAGTATTTGAGATCTACTTTTCTAATTTGTTGACTTTCATTATCTTCTTAATTTTTCTTGGGTTATTCTTATTCTTTTTTATTTTTATTTTAGTTTTTCCTCTATCTCTGTCATTTTTTTGCTTGTCTGTTTTTAAGATCTTCTATAATTTTGGGGGGGCAGGGGACCATTTGCCGTTACTCTTTGGGGATAGAAGAGGGCTTCTGTGCTTCAATATCCTCCTCTAAAGATGACTGCAGGTCTCTATTCCCATAATAGCTTTCCATGGTTGGATTCTTTCTCCTTTGCCTGTGGATTTTTTTTTTTTTGTGTGTGTGTGTGTGTGGTAATAGCTAAATTTTTGTAATCACTTCTAGCCCTGGAGTTGGGGAGAGAGTGCCTCTTGCCCCACATCTTCAATTCTCCTCTCTTGCCTGAAACCAATGTCAAACCTCCAACTTCCTGTAAGTGACCAAAGTCAGGGGCTTTCTGCCCCACTGCTTCTGCACTCACCAGTTCTGTGTTTCTTCCTTCTCAGACTCCCAGCACAGCTGAGTCTGGCATTCCTCGTCAGCAGAGGTTCCCTTGATCTTCTCTACCTCGGATACTCAACTTTTCTCACTACCTGGTGGTAAAAATTCTTTTGACTGGTGCCAACACTGCCTCCCAAACCAACTAACCCCAGGACTTGCTGGTTATTGTTTAAGAGGCTTTCAGCTTGTTATTAACCATGACCCTAGTCTGGAGGTGTTTATTCTTCACTGGTACCAAACCTTATCACATGGTTGTACTTCTGACCTCAAATTGTCCCAGGAAGACATATTGAAAAATAAAAAATGACAACCTATGTAGATTGATTTGGGAATACCCAGGAAGTTTTAATGGTAATTGTAAGGATAGTCATTGTCATCAAAAAATATAAAAGAGGGACCCTTGGACCTAGTGATCAATGCAGATTATTTAAGGAAATGTGGCACCATTATTTCTGGCTGTAATTATTTAGCATTTATTGAATATCTAGCAAGCCAAGATCTGGTGGCTAGTTAAAATTATATATCAGAAGTTCAACATCTTTCATGGATCTACAGATAATTAATCTGCATAATTAAAATACAGAACTCAAAACAGCTTGACTAACTCAACCTATTAACTTCATTGGAACCAAACTATTATCACAGGCAAAGTTGTTGCCCACAATCATGTAGATGTTGCATTTATGCATAAAAAGGATTGTTTTATTCTTTGTAATTTTATTCCAATCACCTAGAATAGTACCTGGCACAGAATAAGCAATTAAAATTGCTTGTTCATTAATTGATAAAAACTTAAGAACAAGATTTTAAATAGATATTCTATACCAGATACTCATAATCCCCAATTTATTCAGAATGAAATCTTTCCAAATATAGAAACCTAGCAGAGGAGATCAAATCAGTTATGGAATAGGGTTGTTAGAATTTATGTGCACTTAAAAGTTTACAGAGGATGAGAATACACATCATCACTGTTTTCTTGTCTATGACTGGTATGGTATCAAGGATGCTTTTAGTGAGACCCTAGAGACTGAGTTTTTATTAGAAGATTTTCTCCTACTTAAAAAAAAAGTTTTATTGTCCATCTGTGAAATGGTACATGAATAATTAAATATAAAAGAGTAATAGAAGGAAATTGAGTTGAGCCAGGTCTATATGAATCTAAAACTCTTGGGAAAAGAAGAGAAGAATGGAATAATGATAAAAAAAGACAGCATAGCTATGGTGTTCAAAGGGTTACAGGGCCTAGTATGTTTGTTTTAGTTTTCATAATCCATGTACATAGTATTCTGCACTAGAGATGTCCTTCAATGCTTTATTATGATGTGGAGATGATGAGGCCTATCAAAGACTATTTCAGCAAAATTCAGATTTCAGCAGTTCCCACCACACTGGAAAGGCTTGTAGACTTCTCCTTTCCACAGATTTAGCATCTGTTTACTGAAGATCAGCCAAACTATATATCGGGAAAGATACATCAACAGTGTATAGGCCTCTAAGGGAACACTTTCTTTTGGCCATGACAATCCATGAAGACAACCCACTAAGCCTTGGAAGGACCAAAATTAATACTGGTAGAGGGAGCAACTTTAACCCAAGGAAATTATAGATCCTGGAAATTTCAAGGTAAGGAATCAGTTATAAATCCCATTTTATAACAATAGCAAAATATTTTGAGCAGCACCTTCAATAGTGCTAGTGAATACTTGTATTTGATTTTGTGAAAGCCATTCATCCTTCAGTTTCATACCACCACTGAAAGAGTGCTATAAACCAGCAGAAACAACTGCCTGTTGAGTTTTATTACTTAGGAATTCCACAATAATCCTGTTATTCTTACCCCGCAAGTTATTTCTATGCAATACACTGTACCTGTGTATTATTCTTACTATGCAAAATCCTATTAAAGTCAATGGTGCATGTATCCACTTCATTTCAATGTGACTTTGTATAATAAAAATAAAATATAGTGAGGGGAATACATAATGAGCCAGCTGCCAGAACTGTTCAAAGAACAATTAAATAACTGCGGAAGTGAGAAATTACCTTCATACAAAGCATGTATCCACAAGTAGATTGCTGTTAATTTGGGGTATGCCCCAAATTATATACTATATATGAATAATATTTTAGTATAAAATGCATAAAAATAATTACAGCTGAGACTAAGGAATGGCCCTTTCCCCTGGGGTGAATATAAAAAAAATGACTCTCTACTGGGTCAATCAGCATTTATAGCAACAATGTTGATAACAATAATAATAGTCATGCTAATAATAATATTTCACATATATACAAATTTTGATTCACAGATTACCATTTTCCCCATGGATTACTGTAGAACATTCCGAAAGACCAGAGAAGGCAGTTCTCTAGTTCTTGTTTCACTTAAATTAGTGTGGTTTTTAAATTCAATTTAAATTTAAATTTAGACCAAATCATACATGTCATTATTGGAATAAGAATATTTTCCATTTGGAGGAGACAGGAGATCTTTTTTCAAGTCCCATTTTTACCATTAATTTTCTTGGTGAAAACAGGCACTATATCAAATTTCTAGAGACTAAGGGAAGTAATATCTATAAAGCACTTAGCACACTGCCTGGCATATAGGTACTTAATAAATGCTTGTTCTCTTTCCCTATAATGCTTTACATTAATGGTCTCATTTGATCTTGATAGCAAATACACAAGACAGAATAAACACTTTTGTCTTCATTTTATTTACTCAGGTTAAGGAGCTTGTCCACACTTACATGGTGATTGTGGAACAGAGTTGGGACTTGAACCCTTTTACATTGTTAAACAAAGGGGACCATCATAGCTCTAATGTTCAGTGTTGTAAATTCCCATGCAACTTTGACATCATATGTCCTAAGGTTGCTTCCTTCTCCCACATTCTGTGGCTCTCTTCTCATTATGCTACATCACGTATAACACAGAGTTCTTTCATTCAGCTGATTCTATGCTTGTTTTATATTTCTTTCTTCCATAATATCTTGCACAGTTCTGTACATTTTGTAGATGCTCAATAACTCTCTATGGTTTGAAGAGACTGAATCTACCCAAACTCTCCCCTGATGACAGTTCTTAATCCTTCCCTTTTGATCTCAGGTTTATTGTTTCTGTTAAAAGAACTTAGGCTATCACATCAGCTAGTGACAAGGATACAGTTTACAGTTGGTGGATACCTGTGTTACACACTTTGATAAATTTCTATACTTAGAGGAAGGAGGAACCAAGGTACTTTGCCTAATGCTTTCATCTAAAGACTGTGAGGGATTATCTCTCCCTTCCTAGAAAAGTGATGTTTGTGCCATGCATTACAGAACATATACAAAGGTGCTCTGAAAGGCTGGCTGGCACGGAGTAAAGCTATGATGAATGGGGAACTTGGAAAGACTCAGAAGGCTATTTTATAATGAGCCACAAATTGAAGAGAAGTTGAACTTGGAGTGAAATCAGAAAAAAAAAAAGTGGGTGTGATTTCAAGAATGAAGTCTGTTAGGCAGAAATGGGAAAACACACACACAGACACACACACACACAAACACACATACACAAATGTAATCACTAATAGGCTAATTCAAAAGTCAACCAATTCCCAGACCTGGGGAGCTAGAGGTAAATAGCTATTTTAAGAAAGAAATTCAATCTTCCAAGATGGTATGCTTCTGGAGGTAATTTGACTTAGATAGTGAAAAGAACACTGAACTGGGGTTTGAAAGGCTTGGGTTTAGGTTAAGAGATTCCAACACTCTGTTCCTCAGTTTTCTCACTTGTAAAATGGGGATAATAATAAATGTGCTATCTATCTCACAAGGTTGTTGTGAAGACCAAATCAGATAATGTTTATAAAATGCTCTCTAAATCTTCAGTGTTACATTAATCACAAATATTTCTCAAAATTCTTATCATTATAATGATCTGCTTTATGCTCAACAAGCAAATCCTCTGACTCTGCCTAATATTAATTGCTCCCTCTATGTTTCCCTCTCTATTCCTAGTTCTCACCAAGGTCATATGTGGTTGGGGATAAATATTTCTCCTCATACTCTAACGTTCCTACAAAAAATGTAGCGTCCTGTCTAGGGGAAGGAGCACTCAGAGGTTGGAAAGAGTGAAAGGTAGGGCAAGTTAGTGGATAGAAAATCTAGAAATAATGTTTCAAGCCTTACTTTAGATAAGTACTAGGTGACCATAGGAAATGCACTCAATCAGTTGTCCCATCAACTTTCAAATATTTTTTTAATCCAATTCTCTAAGCTACCAGCTCAGTCCAGTCTCTCATCACTTCCCACTTGCATTATTGCTGTGACCTCCTAATGGATCATCTAAAGTTTCTTACCCCTCTAGTCCAACCTACACATGTTAACTCATAGGCAGTCAATTCCAATGGCCTCTAACTGATTCTTGGATAAAACACAAACTCTTTTTCAATTTTTAATGCTTTTCATAATTTGGTACCCAAGCTATCTTTTCAGGGACCATTGGATATAACTTTCCTCTAATCTTCACACTTCCCCACACTCTGAGAGCCAACCAATCTGGGCTTCTCTCTTTTCCTCACATATAATACACCATCTCCCATCTCCTATAGTTTTCTAGAGTTCTACTCTTCTTTCAAGATGCAGCTGAAGTACCATGTTCTGCATAAAGTCTTCCTTGATTCCCCCCCCAACTGCAAGTTATCTCCTTCTGAAACTATCTTATATTTAAATACATTGTATGGGGGTGGAGCCAAGATGGTGGAGTAGGAGCAGCAACATATTGCAGCTCTCATATAGCCACCCCTAAATACCCATAAAATATGACTCTAAACTAATCCTAGAACTCCAAAACGCACACAAATATACTTTCCACTAAAATCATCTTGGCTACAAGGAACCATATCAGCATTGTGAACCGAAACCAGCCTGGCCTGAAGCCCTGGCTGAGCTCTGGGGCAGCTCGACGAGAGGAGCCAAGCCCTGGCTGGAGCCTCGGGTGAGCAGATTGGCGGCAGGTGTGGCAGTGTTCAGAACTAGGTCAGTGAGTACGAGGTCGTGGGAGAAAAGTGGTCAGCTGAAACACCTCCAGGCCTGAGAAGTGAAAGGCAGAGGTTCTGCACCCGCCTCTGCATTGCAGCTTCAGCACCCTCGGCCTGCAGACTGCAGGGGCACCAAGAGATCGTTCAGAGGCCAAGTGCTCTCATGTTGAGCAGCCTGGATCTGGATTGTGGTCTTGGGCTTTGGGCTTGTGGTCCTTTTTCCTTCAGTGAGATGGAAGTGGAGGACGGACCCAGCACCTCCCTGAGAGCTACAGCAGCTGGGAGGACCCCAGCGATTTGGGTCAGAGCTTTCCCCTCTGGAAGCAGAGCCCCACAGAGATTTAAAAAAAATAAAAAAAAAAACACAGACTGACCAACCATGAATAAGAATAAGCTTAAGAAGCAAAGTAAGAACAGCAACCAAACCCTAGATTCCTTCTTTGGGGAAAAGAAAGACCAAGACAGAGAGAGGAAGGAGGACAGTGCAGCCAGAGCTCCCCCACCAAGGGCTTCCAATAAACATGAAGATTGC
>CM053585.1:57051925-57080615 GCA_028646515.1 Pseudochirops corinnae
ATACATAGGAGAGAATAGATTGGGGGAGGGGGGATACACTGGGATGGCTGTTTTGGGGTGGTGGGTAGGGCAAAGATGGGGAGAAAATCTGTAGCTCAAAATCTCATGGAAATTAATGATGTAACCTAAAATAAAATTTAAAAAATACAAATAAAAATAAATACATTGTATGTATTTGCATTTATTTTCTTTCAATTTATGTTACAAATCTTTATGTATATTCTTGTCTAGCCCATCAGAATGTAAATTTCCTGCCAGCAGGGATTGTTTATATCTTTTCACTTATATTTCTAGTGCCTATCACAATAATTTAAATATAGTAGGTGTGTGGCTGTTGTCCTTCATGGTTGAAGGGGACCAATATGACATCACTATAGCAGGATCAAGGCACAGTGTGTTGACTGTTTCTGATCAAGCAAATATGAGCTCAGAAGGTGTTTCCTTGGGTTGGGCACAAATAGTTCATATGAACATTTAGAATGAAGATGTCTGTAAATTTGCACAAACTATATTTCTTTTAAGCTACTGCAGTGCTGGGTGATACTGTACCAGTGTCTCCCATGTCTCCCAAGTGATTTCAAAGTTCTTCAGAGAGACCTTGAGTGTGTCCAAGTATTGCTTTTTATGACCATGATGTGAGTACTTGCCTTCTGTGAGGTCTCTATAAAATAATCTTTTAGGCACATATACATTTGGCATTTGAACAACATGGGAAGACTACCAGAGCTGTGCTCTTCACAGTAGAGTTTGAATGCTTGGCAGTTCAGCTCAAAAAAGACTTAAGTCTGATACCTTACCTTGCCTGCTGATCTTCATGATCTTCCTAGGAAAATTCAAATGAAAGAAATTCAATTTCCTAGTATGGCACAATATACTTTGTAGGTTTCACAAGCATATACAACAATGAGGTCAAGATTTTGTAGATCTTTAGCTTGGTACCACTTCTTTTGTCCCAAACCTTCCTTCAGAGTCTGCCAAACACTGAGATAATTCTGGGAATACATGTGTCAACCTCATCATCTATGTGTACACCCCTGGAAAATATATTGCTGAGATAAGTAAACTTATCCACAGCATTCAAAATTTCTCTGTTTACTATAACTGGTAGTTCCACTTATGGATACTATGGAGCTAGCTGGGGGAGAACCTCTGTTTTCCTGATGATGATTGTTAAACAAAAATTAGTGTAAGCAATAGAGAGAAGATTGATCCATACATTATTGCATCTCAATTTCAGATGATGCATTGAGTTGTAATGGTAATGGGAATTTGAAGATCTTCCCTGCCCCTTAATAAAACTAAGGGATTTTTAAGACCTGCTTTGAGGAAATACCCTATCCACTAATAGGTTGAATGTAATCACATGGAATCAATGGTAGGAGGAGTTTGCTGAAGGATGGAGCAGAGCCCACAGGAATATGTGAGTCAGAGCAGCTAGACACAGTGGGAGGAAAGGATGCATCTAAGGGAGACAGTTATGCTTATGAGTAAATGTTTGTGTTTTCCACCTGCTATGACAGCTAGGCTTGTGTTGGTTTCTGGGAAGGGTAAAGGATGCTGTGGCTCTCTGTGTTGTTGTGGCTTATTAACTTTTTGCTACTGTGATGGAATCTGCTTCCTAGTTTTAGGATTCAGTTTTCTGATGTCTGAATAAATGTTTTGCTTCTGTCTTCTGTATGGAGAGTATGTTATATTTTGTGATAGAGAACAATGCAGGCATATTTAGAGTGACTATTGGAGCTGTGAATACCATGTTGATGCTACATTAGGCAACAAGGATGGAATCACGAAATACCAGGCCTCTATTTGGAGGCAGAAGGAATTTAGAAGATGAAATTACTATCTTAGGAAGGGAGGATTTACCTTATACATCTCTAGCAAGGGAATAATCTAAAAATACAAGGCTCTGTGAAAACTAGGAACTGAGGTTACAGAAGGATAAACCTAGAGGTTTAGAAACATGTTTGTGAAGAACACCAATAAAACCAGAGAGAGAGAGAGCTGGAGGCAGTGTGTAGAAGGTTTTGGGTTTTACCAACAGGTTACCATATTATGTGTAAGAACAGAGACAAGCTAAAACAAGTTACAAGACAAAAATCAAGTGGAAAGAGAGTTGGCTGTGTTGCAGCATTCAGGCTGTCCTTTAGAAGAGCAAGCTGGAGGATCTCAGGTGGTAGAAAAGAGGGCTGTTGTGAATTTGGCTCCAAAGAAGAAACAGAAAAGCAACAGGAAGCAAGTTCATGCAGTTTCAGTAGAGACTGAGAATAGTCACAATGACAACTGCCAGGAGAGTGCATGGGTACAGAGTGATACAATGTTGTATGACCAGACTTTTATGAGGGCAGAAGCTCACCCCATACTGAGAAGAAAGCAGGAGAATCAAGGAGGCCAAACACAGTTCAGGGAGATAATTGAGGATTTCACTCAGCAGGAAATTACCAATATGTTAAGCAGATTCACACAAAAGATGGGAGAAGTGTTGGTGTCTTGGCTGGTGAGAATCAGTGATGAAGGGATCAGAGGAGTATGGGTAGATAGTGTGGACTGCTTGAAATTTATAGGGCTTTGTCAGAACCCTTTTGTGCAGCAGACTTTTAGAGATTTTTATATGGCAGGAGGTAACAATAAAACCAATCTGTTAGCTTTACTTGCTGAGAATGCAGTACAATGTATCCCACTGATTCTATGTGGCTTAGGGGAAACAGACCTGTACTTGTTTAGCGACTGCATGAGAAATTGAAAGAAGCAGTAATGAAAACTTCTATCATGCTTGGAGATGGAGATACATATTATGATATCCTCTTAGCACTTTCTCATAGAAATATCATAGTGAAGACAGCTCCAATTGCTTAGAAGCACCTACTTATGATTCTACTAATGGGCAAAATAGGGCACGCTCACTCAGAGTTGCTGGACAAGATTTCACATGTAAGTGACTTAGGGGCATGGGGAAAAACATAAATTTCCTCAAGAGACAAGAATAAATGGATAGCAGATTCAAAGGCAGAATAGATGGACAAGAAAATAATTATTCATTGCTCTATTGAGAGCAGGGGTAGATTTTGAAAAAAATGATGGTATCCCAACCAAAGAACTATAAAAAATGTACTGAGAAAAGGATCTTAATATTGGACAGAATAGGTCCTTCTGAACCATTGTATCCAAGTTCACCACACCTTCAGGAAGAATAGGAAATTGGCCAAGCCCAACCTCAGATTAAAGAAATAAACAGGCAAGTTTACAGACTCCATATCAATCTGACTATATATTGGAAAAACGGAAGAAATCAGTAAACAGTGCATTGAAAGATATTGGGATGGATGCTTCCTTTATTTATGGGAACCCCAATAAGTTCAAGCATGGAACTCCTATTAACATTACAGGACTGGGAGGAGCTGAAATATCAGCCAGCCAAGTCAAACTAAAGATGAAAATTGGACAATTACCTAAGAAAGAAAATACTGTGGTTATTGTACCCATCTGCATATTGGGCTTTGGTAGAGACTGAACAACTGATTCTGCACCATTAAGTGATATTAAGGCTTGGAATTCTAATTATGACCTAGATAATGAGTACCCCAGCTTCCCACATAATTGGACAAACCCAAGAGGCCATTATAATTAAATGGAAATGGTATATTCAAAATAGAACTAAAATAGACAAAAGTGGAGTTTCTACTGTACATGAATCTATAGCAAACATCAATACTGAGGGAAATGGTACATCCCTGGAACCAAAGCTACAGTTAGTATAGTCCTTGGTAAAATGGAATGATGGATATGATGGGATAACTTAAGAAGAGAAGAAACATACATGTTATACTGAAAGGACAGCAAAATATTTGGAACACAAAAGACATAGGAAAGCAGTTGCCTATAACCCATGTATTAGGAGGACTGGGATAGGTGGAAATAGTCAGTATGTTGAACATATGACAGTATATGGCAGTATATCAAGCCATTAAAACGGAACAAGGAGGACAGTGTCATATATTTACTGATTCATGACAGGGTTAGCTACATGGATAATCATGTGGAAAAATTAAAATTGGTATATTCATGGTAAAAAAATTCTGGTGCAAAGAATTATGGGGAGATATATGGGACATGTCCTTGGTTACTAATTTGTCAGCTTTTCATGTAGATGGTCAAGTGGCCTTCATCAAGCCAGAACTTGAGTACAATGCTCATGCTGATCAACTAGTCAAGATTGCTATTCAACATATTCTATTTTGACATCAATTGATTATCCAGTACTAGCAAAATGGGTCCATCAAACATCTGGCCATTTAGGGGTCCAGGCCATACGACAGTGGGCACAAGATTGAGGTATTAGTATCTCTCATTCATTGTTAAAACAGATAGCAGAAGAATGTCATATATGGCAATTGGAAAAGGAACAAACTGTTCCTCAGGTAATAACTGGAGAGATAGCAAGGGGAACAGTTCTGGCCCAAATTTGGCAAATAGATTATATTTGTTCCCTATCCCAAAGATAAAGAATCCAAATTTATATGTACTTGTATTGACACCTATTTAGGTATACTAGAGGTTTGTCCTTATAAGAATGCAACCCAGAAAAACACCTGTAAAACTCTAGATCTCATATGTCTGTATATGGAGCCCCAGTGCAAATTCAAACTGACAATGGGTCACATTTTAAAGGTAATAAAATGAAGAGATATTATGTATTAAACAATATAAAATGGATATATAATATTCCATATTATCCACAAGCATCTGAGTTAGTTGAAAGAATGAATGCATTATTGAAAGGACAGTTAAGGAATTTAAGTTCTAATAATTCATATCAACATTGGAAAGATAATTTGTTCACTGCTTTATATCATTTGAATAATAGACAATTGGGAGGAAGTACACCTCTAGCCAGGATGATGACCCTAAATCTGTAAGTTAGAAAAGAGCAGACACATAAGATCCCAAATATTGAGTATTGGACCATGAGGCAAGATGTTCCAGCCCTATATGCAGGAACACCTGATTTAGCAGGATAAGAATTACATTATTTAGAGGATTTTTGTTTGGATAAAAAAAAGAAATTAGAAAAATTTCACTGAAATATATATGAGAATCCCTAAAAATTATTTTGGACATATATTACCTAAATCAGGTTTAGTAGCTCAAGGAATACATGTGAACCCATACAGTTTTGTAAAAATGATAGAATAATTCAAGTGATTATTATTCCTTGTGAAACAATACCACTTGTGAAAACTAACCCTCCTTCTGAGATAACTCTCAGAGGAACTGAAGGATTTGATTCTACTAATAGAATAAAATTAGGAGCTAAAATATGAGTAAAGTGGAAGTCAGATGATGTTTCAAAGGTTGGCTGTTGTTTGTTCAGGAGAAGACTACTGCCAAATTGCACCCTTAAGTCATATAATCCACCATGAATGAGGCTATGATAGTGGATTCATGGACTTCAGAAGCATAGCTGACCCTATATTTGTCTCTTTTTTGCTTTTTGTCTGTTAAACTTGTTTGCAAGATTTATTTCCTGCAGGCTTAGTACCCTCCACCTGCAGATGACTGATCCCTTAAACCATATACCACCCCCTGTCTGAAATAGTGATGTGACACCCCTGGATCTGGTGTTGACTGACCTCCAGATATCAGCTACAGAACTGACCTTTCAAATAGGACTTCCCAGACCTGGTGTCAACCAATCTCCAGATGCCAGCTAAAGAAATGACTTCTTGAATGGGACCTCTTGGGGCAGGGACAGCTCTATATCCAATTTCAGCTGGAAGTAGCTATGGAGAAGAAATCTTGCCCCTTATCCCAAGATTTTGACCCCCATTAGTTTGAGGGTGGAAAATGGGGTGCTTATGCCCAAGCCCCCACCCTAAGATATTATTTTATGTGCTTATTTTCTATTATCACTATTATATTGTTGCAAAGTTCTGTTGACACCAGTTACCCCATGTAAAGCCAAGCCCTAGCAGGTTTTCAGAAGAATGCTACTGTGAACAGCTTTTAAGTTTTGATTACACAGTATAATGAACACTCTATTTATTCCATAACAAATCAAAGCAAAACATTCACAGCGAATCAAAGTACAGCATTCACAATGTTACAACTTATTACAGAAAATCAAAATATAGCATTCACAACAACTTATCACAGAAAATGGCCACATAGTTTCCACCACAGTGGTCATGAAATTTTCAACAAAGAATAATTGTTTAGTTACACAATCATTCAATCATCCTTAAGGAGGTTTGCCTTCTCAAGGAAAACACAATATGATAGTCAATGTTCTCCACTCCTGCGGCACACTAAGTTAACTCAATCAGTCACTTATTCACTCATCAATCACTAAGTACAATCATTCAGTTAATCAATCATTCAGTCAACTCAATCATTCAGTCATCCTTCCTCATTCACTATTCAATCATCAGAAAATACACAGACCCTCCACCCCTAGGTCACTAATAAATTTACAATTTCTCAGTCAGTACACAGTATTCAAGTAAAGTCTTCTTTCAGTTTTACTCGGGGTGGTTCCTTTAATTCCCTGGATCCCCTCCCATGGTCCTAGATCCTACCTGGTTCACCAAACTGTCACGTGTGTTCAAAAGGCAGACAGCTCCCAGGTCCTTGTCCAGCTCTCCATGCAGTCTCTGTTCCACACTGAAGCTCACAGCGTCCAGTCCGCTTCAAATCCTTCACAGTTTCTGTTTCCGGGAAGTCAAAGCTTAACAAAGCCACAAACACACAAAATCTTAAATTCTTCACAGTCTCTGTTCCCAGGAAGTCAATGCTCAACAGAGCCACAAACAAGTTCATGCAAAGTACCATATCACAGTCATGCTTCCTCAGTCTTTTGGCAGGCCTGAATGGCGTTCAGACTCAGCAGAAGTTTCAGCTAGTACCCAGAATCAAAGTCACTCCATCCAGGTTTTCAAAATCAAAGTCATTGTCTCCAGCCTGGCAAAGAGCAGGGTAAGGGTGAAGGGAGGAAGGGGGCTTTTCAGCCTTCTTACCTCCTCTTCAGCTTCCCCAGTGGCAGCTGCTTCTGCTTCCATGGAGTTTGCTCCAAGAAGATCTGACTTTACCTTTCTGGGGGTTTTCCTTATATATAGTATTGTCCTTCCCTGTTCATCTCCTTCCTGTTACATCAACAACAGGAGATAAGAGTTCATACTTTCTGTTTCTTTAACAGAGGCTTAATCTGAACTAGGTGCTAAGTACCTCTCAGCTTAGCAATAGAAAAGGAACTTCAAATGTCATTACTGTTATGCCCCACCAGTTATCTCTAAACTCTCATTAATCTATGTAATGAAATGTATTGTTAATGTAATTTTGCTGTGTAAGGGAAATGAAAGATCTTGAGGCTGAATGTAATGGTAATGGAAATTTCAAGATGTTTCCTGCCCCTTAATAAGCCTAAGGGAATTTGAAGATATACCCTGCCCCTAAATAGGCTGAATGCAATCATATGGAGCCTGTGGTGGGAGAAGTCTGCTGAAGAATGGAGCAGAGCCCACAGGAAGCTGGGAGTCAGATCAGCTAGACCCAATGGGAGTAGAGGACACATCTAAGGGAGACAGTTATGCTTGTGAGTAAATGTTTGTGTTTGCCATTAGCTGTGACAGCTAGGATTGTGTTGGTTTGTGGGGAGGCTAAAGGATACTGTGGATCTCTGTGCTGTTGTGGCTTGTTCACTATTTTGCTACTATGATGGAATCACCTTCCTGATTTTGTGATTTAGTTTTCTGATGTCTGAATAAATATTTTGCTTTTGGCTTCAATATGGAGAGTCTGTTATATTTTGTGATTGAGCACTATGCTAGTATATTTATAGTGACCGTTGGTGTTGTGAATATTACATTGGTGCTACATGAGTGTACAATTAGCTGTAAACAAAAAGTCATGTACTAACTCTAGTCTTGACTTGAAGCCTTTTACAATTAAACAATTTACTGTCGGTACAATAGCTAAACTTGATGCCATTTTTATCTTCATTGAAGGCATCTGAAAATATTTCTCAAAGCATCATGCTAAAACCACAGCACACATACTTGCTTCACTTCATTGGTGACTGGGAAAGTACAAGAGTATCATTCATTATCTAGAACCCATGCAAGTATGCCATCATTATGCTGGCATACAATACTGATTAACTTTTCTGGGCAACAAAATGTTGCCATAATCTTCCTCAAGTCCTCACAAGTCACAATGTCAAAGGTCTTGGTCAGATCTATGAGCGTTGTGTATAGACCTCTCTTCTACTCTTGACATTTCTCCTGTAGTTGTCAGGTAGCAAACATTATATTGACCATTACTTAGCCCTTCCTGAAGCCACACTGTCTCTCAGGTAGATGAGCATCTTCCAGGCAAAGGATCAGCCTATTAAGAAGGACTATGGCAAGACTGATGACTAAGACATAGATAGAGTCACCTGTGATTGTTACTTGACAGTCAATTTTCTTTTTCTTTATAGAGCTAGAAAATGGAGACATCCTTCAGTTCTTGAAATATAAATTCCTCTTACCACATAATAAAGAATATGTTTTTGTATGAGCAGTGAACCCAGTGCCTTGTAACTATTGGCTGAACTAGCATCAGCACCAGGTACTTTTTCAGATGAGAGTGGCCTAATGGCAATCAAAGCCTCTATTAATTTGGAAGTTGGCTAGAGAGGAATTGACTCCAAACTGTAGTACATAGTCAATGAATTCAGCATTGATTGATGATATATTGAGGTTACTATGGAATTGTTCAGCCTATCTCTCCATTATCACATCCTTATCACTGATCATGTTATTCCACTTGAGATGCCCCATAGATCTTTGACCCATAGATAGCCTTCAGGTCATCATGAAAGCATGTTGGACTGCTATTATCAGTGTAAAACTGAATCTCATCTGCCTCCTTACTGAGCCAAGAATCCTGCATCTCTCTAATTTTCATTTGCCCTTGACTTTTGATGGAGTTAAATGCTATCTTTTTAGAGAGGGACAAACTATCCTGCTAGTAAACCTTGTGTAGTTCTTGTTTTTCATTTAGGGACTTCTGAATTTCCTTATCATTTTCATAAAATCAGTCTTGATGTTGCTGAGCATTCTGGGTCTTTTATCTGCTCCACTGTTGCCAACTGTATATTAGTTCACCTTTTCTTCTAAGTAAATAACAAATGTTCATACTCAAAGAAGTGTTTTAAACTGTTACCATAATGTCTTCTGATAGTTGTCTTGCTTTGGGGCCTCCATTTTTGGTGAATGCAAATGTTTAGCTTGGAGACCACAAATCTATGCCACATCACCTTTGTTATAGACTATTTCTTCTCCTTACAATGGTGTAGTCTATTAAATACCAACATTTGCTGTAAGTTTTATTGTGTTTAGGTAAATGAAAGACAGTGTTGGTGATAAAGAGGTCGTGAGATGCACAAGTCCTTAATAGTAAGTCATCATTGTTTTTCTTATTTCCAACTATATTCCTCCCAAGGATTTCCTGCCATATCTGATAATCTATGCTTACTCTGGCATTTAAGTCACCCAGAATTACAAGCTTTTCCTCTTTTGACACATTGATGATTAGGGCCTCCAGTTCTTCATAAAACTTTTCTTTGACCTCACTAGAGTTCCTCATGGTGGGAACACACCAACTGATGATAACGGCATCACACTTTTCTGCAATCTCATTTTCATGAGTCTGACATTCACTCCTTTTGGTGGGCATACAAGCTCAATGATTAGATTAGTTTTGATTGCAAAACCTATACCTGTTTCACTACAGTCCCCTTCACTGTGGCCACGACAGAAAAATGTATATCCACTTGCCGGCCTTGTTTTACTCAGGGTTACTAATACATTAAATATCTGCTGAGTTCTTTCACAACAAGAGCTATTTGTCTCTCAGCTCTACTGGATTATACCAAAGGTGAGCAGAATCGGTTTTTGCAAAAGTTTTTGGCCACTGTAAGCAGGCTAGGGCTAGGATAGGTGAAGCAGAAAAAAAAAAATTAGGATACTTTTTCTGGCCTCTTCTTCATGCCAGGAGGTAAGCAGTGCAGTCCTTCAAAGATGCTGCTCAGACACCTAGAGGGTTGCCAAATCCCACTGCTGCTTTAGTCCAGTGAGAAGACAACCCTAAGTCCTGGACCATCTGTTTGCAGGGTTGTGACTATACCTCCCAGTGAATCTGCACCTGCTGCTTGGTCACTTGCTGGTAGCCACAGGACTTAAAGGTAGATAAAAATGGTAAAATGATATGGGTGATATGGGCTTCCACTTCCTAGAGTTTGCTTCTTTTAAGATTCACTTCAAAAACTATGTTCTGAATAAAGTCATTTTTTGTTTTTTCCTGATTCTCTTCCAACTGCAAGTTTCCTCCTTCTGAAACTATCTTGTATTCAAATGTTTTATATATATGTATTTATTCTTTCTATTTATACTGCATATATTTCTGTATATACTTGTCTAACCCATTAGAAGGTAAATTTCACACTATCAGGGATTGTTTCTGTCTGTACTTTTATATCTAGTGCCTAGCACAATTACTTTAATACCATAGGTACTTAATAAATACTAGTTAGTTCATTGATTCATAAATATTTACTAAATGTTAAGTCCCCCCCCCAAAAGGCAGTAGTCCCTTACATCAATGGAGCTTAAAAGTTTTTATAAGTTATATTCTATAAAACCTCATTCTCATCTGGTCTACCTTCACATGAATTTTCCCCCCATACATGTTATTTTAAAAATCCTGAGCAAAACATCTCAACATGGACAGCATATTAGCAATGTAGCCTCTGAGATGCCTATATCTATTTAAATATATAGACATTGTTTTACCTAATAGAATATAAGTTCCTTGAGAACAGAAATTGTAATTTATATTTTATCTATTTTTTTTTCTCTTTTAGATGTTCTAAAATTGGCACAGTTCTAGGCAGGTTTCACCTAGGTTTCACAGTGGATGGAATACTAGGCCTAGCGTCAGGAAGACCTTAGTTTAAATCAAATCCTATGTGACCCCAGAAAATCACTTCACCCCTGAGGGCTGTAGTTTTCTCATTTTAAAAATAGGGTTAATTATAACACTCACTTCTCAGGGTTGTTGTATGGATCAGATGAGATGATGTGTGTAAAGCACATCACAAACCTTAAAGTGTCATATAAATGTTAACCATTGTAGCTATAATAAATACTAAACAAATACTAGTTGATTGACTATTTCACTTGAACTATCATCAGAGGGGTGCTGGAGGCAGTTTTGAGCTGTTTATGAGAGTTAATTGTTAAATTATCAGTGTGAGAAATTATACCCAGGGCATTAGCAAATGCTGTAAAATCAGATTTAGGTCTTGAGCTAGTATTTTATTGATTACCTAGACTCAAAAATGATGGAAAACATCAATAGTTCATATTAAACTTAAATATGTTTTTGTGAATATATACACATATACATAGAATACACGTATATTGTGTGTGTGTGTGTGTTTTTAGTAGACTTTTTTGTTTTTTGGTTGGAGCTGGTTCCATTCCTACCATGCCTCTGACTGTGATCATCATTTTACAAATCAGGAAACAGACCAAGAGTTTGAGTGAGTTGGTCACCAGGGTCACCCAGTTAATAAGTTTTATATCTAGGGTGAGAATCCAACCTAAGGTCTTCCATTTTCCACATCCAGAACTCTATTTACAATGCCAAGTTATTCCTTTAATGCAAGCTCCAACAGTATAGAAAGGAATGATGTTGATGAAATCGTGGCTTTTCTGCAATACCAAAGTCATTTAGTAGATGCTGGCACTAAAAAAGAAAAAAAAAACCTTATCTTTGCACATTTCTGCAACTTGATTACCTTGTGACGGCCTTGGTAATAAAGTGTACATGCAAGCTTTAACCCACTCTAGATGAAGGCTTTGTGGCATTTAATAAACAAAGAAAGCCAATCAAACTCAACATGTTTCAAGACGTTTTTGTAGGTTTGGGTTGGATTATTCATTACAACAAAGATGCTGGGAATGAAGTTTTAATTATCTTCAGAAGCAAAATTTAATCAAGATAAAAGCTGCATAGAATGTACTAATTTGACAGCTGATGACATAACCAATTAACTATTCCAAACAGCATAGAGTTGTTTTCTTTTTTTTTAGGTGAAATTATTTTATGATCAAACAAAAGGTGAACTTGCAGTCTATTCTTACCAGCTTTTCTGTGTATTTTCAGCACATCATATGAGATAGAGAATGAATTAAAAAGAATAAATATTAGCCCTAATTTTTATAGCAGTCAAGTTTTAGGATGCCTAAAGATTTTTTAAATGAGACTTTGAAGAGGTTGATGAAACATTTAAATACTATGAATAAATCAATTAGATTTAAAATCTAAAGAAAGAAAAAAAATTTTATGTCATTTTAAACTTGACAATAGAATTGCTTTACGATTGAGGCAGAACAATTCACCACTGTCAAGGGATCTCTGTTGTAAATGGGTAAGAATCTTGATGCTATAAGGTATCATGTTTGTACATTTGTAATTAATTATGAAACATATTGCAAAAGTTCACTTAATTCATTGTAACAGAGGGTAATTCATAGGATTTAAGATGTTTCTTTCACAAATATTATCAGAGATGGAAAAATATAATATTTTTAAGTGAAGAGGCAAATCTGATCAAACCCTTGTTTTCTGTAAAGATAAGAATTTGTTTCCATATACATACATAAACACACTTTTTTTTTTAAATTAAGGAGCCAGTTTCATTCAACTTTTATTTGTTTCTCCATTTTTGTATAGGGGGCATTGATTTCAGTGAAACATGGCTCCATAAAGCCCACCAGAGTAAATGACCAGTTGAATGTCACTTCATCCACTCAACCATGGAAGATAGCCTAATTCTGTCTCAGCTATAGAAATCCCAATTGACAAGAATCTTTGCTCAAGGAAGTCCATAGAGGGTCATAGCATACTCACACCAGAAAATCCACAGGAATCTGTCTGTTTAAGAATTGACCCTGATGTTGGCTACTATTAAAGGGCAGACCTAAAGTGTCCTAGGCAATGCATAATATAACAAGAAATTCAGTTTCACATTTCTTCCAGAAAAGGGAATACATTAGAACTTCAAAATTTTGATGAGCTCATCAGTGTGGTTTGCCTTAGATGGTTTAATCCTTAAAAACTCAAAAGATGACTTAAACAGCTAGTTCAATTCAGTGTCACTTCCAAAAAACTCAATTCAACGTTATGAGAAGAAAACACATTTAGCAATTGATTGTCATGTACAGGACACTAGTTTAATCATATCCTTCGGTACATGAGGAAAGTTTAGTTCTGAAAAGTTAAAGGAATTTTCCAGAGTCTACACTACTACTTGGTGGCATAGCCAGGATCCAAACCTGGCTTTAGTAACTCCATGCCCAGCACTCCCTCTGTGAAAAAGACTTATTATTTTGTTTTGTGTTTGTTTTGTTTTGTTTTTCAAATGAGGGGAATGGATTAGAAGATCTCTAAGATTCCTTCCAGATATAAATCCTTCGAGTATGACATCTCCTCTTTGACATAGCAGATGATGACTTTGTTAGCCAAGTCAATGATAATATTTCTTAAGGTATATTTCATCTAGTCTATAGATGGTTTGAATGGAGACCAGACTTTGTCTGATCTTGAGAAACTCAGTTCATCAAAAGGTCTATATAGTTAGAGTCTTTGAGCTTACAAACACATGCCAGAACTTTTCTTCCCCTTGACCCATACCCCTGTTCAGAGTCTTTGAAATGTGTGTCTTCCCATGCCATTGCAAGGAAAGGTAGGGCATTTATAATGGAGTAAAAAGCTTATGATCATTAGTAATTTCTGTGGCAGAATGTTATCAGGCAAAGAATGATGACTTTGGAGATCCAAGAGACCTCATTTCAAATCTCAGTTCTGCTATTTACTATATATGTGACTTTGATTATGTCATTTTAACCTCTTGGAGCCACAGTGTCCTTGTGTACAAATGAGGGGTTGGGAGAGATGACCATCCATAATAGCAATAGAATGCATCCATTTCTTTTACACAGCCACCACCAAAACTCAGTCTCTCATTATCTCTGGATTAAACTACTGTAATAACTTCCTAATGGGTCCTGCCTCATCTCTCACCTCTCTACTCCTTGTTTCTGACAATAACAAAAGTGATTTTCCTGATTCCACATTTTCTCTAGGATAGAGTATAATATTCTCTTTTTGACAGTAAAACCCTTTACATGGTGACCCCCAGTGACCTTTCTAGGCTTACTTCTACATTACTCACCTTTTCTGTTCTACATTCCAGTCAAAATGTCCTTGATGTTTCTCACATAAAATCCACATTCTCTATCTACACACATTTGCATTGACTGTACCCTATTCTGAAATGAACTCTCTCCTCAAATCTCCTCGTAATCCCTTGTCCACTTAGAATTCTACTTAAGTACCTCTTCCAAATGAAAACTTTCCTAATCCCTTCAGTTATCAATACTAATGAATTATGCCTTGTATTTATTTGATGCGCATTTTGCACAAATTCGATTAAATCCAGGTTTTCTCCACTGATGGTGCATAAGCTTCTTGAAGACAGGACTATTTTCATTTTATCTTGATATTCACAAGGTACATAGTTGGTGCTTGATCAATTTTTTTTATTGATTAATTAATTCTTTTGAATGTTTGTTTGATTCATCCCTAAATGAAGGAATATAATATCATAGACTTGGAAATTTTGAGGTAAAAGTGATCTAAACAATCACCTACACATTGCCCTTCATTTTGTAGATGAGAAAATTGAGACCTAGAATATAAATATAAATAAATAATGACTTCCCCAAGGACTCTGATGCCAAGAATAAAAAGTAAGATTCTGACAATAGTCTTCTAGTTCTTAATGAAAAGTATTCTAAATCAAATATCCTCCATCCCTAGAACTTTGCTCACCCATTTTACTTTACTCATGCTTCCATACTAGCCTCATCTTCTGCACAGGAGCTCTCTCTCCTCAGATTTCTCAAATTTCTTTCCTTTGAACCTCTTCTTATTTATCATTTTATTTTCAGTATGTTTATTTGTGTAAATATCTTTATTTGTGTAAATCCATTAGATTATAGTACTTTGAAGGAAAGGTGTTTGCCTTGTATCATATTTATATACCCATTGCCCAACATTAGATTTCCTCTTAGTAAATATTTAACTTATGTTTGTTGGATTGGATCCAATTTTTACTTTTCCTCCTACATTTTTAGGATAATGCTGATTTCTCAGCAAATATTACTGACCTTGGTCATCCAATTAGAACTTGCACTTTTTGTAAACATACAATTTTGCCTAATGATAAGATAACCATTAAAAATCCAAGAACCAGGAAAGTGAGTCATTCATGTGTATAAGGTACTTAGATGGCAAACCACTGACATGATTTAATCAGAAGAAGAAAAAAAATCAACACTCATTTATAAATGTAAATTTCAATATGGACTGCTTGATTGCTGTGGGAATTAGGAAAGGATTAAGTTTGAGATTGAGACTAGAATGGGGTAGATTTGTTCAGGGACCCTACAAATACTTAATTGGGGATTTGTCCATAAACTGTTTCCATTCTAGGGGCTGCATGAACTGAAGGAGATAGATTTTAGAATTCTGCTATTTATGTTGTGGGAGATCTTCCCCAAGAAAGATTCACTAAGGATAAATTGTATACCACCACTTCTCTACCACTGCCCCCAAATTCCAAGACTCTTCAATTGATAAACAGGTATTTATTAAATGTCAAGTATGTTACGGGATGTGTGTTAAGAAAGACAAAAGATTACTGGCTTTGGATTCAAAGGATCCATGTTAAAATCCTTCCCTGGCTCCTTTGTCACCTTGAGATAACCACTTAGTTTGCTCATTGGGAAATGAAGGTTTTGCGCTATGTAGTCTCTGAAATCCTTGCCAGCTCTAGATTTATGATTTAAATGATATATAACACACACACACACACACACACACACACACACACATACACACACATTTTTATAGGGAGAGGAATAGTAGCATTTGGAAGGATTAGGAAATGTCCTTTGCAGAATTTTGTGCTTGAGCTATGCCTTGAAGACAAATATGGATTTTAGGAGACTAGAGGAGAAAAGAGAGCATAGTTAGTGTTTGATAAGATGCCTTATTTTCCATCAAAATCCAGGTGGATTTTGATGTTCTGTTAGAGATCATCTAATCCAACCCCTTTATTCCACAATGCTGGCAATTAAGGCCCAGGAAGGTTACATGACTTTCCTCAGATCACACAGGTAGTAATGAACAGAGTTGGCATTAGAACTCAGGGTTACTGATTCCCAGGCCATCTTTCTAAGTACCAAAAATGAATACACCGTGGAGCTGCCACTAATCCAAGGAAGGAAGCATCACTGAACACATTAACAGTCTATTGTCCAAACCTTTCTTGGAATGTTCTTCACTAACTCATTACACTCATTATATTTTTAATAAAATGTGTTTTAATGATTACATGGGTGAGGTAGGGGTGGGGGTAGGGGGAGAAGTTGGCTGTCATTCCCCTTGTCATTGTGTACTGTCTCATTCAATCCCCTTCTTGCTGAAAGCAGATTAAAAGACTGGCAGGAGGTGCCAAGATGTGTGAAATATTTTCCCCCAACAGCAGTCTCTTCCTCTTTCATTCTCTCCCTCTCCCTGGCAGCCTCCTCAGGCAGCTGTGTTGGCAGAAGTATTGGAGACAGGGATGGGGGGCTGATGGGCTTTCAGAAGCACCTCATTATGCTGCATGGCATTCTCTTTGTGCTCACCTCAGTGTCTAAGGAGTTTGTGAATGAAATCCCCCACAAATCCCTCCAGAGAGTTCCAAGCTGGAAGAGATCCCCTTTTTGTCATGCAAATACAGTCACAGACTTCCTCTCTAGGGCCCCACTCCCAGGGTGCCAGCTACTTAAACCCCCTGCAAGTATTAGAAAACAAAGCATGAAAAGTGTTTCCTAATGTGGATTTTACTTTCATTCCTCTCAAATAAATAAATAAAATAAAATTTGTATGTGGGGATTACTGGGTATGTTGATTTGTTTTGTGGAGGATGAGAATACACTGCTTTCATTTCATTCACTTTTTTTGCATTTAAAAAAAAATTCTCCTTCAGGAGTCTTATTACCTAGGGGCTAGCCTCAGCCATCTGCCTTTTGAGATCTTAGACAATCTACTTCCCTTCTATAGGTCTCTGTTTACTTCTCTGGAAAATGTGAAGGGTTGGACCAAATCAGTATTTCTTACCCTGTGTCCACAAACTTTCATAGTGTCTATTTCAGGATATCTGTGATTTTTAAATTAATATTTGGCAATTATATTTTCATATATTTCGTTTCCTTTATAATCCTTTGTGTTTTATGTTTAAGAACTTTATTATGAGAAGAGTTTCATAGGCTTCACCAATCTGAACAAATGTTTAATACCATAAAAAAAGAAAAAAAAGTATTTTAAGGATCCCTGGATTGTATAAACTCTGTTTCCTTTCAGGTAAGATCGGCTCTGAAGCCCCTTCCAGCTCTAGATTTACGGTCTTATGATTTTAAGATAGAATATTCTGTGGTTTCTATCTACACTGGGAGAGGTCAGAGGAAGGCAATGAAAAAAACCCTCAAAACCAATGCCAAGTTGCAATCATTTGAAAAGGCTAGGAATATAACAGGTAGAGAAAACTATGGGATGAAGGCATGGGAGCTGTCTTCAAATATTTAAAGAATTGTCATGTGGACAAAGCAATGAAATAAAAATAAAGGGTCTATATACACCTGAATATTTATAGCAATATGTTTGTGGTAGCAAGTAAACAAAGGAGAAGCTATCAATTGGGAAAGTAAAGAATGACTAAACAATGTGGCACATGAATTTAATGGGATTTTCTATATAATTGTGAAATTTCTTTTTTTCCCCCATGTATTGATCAGTTTTCTTTATTCCCCCACCTATTACTTCATTTCTCTTTCCTCCTTTCTTCTTTCATTCTTCCCTCCTTCCCTCCCTTTTTCCTTCCTTCCTTCTTTCCTTCCTTCTTTCCTTTTCTTTTTTAAAAACATTTTCAAGAAGGAGAGAGAAATATAGGCCATGTAAAAACAAACAAAAATATCAACAAAAATCTATTAAAATTATTGACATTGTCCAAATATGTACCAGGCAATTTTAGATCATGAAGTCTCTATCATTGGAAGTCTTTAAATAGACTGGAAAGCCAGATGTTAGAAGCATTATAGAGAAAATCCTCAATTCACGGGATTATAGATTTACAAGCCATTCAGTCTAACCTTCCTTTCCGTTTTGCTTTGTTTTGTTTTGTTTTTTTCCAGATGAGAAATCTGAGTCAAACAAAAGTTACATAGATTGTCTAAGAGTTGCACAACCCATGAGTGCCTGAAGTTATATTGGACTTCAGGTCTTTCTGATTCTAAACTCACCTCTCAATATACTCATCTATATATGATAGTAGCCCACAGCTATGGGCTAGATTATAAGAACTCTGAAGCTTCTTCCAACATGGAGATTCTATTTTTCTGCATTTTTTTTCAGTTCTTTAAACCATTTAATAGCCACACTATTTCCATGATGCAGATCACTATTATATCACATGATCTTAGCACACTGCTTACACTATATAACACAGTTTATGTCTGTGGATCAGATGATAACAAATACTTATAATGTCTGTCTGTATCCTCTACTTTTAGAAATCATTTAGGATTCTTGCATTTCCTAGTATAATGAGGCTTGACCAATGGAAGTCCAACTCTTGAAGATGGAGCAGCTAGTTTTTCCTTTTGGAATTCCTTATGGAAGAGGATGGGGAACTTTTCTTCTGGAAAGCTTGATGATATGTAATAGGAGGACCTTGGTTCCTGATTTGGAGTGTTTACAGATAATCTATAACTGATTCAGATCTGCTAAACATATGATAAAACTATTGATTGGACATTGAACCAGACCTGTGATTCATTGATAAAGCACTGAGTCCAAAGAAAGTCTCTCCAGTGGTTCTCAACCTTCCTAATTCCATGACCCTTTAATACAGTTCCTCATGTTGTGGTGACCCCCAACCATAAAATTATTTTCGTTGCTACTGCATAACTGTAATTTTGCTACTGTTATGAATCATAATGTAAATATCTGATATGCAGGATGTATTTTCATTGTTACAAATTGAACAGAATTCACAGGTTGAGAAGTACTGTGAGTCTAGTACTTCCTCGTTCTTTCCTGAATGCTGTTCAGGTGAGAGAAACATGTTGTAAATCTCTGAGTAAAGAGAAACCTTGGTCAAAAACCGTGCTCTCCTCTTTGCCTCTTCGTTTTATTTTGTTTATTCCTCTGCTTTTGCCTAGACTCTGAGTATAAGAAACAGCTATAACAACCTTATGAGTTTATGATCTTGTCAACCTTATAAGCCTTTAAAGGTCAAAATGGAAAGATCTGGAGCCAGAATCCAGGATCTATGTTAAATTTTGTAGTCAGTTGTGAGGAATGTGTTTGGAGTCACCTCTTTGAACCAAAAGTGATTGAAGGCAAGTAAGATGTAGCTACAATGATTCATCCATCAGCTATGCAACATTGAGAGGTGAAATTGATGTAATGACTTTCTATGGTCTAGTCTGGTCTCCCCATGCACTGTACTGGCATAGGTGAGAGTTTCCCCGCAGGTACTAAGTGAAATGGTTGTAACTTTTCTCCTTGTAATATAATCATAACAAATATCCATTTTTAAAAAGCTAATTAGTGTTTATTGGTCAAATGAAGCTCAGGTACTAATCATTGGCATGCAGATATGAGGAAACTAGCCAAATTAGTGAAAGACATTCTCCCAACCCAGAGGGTTTCCCAAACAACCTGGATGGGGAGACTGAGGCTTGGTTTGTGGTAACTTAACTCATCAGTATAAGTGGAACTTGCAATTAAAATATTCGGTGCTTATAAAGCCTACATTTATTTCATTGAATCACAGAGTCTTTGGAATAGAAAGATGTTTTGTCATCAACCCCAACCTTTAATGCAGTTTTTAACCCTTCGGTGTCATCTCTTATACATAGGTGGTCATCCAAATTTCTCTGAAAACAATTTAAATAATCAGGAAGACCTTCTTTATATTGGTACATATTCTATCTTTGCTTCAATTCTGGGGATTGCTGTTAACTTCTTATCTCCACTCAGGTCAAGCATAATCCCTCTCCAGTGCATCTTCCAATTGACAATCTTTTGATATCTGAATGTAGTGATCCTATCCCTATGGAATCTTCTCTTTTCTAGGGCAAACATTCTCATTCTTTGAAAATAGAAAACTTGTGGTCAAGACATGATCATCCTCTTCCAAGAGAATAACTTTGAAAGTAATAGAGTACTATTAAATTGGATACAAAGGAGGAAGTCTCAAGGTAACTGTACCATGGATAGAGAACTTATTCCCAGGTCAGAGGACATGATGACATATCAAACCTGTTGCTTTCTAATCATGTAGCCTTGGAAAAGTCAGTTAACACCTTTGTGCCTCAGTTTCCTCATCAGTAAAGTAAGGGGTCTGAACTAGATGGTTCTAGATGTCTTTTTGCCTCTAAATCTATGGCATTATGGACATATTCTCCCTATTTTCCCTGCCTAGTTTTGATTGAAATTAATTTGGATAGAAAAACTCTTATGACAATAGTATTTTTGCATACCAAAATCCAACCTTGGTTCCTTAGTCATTTTTCATGTAAACTGGACTCCAAATTACACTTCTCATCTTTTCCCTTATTTTTCTCCTATACAGTCTCTATTTTAGTTATGTGTTCCATTTCCTGCCTTCTGTCTTACCTCTGCTGACTAGAATCTCACTCTTCCTTTTTAAGTCCAGAAGTCAAAGACCTCATACTAGAGGCCATTTCTGTTGTTCCCTGGGCCAGATATATTAGCACTCTCTTCCTCTTTAACTTATTTTTAATGTACTTTCCCTTTACTTAATTATTTGCTTTATCTAGGAAGCATCTACTTGGCACAGTGGATATAATCAGGTCTGGAGTTCAGGAAGACTCAGTTTCCTGAGTTAAAATCTAGTTTCTCCCACTCACTCAGCTATGTGACCTTGGAAGGGTCATTTAACCCTAGTAGACTCAATTTCCTCATCTTCAAAGTGAGCTAGAGAAGCAGATGGCAAACCACTTCAGTATCTTTGCCAAGGAAATTCCAAATTGGGTCATGAAGAATCAGACAGAACTGAACAACCACGATTTATTTGCTTCTGGTAATCCCTTAGTATCATGTAAGTTCCTTGAAGGCAAGGACTACTGACAGAATGCTTTGTACAGAGAAGACACTTCATATTTTTTATTTAATTGAATTCATTTATATTGGATATAATGTCATCTAGTGCACCTGCATCCAGGACTTTCCACTTCAATATTTCTAAAAGCCTGCGATGATCCTATAGGGCTATATTAACAAAAGTTTCAGCCAGCAGTATTGAGGAGTGGTACATTTTAGGGGAAAAAAAAAAGGATTGCAAGACCAGGTGGGAACTCAGCTGCCTAAACAGTTTTCTGGGGAAGTTTACACCTGGAGTACCATATGTCTCCATGCTGCTGATAATTGATGGTGCTTAAAAATGAATGTACACATAGACCTAGAACTGCAATCATCTGAAGAGTTACAGGATGTGCAGAGGTTTTTATAATAATTAGTAAGTGAACAACAAGAGCAGAGTCAACTCTTTATAATTATGTCTCAAGTGTTGTGCATATTTAACATTTAAAATAATTAATAATAATAATTATAACTCACATTTGTATAGAACCTTATGTTAGATGAAATATTTTCCTCATGGTCACTCTGTGAAGTAGATGGCCAATAATATTCCCACTTTAAGACACTAAGAAAGTCTTAGAGAGAGTAAGTGAATTGCCCAGGGAGTGGGAGAAGCATAGGATTGCTGTTAGAGTTATTTTTGAAAGAACATTGTAAACATAAGTTTAAAAAGAAGGTTGATATAACAAAAAAGAGAATTAATATTTAAATATGTATGTACACACAAATATATATTCTTCATATATACACAACCTATATGATAGTCATACATACTTATAACACTGCATTCCATAGTGGTTAGAACACAAAGACTGGAATCAAAATATTTACATTCAGGAGCTAGCTTTGACACTCATCAAGATGATCTTGAACAGTCTCCTCAACCTTGCTGACACTTTATTTCCTCATCTATAAAATAGAAGCAACAATATGCAAACTGTTTCCCCTAAAAAGACTTATGAAGATGTAATGTGGTAATTCACGTCATCAAATACCCACTGAGCTCCTACTCTTTGTAGTGCTAGGAAAGATAAAAGTTGGCATGAGCTCTATGAACACCCAGAGGCTAGTAAGTGGAAATGATGATTGATGATGATGATGATGATGAAGAAGATGATGATGATGGCGACTAGCATTTATATGGTGTTTATTATGTATCTCGGTCTCTGTTTTAAATTCTTTATCATTATTATGTCATTTGAGTCTCACAACAATCTTGTAAGGTCGGTGTTATTATTTTCCTAATTTTACAGGTGAGGAACCTGAGTCAAATAGAAGTTAAGTGACTCACCCAGGGTGGTATAGTCATACTTGAGTTCAGGTCTTCCGAATTCCAGGTCTAGAGCTTCATTCCCTGGACCACCTAGCTGCCTAACTATCTAACTAATATGGAGAATAGCAATTCACATTTTTTATGCTGCTTCGAGATTTGCAGAATGCTTTATATAATTATCTCATGTGATCCTCACAATGATACTGTTAGGTGCTATTAACATTCTCACTTTATAGATTAGGAAACTAAGGGTCAGGGAGAGGTTAAGTGATTCACTCGGGGTCACATGGATAATAAGTATCTGAGGTATCTAGAGGTCACCTAGTCCTACCACTACTTTTCAGGGAGAGAGAGGAACATGCATTGTGTATATGTTGTGTATACTTTTGTATTCATAGGATCATTGATTTCCTAGAAGAGGCTCCAGAGACCATCTAGTCCAGCGATTCTCAACCTGTGGGTTATGTTCAATTTGTAACAATGAAAATAAATCCTGCATATCAGATATTTACATTACAATTCATAACAGTAGCAAAATTACAGTTATGAAGTAGCAACGGAAATAATTTTATGGTTGGGGGTCATCATGACATGAAGAACTGTATTAAAGGGTTGCGGCATTAAGAAGGTTGAGAACTGTTGAGTCCAACTCTTTCTTATTAGAGTTGAGGGAAATAAAGGGTGCCCAGGGATGTGAAAGGGCTTGCCCATGATGGCACAAAGAATTAGAACTCTCATTCCAAGTCCAGTACTGCTCCGCTGTACCTTTCATAGAAATCAGAAACAAAGGGTTCAGTGGGGCCCTGGCTTGTAAGCTGAGATAAGTGATCTGGGAAAGTTTGACAGAAGAACCTTTTTAATTAGAATTTCAAAGCTTGGGAAGAAATATAATTGGCAAAGAGAGGAAGAGAAGATAATACATGTAAAATAAAGCACTATGTAAGTTATCATCATCATCCTTATAAATTCTTTTCGGAGAAGCAAATTGATGACATTATACAAATTGCTAACATTTGTAAGGTGGTTTAAATTTTGCAAGCACATAACAATTACATTTTGTCCTCACAACAGCCCTGGGGGTGGGGGAAGTGCTATTACTATCCCCATTTGACAGATGAGGAAATAGAGGCAAGCAGAGATTGTGTAATTTGCCCAGGGTCACATAGTTATCCATTGTGTCACTTACATACCCCTAATATATTTTCTAGGAACATTTCTAAGAAAACAAACAACAACAACAAAGAGAAAACACCTCATTCCATTCTGTACTGAATTAGATTGATTTTGCATAATGTTTGAACAATAATTGTTCTGCCAAGATCCATTTCATCTTTATCAGGGCATATTTTCACCCTGTAGAGATGATGCAACCAAAGGGAAAATATCCTAGACACCCAGGTCTTTCCTCAAGGCTTCCTTGCTTCCTCAGAGGATACGGAAATATAAATTATAATGTGTTCAGGCAACCAATTCAAAGATAATGCCTGTAAAACACAATCAAAACCAAACTTTGTAAAAAATGCAGTTCATACTTGTGCTCTTTAATCATGAATAAGTAATGGTGTTATTCACATCTCTTCACTATGCTAAATGGGATTGATTATTGAAGTGCTCATGTTACCAGATAAATAGAATATGCATTCAATTTTTAAAAAGCCTTTATGAGCGTACAGTATTAGGCTTAAGATGTTACTACATTAAGACCAGGAAATTCAGAATTAAAACTCCCACAGGACCTCTACCTCTGTTTACTGGTGTATATCTGCAGCTAAGTTTACATGATCATACTCCTATCTAGCACCAAATGATGATATTATTTTTACTTAATAATGACATTCCTATACAACAGAAAGGACACAGTGGAACTCTTCTCTCCTTTCTGTTTTCCCTACAGAAGGATACTCATAATTAAGCTCCACAGAAACATATGTCAGTGATTAAAAAAATATATGTGTCTCCCCTCGGTTATAGGATAAACTATAATACCTAATGATCATTTTCCAATGTTTTTAAGGTATCCTCCAGAAAACAGACATGTTGGACTGTGTGTATATATACATATCCTTACTATATACATATGCATATACACATACATTTACATATACATATATACCTAGATATATATGAAGGCACCTAAATAGTAGCCATGTGTATACATGTGTGTGAATATAATATATACATGCAGGTATAGCTACGTAATTATAGTTAATATATTTACAGCTAGAATATGTCTATGATATATTTACACAAAGATATACTTAGTCTGTAAACATAGATATGGCATAGAAAAAGGATAATGGATGATTTATCATCTAATGGAAATGGAATAATTTTTATAGAAGTTCTCTATTCAGAAGGCAATCAACTTGGCAGCCAATTTCTGAGATAAATATAGTTATGTCATTTCCCTTTTCTGAGCCTCCATTTCCTCATCTACAAATGGAAGTAATGACACTCATAGTAACATACATGATGGTTGTTGTAAGCACTCTGAACTCTCCAGAACTAGGAACATTATGGTACTCCTCAGGGCTCTAAGGGTGGCCCTGAGGGGTTAGAAGTAGTCTTTTCCATAATGCCCATATATTGATGTTTTTCACTCACTGCTAACTACTAGTGCCTAGGATTTCTATTCCATGTACCTAATGAGCAGCAATCAGCTTTTATAAGGGGATGTTTATTTTGAAGATATCACAAGAACAGAAGCACACACATTTTCCATATCTTCCTTTTAAAGCCTGAAGAAGCAGACACTTCACTTTTCTTACTTCTGTCTCTGGGAAAAATGGGTTTGGGCTTATCACAGTTTATCCTTAGCACCAGTCCAAGCAAACTCATATCTAAATGTCTTTGGATGAGTTTGTGTCCCAGCTATTGATCAGTTAGATCCTGAAGACTACTCCTCTTGGCCTAAATGCCGTACTGGTTGACCTGCATACCATCATACATGCTATTTCTGTACTTCCTGGTAGTTTACTCTCCTGGGTTTTTGAAGCCAGGCAGTCCTGGGCATTAGCAATCTCTTTCACCTGAAACAGTAAAGAAAGAGGACTGTATTCACAGACCACTTGATAGCCTGAGATGGGGAAGGCTTGAAACCTCTAACCTTACATCATTGTCTGAACAGTAACTAGGCAGAGAAGGGACACACCCTGAGTGACTATTCCTTGTAATGATACTGGGATTTGAAGATCTTCCATGCCCCTTGAACTTGCTGATGTAGCAGGAAGGGGTGGAGCAAGAGAAAGCTAGAACCAAGCTAGTGTCCCTGTGGTGGTGACTGGAAGCAGTGGCAGAGGCAGTGGCTGTGGTAGCGGCATGAACTCCTTTTTCTTTGAGCCTGCCAGAATCTCTACTAAGGACTCCTGCTGAGGACTTCCAGGGACAGCAACTACAGGGGGGGCTGGAGCTGCTGGGAACAACTTCCTGGACACTGAGCACTTGCCATGAGTGAGGAGAGGTGGATCTTTGCCTGAGGTAGCCTGTCCTGTTTTGAAGGCTTGAGAATGTGGGTGTTTACTACTTTAACTACATGTGCCAACTTCATAGCTACTGTGTTGGCTTTGACTTTCTGGTTTTGGGATTCAGTTTTTTAGTGTTTAAATAAATGCTCTAGCTATATTTCTCATGTAGAGAGCCTATTACATTTTGTGATTAATAACCATATCAGCATACTTATAATTACTGTAGGCATTGTGAATGCTGCATTGTTGATACATTCCCTTTTGAATGAACATGGTGAAATCCATAGTCAACTTTGCTAAGAAGTTATCGGAATGGGAAGATTTACAGAACATTTCTTTTATACTCCCAAGTTCATATGGAAAGTATTATCAGCCTTATGCCGTGCAAATTCTCATAAAGAATCGGCCCTTTTCTTGGTATTCAGGTGTGTTAGTAAAAGTCAAAGGATGTAATATGTGTAAAGTATGTTGCAAATTCTAAAGGCTTTTGAAAATTCTAGCTATTATTATTTTAAGAGGATATTGATGAAATTCCTGATGACAACAAATCTCTGTAATTTGGAATTAGCAGAAGAAATTTTGAAAAATCATTTGTTGGGTTGTTTACCTCATTAAAATATCTCAGTATTTGCCAAAATTCTACAGAAAATTAAATGCACTTAGATAGATAACAATAAAAATCTGTCCCCAAGAGTCTGAGATATAACAATAACTCCCACTCCATTAAGCGACCTATTTGTTCTACACTCATGTACACAGAACCTCATGGGATCACTCCTGAGGAAGCCTGACCTCTAATAAAAACATTAATCTCCTCTAACACACTTCCAATTTTTATATTTCCTATCCTAATTCTCTAGGGGAAGTTAGTTAAAACTTCAGTTTTGGTTCATGATTAAGCTGTCTCTAAAAGTGGAGTTAAAATGTACTGAATATACAATTTGAAAGAGGTAAGGGAAAATTATTTATTTCCAACATTATAATAAATGCTAAACACAGCAATATGGAGGGTACATTGAAAAAAGCCAAAGAATGGGATTTAATAAAAATTTCATAATTATGGCTATGTTCTCTTCAGAAGTTAATTATGAAACCTCATCAAAATATAAAGTAGTACATGGGGTACCTTCATGGGAATTGTAATATTTTACCTTGGCTCCTCAGTGTTCATGACATCTGCCTACCCAGGCCAAGGCTTGAACCTCTTTTATTGTTAGTGATCATTTCTTGTGGAGGAAGTTCCCTTACTGATAATAATTTCCATCCTATGGACACAGTACCCCCAGACCTCTCAAACTGACAAGAACATCTCCAAACCTAGATTTGTCTCTCTGGAAATTGGTATTCGAACACCTAGAATTCTATCAAGAAACAGAAAGAAGAGGTAGCTAGAGAATCAGGTTCAAGCTCACCTAGTCAATCATATTCCCTCCTCTTCCTTCAGGTGGAAAAGCCCCAATACTATCACACTCAGCATGAGAAATGGAGTACTTACATGATGTCATTTAGAGAGTTCTAGATTGAGGGGATGCAATCACTCCCTTTTTAAAGTTTCATTGAGTTACTGGTCATTCTGAATCAGTGGACAAATCTTCCAAGATCTTCAGCCCTGAGATATCATGGCCAGTGCAAGGCAGCCCAGGAGTATGTCATCCTGAAACAGTGAATTAGAGCACAGAGACAAACAGAAACAAGCAGGAAAGCTACATGTTTGCTCTGAATAAATCCATTACAATGATAAAGAGATGTAGCATTAAATACTGGCTTCATGAATAACTTCATTAAAAACAAAACTACTAAGCACTTAAATACGTTCTTATTATAGAAGTTAATACAATATTGAGAAAATTTATGGTCTTTAATGTTTATGGCATTCAGAGTCTAACAGGTAGATGAGACACAATTTGAATAAATCTGATATACAATAATACACAATTAATATATTTTAATAATATCTATAAAGAGAGGTGTAGGAAAATAGCTCACTATTTACTGAGAGGATCAGAGAAGTCTTTGTTAAGGAGATGAGGACTGAATGAGAAAAACTAGAACCTAAGTAACAGTTGTTTGTTCTCTTTTTTTGGTAAATTATTTTTTTAAATTTTTATTTAATTGATTTATTTACTTTTAGTTTACAAGATTCAGTTGCAGAATCCCTTGAGTTTCAAATTGTCTCCTGCACCTTTCCCCTCTCCCACCCATGGTGGCATGCGATCAAGTATAGGATCTGCAAATACTTTCACACTGGATATTAGTCTGGTTGTATAGAAGAGTTGTAACCAATGGAGTGAAAAATGGGAAAGAAGAAACAAAACCAAACATGGAAAAAAAAAGCAATAGCATGTAGATTGCTTCAGTCTTCATTTAAACTATGTTCTTTCTAGATCTTTCTCTGAATGTAGATATCTCCTTCCATGCTGATACTTGCAGAGTTGTTTTATAACTGTGCATTGCTGAGAAGAGCCCAGTTTATCAACGTTGGTCATCACATACAATGTGTCTGTGATTGTGTACAAATTTTTCCTGGTTCTGCTCTTCTCACTTAGCATCAGTTTGTATAAGCCTCTCCAGGTAAATATAAAGTCCATCTCCTTCCCCTTTCTTATAGCACAATAGTATTCCATTACATTCATAT
>CM053585.1:57081115-57096461 GCA_028646515.1 Pseudochirops corinnae
CTTGGATTATTCTTATTTTCTTTTTTTAGTTTTTTTTTTTTTCATCCCTATCATTTGATTTTTAAAGAATTTTAAGGTATTCTATCAATTATTTTTGGGCAGGTGACCATTTGACATTACTTTTGGGCCTCTTTTGCCATTTGAGTTCATCTATTTTTTAAGGTGTTGTTTTCTTCAATCAGGTTGTTGACTCTCTTTTCATGATTTTCTTGCATCATTCTCATTTTTCTTCCCAATTTTTCTTCACTTCTCTTATTTTGTTTTCAAAAACCTTCTTAGGCTCTGCTATGGCTTTTAACCAGTCTACATTTTTCTTGGAAGCTTTCGGTGTGGGAGTTCTGACTGTGTTGTCTTCTTCCCATTCCATGCTTTGACCCTTTTTTGCCCGAAAAAAGGAATCTAAAGTTGGATTGCTGTTCTTACTTTGCTTCCTTTGCCTGCTCATGTTGCCAGTCAATTACTTGACTTTTTAGCTCTGTGGAACTCTGCTTCCAGAGGGGAGGGCTTTGTTCCAGATTGTTGGGGATTTTGTAGCTGCCACACCTATTAGAGGGCCGCTGCAGCCTCCATCAGCTTTGGCTCACCAATCACACTCCTCAGGACTGCCACCCAAAACCACGATCCCAATCCAGGCAGCTTAAGGCAAGGGCATTTAGCCCCTGAATGATCTCTTGGCCTCCCTGCAATCTGCAGGCTGCAGGCTCTGAAACAGCAATGTGGAGGAGGCTGCAGGATGGCTGCTTCTGCTGCTTTCTTGCCTTGGAGACAGATGGCCAGATCTGCTTTTCTCTTCCAGATTTAGCCAAATTCCACTAACCTTTCACTCAGTTCTTATTTCTTTTGGGTTGATAATTCTGGAAATCACCACAGCTTCCACTGATCCACTCTCCTGGAAGCTCCAGTTGCTGCTTGTCCTCGTTGCCCCAGGGCCAAGATGTGGTTACAGGCTGGGCTGGTTTCAGCTCCCAGCAAGCTGCAATGAACCCTTCCTGTCCCACCTGTTTAGCTGCCTTCAGTGGGGCTTTGTTTCTCTGTTCTTTTTTGAGTTCTGGAGCCCTAAAATTTGTGTAGAGTCATATTTTACAGGTATTTGAAATTTTTATGGTGGCAGCTGCAGAGTTTTTCTGCTTCTATGCCACCATCTTGGCTCTACCCACCTATAGTTGGATTCTTGCTCCTTGGACTGTGCAGTTTTTTTTTTTTTTTGGTGGCGATAGCTTAGTTATTTGTAGTCACCTTTAGCCCTGGTTCATGAGGAATGGTGCCTCTTGTCCCAAATCTTCAGTTCTTGCTTCTAGCCTGAAACTGAAGCCAAACCTCCAACTTCCTTTAAGTGACCATAACTAGAGGCTTTCTGCCCCACTGCTTCTGCACTCCCTGGGTGTGTGCTGGTTCCTTTTTTCTCCATCACTCTTTGCAGCACAGCTGGGTCTGGTATTCCTGGTCAGCAGACGTTCCCTTGATCTTTCCAGGCTCCAACTTCCAACTCCCCTCACTACCCTGGGGGTAAAAGTTCTGGCGGCTGAGGCCAAGGCAGCCTCTCAAACCAACTAACCCCAGGGCTTGCCATTTGTTGTTTACTTGGCTAGCTGGTTGCTGTTAAAATGGAAACTAGCTTGGAGATGTTTACTCCTCACGGGAACCAAACCACCTCCCAGGATTTTTCTTCTGATCTTCTCCATTTGTACCAGGTGGTCCCCAGTTATGCCCCTGGTTATATTTATCTCCACCCACACTTTGTTTGCCCTAAGGTACTCTTTTAATTCTTTTGTGGGGGGAAGATCTCGAGAGTTTGGAATTTTCTGACTTACTCCACCATCTTCCCAGAATCCTCTCTGGTATGTTTTTTTTTTTTTTAAGGCATTATTTTCTTCAGTATTTTATTGTGTCTCCATTATCATTCAACTTCTCCTTTAAGAATATGGATCCTATACTATATGATGCATATCTATTTAGTATTGGTACTGCTTCATTGTCTATGATATCTTTTTGCAAATTGTAGTTTCCTTCCTTGTCTTTTTTAATTAGCTGTATTTTTGCTTTTACTTTGTCTAAGATAAGGACTGCTACCCTTTTTTTTTTTAAGTTTAGCTGAAGCATAATAGATTCCACTCCAGCCCCTTACATGTGTGTGTGTCTGCTTCAAGTGTGTTTCTTGTAAACAACATATTGTAGGATTCTGGTTTAGATAAATCTGCTATCCACTTCTGTTTCATAGGAGAGTTCATCCCATTCATATTCACAATGATGAATATTGTATTTAATTTCCATCTTACCCTTTCCCTCCTTATCATTATTTTGATTCCATCTACCACCTATGCTGATCTGCTCTCACTTCCATCAGTCCCTTCTCTTCCTACCCCCTTTACTTGATTTCCTCCCTTCCTACTTCCTACTTCCTGATTGGTATTCAATTGATTGTGTACATGATTCCCTCTTTGAGCCAATACTAATGAGAGTATGACTCATGCCTTGCTCATCAACCATTGTCCCATCTTTCTCTTCATTGTAGTAGGTCTTTCACACCTCTTCATGTGCAATAATTTACCCCATTCTGCCTCTCTCTTCCTTTTGTAACCATTGTACTCCTCTTTCTCATCCCTTACTTTTTGTCATTCCCTCAAATTCAGTTTATACTGTATTCTCTATGCATATTCCTTCTAGCTGTAGTATTAGTGACACAATATTTAAGAATTACAAATATGATCTTCCCATATATAGATGTGAACAGTTAAGCTTTATTGAATACCCTATAGTTTCTTTCCCCTTTTTATGATTTTCTTGGGTCTTGCTATTGGAGATTAAATTTTTAGTTTATTTATAGTCTTCCCATTATGAAAGCTTGAAATCCTTCTATTTTATTGAATCATCATTTTTTTTCTCTTTGAATATGCTTAATTTTGCCAGGTAAGTGATTCTTGGTTGTAATCCTAACACCTTTGTCTTCCTGAATATCAATTTCTATGACCAATGATCTTTTAATGTTGCAACTGTCAAGTCCTATATAATTCTCATTGTGGCTCCCCCAGATTTGAATTGTTTCTTTCAGGCCACTTGTAGTATTTTTTTCCATGACCTGATAGTTCTGAAATTTGGCTATTAATTTCCTCAGAGTTTTTATTTTGATATCATTTTTTTTCCCCTGAAGTGATCACTGGATTCTTTCATTGCTTATTTTATCCTCTGGTTCTAGGACATCAGGGCAGTTTTCCTTGACAATTTCTTGAAATATGGTGCCTTGGTCCTTCTTTTGATTATGATTTCCAGGTATTCCATTGATTCTGATATTGTCTGTACTGTATCTATTTTCCAGGTCATTTTTTTTTCCCATAAGGTATTTTACATTTTCTTCCATTTTTTCCATTCTTTTGAATTTGTTGGATTAGTTAGATTTATTCTTGATGTCACAAATATCATTAGGCTCTGCTTTCTGAATTCTAGCTTTTAATTTTTATTTTTCTCACTTAGCTTTTGTAATTTCTTTCCACTTGGACAACTGTATTATTTTCTTCAGTGAATATTTTTTATCTCCTTTTCCATTTGGTCAATTCAACCTTTTAAGCAGTTTTCCAAGCTGTGTTCTCTCTCTCTCTCTCTCAAATTCTCTTGTACCACTCTCATTTCTTTAGCCAATTTTTCTTCACCTGTCTTATATGATGTTTAAGCTCCTTTTTGAACTCATCCATGAGTTCTTTCCAGGCTTGAGATTACTTCCCATTTTGCTTTGGGGTTGTGTCCATAGATGTTTTTACATTGTTGTTCTCTTCTGAATTTGTGTCTTGTTCTTCCCTGTCACATAACTTTCTATGGACATATTCTTTTGTTTTTGCTGGGCTTTGCTCATTTTTTTTTCCCTTTTCCCTTTTTCTTTAAATTTGAGCTATGCATTTGAGGTGGAAGGGGGTGTTGTCTTTGGTTTCTTGTGCCAGTGGCTACAGACCCTGGGTTTTTAGCTGGAGCTGCAGTCATGTTGCCCTGAGGGCCCTGGGGAACCCTTGTTTCTGGTGCTGTGCTAAGGGGTTCTATGGGTCAGGCAACTTACTTGGTGCTATGCTGAGATCCTAATGGCAGTGTCTGTCATATGTTGAAGCCCAATGAGGAGTTCCTGTGTTTCCTTAGGATACACTGAAACCCATAAAGGACTTGCTGCTGGAAGAAGCCTGTCTGCCTGGAACTGTACTGAAGTGTGTGTAGGTCTGGTCTGCCCTTTCTCACGCTGAAGGATGCCTCTTTGCCCTGGTTTGTGCTAGAGAAATATGCAAATATTTAAGTTCTGCAACATTGCATAGATTCCTTTATTGTATATATTTGACACTGTTGACCCCTCTTTCCCTATGACCTTAACTTATCTTTCCTGAGCCATTATACATTGTTTTACCTGTCCCATTCTGCAATCCAAACAGACCACTTTTCTCTCTATTCTTTTTTCATGATACTGCATCTCTCATATGCTTCCAATTTGCTGCCCCCTCACACTTTTTTCCTAGATGATACCATCTCTTCCATCAAAACATAACTCAGATACCTCTTTACGTCTTCCCCATGAAGGCTTTCCTATTCTCATATCGCTAAACTCTATACATACATACATACATACATGTGTATATACATATATATAACTATTATTGTTTATTATCTTTACATTATTCTGTATGTGCATATACATTTATCTACTGCTAATTATGCTACTAGTAACTATACATTAAAAAGATGTTACCATATCAAAAGCAGTAATAAATGTACACTAATAGTCTGTGCTCCAATATATGTGTGCATATGTATATATTCACAGATGGAATATCTATATCAAGAGAATATAAAATATAAGGAGAATAAATTCAAAATTTATATATATTTTATCTCTCTCTCTTTTTCCACCATTCCCTCTCTCTCTCTCTATCTTATATGTCCATTAGAATGTTTTTTTGTGAGAATTTTGTTTTATATGTATTTATCCCCAAAGTGCCTAGAATAGAGTAAGAACTAATAAATGCTTGTTGATAAGTTATATTCCAATATACAAATGACATTCAGAGGACCTAAGTGACTTGTCCATGATCACCTACCTAGTATCAGGGGTTGAAGTCAAATTGGGGTATCGTTAACATCATGCTTATAACAACCTCTAGCAGGGTTCCAATCTTAGTATTATCATTATTACCAGAAGACATAGGTCCTTTTACTTCTACTAGAGGATTTATTTATTTTTAACTATTGAATGATTGAATTTCTACCAACTTTCTATCGCAAGCAAATATATACGAGAAGCATGTGTATAAAGAACCCATTTTTTCATCTTATTATATTTGACAACTTCTCTTTTTCCATATATGTAAAGAGAATCCAAACCAGTTCAATCCAACTTTAATTTAGACTTCTTTTGTTGAAAGATAAGTTTAAATAATCTTGGTAATATATTTCTTTGCATTGACAGAATTCAGAAGTAATTTTAGTTTGTGCTTAGAGTACATATAGATGCATAGATTTGATAATCACTCTATGAAGATACTGATCTAACTTAGAGGCTTTATTTTTTCTACTTTTTTTTCTTGTTTTACAAAATGATTAAAATTTATTTCAATGAAATTCATGCCTACATGCATCCCTTTCCATTTTTCTCTTGCTCTTTCACCTCAAAAATTTCTAATAAATAATAACATATGTTGCTGAATATGAACATGTTTTCTAAAGTCACTGCAACATGTTTGTTACTACTCTTGAGATAAAACTCTGTACTCAAGACAAGTGATCCTTTTACTGTGACAGAAAACCTGTGAAGCTTTTTTTAAAACTTTGTTCAAGGGCTTCATTTATGTTGCTCACTTACCCCAGAATACTTGACCATCTCAAATCTAAATCCTACCCATCCCATAAGACCTAGGTCATCATGAATCTTTAGGAAGACTTCACCAAGTATCTAAAATATATGTCCACCTATGGAAACCTCTTGAACTTTGAGACTACACTACTTTAGTGTTCTTAGGAAAAACAAAACAAAACATAAAACTCTGGATCTAGGTGAACAGCTTATACAAAATGAGTCTGCAATGTGATAAGGAAGTTCCACTCCCCATTTGCCTCCCCAAAATACTAATATTATACTAGAATATACGAACTGTAGACAGAATTACTTTTGAATTTTTCTTTCTTCAGACAACCACAACTCAAGGATTGTGTTAATTATTTGACATCACCACTTAGGGAGGACAGTGACAATATATATTTGGAACATTGTGACCACAATTTTACGTGGATTATAAATTATTTCTTTAGAGAGTCAGTTAAAGGAACAAATCAAGTTCTTTGGAGAAAAGAATAACTTAAATGGGTACCATTTGTCATTATTGTTGTCATTTGTTCTTCATTCTCAAAAAGTGATACCATGACTTGCAAGTCAATTGGATTTAAGTGAGGAAGGGTTGTGTAAAGTCTGGAGTCATACTTTCTCCTCCAGACACAACTGGGTCCAGTGAAAAAGATATAAATTAGAATGACTGGAGATGCCCCGAGATGGGGGACATAGAAATATGAAGAATGGGCCTTGGGCAGCTAGGTGGTGCAGTGAATAGAACACCAGCCCTGGAGTCAGGAGGACCTGAGTTCAAGTCTGGCATCAGACACTTAACCCAAAAACTAGCCATGTGACCTTGGGCAAGTCACTTAACCCCAATTGCCTTCCCAAAAAAAAAGGCAAAAAAAAATAAAGAATAGGCCTTATAGTTATTCTTTTCTCAAGGGACAACTGAAAGCAATGGGTAGATGTTGCATAGATGTATATTTGAGTTACATATGAGTAAAATTTCTCATTTTAGGTATTTTAAATGGCATGGCCTCTCTCAGAAGGGAGTGAGCTCCCTAATCCTAGCAATATTTTTGTAGTGGTTTAAATTGTTGAGGGTGAAGTTGTAGAGGTATATGGTAGAGGTATATCCTATACAGGTATAAGTAGACTAGATAGATAACTTGTCAGATCAAGTCTAGCTCTGAGGTCATTTGATTCATTGAACTATGCAATTAATGATTTACTGTTTTACCTTGTTCCCCAGTGTGTTGGGATTTTAATGCTGTCAATGAGTTTAGGGTAGAATCTGTGCATGAACATTCTCATATTGCTCTGTAGAGAGTAGATGATATATGAATGTATATTCATACTATAATTTATATTAGCATCAGTAATGAATGCATATTGGTATAATATGAGGTCCTTTAGAGCAAGGAACATCTCACTTTTACATTTTTTATCCCTAGTTTCTAACTGAGTGCTCCATCACTGAATAGGGACCCAATAAATGTTTCTTTATTGATTGATATTCAGTTGTTTCCCCAACTATACTGTAAAATCATGGAGGACCGAGATGGGGAATTATACATTTTATTTTCACCAAAGTGACTAGTACAAAGTTGGCACTATACTTGACAGATGGGAAATAGTTTTTGACTGGATAAAATCTACTGAAAAGTAATTTTTTGAAAAAAAGTAATTGAAGTTCATTTTTGAAACCAATGTTAGATGGTGCCATGGGAGATGAAGTTTTTGCAAATAATCCACTTCACTTTTTCAGTGTAAAATTCTGATGTCAAGTATGAAACAAACTCATAGAAAGGTTTGATTTCCCCCTTTTCTCCCCCACCAACTCAGTTAGAAAGAAAGAAGAAAACAAAGATTCAAAAAGCAGTGGGCAAAGACCAAGGCCACCCATAGGAAATTTCTTCTAAAAATGACATAGTCCAGAAGCAAATGAAGAATTGATTTCTCAAAGTATCTGAGGGGGAAATATCAAAGTTATTATTGCCCTGTCAGGAAAAAAAAAAGGAATAGCAATAGCTAGTAAAACACACACTTACTTTTTCATCTCTACGGTTTTTTTTTCCCCTCTCAAAATGTTCCAGATAAGCATTGAAGACATACTCACTGAATGTATAAGAAGGGACCAGAGGGATTCTTATTGTACAATGTTCTACAGAGGGAAATAACAGACACCCTGTATTCTAGGGATCCGATGAAGTAGAGTTGGCAGAATGAGCTGCCAGTCAAGTAGAGTTGAGATAGTGAGCCCAAGACTTGTGCCGCCATTTAACTATTCCCTTGACAATAAACTCTGTCTTTTGTTGAAAGACTGGTCTTGGGATGTCTAGGTAGTGCAGAGAATAGAGCACTGACCCTGGAGTCAGGAGGACTTGAGTTCAAATCTGGCGTCAGACACTAAATACTAGCCATGTGACTTTGGGCAAGTCATTTAACTCCAGTTGCCCTGCCTTCCCTCCAGAAAGCAAAATAAATGAATGAATGAATGAACGAATGAATGAATGAATGAATAAATGAATAAATAAATAAAAAAGAAAGACTGTTCTAGCTAAGTTTAGAGACTCATGATCAGCTTTCCCACAGGGTGATAAATTTTCAGTCATAGCAACTTTTGAAGGATGTAGTAAGTCACAGAAAGGTTAGATTCAGTGTCAATGAAAGCAGCCCTTCTGTCATTTTAATCACAAAATCTTGAAGCAGATGATAACAACAACAGTGGCATAGAAACGATATCAATGAAATCAGCAAGAGCACAAAAATAATAACTAAAGATTATGTTGTGCTTTAAGGTATGCAATACCTTTTGCATGTATTATCTGTTTATTTTTTGCACAACAGCCTTGTGAAGTAGATGCATCATTACTACTATTTTTTCATGGAAAACAGACTGAAGGAATATGCTCAAGGACACATAGCTCATAAGTGTCTAAAGCAGAATTTTCATTAGGTCTTCCTAGTTCCACGTCCAGCCCTCTACAACTATGCTATCTAGCCAGGAAAATAAATATAGGATCTTTGAGCTGAGTATTACAAATTTCATTTTTAAGTCCAAGCTCTGACACTATCCGTGTGACTTTGAACAACCTGCATGCTCTGTTTGGGTCACCTTTTCTTCATCTGAAAAATGGCAATCATAATACTTGTGCCACCTGGATCACAAATTTATTGGGAGGATCTTTGGAGATAGTGAATGTAAATTGTAGGCATAAAGTGTTATATAAATGAGTTGTTATTATCTTTATTACTCAGATGGCCCAGGCCCAAAAATAAAAAGGTTAATGAGAATTCTCTTTCATGCCTAAAAAATACAGAGCAAGAGGAGTTTCTATTAGAAAGGATTTTGTGGATTAAGATGTTTTAGATGCCTGATTTGGTGAATCAATTTCACTTATTGGACTATACAGAGCTGCCTCAATGTTATAGCTATCTTTTCCCTCTGTGCTCTGTGCCTCCCTAAAATACTTTAATCATCATCGTTGTTGGCAACATAGCTTAATTTCTATTTGAAGGAACATAAAGCCACATTTCTTTCAGCTTTTGTCAGTGGTCGCTGAAAATAGCTTTCCAGAAAACAGGAGGCACTTAATCCTCCACAACGTCCCCCAAACAAACCCGTTTGAAATACACACTGTTGTGCCGACTTCATCAGTTCCACTTTGTACTGAATTGTTTCCAAGTTGGGCTTGTGACTAATTTAGCATTTTTCAGAACATTCATTAAGTTTACAGCTGGCTGAACTTGTGAAGTTTGCTTTCCATGAGTCGGGATGGGGGATGGGAGAGGGAGAAAATTCTTATGGCAATATTTATCAAATTCATGAAATTTTCATGAAAGTAAATCAGGCCTCTCTGTTGACTTGGGAAGATTCTCACTCCTCAGCACTACTATTCTTTTACCTGAGTTTCATGGATCAAATTATTAAGAGAAAACTTTCTCCTCGTGATGGTGCTAATTGTTGGACGATATAAACAATGATGAATTGAGTGTGAGTGTGTGTGTGTGTGTGTGTGTAGCTGTGAAACATCATTTTTTTCTAAAGCATATGCTTCTTTAATTATGACAAATGAACAAAATGTGTTTAGTAATGTGAAGTTATCGAAATATCATCTAAGTAGGAATATCAACAAACCAAGGCATGTCTAGAAGTCTGCTACAAGGATGGGGAGGGAACAGGAAAACATTCTATGCTAGAATTGATTGGAGAAACCAGAAATGTTTAACTTTTAGAAAATTAGGGTAGAAGGACTAGAGGAGGAATAGGATAAATATCGTCAATTATTTGAAGGATTGTCATGGCTAAGAGGAATTGTACTTTTCTTCTTCTTACAATTTTTGTTAATTGTCTGAATGAGAGATTATATTTGTGTTACAACATCTCTAATAAGGGAACTCCCTCTACCAATGTATATTGACAACTTTAATTCAGTGTACAACCTTAAAGCACTCCAAATGCTATAGGGAGTCAAAGTGACTTGTCCAGAATCACAATATGCATTACAAGTGGGCCTTAAAATTGTCATGGAATCTCCAAGATCAATATTCTATCCACCAGGCCACATTGCCTTCAATCATCAGGATCATCATAATCTCATATAAATAATAATAGTAATAAATAGTTGATATTAATATAGTGCTTTAGGACTTGTGAAGTCCTTTACAAATATTATCTCATTTTATCCCCACAACAACTCTGGGGGAAAATACTATGATTGCCTCATCTTACAGATGAAGAGTGTGAGGCATATAGCTGTTCAATGAACTTGCCCAGTTACACAACTAGAAAGTGTCTTCTGAGATCACCTTTGAAGTGGGTCTTCCTGACTCTATCTATCTATCTCTATTTACTATACCAATAATCTTTTTAAAATTTAATTACTATTAGTTTACAACATTCGGTTCTATAAGTTTTTGAATTCCAAATTTTCTCCTCCCCTTTCCCCTTTCTCCTCATGGTAGCATGTAATGTAATGTAGGTTCCCCATATACCTTCACATTAAACATTGGTCAGGTTGTACAGAAGAATTATAACCAATGGAATGAATAACAAGAAGAAACAAAACAAAACAAAATAAGAGAGAGCAAGTAGTTTGCTTCAATTTGCATTCCGATTCTGTAATTGTTTCTCTGGATGTGGATAGCTTTTTCCATCATGAGTCCTTTAGTGTTGTCTTATAACCTCGCATTGCTGAGGGGAGCCTCAGTCAGTCGTCACAGATGCGATGTGTCTGTAATTGTGTACAATGTTCTCCAGGTTATTATGAAGTCCATCAGCTCCTCATTTCTTATAGCACAATAGTATTCCATTACATTCATATACCACAACTTGTTTAGCCAGTGCCCAATTGATGGGCATCCCCTTGATTTCCAATTCTTTGCCACCACAGAAAGAGCTGCTATAAATATTTTTATACATACAAGTCCTTTTCCCACTTGTATGATCTCTTTGGGATACAGCCCTAGTAATTCAAGTATCACTTTCTACATTTTAGACAGAATAATGCAGTTCACATGCTTTAAATGATGCATATACAAGGAGATTAGTATTGGATCAATGAGAGAAAACATTTTAATAATTAGTTATTGATAATTGATTGGGCTTTGCATTTTGAGGTACAGAATAGTCCATTCCCTGAGGTACTTAAGGGTAAACCAGATGACCATTTGTGGTACGTATTATAGAGGGGATATTTACTTCATACAAGGGTTGGACAAAATTCATTTTAATATACCTGTCAACCCAAAGATTCTAAGTTGACTTATTCATGTGATCACACAATTACAGAATTTTAGAGTCTGGCAGATGCCATGATAGATCTGGAGTCAGAGAGAACTAAGCTCAAATGCTTCCTCAGACGTATAACAACTATATGATCCTTAACAAATCACAACCCCACTCAATCTCAGTGTCCTCATTTAAAAGTGGGAATAATATAATACCTTCATCACTGGAGTGCTATGAGGATCAAATGAGACAACACATTACAGTATTTTGGTAAACTTTAAAATGCTGTACAACAGTCAGCTCTTCATATTCATCTCAGATTTGGCAGAGACCTTAAAGGCCATCTCATCAAGCACTTTCTTGAATGAAAATGCCTTTTGCACCCTAACTAACAAGTAAGTGGTCATGCAACCTTTGTTTGAAAGACTTTCACTGAGAGCCAAGACACTCCTCTCTCTATGTCATTCTAATCTGAATTAGTTCAAGTTGCCTGAAAGTTCTTTATTACATCACGTCCAGAGCTCTTAGTTTCCCCCTCTCCCTTTAATTTTTCTTGTGATATTTTTCCATTTCTAGAATTTATTTTTCTTCTATTTATGAATATGAGCACGGTATTACTATCTCTGAAAATGAGAGAGTAAACTACATCTTTAAAATTACTGTGCGAATCAGTATTAAATCCATAGCACACCTTAAATATCTAATTTACTTCTAACAAACCAGCAACACTGTCCCAGTGGCTGGGGTCAGCATATATGAAGTTCACTTAAATTATTCATTGTTTCTCAGAGATGAAGTGATTTTTTAAAAAGGGAATCATAGAAATCCTTCCTCAAAGTTTTCTTCATATCAAACTCCCAAATACTCAATCTGAGAATCTTTATTTTATTTTGATTGTCTTGTAACACCCTGTCAGTCTGGAACTCACCTATCTGATAACCTTAGTTATATAAACAGAATGGCTTCACATCAGGAAAGCAGCAAAAAAATGGATGTTGGGTAGGTGAAATCAACATCACAAGCTCAACATTGTAAAGCTCACATACCTTTCTCATAAGAGAGCAATTCAAGCCCTCAATCAGAACCTATTACTCATTCTTGATATAGAATTTCATTTTATATCTTATTCCCTGTATTTTTGGGACTAACACACAAGGTCTGTATTTATTTGAGCAGGTTCACTCATGGGCTGTCTCTGTCTCTCTCTGTCTCTGCCTCTCTCTGTCTGTCTCTGTCTCTGTGCCTCTTTGTCACTCTGTCTCTCTCTGTGTCTTCATACTTTCATATCCTCTTCCCACAAACCTAGACATTCTTGGCTTATTTTCTCCCATATAGTTTTCCCTGTGTGAATGAATTAATGAACATTTATTAAGCTCCTACTATGTGTTAGAAAATATACTAGGCTATGGGGATGCAAATATGAAAATGACATAAGCCTTGCCCTCAATGATCTTACAATTCTATGAAAGGCAGGCATTCTTAACTTGTTGTTCTTATTGCTGTTGTTGTTCTCTCACAGATAATTTTGTCCTTTGCTAATGACTATGGACCCTAATATATTGTTGCTTAAATTCATAATGAAGGGAAATGATAGGTCTTATTCAGAGGTTAGTGAAAATAAAGAAGTATTATGATTTTTTTTCCCTGAAATTATCCATGAACATGATGATTTGTGAACAGCAGATTAAGAACCCCTGTAGCAAGGGAATCCAAAGTGTTCACAAGCAAATAATTATATATTATGTGCACGGTATGAAAAATACATCAGAAAGTAGAGTTCTTAAAGGAACCAGCTCACGAGCTTCAGGGCTTGAAGTGAGCTAAGACTTCTAAGAGACAGAGGTAAGAAGAGAGACCTGAAGGCAAGAAACTTTAAGCCCCATAGGAGAGATAGCAAATTGAGGAGTTTGGCTGGAGGGGAGGTGGAATATTTGGGGATAGTAATCTTGTCCAGAAATTGTAGGCTAGAGCCAGGTTATAAGAGGCTATATTTGCAAAATGGAGGAGTTTGAATCTTGTCCTAAAAACAGTTGGGCAAGAAATTTAAAAAAAAAATTAAGTAGAAGAGTGTTATGGGCAGAGCTGTGCTTTAAAAAATTTCAATTCAGGTACTGTTTAAATGGGTTAAGGGGAAGAGAGGAGGAAAGGAATAAATATTAATTTGCCAACTCCTAGAATAGGATACCTTGCTCTATATTTTCAGATATTATTTCCTTGATTTTCCCAATAATCCTGGGAAGTAGGTGCTATTGCTATTATCTCTATTATATAATTGAGGAAACTGAGGCAGATGGAGGTTAAGTGACTTGCCCACAAAGTAAGTGTCTAAGGCCAGACTTTTATGCTGTATAATATATAATATGTAATGGAGTAATATCACACCTCTCCTTCACTACCACCCCCCACAAAAACAAAACAAAACAAAACAAAAACAAAAAACAAGATGCATTCATTAACAAAGGCAAAGATTCTTGAGGCATAGAAGGCAATGCTGAAATCAGAGGAGATGTGCATGCTCATTTATAAATTATTTGTAATGATAAATACTCTACAGTAGTATTTTCAACCTGTTGTCTAATGTTCTGGAAGTATTAAAATGATTCTGGATCCTCTAAGGCTAGGTTAGCATAATGCAAGTTCTGCTAGATATTTCAAGTTATAGAAGCTTCAGATACAGTCTCAGATCTACAACTTACTAGTATGCAATCATGGCCTAGTTGCTTAGATTCTCTGGGTCTCAACTTCTTAATTGGTAAAATAGTGATATTTAATAATGTTAAAACTACCTGTTTCACTAGGCTACTATGAGCAAACTACACTCTAAATATGCCTTGGTATTAGTAACACTTTATTATTGTTGTATATAGTGATGATGCTGATGCCGATGAGGAGGAGGGGGAAGAAGAGGAGGAGAAGCAGAACCACCCTAGGCAAATACAGTCTCATAACCAGCATGTTGTCCAAAGATGATGGTTTTTCCTTTTATAATAAGTCACAAAACTATCTAATAAGTAGAGAAAGGGTTGAAATCTGTGTTAGTGGAGCAAATGCCCATAATAATTTAAAATCAGTCCCATCACAGCACCAGAAAATAAATCACTAAATGACATACTGGGAGATATTTGAAAGGATGTATTAAATGCAGATATCAGAAGAGGATACTTGACTTTGATCCTAACTGACCACATGATTGGATCAGGTCCACACAGTTTCCCCCTGTATCCACTGTTCTGACCAAATGTTACCCCCTCCCTCCTTGCCCCAATATCCCCCAGTCTTCTCTATGGATTTTCTGTTGTTATACAAAATAATTTATGTAACAGTTTCCCCAGGCTGTGCTTTCCCTAAGACTCCTTCCCAGTTGGTATTTAAACCTTGTCATCTCTGCCCTTCTAGGGGACACCAGTACTTGATGCTGCATGCACCTAATATTACATCCCCAGTTAAAGGACCCTAGTTTTGTTGTATGGACAGCCTTCTTTATTTCATGTTAACAGATATGAATATTTTATTCAATTGAACAAACGTTAAGATCTACTTAGTGGACGGCACTGTCCAGCACTAGAGTTACAAAGATAAAAGGAAAATAAATCTCTTTACTCAAGATACTTAAATTCATGTTTGGTATCCTTTCAATAGTGCTCCAAGTCACAAACTACAATATGACCAAATAAGAGGTAGATAGATAGATAGATAGATAGATAGATAGATAGATAGACAGATAGATAGATAGATAATACACACACACACACACACACATATATCCATACATACATGCACACAATATAAATGTGTGCATGTATATATGTGTTATATAT
>CM053585.1:57096961-57115844 GCA_028646515.1 Pseudochirops corinnae
CATTCTTGAGAAAAAAAAAATGAACAGAAAATTTGACATTCAAACACAAGAAGCATGAGAAGGTAAACATGGAAAAGAAATCATAAGGAACTTATCAAAGTTGAACTATTCACATGCCAACATGGAAAAATGAGAATTGTAACTTATGAAACTTTTCTCAGTATGTGGATATATATATATATATATATGTGGATATATATATATATATATATATACACACACACACACACACACACACACATATATTACACACACACATATACACACATATATGTATGTGTATGCATACATATTACATATGTGTCTGCATACATATATGTACACATACACATATGTCTATATAGAAGGGCATATATGCATATGAATACGTATGGAAAGTGTGTTTATATATGTACATAGACAGAGGGCACAGGATCAATTTAATAGGAAGGGATGATATTTTAAAAGGTGAAATAAAGGGAGAGGAATAGAGTGAGAGGAGACAGGGAGAGACAGAATGGGGTCAATGATTTCATATAGAAGAGGCAAGAGATAAGTGTTACAATGGAGGGGAAGAACATGAAGGCAAAAAGGGAATGGTTCAACCTTACTTTCATTGAATTTGGCTTAGGGAGGGAATGATACATACTCTAAAATGGGTATTCCGCCCTGCAGGAGAGTAGAGGGGGAAGGGAATGAGAGGGGGGATGATGGAGGGGAGGGGAGGGGAGGTTGGGGGGGAGGGTTGTTAGAAGCACAAACTTCTGTAAAGGGACAGGGACAAAGTGGAGAATAGAACAAGTGGAGGGCAGAATAGGAAGGAGGGAAATATAGTCAGTCTTTCCCAATATGTTCATTGTGGAGATGTTCTGCGTAAATACACATATATGGCATGTATTGAATGTTTGTCTTTCCAATGGGGATGGGTGATGAGGGGGGAATGGAAAGAATCTACAATTTAAAGTTCTAAAATCAAATCTTTATAAATAGATATAGATATAGATATGGACTCATTATTATTATTTACATGCAACTGGGAAATAAAATATACAGGTACTGTGGTAGGGAGATCCATTTTGCCCTACCGGAAAGTCAGAGGGTTGATGGGGGAGGATATAAGAGAGAGCAGATTTGGGGAGGGGGTATACAGTGGAATGGTTATTTTGGGGTGCTGGGTAGGTGAAAGTCAGCATGAAAATTTGTAACTCAAAATCTCGTGGAAGTGAATGATGTAAACTAAAAATAAGCAAAAGTTAAAAAAAAAAAGAATGATGCTTTTAAATGCATAAAAGAAAATGTATGGTCCTACCAAGGACGTTAAATTAGATTAAAGAGTTACAAAATACATATTTTTAAAAAGCTCACAGGGCCCAGGTTCCAAATCCTCGATCTAGGAAATTGTTTAATTAAGTTGATTTAATAAACCAAATTTTGCTCTTGGTCCTCAGATGGAACTTTCCTGGCTTCTTAGATATTAGAGAGCCTCAACTCTGTCAGGAGCAAAAACATTCCCCTTTCCACAAGGATCTTCAACTTCATGTAATCATAGATTCATAGCTGGAAAGGACCTGGGAGGCTATTAAGCCTAATTGCCTCATTTTGCAGATTAAAAAAAAAAAAAAAACCTAAAGCACACAGAAAATGCATGACTTCCCCAGGATCATACAACTACAAAGTATATGATGAGGATTTCAACTCAGGTACCCTTACTCTTAGTCCAGTGCCTTCATGACCTTACCACAGTATCGTTTCTAATTCTTTCCCCATTCTCCACAGGGAGCTATGCTTGCATTACTCAAATTTGGCACTCCAAAGTGACTTTAGATAGGAAACTTCATCTGAGTGGGAGCCATCAAAGTCTTTTCAGAAAAATGACAGATTAAAAATGTGGGAAGAATATTCAAATGAGTCAATGGACCAAGATGATTCTCAGAAAAAATATTTCCATTCTTTTTCTATGACTGTTTGGTCTTCTGTAAAATGAAAGTGTTATATACAATGACCTTTAAGGCCTCTTCCAATGCTGACAGTGATAACTCTAAGTAGCCCTTCAAGCAGAACTCCCAAAGGGATCATACCTAGACCAACATGACCTTTAGGTATTTTCATGTTTCCAGTGCTGGAGTATACTCCAGATTTAGCAAAATTCCGTACTCAGAAAGGGGATGTGGTAGGGTTCATGGAAAGAATTTTAAAGCTCTAGAGATCTGGTTTAAAGGAACAATGGGCACAAGTAACAGAAAGAGTTATAAAAAAAAAATTACCAGCTTACTGTCAAACAGAGCTGCATAAATATGGAATGGGCTGTCTTTGGAAGCAACCAGCTCATTTTCTATCATTAGCATTTGAACACACCATCTTTATTATTGACAATTCTGTATCAAAAGATGCCAGGAACTTGAGGATACTCCAGTTCTCACAGGTCATGAAAATGGAGAGATAGGAAGGAGAAAAAGAGAGAGACACAGAAAGAGACAGATTGAAAGGGAGAGGCAGAGACAAATAGAGACAGAGATACAGAGGCAGACAGAGAGAAATAGAGGAAGGCTTTCAGACAGAGAGGAGAGAGAGAAGAAGAGAAAGACAGAAGGAGAAAGAGAGAGAGGGAGAGAGAGAGAGAGGGAGAAAGAGAGAGAGAGAGAGAGAGACAGACAGACAGAGACAGAAAGACAGAGAAAGGCAGAGAGAGAAAGAGAGAGAGAGAGAGAGAGCACAGATCATTGATTCACTCAATAATACTCCAGCAAAAGAGGAAGGGGACTAAGAGAACACACAGCCAACAGTGACCATCTTGGAATTATGGAAACTTATATCTTTATATAGAGGTTGTGATTTAAATCTGGGTGACAGCTGTCACTGAAAAGCTCTAAGATGCTGATTCACTAAATGACTACTTTCAGCTGAGAAGGAATTTAGCATTCTGTGGAGAGATGCATCCAAAGAGATGTCGCTGAGGTTGAGAGTATAATTAGAAGGAATTGATCACTCTCTTGGCAGTCAAGGGATGAAAGTAGCCACTAGTTAGAAGCTGAGTCCAGAACTCCTCTTGGGTCTTAAATACAGTCCCCCTAGTTTAGAATATGCTGACATTCTTAAAGTGTACTTTTTGAGAGAAATCACATTGTTGGTGTCTCCAGCTGTTTCTATATTTTTTTAAAAAGTGAATGTTTCAGTCATATATACTTGCCCTTTATCAACTGGGCAATTCTCAACAATATTTCTTTCTGGGAGGGGGAAGAGAAAAGCATGTATGGATCCTGAATGAAGGTACAAAATGGAACTTCTCAGTCAGAATCATCATTTTTTAGATCAAGGTAAAAAAAATTACCTATTTCAAATGACTAATTTTTACCTCCCCCAAAACTCTTGAGTCTCATGGAGATGAAGTGACTTGGACCAGATCACACAGTCAATAAATGTCAGATTCATAGAATTTTGTTTATTTTATTTCTACTAAACCGAATAAACATTATTTATGCATCTGCTCTATGAAGGGCACTTTGCTTAGTCCAAGAAAATATGAAGAGTTTATCTAAAATCCACTCTTTGCCATTAGATAGCTGAAAGTAGTCAAGATATTTATCAAGGAAGAAAAAAAATCAAAGCTATCTGAGTAAGAGTTGAAAAAAGTGTCACTTCCACCCTCCCTCCTTTGCAGAGGTGCAAACAGTTAATAGAACAGCTAATTTTTTTTGAATGACTTGTTTATTTACTTTTAGTTTACAAGATTCAGTTCCACAATCACTTGAGTTTCAGATTTTCTCCCCTTCCTCTCCCCCCCCCCCATGGTGGTGTGCAATCATGTATAGGATCTGCAAATACTTTCACATTGTACAATAGTTTGGTTATATAGAAGGGTTGTAACCAATGAGTGATCACTGGGAAAAAAAAAAAAAAAGCAAAACCAGACATGAAAGAGTACAATAGCATGTTTTTCTTCAGTCTCCATTTAAACTATATTCTTTCTATATCTTTCTCTGAGTTTAGATATCCCCTTCCATCCTGAGGCTTGTAGAGTTGTCTTTAGCTGTGCGTTGTTGAGGATAGTCTAGTTTATCAAGGTTGATCATCATATGTACGATGTGTCTGTGTTTGTGTATATAACAGCTAATATAACAATAGGTTACATGCAATTGTTTTTCTTCTCTCTCTCTTTTTTTTTTTTTGGCCTTTGTTACAAAGATGACTTTTAGGAGAGGGGATAGGAATATATTGGAAAATTAATGTGTTATGAAAAGAGAAAGTATCAATCAAAATAAGAGAGAAATGAAATCTATATCAGAAAAATACTCTTTGGAGAGATGGCTTAAATTGCCACACCACCCTATCAAGAACCCACAGATTATTGAAACAAAATGAAGGTCAATTACCCTCTTAAACTCTGCTCTTTAATCTGGCATGTCTCTGCCCATACTTGATTGTACAGAATCTAAGGCAAAGAGCAAGAAGAAATAGAGTTGCTGTCTCTGAAACAGTGGGGGAATATTTCACTTAAAAGTCCTGCGGGCTAACACTCAACATGTGCTCTGGTTACAATCAATAGTTGCAGAAAAAATACCCACTAATAGGATTATTAAGTACACTTCTTAGATTGCTTATTGGGAGGAAAAACGACAGCAACAAAGCAACCCTTTAATCTACCTCAGTGCCTTGGGTAGGCCAATAGTCACATGGAGGATGTTCCCAATATTGTTTCTCATGTCTCCTTAGTAGATCACCATCAAGAAGCATTTTCTTCAATTTTCTGATGTGCAGCCAGGAAGTAGAGGGTAAACTATATACCCAATATCAGACAGCAAATTGATTTCACCTAGAGGAAAAAAAACAAAAAACAAACAAAAACCAACCAAACAAACACACAAACAAAACCCTCAACTTTGGCATTCCCAGATGGAATAGCTATAGGAGAAGACCCAGTAATATAGCTATTGTGGGAAAAAGGGCAATGCACACATTGAAAGCTTTCCATCATTTAATGAAGAAGGCTATATCTACTTTTGATACTTAACTGAAGGGCATGCTTTAATCTGGAGCATAAAATAATCTGAAAATCTGTGTGGTGTAGTAGATGGAGAGTCAGTCTTCATCAAGAAGACCTTGGTTCTAGTCCTGGAATGACAGATATTGACTGTGTGACCCCTAGGCAAGTTAATCAGTCTTTCAGTGCCCCAGGTAACTCTTTAAGCCCACAGCAGAAGCCTCAGAATAGATGCAGGAAGACTGATCACTAAGAATGATTTATTGAAGTACTTTATGACAGAGACTTGTTTTAGACTGGAAAAATGACACAATGTTTAACTAGGAGCCAGAAAGACCTGAGTTTGAATTTTGCTACAGGTATTTACTAGCTTTGTAACCCTGGATAAGTCACTTAATTCTCCCATCATTAATTTTGTCATTGAGATTGATAATAGCAACTACCTCACAGACTTAGGAGGTTCAAATAACATATGAAAAACATTTTGTAAACCTTAAAGCACAATAGAAGTATTAGTTATCATCATTATCATTATTATTATTTCTATTCTAAAGCTCTAGATAACTATACTTAATTTTTTCAGTTAATAAATAAACATTTATTAAGCAACTAAAATGTGTCAAACACTATGGCGAGTACTAGGGGATACAAAAAGCAAGACAACAACAAGCACAACTAAACCAGATCATGCCTTCAAGGAGATTACAATCTGATGAGGGTGATAACACATGCACAAGTTGAAAGGGGTTTAGGATAAGGAGCTGCCAGACTCCCAGGAATGGTAGAAAAGTCAAAGAAGTCTCAAAGTAGTGCAGACAGGTACATGTGTTTGCATGTTTTCTCCCCTATCAGATCATAAAGTGTTTTTTTGTATCCCACAGTGCCTTACACATAGTAGGTATTTAATAAATGTTTGTTGGTTGATGGAGGTTTTAGAATTCATAGTTCCACCCTCCAATCTGAGGGATGAAAGGGTAGATATGAGGTGGAGTACCAAGGCTGATGGGATCTTGCAGGATGATAGGGTTTTCCTAGTAATATTCCTGGGACTTAGTGAAGAACTCTGAGAGGTCCCAGAGTAATACAGTCAGTTGAGAAATGATTCAGTCACTCTAGATGTCTGATTATGAAAGAAGAGTTTGGTTTAAGAGAGACAGTACAGAAGAGGGCAAAGAAATTTTTTTTTTGAAAAATTCAAATGAGCTAATATAATAGAAAGGACATAACCAGAAATCAGGAGACCTGGGTAGCTTTGTCTAAGTTACTTTCTACAATCCTTAGTTTATCTTTAAAATGTAAAAATTGAACTGGAAACCTTTACTATTATACCTTCCAGCACTCACAGAATATGGTGGTGTAGTAAGGGGGAGGGTTACAATCCTTTACAGAGGACTAGCTTTCCCTGTTACTCCCAAGTTCTTATTAGCTCATTTGACCCAGTCCCACTAACAGCACCAGAAATGTCCCCCTTCCCTGAATATGTTAATACACTAGAGAGGCTTCATATCAGTAGGAAAGAACAGAAACAATCCAATTAAAATAGCAAGCATTGCAATATCAAGGAAATAGATCAGCAACAATATCTTTCATACCAATGGTCTGATTAAACCCTTTTGTCTCCTGCCAGCCCTTTAGGTTAGATCAGTGAATCTCATCTTTCACCTATCCCTGGGACAGTTCCACATAAAAAAGCAATGAGAAGGGGGGGATGCATCTCCCAATACAATGAGAGAGGAAGATTTTTCAGTCATTTTTGATAGTTAACTCATTAAGAGACTCGGAGACTCCATTCTGCTATTGCTGGATAGCATATCTTGGATAGCATTGCAAATGGGCTATGACAAAAAAATATGTCCTTCACTCCCATTCCTGTGTTGTCATAAATGAGTGCCTACCTTGCCTACCCATAGTCCTGACTCTGCTTTGAATTTTAGAAAAATCTTGCTTGCAAAGGTTGTTAGACCTTGGTATATATTCCCACCCTGCCTTGATGGCTTTAAGATTATATTAGACAATTCTGCCATGGATGATTTCTGTGCAACCTTGCTATAAAACTTAACTGACTAATGTACCTTAATATTTCCTAGTGCAGACCTAGCCTTAGTAAAGTAACAAGACAGAGCAAAAGAATCCCCTTCTTATGATGTGTCAGTGAACTTGGAGTTGATTAAATCCTCATAGGAAAGCAATAGAGAGGCAGAGTGATTTCGGAAAAGCTGAAATGAAGCCAAGGGACCATTACTTTAATGCTTATAGGAACTAGAGTGATAGACATCACAGATATTCTGAGATAGATAGGCAGATTGATGGCACCATCCTGGGCTAAGTCTTCAAGCTAACACAGGCTTTCAATCCATGGCAGAATTCCATTTGGCACCCAATTTGTCATCAAAAGTAGAGGATTACTCAATTTCCTACCAATGCTTATGTCAGGAGTAGTCACATAGTAGGCACTCAGCAAATAATTCATGATTGATCAACTTCAATGGTATAAAATATATTGGAGGTTTGTCTCATTTTTAGAATGATAATCTAGAAGCAGAATCTAGAGGGAACAAAGTAAAATGCAATTTATAAAAGGGCCCATAGTGAAGGATGCATGGAAATATATCTTTTCAAAGTCCAAATTATATTTTTTCACTGAAGTTCTTCAATAATCTAAACCTACCCAAATTTCTAATATTCTTTTCTGGTTCTCTTGGACATGGGTCATGCACTTCAACCAAACTGGTTTTGACATGGTCCCTCAGTGATTAATTACCCTTGCATCTTTGCTCATATCAGTTGCTACTTCACTCAATCCCTTCCTCCCTTCTCTTCTTCACTAATGCTTAGATATACCAAGGCTCGTTTGGATTCTTATTACTTTCATAAAGCCTTACTGTGTGATCCTCACCTGCAGTGATTTCTTTTGGTCTGATCTTCTAAAGTAGTGCTGGGCTGGGGGTAGGTAAGAAGACTTTTTCTCTGATAATTACTAGCTGTGTTATCCCCTGGAAAGTGATTGACACTCTCTGAACTTCATCAGTAGCCTCTTAAGGTATTAATTAATAACCCAAGGAAGTTATATTTGTACTGTGTAGCTTATGGGTTTGTGATGAGGATAGAAACTGGTGAACTTTAAAATGTTATCTGCATAACCTATCATTATTAATTTGATGTTTGTAGTGGAACAACCTTAAACTTTTAGTCAGAGGACCTGGGATCATTTCCCACATCTACCACTAACTGGCTCTGTGGCTTTAGGCAAATCCTTTGGCATTACAAGTTTCAATTCCTCCTTTGTAAAATGCAAGGGCAAGTCTACACAATCTCTAAAGACCAATTTAATGATATACTTATTTTTTTAGCCTTTTCTCACTTTTTGTTGTGAATTTCAGAATCATCAGTAAACACAATTTTGTCAATATATAAATGTAAAAAAAAGGGGAATTACCTAAGAAGCTATAAACAGCTTACAATTTTGTGACAATTTTGTAATGTCTGACATTGTATATGTCTTATACATAGTAAATGCTCAGTAAATGTTCATTAATTAATTGTTTGTTACTTTTATGGCATGGTTTATCTTCTCAACAAATTTATTAGAGTAGAAACTGAATTTTATTTTATTTCTCATACCCAATTGTGCCAAACCCTCCTCCCGGGCCCCAACCCAATACCTTCTAACAGAGAAAGAGAGAAAGAGAGAGAGAGAGAGAGAGAGAGAGAGAGAGAGAGAGAGAGAGAGAGAGAGAGAGATCCTATCCTACAGTAGTGCAGCCTGAGGGAAATGTTTAATAGTAAAATAGAGAATTCTAAAGCCAGTAATGAGTCATGGTCAGAAGGTATGCTGGATGAGTAGCCGAAAAGTCTAGATTTGTTGGAATGCTGAGCTATGGGAGTCATTAGAACCAGATACCAAAGCACAGACCAAGTGGGAAAAGAACAAAGTATTTAGAACAACAGGCAAAGGAAATGAGGAAGACCTTTACTGGAGCCAACAACCGCAACTATAGAATAAGTCAAGTGTCCTTAATGTTCTGTCAGACATGGAGAAACTGGGTAGGGACTCTCTTCATTCTTGCTATTTCAAAATTGCCATGGTTATATTAAATATGTAGTGGAAAGAGGCTGAGGTTTAGGTTTCTCCAAATTCCATTCTGCTACTTGTTACTTGTGTAACATTGAGCAAATTATACAATCCCTCTGGATCCCCATTTCCTCAAAGGAAAAATGGGGAGGGGTTGGGGTTGGGATAAATGACCTCTAAGGTCCTCTCCATACAGCTATATTTCTTATGAACTATGCATTAGGACCATGGTTCCTACACTACCTTTTCTGTCTTAATGGAGCAGACTTGTGAAGCTTTAGGAACAAGCCAAACCTATCGTATTACTATAACTATACAGATCTATCCATAAAAAAAAATATAGATAGAGATTTAAATATTCTTATATCTACAAAATATGTTTGACTTTAATTCATAATTCATAAAAAGCATGACTTTGGAAGCAGGAGGTACCCCAAAGGTCATTGAACTCCAGATCCAAACCCTCCTAATTTACTATGCTGACAAGCGTTTTTCTTCCATCATTTCTTTCTTATCTTTCCTTGCTTGCTTGCTTCCTTCTTTCATTATTTTTTTCTTCTTTCTCTCTTCTCTCTTTTTCTATCAACTGTGTTTTTATGTATAAGAATGCATATATATAGATATAGTTAGATATCTACAGATTCTATATAGATATTGATATTTATGAATACAGGTATGAATACATAGACCAAGTGTTTATTAAACATTTACTTTTTTCCAGGACCCATAGAAAATGCTGCAAACATGTGGGAAAACAAATGACATCACTTTCTCTCAAAGAGTTTACATTCTAATGTGAGGATACAACACAGGAAAAGTGCTGTTGAGAAGATAGAACTATCAAAGTAAGGCTTAGCTGAAAGACTACAAAGTATGTTTTAATTTCTAAATAAAGGTGACAAAAAACTCACTTATAGGTCAAGAAAACCAGGAGTGGAGTCCTAGTTTCCCAAAGTAAGGTGGTGATGACTAGAGAATTAATTTGGGGAAGTTCTTCTTTGGGGAAGACTGAAAGAAATTCATTTCCCTTGATTCCTTGCTCTCTTCCATCCCACCTTCCCAATCAGTTGCTTATTTTTGTGATTTCTATCACCAGAGTATTTCACATCAGTCTCCTCTCTACTCACATGACAACCATTCTAGGTTGCTCATTCTTCATCACCTCTTACTTGGAGTAATGCAATAGCCTTACGTCCCTTCCCTCTTGATCTGTCTTCCTCGCAGTTTCTAGAAGGTTATTCCTCAAGTGACAGTATGATTGTATCAATATTCCACTCAAAGAACTCTCTATTTCCTTAAAAATCAAATATGAGCTCCTTTGATTTGTTATTAAAGCTCCTTATAATTCAACTCTGCCTTTCCTTTCTTGACCTTCCTTTATTCTATGGCTGGGTCTAACTGACCTTGCTATGTCTCATGCATAACTCTCTATTTACTGATTGTATTTGAACTGTCTGTACCCACTTTCCATTCTGTCAAATCTCTCCATCCTGTGCTCCTCCCCACCCCTCATTGACTTTGTATTAGAATGTAAGCACTTTAAACTAGGGACTATTTTTTTTAAACCCTTACCTAGAACAGTTTCTGGGATTATTATATGTTTAATAAATGCTTGTTGATTGATATATAACATGCCCTTAATAATTATAGATTTAACAAAAAAATGAACATCCCGTTGGACATATTTAATTACTAAACCAAATTAAATGTTTTTACCCTGATTGATTTTTTTTTTTTTTTTTTTTTTTTTTTTTTTTTTTTTTTTTGCTGCTTTGTAAAAATCGCTGAAGTTTAAAAGTGAAAAGGAAAGAAAACTCATTTGGTAAAGTGGTTTCAATCTAGGCAGAAAGAGAGTTGCTATGTGTTACCACTTAGAGAACACTCGCCATGGAATGAGATATAAATTCAGGTGATATAAATGTCTAGTCTTTGAAAACTCTTGCTAAGTATTAAATTGGGTGCAGCGTTTACATCTTATGACAACAGGATGGCTCAGAACAACATTAATGAAATGGAAATGTTTTTGCCTTTTTGTAGTGACCAGAAGAGACCATTTCCTAATTGGAGGCCCAGGTTAGAAAGTTGCTGATAAATATACATTTTAGGCAACAAAAGATGCTCTCACAAAAGCAATTGCCATCTTTTCCTGAAATTACATACAACTCCCTGCCCTACCTCTGACTTCCTTAGGACCAATAATCTTCCCTCTCATGTTGCATTTTATGTTTAGCACCTGTCATATTGCAGGCTTTACTGAGGCAAGTCTATATTTCAGGGTCTCATTTGAAGACAGATGAGGCATCAATCATTCTCTAAGTCACATGATTGTTAAGGGACAGAGTTATTTATAACCTCAATTTCTTCATGTGCAAAATGAAGGGATTGAGCTGTTGGACCTCTTAGAGGTCTGATATAATATATGTTAAGTACAAACATTGTATGTATATTCTAAGGTCCCTTTCAGAAATTCATTAAAAAAATTCTTAGTCTTACTATGCACCAGATATTATAATATATGCTAAAGATGTAAAGACAAAAGCAAAATAATTCCTATTTTCAATTAGCTTAAATTTTATTGCAGAGAAAATGATGCACACACAGACAAAAAAAATCAAAGCAAAGACAAAGTAATGAGGACATCAAGAATTTAAAACTAAATAAATGAGAAAAAAAATCATGATATAAGAGGTGGCTCTTTTTCCTTGAAGGAAAAGTGAGATTCAAAGAGACGATCATAGGAAAGGAGTGGATAAAGGAAGGAGGGGCAACCTTTGCAAAGATATGGAGAGAAGAGATAAATTGGCAAGTATAGGATATATCATATAGGCTTGCTTGGGTGGAATATAGACTTTATTAAGGTGGATAATGTGTTATAAGCCTGGAAAGGTAGACTGGGGTCAGATCATAAAAGACCTCTATAGTCTTCTCTTGATTGGTCAGTTCCTATTAAAACTTTCATTTTAAGGAAAAGAAGCAGTATTTACTCACTGTATTTACTCCTTCACTCCTCCCCATGGCCCACATCAGACTCTCTAGGCATTTCTGTACCTCTATCACGCCCCAGAGTGACTATCTAAAAGATAACTGGGTAGTATAATGGATGGAATACTCCAACTGGAGTCAAGAAGACCTCACTCGCTGACTAGCTGTGTGATCCAGGGGCCAGTTGTTTAACCCCTGTTTGTCTCAGTTTTCTCATCCATAATAATGAGATGATGATAATATTTAGTTTCCTAGATGCCACTGTATATAGGTAATGGAGAATAATTAATAGTAATAATAAATAGCATTTATATGCTGCTATTTTCTTGACTCTCTGCTAAAATATTGATGATTATTATCTCATTTAATCCTCAAACAACTCTCTGAGATATTTACTATTAGTATCCTCATTTTACTTATGAGGAAATTAAAGCAAATAGAAATTAAGTGACTTGCTCAGGGTCACAAAGTTAGTAAGTGTTTAAAGCCTGCTTTGAACTCAGGTTTTCCTTATTCCAGGCCCAGGGCTCTAATTGTTGTGCACTTAGCTAACCCAGATGATCATGCAACCACATCAGTAATAAAAATAGCCTAGATTTATAGAAAACTATAAATATATTATCCATAAGCTCTTTGAGATATGGGACTTGGTCATTTTTTTCTTTGTGTATTGCAAACTCCAAGCATTGTGTCCAGCCCATAGCAGAAGCTTAATAAATATGTATAGAATGGAAGAAGCTAATCTAACTCTCACAGCAGCCCTGTGAATTAGTTGGTAATAGAATCATTATCCTCATTTTGATGGGAAGAAAACTGAAGTCCAGAGAGGTTAGGAAAATTGTTTAAGATGACATTATATGGGGATAGAGTCAGGCAGAATTTATGTATTTGGATTCGAAATCCAGGACTCTTTTCATATATGAAGGTTTTGCTAAACCTGAAGGATCTGCAGTTAGTTATCCATTCAGTGGCAATTTTTTAAAGTGATTACTACATGAAAAGAATGGGTAGTTAAGGCCCCCAAATTATCACCTCATCCACCATCAAAAAAACTTCTAATATATTTACTCTACCTAGGCTAGTGGGCAGCTGGGCAGTATAGTAGTTAGAGTGCTAAGCCTGGAGTCAAGAAAACTCTTCTTCCTGAGTTCAGATCTGACTTCAGACACCTACTAACTGTGTGACCCCATGCAAGTCACTTAGCCCTGTTTGCCTCAGTTCCTTACCTATAAAATGGGATAGAGAAAGAAATGATGAACAACTCCAGTGTCTTTGCCAAGAAAACTCCAAATGGGGGTCACAAAGAGTCAGATACAAGTGAAACAACTGAATAACACCATCACCTGAACTGGTCCTTTGATGTTAGCCACAGTAAGTTACCATCACCACACTCAAAGACTTTCCAATTCCTTGGAACCTACCAGAGAAATTTGGTGTTATTTCTTAATTACAAACAGTCACCTGAATGTAAATAGTATAAGATTCAAAAAGTTGCATGCATTTATTAACACCTTCTATGCACAAGTCATGGTGTTAGACACCGGGGATACAGAAATTAATAAAAAAAAAAACAACATACAATTTCTGCCCTTGATGAGCTTACATTCTGTTCTTGAGGAGTAAGAGTGATTAAATATGAATTTAAAGAAGTATATATCAGAAGAATTTTGAGAGAAAGAGAACAATAACTATTGGGAGGGGTGTGTGTGAATAGGGAAGACAGAAAAGACCTTAAGTAGGAAAAGACAATGGAGCTATTATTTGAAGGAAGATAAGAGTTCCTATCAGATAACAAGAAGACAGAAAGTATTACTGTCATGAGGAGACCCTTGTATAAAATCAAATAAGTGGGAGATGAAATGATATGTCTGGAAACCAGCTTGCTGATCAAAAACACAGTATTTAAAAAGGAAAAATATGAAATAAGACTGGAATGGTAGGTGGTAGCCATAATCTGGAAGATTTTAAATGTCATCCTGAGGATTTTACATTTTATCTTAGGAGCAAAATTTAAAATTTTGCTTATTTAAAATCATGACACAAGATTATCTCACAAAAATTACAATTGCAGGAGACCCAAAGTGCAATGGAAAGATACAGAGTGGGTGTAATGAAGCTGCAACAAATCACTAATCATGATTTAAACCCAAGAACAGACATAAAAGACAAAAAGGGCATGACGAGCTGGAAGAAGAGGTCAGCAAGTCACAAAGCAGGAGTGAGGAATCATAGATGGACTGAGTTCTGCACAAACATTCTTGAAATATAATTTTAAAAAGAACCAATTGTATATTTTTATGTTGCCTATGTCTACTATGGAAGATTTAGGGAAAGGTATGGGCAGACAAGGCAGAGGATGAGACAATATGAATGTGTTTCACTCTATACTTGCAGGAAAAAGTACAAAAATTATGAGATCACAATCCCAATAAAGTATTTTGTGGGGTACAAAGAAAAGTAAGGCATAGCTGTTGTTTTTTAAGAAGCTTATGATCAGGCAAGAATTTAAAATGAGATATACCCAAGTAACAGAATAGGAATATGACTCTGGTAATTACTACTACATATGGAAATGTGTGTGCATGTGTGTGTGTGTGTGATTACATGCAAATTATTTAACCAATATGTGCTTCAGAATCTTTTTTCTGTGAATTGATGATTTCTAATATCTATTCCAGAGTAGTTAGATAGCACAGTGGATAAAATGCTGCTCTTGAAGTCAGGAAGATTCATTTTCCTGAGTTCAAATCTGGCCTCAGCCACTTACTAGCTATAGATATACTCCACTCAATGGAGAATTTCAGAGAATGGCAAAGAGAGATAAAAGGTTTTCTTAAATGAACAATGTAAAGAAATAGGGAAAAAACCCACAATAGACTGGGAAAGACCAGAGATATCTTCAAGAAAATTAGAGATATCAAGGCAAAAAAATATGAGTATGATAAAAGACAAAAAAGCTAGGTACTTGAAAGAAGCAGAAGACATTAAGAAGAGGTGGTAGGAACACATAAAAGAAATATATAAGAAACATCTTAACATGGTACCCATGATGGTGTGGACCTTCCTTGCTAACCATAAGGCTTGTGGGGGTGATGTAACAATAGTTGAGCTATTTAAAATCCTAAAAGAAGATGCTATTAAAGTGTTGTGCTCAATATGCCAACAAATTTCCAAAACTGTGTTTGAAGAATTCAGTTTATGTATCAATCCTAATCCTAAAGAAGGACAATGCCAAAGAATCTTCAAATTCCCAAGTGATTAAGCTCATTTCACATTCCAGCAGTTATGTTTAAGATTCTGCAAGCTAGGCTTTAGCAACATATGAACTGAGAATTACCAGAAGAGCAGATTGGTTATTTGAAAAGGCAGAAGAACTAGAGACAAAATTGCCAACTTTGCTGGATTATGAAGAAACAAGAGAGTTTCAGAAAAAAACAACTTCTACTTTATTGATGACACTAGAGTCTTCACTGTGTGGGGTGCTACAAAATGTAGTAATTCCTCAAAGTCATGGGAGTACCCAATAATCTTGCATGTCTCCCAAAAAGTCTGTATGCAGTCCAAGAAGTGACAGAATCCACCATGGAACAACTGATTGTTTTAAGGTGGGGAAAGAAATATGCAGCTTTGTATTGTCACCTTATTTATTTAACTTTTATGCAGAGGGCATCATGCAAAACACTAGCCTGGATGGATTAAAAATTGGAATTAAGACTGCTGAGAAAAAATATCAATAATCTCAGATATGCAGACAATTCCACTCTGATGGCAGAAAGTGAAGAGGAATTAAGACAACGCTTGACTAGGAGGAAAGAAGAGAGTATAAAAGCTGACTTGAAGCTTGTCTACACACACATATATATATATACATACATATACACACATGTTATATACATACACGCATACATGCATATATATATATACACATATATATATACATATATATGTATATATATATATATATATATATACATAAGTACACACACAAAACAACTAAGATTGTGGCAGCTGGTTGCATCACTTCTTGGCAAATAGAGGGAGAAAAATCATGTCAAACTGTATTTTTGAGCTCAAAGATCACTGCAGATGCCCACTACATCCATGAAATTAAAAGAAACTAGCTCCTTGGAAGTAAAGTTAAAGCAAATATGGACAGCAGACTTAAAGTAGAGGCATCACCTTGCAATTAAGGTCTCTATAGTCAAAACTATGATTTTTCCAGTAGCAATATAGCGCTGTGAGAGTTAGACTTACTAAGGAAAGCTGAGCACCGCAGAATTGACACTTTTGAATTGTGGCCCTGGAGAAGACTTTTGAGAGTCCTCTGGGAAGCAAGGAGGGCAAGTCAGTCAGTACTTAAAGAAATGAATTCTGATGACTCACTGGAAGGTCACATCTTGTAGATGAAGGTTAAATAATTTAGTCACATAGTAAGAACACAGTACTCACTGGAAAAGATACTGATTGGGAAAGATTGAAGACAAAAGGAAAATGGAACAGAAAAAAAAAACATGAATAGATAGTGACGTGGAATCAACAAACATGAACTTGGATAGACTTTCAGAGATAGTGGAGGATAGAAGGTTCTGGCATGCCGTTGTCCATGGGGTCACAAAGAGTCAGACATAACTGAATGACTGAACAACAACAACAAAATCCTATGATCTATGAAGTTGGAAGAAAAATTTGTAATAGAAAAAGCTCCCTTATGACTGAGAGCATGAGAGGATAACCAGGGGTGGGGAATCTGTGGCTTCAAGGTCACATGTGGCCCTCTAGGTCCTCAAGTGCAGCCCTTTGAATCCAAACTTCATAGAACAAATCCCTGTAATAAAAAGATTTGAAAAATGATTTGCAAAACTTGGAATTAGTCAAAAGGCCACACCCAAAGACCTAGAAGGTTATATGTGGCCTCAAAGTTGCAGGTTCCCCACCCCTGGATAACATATTGAGAATTGCCTAAGACTTTTCATACATCTGATTTGATCTTCATGATAGTCCTATGAAGTGAGTAACAAAACTTATAATCTCAAAAATAATGTGGAACTTGAATCCAAAACACATGGGTTTATCTTCAGTTTCTGCCACTTGTGAATTATGTGACCTTAGGAAGTTACTTCACCTCTCTAGACCAGTGGTTCTCAATCTTCCTAATGCCCTGACCCTTTAATACTTGTATGTGGGTGTATCTGCATGTGGGAGGACCTACCTGGAGACGGATGGAGGAGCGGTGTCTGGGTTCCTAAGACCATCGGAAATATGTGTTTTCCAATGGTCTTAGGTGACCCCTGTGACCCATGTGAAAGGGACATTTGACCCCCATGGGGGTCACGACCCACAGGTTGAGAACCATTGCTCTAGACATTAGCATCTTCATCTTTAAATGGGAAATGGAGGCTTAGATTCAATGACTTCCTGGGTTACTTCTAACTCTAACATTCTGTGGTTCCATTATCCCTATTTAACATATGAAGAAACTGAGGTTAAGATAGTTTAAGTGATTTGCCCAAGATCATATACCTTCTTTTGTGGTAGAGGTGTGATTAGAAGCAAATAGATGAAACTTAATAGAATAAGATTCAAAGTGAAAGTTTTATGAAAAACTATGTCCAAGTTAATGGAACAACATACAACATCCTAGATCAGTGTTTCCAACAGTATATTCCATGGAACTCTGTTGTTTCTCTCAATAAAAATAGAGTTTCTGGTAATAGGTGAGAGTAGATGATGCTTATTATGGTCTCCTTCCACAGGTTTCTATAATATAGTTCCCTCCTCATTCCAAGTTTTTTAGAACAATTGTGGTTTAAAATCACTCTAGAAAATCAAAATACTTTGAGAGATGCTAAACCAGCAATTATCTTCCCATTGGATCTGTACTGTCCAAATAATTTACTGTAATGGATTATATAATGTACTCAAACTATCAGAAGATTATAAGTAGAAGTTTCATAATGGTCCCAATTAGATTATAAGATTTGCTTGGAAGGGAACTGAACTTGGATTGGTCATTAGGGAAAAGGTTTTGATATTCAAAGGTGACTTTTATCTTTTTTTTTTACACAGGATGTGACATAGTCCCTTTGGATCTAATTGTACCTATTTGTGTATTAGACTCTCCCAAGATATTGTCACAAATAAAATTCCAGGTAGCAAAAATCAATGTATTAATTAGGCTAGTCAATAATCAATAAATCAATGGTCAGATATTGTTTCAGTAATTAAAGAATAATCTAAGATCATACTAAATCTCCCTGTTTACCTTCTGATAGCATCCTTTCCTGAGAAGCAAATGGCAACCCTGACTGGGTGATAGTTAATGAACTGGTAGGTTAAGAGACCTCAGCTCCTCCTGATTACTTTATGGTCAAGGGGGAAGGTCCAGTGAGGAACAAGGTTTTATCATGAATTTGAGCCCCCTCTAGTAATCTGGGCACCCCAACCACATTCTCTCTCCCCAGTTTTATTTCTCCTTTTTGAGCCAGGCCTCCCCAAACTCTAATGAAGGCACCAAGGACACAAGCTCATCTCCCTCTGGTGAGGGATCTAACTCAATCTGGGTCCTTTTTATAAACAGAACTCTGAGAAGATTCCTCTTAGGTTGGTGTCCAGCCCAATCATATTAAGGAGCTGTTATGAGAATCTGAAGATCTTCCCTGCCATTAGGCCCTTTGCTAAAGTGGCTATGTGACTCTGAGAATCTCCCGATATTTGAAAGTATACTCTGTGCCCTAATAGACTGAATGTGGTCACATGGAGCCTGTGGCAGGAGGCTTGTTCTTCAGGAATGCCCACACCTTATTACTTTGTGATTGGGCAGTGGGTCAAGAGGGCTGTGACATTCTCCAAGCCAGGAGAAGGCTATATATATG
>CM053585.1:57116344-57147296 GCA_028646515.1 Pseudochirops corinnae
CTATCTATTTGTCTGTGTGATATATACATATATGTATAAGTATGTTTATATGTATATTTGTGTATATCTATATGTGTGTGTATCTGACAGCAAGTGGGGAAGATTTTTTTTTTTAATTTTGACAATGAAGAATATCCATTTGTCTATTTCTTGTTGTTCAATTCTGTCCAATACTTCATGATGCCATGGACCATATTATGCCAGCACTGTCTATGAAGTTTTCTTGACAAGGATGCTGGAGTGGTTTGAAATTTTCTTTTCCAGAGGCAAACAGAAGTTAAGAGTCTTGCCCAGGGCAACACAACTAGTAAGTGTATGAGCCTGGATTTGAACTCAGGTCTTCCTGATTCCATGCTCAATGCTCTTTCTACTAAGCCATTTAATTGCCTGGTCGTGGTGGTGGTGGTGATGGTGATGGTGATGGTGGTGGTGGTGAATCATTTCAATCATGTCCAACTCTTCATGATCCTATTTGAGGTTTTCTTAGAAAAGATACTGGAGTGGTTTGCCATTTATTTTTCCAATTCATTTTCTAGATGAAGAAACTGAGACAAACAGGATTAAATGATTTACCCAGGGTTACATAGCTAGTAAAGTGTTTGAGATCAGATTTGAATGGAGAAAGATGAATCTTACTGACTTTGTTCAGTGCTTTATTCACCGGACCACTTAGCTGCCCTGCGTCCTTTCAGGAAAAAAAATAGAGGGAACTTTAATTACAATCTGCCTTAAGTATAATTAGAATGCATTCATTTATAAATATAAATGCTGAGCTATGGACTGGGTTATTGAGAATTTAAGTGATATGCTCAGGATTACTTCATGGAAGTCGGACTTGAATGATCTGAGTGAGTACCAAGTAAGTTCTCCTCAATATCCACTAAACATTATTATAGAGAGAGATAGAGAGTCAGAAAGAGAGACTTACAGAGACAGAGACAAAAAGAAAGACTGAGAAACACAGTGAAAGAGAAAGAGTGATATAGAAATAGATGTAGATTTATTTGATAAAGAGGACTTTTGTCATGTTACTGGTAAATATAGAATATCAACCAAGCAGCAATTAAAAAATATTGTACCTTTGGATTAATGCACCTCAAATCCTACAAAATCTAATTAAGATTCAATGTCCTTGTGGTATAGGATGTTATGTAGTGTAGGAAAAAGAGCATGGCTCTGGAGTTGTTGAGTGATAATTCCTCAAGCATTTAATCATAATTACATTCCTAATATCATTTTAAGTGGGCATAGTATTTAGACTAATCATGAGGGAAACTAGGCAGACAAATGTCAAAACTCTACAGCCATTTTGGAGAAGAAATACCTATATTAAAAAGTTGTTAAACATATTTAAAAATTTAATCAAGTCGTAGTATTATAAACAATATTTAAGCCTAATTGATCTGTAGCCTGAACCTCAGGTATTGCCAGAGAAAATTCACTTATAATTTATTAGCTATCAGACATGAATTATTAGAAAAGCCTCAAAACTAAAGAAAAATAAGCTTCCAGGTAGAAATGATTAAAATTCAAGGCACACTTCAAATTTTAAGTTTCTCAATTTTAAAGCTGACTAAAAATATATTTTTAAAAAATCTGTCATATTTTTTAAGTAAAAGTAGATGGATACAGTCCAGATAACTTTTTGTTTAAATTCTAGAATTAATCGGTCCACAAAAAATGAGCACTTTAACATACAAAGCAGAACAGAAGAAGAGGATTATATGTTTAAACTGTAAATCTGCATTACATACAGCTTACTTATTCTTATGTTCTATTTTATAAAAAAAGAGAAAAAATAAGGACTTGAAGACATTTTTAGATTGGAGAAACCTTCAATTAAAAAAAAAACAAACTTTAATTTTCTACCAAAATGTGACATTTTGAAAATGCAAAACTAGAAAAAAAAAAGCATATACAATGTGATAAACATAAAAATGATAAATTGACTACTATTATGAACAAATCATTCCTTACATAATTCTACAGTCATTCATCAATGATTAATGAACAAAACAACATAGGAAGGTAGTTAACAATGATGTTAAATAATCTTCTTTCCAAAAAAAGAAATCTCACAAAAGATTAGAGTGGAAAATACAATTGCATTTATGTCATACCCAGTAAAACTATCAAATTAGAAGGCTGGGCTTGATAGTTGGTATTATGATTCATTTCTAGAACTATCAGACTTTCCTAATTATCAATTAATGCTCATATAGTTTCCTTATATTAACTACCAAAACCAATGTACAATAAAGAAGGGGAGAATTTCTCCCACAATTTCTGTGGTATGTTGATAAGTAAAAATTTAATTTTCCAGTGCAAATAAGTGTGAAATTAACTACATATGAAACACATTTTTAACAGCAAAAGTATCTTTATTGATGGTTTCTATTTGAAGTTTACTCAGCAATCTCTTGAAACAGTTAATTTGGATAGATATTTATTAAAAAAAAAAAAACTTGTATGAAAAGTGAATTGAATTGGAAGGATGCAGTTCCCAAGGACATATCATAATAAGGATTTGTTTTTGAGTAATTCACTAAAAAAGTTCTGTGAGCAAAAGTCTTAAAGTACAAATTGCACAAACCTTGAACAGGATTCAAAAAGTGTTTCACAAACCAGAATTCTGATTATATTCTTCAAAATTTCCATAACTTTGAAACAGAATTAATAACACAATCATTTTAAGTATAATCAGAGACAGAAAAATAAAACAAAACATCTTTCCTTCTCTGTTGCCTTCCTGAATCACTAATATAAATATATAAGTTGAATTATAAGTCCATTGATTAGACATACTCTAAGCAAGGCTCTTTCTTTTTTCCAATCTCTACTCAATTCAGGCACACCCTCTGTAATATTGATAATAGATGATAATCTTCTTAAGGTGTCTAACCATATCATTCTCTTCCTCAAAAATGTTAGTAGTTCCCTATTGATCCTAAACTAAAATAAGAACCATCCTTTACTGTTAAGATCCTTGTGAGGACTAGCCTGGTGCTAGGATCTTACTAACGGAAAGGACTCCATGTTTGACAACTGACTGATCCATCTAAGTATCAGGAAGTTCTTTTGTATCCAATGCTTTTTTAATCATCTTTGTTTAAGCAAGGATCTATTTATCAAAATTCTCCGAGTACAAAATATTAGTAGTTTCTACTAAAGGTATTATTACAAGTTTAATAGTTTATTAATCATAATGCCCTTTTGATGGAAAAGAGATTATTCAGACCAAATGTCAATTGACTCCCTTTAGATCCCTTTCCTACTCAGTTCTAGTCAATATGTTCAGTAACAATAATCAATCAATCAATTTATATATCTATCTATATATCTATAGGACATAACGGGGTCATAATATACATACATACACACACACACACACACACACACATATATATATATATATATAAAGCCCCTGTTATGTGCTACTCACAGTCCTAATTATTGAGGATACAAAAAGAAGTAAAACAATGCCACATCTCATGGAGCTTCTAATCTCAAGGGGGAGACACAACATGCAAATAAATATATTCGACACGAGCTACATGCAAACTATATACAACAATAAGATATAAGGGCAAGGACCTAGAACTTGGTGTCTAAACTGGTATTCATCACAAATAGCACCCTTGTCACCACTCCTACTTAACTGTAAGACTGAAGGGCTGGACAGCCACAAGCTTACAGTTCTATGAATAATAAACTTCCTTATTTGTGATCCTATAAGCACTTGTACACCTTCTTGGTACCTCACCCAAGTTCTCATCACAATCCCTCTTAAATTAAGCCCAAATCCAGTCAGGTGTTTCCTTGCAATGACATATTTAGCTCTGCTTGCTGACACAAAAATACTTACTTACTTTTTCTTCAACATGATAGCTTTTCAGATATTTAAACAGAATCAATATGTTCACCCTACCTAAGCTTCCTTAGTTCCTTAAAGTATTCCTCATATAGCATGATTTCATTTGTCTCAAAATCCTGGTCTCCTTTCTCCAGATATTTTTCATTTTATAAATGCAGTACCCAGAATTCAATTCAGTAGACACATTCAATCCAGCATATCATCTTTACCCAGCCCTCCCTCTCATGTGACCTTTGGGTATCAGGGAAGATTTAAGGAATTCTTGAATTTTTTTAAGTACATTATTGAGCCTACAAATCTCCAGTTAAAGGCTGTGATGAATTAGGTTTTGTTACTGTTGTTCTTGTTTCTTATGTAGCATAGATTAAGTATCACTGACCTATTTGATACAAAATCTGATATTCATTAAACCATACCCTTACAGGATTTCTGATTTGTTCCTATAACTGTTTTGTGCTGCAAATGCAAAATCAATCTTGATCAACCTGCAAAAGGAGTCCTTGAATGAGATAATTACAGTGGGAAAGCAATTGCTTCTATACTGAGGAGTGAACAGCAACAATAATAGTAATAATAAAAATGAAAACGGAAATAGCTAGCATTATGATAGTAATTTCAAGTTTGTAAAGCACTTTAGAAGTATTTTCTGTCCCCACCCCAATCACATCCAATACATGTAAAAAAATGACTCCAAACTTTAGAGCTACAGAACCCACAAAGCAACAGAGAGAAAAAAATTTCCCACTGAAGGCAGCCCAGCAGGCCTAAAGGAAGGGTCTAACACACTGAGCTGAGAGCCAAGCACAGTCCCACCTGAACCATGTGGTTGTAGCCCCAGGTGGCCCAGACCAGCAGCTACCAGAGCAGACTTCAGGAGAGTGAATAACCAGCAGCTGTGGCAGTTTCCAGACTTCTCAACCCATAAACTCCAAAGACAAAGTAAAAGGTCAGTGTGGAACTCTGTTGGAACTGGGGTGGGGGACTGAAGAGCGCAGTCTGGCCCCTGTCCATGGCGGGAGAAGTGGCAGAGGTGTGGTGGCTGTGCAGCCATTACAGCTTGGCTACCTCAAGAGCTCCTGGCCTTCAGATTATAGTGGGACCAAGCAACCATTCAGAGGGTAATCACTCTTGCTTTAACCTGCTTGGATTTGGATCATGTTCTTGGATGGTGAACCTGGAGTAGATGAAGAAAATGAGGGTAAGAGAGCTTAAGAGATTTTCCCAGTATTACACAGCTAGTAAATAACTAAGGCAGGATTTGAATTCAGAGCTTTCTGACTCTAGCTCTGCCACTCTACCCACTCTGACACTGAGCTGCTATTCTAGTCATTTGATGTGGCCTTATAAAGATCCTAGAGCTATATGATAATATTATAAAATAGGCAATAGTTTAACATATTTCCATTAGGAAATGTTATAGAAAAAAAAAAGTCTCTTATAGAAAATTTTCAAGGGACTTAACTTGGGAAAGGGTGGGAAGATCATAAGTCATAGGAAGACATACTTGCTTGATAGCTTGAAGTCTAATGCTACAGATTAAAGTGAAATAAGTTATTTCTTAGACGATAATTATAGTGAGAGAGGGATTAAAGTAGGGGGAAAGGGTATGAATTCCATGCTCTGTGGGAGGCAATTGGATGACACAGTGGACAGAAGTCTAGGCCTAGAGTCAGGAAGACTTGAGTTTAAATTCAGCCTTGGACCTTACTACGTGACCTTGGGACAGTCCTTATCTGTAAAATGGGGGGAATAATAACATATAACACCCATAGCTGTAAGAATTAAATGAGATAAGATTTGTATATATTATTGCAATGTCTGACACATAGGAGGTGCTTTATACAATATAAACCATTATTGGGTATTATGTTATCCTGTATATATAAGAGCACAAACTTGAACAGGGGGATGGGATGGACTATTTTTACATGCTAATTTTTGGTTATACTGAAGTAAGGAGACCTAAAAATAGAAAGAACAAGAAGCCTAGAAAAAGGGTTCTAGAATTTTGGGGGAAGCATGTTGTCCTGGATACTGAAATAACTTTATTCAATAAGTGGGGCAAGTCATAGAAGCTAAATTAAAAAAAAAAACAAAACTCTTGAATACTCTGGAATTCAAAAAGGGCCTTACAGTGACCTAACACACATGACTCTCTTGGTAATTTGGGATAAGTCTGAAGGATAAGCTTTGCAAAAAAATATATATTTAGTAAGCAAAATCTTCAAGCACATAGAAAGCTTACTGTAAATGAGCCAAAGCCCACAACATGGTTACATCCTCACAAATGTACCATGTGAGATTTAGAATGGGTTAGGTTTCAAAGCCCAGGCTTCATCTCCTTTCTTCTATCTAAATGGAAGAACTCCTACAGGGTCATGATTCAGTGAGGGAAATTGTCTGAAAAGGTCTGAGATGGGGAACTTATGTGTCCCCATTTGAAAGGGGGGAGGGGCACTGAGAAAGGGAAAAGTCAATAAAGCAATAAAAGGTGAAGGACAACTAGGCTTTCAAACTTCCTTCCACCTCTTCCCATGGAATGCAAAATTAAAGAGCTTTTGTGGTATTTTCAGTCAGTGATCTAGGTCTTGAAAAATATTTCAAGAGGAATCAAAAGAATTGCTTGTGAGTGAAAAGAGAAGAGGATACCTATCCTAAGATGTTGCCTGACTATGTGTACATAGTTATGAACAGGAGAACAAGATATTGAAAGTTTTGGTGTTGGACCAGCTTAAGTGATCCCTGCTTGTGTCAAGGGAGAATGGATAACTTCATGAATACAAGGTACCATATCAAAATGGTGACTAATCATAATAGCTAACATTGTGGCCCAGTGAATAGAACACCAGCCCTGTAGACTAGAGGACCTGAGTTCACATCCAACCTCAGACTCTTCACACTTACTAGCCGTGTGATGTTGGGCAAGTCAACCCCAATTGCCCTGCCTTCCTCCCTCCAAAAAAAAAACAAACAAACCAAAACAAAACAAACAAAAAATAATAGTTAACATTTATATAGCACCTTAAAGACTGAAACATTTGCTTGTTTGGTTTTGCATATGTTATTTAAGTTATTCCTTACAACAATAGTATGATATATGTGCTATTATTGTGGCATTGTACTCATGAGGAAACTCAGGCTAAGAGGTTGTCAGAGTCAGAGTCAAAAAGCTATGAAGTAAATGAAGTAATATTTGAATTCAAGTCTTCCTCATTCCAAATCCAGTGTTTTATGTAGTGTACCACTCAAGCTACATAAGCACTAAAATCTCGTTCTCCATAGTTTTGTTTGTTGTTCTTTTTTTGTTGTTTTTGTTTTGTTTCTGGAGTTATGCAGATTCAGTAAAGGAAGCAGGGGAAAAAAAAAATCCAGATTTCTTTAGCCTACACCCACACCAGGAAGGTCCCAATAGAAGGGTCAGGAACAAACATTTGTTAAATGCTTATTACTCTTCTCAGTCCTGTAAATATTTTCAAACTTTGATGTAACTTATCTACTCAATGGTGAATGCCCTCTCCATTTTTATAGACTGGACAGCACACTTTTGCCTTCTCCTCTTTGTGACTCTAAAATGTGAACTGTTGATTAATTTTTCTTAGTTCTTTACTACATGATCATTTTTTCAGGAACAGCTCTCCTTGTTCTCAACTCCATAGGACACCTTACTCCCTACTAATTGGCACAGCCCTCCTCTAGTTTTTCAGCTTCCTTTTGTCTTCCACAAAACTGGAAGGGGAAGACCCTTTGGATTGCTGTCCAAAAGAGAAACAGTTACTACTTACATTCATTCTGAGCCAGGAGGGCCCTCAGAATAACCATTAAGTGATGCTTGGGCAGGGACCTATTGTCCAATCTATGAGCTCCAGAGTAAAATGGGTTTAAGGCTTGTTCTTTGAGAAAGAAATCTAGTCAGTAAACCCCAAATTAATTAGGGAGCTTATTTATTTATTTATTTGTTTATTTATTTATTTAATTGAAGAGATTATCCCTTGACTCACTTATTAAAGAGGCCCGTTAACTGAATGGGCATTACCTCACTCAAAGTGAGAACCTGAAAAGACCTTAGCCTAAAAGGCCCAGGCCCTTTGACCATTGTATCATCGATAAATATCTGGCCACTGGACCCAGATGACTCTAGAGAAGAAAGGCCAATGTCCTTCCACAGCTCTCCCTCACTCAAATCAAACTCATCATCTCCCTGATGACATGGTCCTCTGAGAACAAAGGACAAACACAAACTGTGTTCTACCATTAGATTTTAAACTCCTTGAGGGCAAAGACTTTTTCTTTCTCTTCCTCTGCTGTCCTCTTTATCTCTCCTCCCCATCTCTCCCCTCCTTCCCTTTCCTCTCCTGTCTCATTCAAATCTCCAGCATTTATTTCAGTGCCTGACACAGTTAGTAAGTTGAATGGAATTGTTGATAGGCTAATCTCTCTGGCTCATTGTTTTACATCACTTCTTTCATACTATTATTTCTTGATAACACAGAGAGCCAAACATAAAGCAGCCCTAGTCCTCAAAATGCTTACATCTGCTAAATTTTTTAAAGACTAAAGACCTCAGGACTCTGATTATTATTTAATGAGACTAGAATATCACTTCCCATGATGACAGCATAGCATTTTGTTCATATAGTCTACACTTGCACTAAGTTTCTTAGCAGCTGTATTATACTGCTGCCTTCTTTTAAATTTGTGACCATTTAAGACCCCCAGATCATTTTATACAAACTACTAATAATCTCAAACCCTTTTACCTCATGTATGTATTCTTTATTATTAGCCCCAATACCAGATTTTATTTTTAGATTTCAAATTCAATGCTAGTTAAAGACAATATAATGTGCTGCATTGGTACTCAAAAAATATTATAAGACATAGAAAAAAAAAACTCTCCAATATGTTGGATACTCCATGGAAGCTTTGTGGGAGGAGAAAGAGAAAACTCTCAGAGGATGAGGATTGTCTCCTTCTACCCCACTCCACTGCAGGGTAACCACAGCTTCCTCTGAGCATTCATTTTGCTTTTTGGATAAGTAGTTGTGAAAACATTTTTTATATCAACTTGATCTATGACTTTAATCAATCTATGTATATTCATTAATAACATACTATGTGTCAGATATTGTCTTTGGAAGTGAAAGCAAAGGGGTCTCTGTCCTCAAGTATCTCCCATTCTCACTGGGAAATGACATGTCCATATAAGTTGTCCCTAAAATACATGGAAACAGATACAAGATATGGGGGGTGGGGGAGGGTTATCAGGTAGAGGGAATGGGAAAGTCTTCAGGGAAAAGGAGATGAAGTCTAAGGCAGCGGTGTGGAACTTCTGGCCTTCAGGCTACATGTGGCCCTCTAGGTCCTCAAGTGGGGCCCTTTGACTGAATCTGAACTTCACAGAACAAATTTCCTTAACAAAAGGATTTATTCTGTAAAACTTTGACTCAGTCAAAAGGCCTTACTCAAGTACTTAGAAGGCCACCTGTGGCCTGGAGGCTACAGGTTCCTGTAGCAGCAAGCACCCTAGCATACCCAGGATGGCTGCTAGCACAGGTTCTTTGATCTGCTTTTCTAAAGGAAACAACTCAAAAGGGGTTAATGGTCTTACTTTAATCAAACTAAAATATCATTCATTTAGTTCAGGGGGAAAAATCAGCACTTTGAACTTCAGAGAATACAAACAGAAGTTATAAGCAGGCAAAAATTACAGACAGAGAAAATAACACAATTCAACAAACCAACAGACAGGGCTTCCAGCTGTCTGACCATCACATACATACTGTTAGTTACCATAAAGAGAAGCATCAACATCTGGGTTTTCAAAGCTAGGGGCTCAACAGCTGCCCAGAGTCTCATCTGGCCAAATCACACTCTTGCCAAAGTGATCCCCAAAGCAAAACCTCACTTCAGAGTATATGTAGCCTTCTCCAGGGTCAGAGCCCATCACAACCTGTGTGACCCACTGCCTAATTACAAAGTAACAAAGTGTGAGCCTTCCTGAAACACATGCCTCCCTTAAGCAAGTTTCTCCTGTTGGGCTCTGCTCTGAATCAGCAAACTCCTCTCACCATAGACTCCATGTAACCACATTCAGCCTATTGGGAGCAGAGTTTTATTTTCAAATCAGGGAAGATCCTCAAATTCACTTAGACTTATTAAGGGGCAGGGAAGATCTTCAAATTCCCTTACCATTACAATTCCTCTCCCCTGGTCTAGGGGAAGGTACAAAGAAGACATTGTTTAATCTAAATCTTGAATAAAACAAAAAATTCCCAGAAGAAAAAATTTTTTAAAAATTAAATGCCAAAAAAAATCAACTTTGTGTCCCCCTACCCAATTGTCATTAGATTAACTCCAGTTGTTCCTTTAGGAATTACCTTTAGGAATACATAGAAATTCCAACATATAGCATTTAACAACATGGAGAAACCCTAAATAAGTTAACATCTGTTCTAATGACTGAGAGAACACATTGAAAAGATAATGAATATATTTACCATCAAATATATTTTCTACCAGTATTATATGATAACTATAGACTATGCTGTATCAGTACATTTGAAGGAAATGAAGATACTTAACTAAAGACAAAAACTTAAAAGAAACATTTGTTGTTGATTCATGTCAGATTTTTCATGACCTCATTTGAGGTTTTCTTTACAAAGATGTTAGACTAACTTGCCAGTTCCTCTCTACCTCATTTTACAGATGAGGAACTGAGACAAAGAGGGTTATACAACTACCAAGTGTATGAGGACAGATTTGAATTCAGGAAGATAAGTTTTCCTAACTCCAGGTTGGGTACTCTATACACTATACTACCTAGCTGCCCTCCAGATGTCCATCTAACACAACACCTTAATCCTATAGACCAGTAATTCTAAGGCCTGGAGAAATTTCTTAACTTGCCCAAGGTCATCGAAGTAGAAAATATCAGAGCTGGGATTTGAACTCAGGCCCTGGGATTTCAGATTTAATTCTCTTCCCACTACAGAAGTTCCTATTTTCAAGTATTTTCAGAGTTCTATGATTTTGTCATTGCTCTTATTCTGGTATATCCTGGAGGAAAAAAGGAACAATGGAAAGAAATTGAAATGCTTCCAATTCCTCCCCATTTCAATTCATCTTCTATGAAGCCAGAAAAGAGTTTTGTCCTTACATGTATGTCTAATCTCGTTTCTCCCCACCCCACTTCCATTTTATTAACTCCAATTGTTTCCTATTACGTCTAGAAATGGTATCAGATCCTATGTGTATCATTTAAAGCTCTTAACAACATGGACAAACCCTACATCTCTAGTCTTGTTACACATTAATCGATCAATCAACTTTTATTAAGAACTTTCTATGTGCTTATGTCCTTCACAATGCTAGGCACAATGTTAAGTATTAGGGATACAACAATCTTTAGATAATGAGAGTAAATTGAATGGCTTATATGATTATACACACATACATACATACATACATACATACACATACAAGCACACACATTGTCATGCATATCAATTTAGGGTTTGAGATTCAAAGAGGGTAATTATTTCCAACAAGAAAAAAAATTACCCCCCGTCCCACCCCACCCCACCCCACCCCACCCCACCCCATTTAATCTGAGTTGCGGAGTAATATCACTAGAGATAGAGTTTTTGTAAATTTTGTAATTTCTGATCATATAAAAATCACACTCATTTGTCTGCCTTTTAACTTAGTAAAAGGGAACATGGCAGTTACTTATGTGGTACAGTGCATAGAATGCTGGGCCTGGAGTAAGGAAGCCTCTTCTTTCTGAGTTCAAACCAGGCCTCAGCCATTTAAGAGTTATTTGATCCTGGGCAAGTCAATTAGCCCTGTTTGCCTCAGTTCCTCATCTGTCAGATGAGCTGGAGAAAAAAATAGCAAATCACTCTAGTGTCTTTGTTAAGCAAATTCCAAATGGGGTGAGGAAGATTTGGATATGACTGAAAGGACTGAACAAAGGAATTGTAAGATTATCAATCTGAGGGCTGGTGGTTTGGGTATGTTGTATCAGAGTGTACTGTTCATTTATAGCCTAGCATCATACATCCCCACCCCACAAGTCTATAAGATGATTGTATGACACAGCATCCCAAAATATATTTTGTCCTTATGAGGAAAACAAAGTTTTAAGAAAAACACTAGATATTCAACTCATTGTTTCTAATTGCATTGCAAAAAGCCTTGCTGTTACAAAAACTCATCAGAATATTTAAAGATCCTTGCTTATTTGAATCACTGCCACCTTCTGAAGTAACTACAGTAAATTCACATTGGTTTCTGTTTGAATGCCCACTATTTGACAAACCCCTTAAACAAATGGGAATACTCAGTGAATCTTCCATTTTCATGTCAGTGAAGAGTGTATTAATTTGGAGCACATCCCAGACTAAAGACAAAATTAGTACTGATCAAAATGATTCTTGCAACAATATAGATTTTTTTGATAAAATATGATAATGACACTAAGCTATTTCTTCTTCCTGGATCAATTACATTATTTAGTGTAATAGGTATTTCCTTGAAATGTCCTTGCTTTTCCCACACATGCCTGTCAACATGTAAATATATATGAATATCTTATGGGAGATGTGATCCTGAAAAATCAGGTTCCTAATATACCCTTGACAAATTGTGACTTTTTTGTGCTTTTTCATTATAGGTAGAGTTATCATCTTTAAGTATAAAGATTCCATTTATTTCATTCCTGCAATATAATTCCATCACTGACCACCTATTTCATCTCATTTTCAACTCCCTTCTATGAATCTACAAGATGCCAATGAATTTGATAGATTCAGTTATCAAACTGTACCACACATCATCAAGATTATCTTTACCCTTTGTCAACCACCAACTCCTTGGGATTTGCTGATTTTATGGCTAAATGATCAACTGTTTTGTGAGGAGCTATGGCCTCGTCTCCTAGAAACAGTGAGATACAGTGGAAAGCAGTCCAGATGTGGAATCATATTTGATTTTCAACTCTTCTCAATTTTTAATCAAAGGGCCTGAATTTGAATCTCAGTTCTGCCATTTTCTAGCTATGAGAACTTAGGTTGTGCCTTAAAGAAATTGGGTCTCAGTTTCTTCATCTGTAAAATGGGAGAAGGCAGGTTGCATTGAAATGGACTTTAAGGTCCTTTCCAGCTATAAACTCCATGCTATCATTCTGTTCTAGAATACATGAAAAATTTCCAGCTAAAATACCAACATGGGATTTGTTTTTTGAAATAAATCTCAAGTGAATAGAAAATATGTTAGAGGTTGAGATGAAATTTCAAGGAAATTAACAGGTTCTTTTTCAGGTGAAAGAGGTGATCTTGACCTGTGATTATCATTGTGATGAGAAATACCTTTCCTCTACACAGATCAGTAGGAATTCCTCTATAATTTATCTTCTTAGGAAATAGCTTGGGGCACTGAGAGATTAAGAGAAATGTCCATTATACGTTAGAAGTAGGTGTTAAACCAGTGTCTTCCTAACTTCAAGGCCCTTTATCCAATATCTGATGATTTATAAAATATGGTCAAAGGATATGCAAGAATTCCCTATATCCTTTCAGGGTATCTATGACATGAAATTTATAGTTAAAATTATACTAAGAAATATTCATTTCTATTATGGTAAATATCGATAAAGATAAACTGGGTTTTTTAAAGAAAGATTTTTGAGGGTTCTCATGTATTTTAAGTTATAAAGGTAACCTGAGACTAAAGTGTTTAGAAATCACTGAAAAATACAATCCTAGGGGAAATTGAGAACTCAGATTCTAAGACAATCTTATTTAGGGCAAAGTTACCTTTATGATTGACTCTTTGGCAGTTTTTAATTTGTTTAGTTTATCTTTTGTTTTGATATCTACACAAATTTAAAAGCACATGTGACAATAAATATATGGAAGTCTAACCCATCCAGCACAATATGATACTATACAAAAAAAAGTGGTGGTTTTTTTGCTGCTGTTTTTAACGCAAAATAAAAAGACTCATGCAAATCTATTGCATAAAACTTAAAGGAATACAGAGAATTATAGGCAAATATCAAGAACTGATGACAAACTTTCCTGTGATTAAGATGGGTTTTTTTTGTTGTTGTTGGTTTGTCTTTTCCCTTAGGAAAAATATAAAATTATTTCCAGCAATAACCAACCTCCTCATTGCTTTCAACCTAGGAAGTTGTATTTTTCTGCTACAGTTCTTCCCTTATTAATAATGATTACATATACACATATATTTTAAATTTTGTTGTTCAGATATTAAATGAAGATCACAAAATGAGAGACAAGTTAATAGATTTGGTCAATAAAATGTTTATAGAAATCAAGATCTGAGTTGTATCTGTAAAAGACCAAAAGCATTTACCAAAATTAAAATTGTGAGAACATTTGTTTATAAGAGAAATGAAACAAACAAAAATAATTGGAAAGAAATTTTAAAATTAATAGTATTGTATTAAGATAGTATCAGAAAAAGAAAAAAGGAATAATTCAACTTGGGATAGAGAGGTAACAGTCAGAGTTTTAGGTTGACTAAATCTTCATATCAGTCTATAAGGGTATTCATCAATTTATTGTCTCAATAAGCATTTAAATCATCAGTTCATCAGGTCCAGAAAGCTCTTTATTCATTACCATAGGGAAAAGCAAGCAGCATTTTTAATACCGTGCTAATGCTTCTATCTCTTTTCTCTTTGCTTCTTTAAATTAAAGCAGTTGCATTTTGAGGTTTTTGAAGCCATAGGCCCCATTTCAAATACTTAATAAATAAATAAATAAATTATAAAATAAAACACCTGGCTAATTGAATGTGAGAAGCAATTCCTTCCTGAATTTCAGAGGCAATCAGTTTGACATTCTCCATTTGTTAAGAAGCTATATATCATTTCATTTATTCATTAATGAATCCAAGACTTATTAACATTGGAAGAAGGAAAGAATTCAAATGGGCATCAGCATCCTGATGTTTTCTAATAAGACAAAAAGAAACCAAAACATGACTATAAATCAGGAGTAGGTGGTAAGGTTACTTTTGAAAGAAGAAAATGTTGTGTGTTTTCCTAATGATGGGCTGAACTGGCATTCAGATAAAGCAAAAGCTTGTTGGGCATCAGTCCACTTTGGTTTGGGGAAATGAATGTGAATTATGCAGCCAGAAAATAGCACAAGGGTAGGAAAGGGGACTGATGCATAATGAAGAATGTTCCGGATTTCAAGTCAAAGAGCTTAGGTTTGTATCCTGGCTTCTGCCATTCAGATGGGCACCTGATTAAAGTTATTATTATTTTTTTTTTCCTAATTAGGCCTCAGTTTTGGTCACTGCTACCTCAGAGGATTTTAAGAGATGATCTCTGAAATTCCTTCCAGATCTTTTTTATCCTATGAACCTGATTCCTGAACAAAATTAAACGAGACATGTGACAAGATACTTATATTTTGATTCAATACGGTACAGTTAATTAGCCAAGGTGATGGGACAATGGAGAAATGTATAACTCTGAATTATAGAAACTGAAACAGCTTACAGGATACTTGACATAATGTAATCTAAACTGTGTATCTGTACAGGAATCCTTTCTAAAGCAACCTTGAAAAAGATAATTCAGCTTCCACTCAAGGGTCTCTGTTTCAGGCAGCTAGGTGGCACAATAGATGATAGAATGCTGGAGTGGAAATCAGGAAGAACTAAATTCAAAATTGCCTCAGAAATTCACTAGTTTTGTGACCCTGGGCAAGTCACTTGATCGACCTCTAGAAGCCTCAGTTTCCTCATCTGGTAAAATGGGTTTAATAATGAAATGAGACACCATAGGTAAAATGCTCTGCAAACATTAAAGTGCCATATGGGCTATAATTCTTATTAACTCTGAAACCAGTGACTTTATAGAATTATAAATCCCACATTCAGAGCTGGAAGGGACCACGGTAGCCACTGAGCCCAAGTCCACTATTTTCAAGAAAGAAAAAAAATTAAGGCCCAGGAAGTTTAAGGAATTTGCCCAAAGTTACACAAGGTTTTCAGTGAAAAGGCAGGATTTTAAAACAGTTCCTCTAAATTAAAATTCAATGCTGCTCTAACTTAATTTTTCTCCAATATCCTGATATTTTCCTCACACATAAAGAGGTCATAAGTTTAGAGATGAATGGCAATTTGAATTAGGGCATAGGCCATACACTGTTTACAAGTTAGGGCTCTGAGCTACTGTTACTCTATTAATAACTTTAAATCTGATATAAATTCCATAAACTAGAAAAAAGGGCACATAGATCTCAAAGTCATTTATTACACTTGTTTTAAGGGGGTGGGAGTGTGAGTGATTAAATCTGCAGAAAGTGGGTAGAGGAAAGAGGATAATGACCTGAGAGAAAATGTCCCCCTAAACCCTCTTTTTGCCATACCCTCTATTCTTTCTTGAGAAGGGAAAGGAAGACCTGTAAGGGATCAAGCTCTGTCCCTAATCTAGCTTGAAGGAGGGCCCCAAAAGGAGTCAAATAGAACATCCACAGGGACGTCCATCTGTTACATATACAAGACTTGAGAACACATATAATTATGAGATCAAGGATCTCAAGGATAGTTTAAAACTATCAATAATCTCACAATTTCATTTTTCCTTTTTTTTTTGAATATAAATCTTAATGAATGACGGCAGGCTACCAATAAACAGGAAAAGCTGACTTTAAAAAAATCACATAAGGTCTTGGACAAAAAGGACATTATTGAAAAACCCTAAATTTCTAGCCTAGCTAAAAGCATATAGACTTTCACTTTGTTCCCTTGATATTGCATACTTAGTAGACTAGGTCTTTCTGAATTTATCATGTCTGACTTTGTATCCCCCTTTTTATATCAGGCATGAGGGACACTTTCTAGAATGTCTCCAACTGCATTCAGTTTTCCAGAATCCAAGAAATAACAGGTGCTATTTTTATACTTCTTTTACAGATGAAGAAACTGAGGCTGAGAAAGGTTAAATGATTTATCTTAGGGTCACACAGCAAGTAAGTACCTGAGGCAAGATTTGCTCTAGAATGTTCTAGACTCCACCAACCCTGTCACTTATCACGTGTGTGAGCATGGACAAGTAACATCTCTGGGCCTTGGTTTCCCTTTTGAATTAGACATCCTTTAATGTCCCTTCTGAGGCAGCTAGGTGGCAGAGTAGATTGAGCACCCAGCCTGTAATCAAGAAGACCTGAGTTCAAATACAGCCTCAGACATTTACTATCTATGTAAACACAGCCAAGTCACTTAACTTTGTTTACCTCAGTTTCCTCATCGATACAATGAGTTGGAGAAGGAAATGGCAAACCATTGTAATATCTTTTCTAAAAAAAACAAAAAACAAAAAAAAAACAAAAGCCAAATGGGGTCACAAAGAGTTGGACATGATTGAAATGACTGAACAACAATGTCCCTTCCAAATTCAAATTACAAAGTACTTAGCACAGTGCCTAGCACATAGTAGATTCTATATAATGCTTACTCTCTTTCCTTCTACCCCTTTTCTATCAGTTTAAGTAATCTGATCTGAGAGAACTAGTTTCCTCAAGTCTAAAATGTAAAACAATAGCATCAACTAATACTCACAACCTTGTTAAAACCAAATCTATTAAAAATGTACGTAAGGTTGTGACACAAAGCATCTTTAATCTTTTGGTTTCTGCAGAGGGGTGTGTGAGGGATAATTTATAGTGAAGTTTTCCCATTCTGAAAAATCAAATCTAGAATGGCTTCAGTACTCACTAGGCCTAAGGTCAGGTCACCTGACCTTCAAGCATTAGAGCAATGGAGACCTCCCCCAGAGCCAACTCAGCAGAAGATATACCAAATAAGGTTAAGACTGTTTTTATTGGATACCCACATGTTTCCAGGTCCTTTGTCTCAGAGAGATTCCCGGGCTTAGATTGTGGGACAACCCCCCTACCAATAAGAGTGAAGGCCAGTTGGGGGGGTTGGGTTTCTGCCTTAGAAGATTATATAATCATGGGCTGCCTTCTACCTGGCACTCTCTTCCTGCAGACACCATGTTGGGCCCCAGGGGGTAGAGTCCTTTCTCATGAGAAAGAATAAAGGCCTTTTCTGACCTTGGATTCAGACTCCGAACTCTTTCATCTCACACAGGTGTATGGAGAGTTCAAGGAGGACTAGCTCCTCTGGTGTGAGGGCTTTTCATTCACATTTAGTGTTTACCTGACAATCAACTCTCACCTGTGTCTCCAAGAAGCTGTAGCATGTACAAAGAACACACTTAGGTTCATCAGACAAGTTAAACCAGATTGAGAGTAACTAATAGTCAGTTAAATGAATTTCTATCCCAAGGATAGAAAACAACTTCCCCCAGAGGAATGGGTGGATCAGAATGATTTGTTCAAAGGCCATGAAGGTGACTGAAGTAGGCACTGTGGTTCACTTACAGCTTGATCAGACATTGAAGACACCAAGGTCATCTATTGCTTCTTGGACCATCACCAGTTGTCATGACTTTCACCAGAAGTTTATTACTCAAGAAGAGAGTATGAAACTGACAACTTTGTGTAACTCTGACTGTCTTCAATTCAATGCAGCAGCAAATTCTCAAACTGAAAGACAAACAACGTTCTGCATATGAAAGGGCCAGGAATGTGGCCAGTTGCTGTTCTGTTTTTTCAATCCTCATTCCATTTTATATCAGTGAAGATACTGGAATGATTTGCCATTTCTTTCCCCAAAATGGAGCTAAACTAGAAGACTAAACAGTGACCCATTCTTCTGACCACTAGGCTTTGTGTTGGGCCTTACGAATACAAAGACAGAAATGATCCACTCCTTGCCCTCAAGAAGATCACATTTTCATGTCCATAAGAAGTACATACAAAATAAAAAACTAGGTAAGATTTTTTTAGGGAGATATTAGTATGCAAAGGGATCAGGAAAAGACTTCGTATAGAAGAGAGCCTAATAAAAAAGGTCACATTTTCTTTAGTGCTTTAAGCCTTGCAAACAGAGATATGTTGGCAAATATTTAACAGCCAGATCTCAAGCATGACACATTTTAAAATTTAATTGGAATTCTTAATATTTTCCTCATCACTTTTATAAGCCTAGACAATCAACAATACAATACTTCAACACTGAATTTCTAGCATTTGCTGATTTTCCACATTTTCACCTGTGTGGGATAGAGACCACTGCTAGATTTTAAAAATCAGAGTCTGAGTAGGAAAGCAGAAAGAGTCCTTTATTCTTTCTCATGAGAAAGGGCACAGCCCTCGTCTCTCAAGTGGCATCAGCCAGAGAGAGCAAATTGTGGAAGCTTGCAGGCTTCTGTTACCCTAATCCTAACCCAGCCCCTGCTCTGTGTGGTCTCATCTTTGGTTGGTGAGGTGGGCTCATAATCTCTTCCTGAGTAGCTAGCTAATCAGCACAAAGCAGTCTCAATCCTTCTTTACCGTAATTATTCACGAATTAGTGTCCCATCAGAGGACAGTGTTTTCCAATCTCTCATTATGCATCAAATTTGGAGACAATGAGAGATATGGCTGACAATCCTTTTTATCATAAATATTCATTTGACCATTCTACCCAATAAGAGGGAAACATCCTCCAATCCCTTACTTATGCATATCTACACACCAAATTTGGGGGCAACCAATGAGAAGAAGGCTAGTGTTGTTTCCTTTAAGTTTTGTTACCTTGTTCCAGGGCCTGAGGAAACGTAACCTTCTGCTATCTCTTAAACACCTGCCTACATTCTTTTGGAAATTTTTGGACTTCTGTATCACGCCATCATGTCCTAGTGATGAGGTGCAGGCTCTGGGACCCCCCTTGAGCTCTCCTTGAATGTTGGAAGTATAGGCTCTGGGAAGCCCCTTGAAGTCTGATTGAATCTTGAGGTATTGGCAGAAGCCTTAAGTATTTCATTGTGGCTGGGCCCAAACCTCTGTTACTAGCCTGGCCCTCCATCTGCTTCCCACCCTTCAGCCTATCAAAATATCAATCCACTCTTGCATTGACCTCATTAAATCCTCCTGAAGACCCTCCCCAAACTCATTACTGGAGTCTGACCTCATTGACTTCCTGAAGACCCTCCCCAAACTCCTCCTTTAGACCACCCCTAGATTGCTCTGTATATAAGAATCCCATCTCCCTTCCACGTGGTGTGAGAGCCGGAGCACAGACTTGCTCTGTGAAAGCACCATAGAATGACCCAGCATAGACTGGCTCCTTAAGAGTCTATCCCATACGGTGAACTTTTAATGAACTTTCAATAAACTTTACTTTTCTTTGTCTGAGAAGACTTGAGTTGAATTCTTTCAGCAGGACCTGGCATGTTAGTATTTTGGGTCTCAGGCAACCCTAACCCTCTTTGGATAAACCACATCATTAGGAATATCAACACTGGGAACTCTCATCATCCTGAAATCCCCAGTGACCTTTGGCACTCATACCCACCTCTTCAGTAACTTCTGCCCATATGACATGGAAGATGGAGCCATAAACTTCAAAAGCTCCATTTAAGGAGAAGGCTCAGGCCAACCATCTCTTTGTTTACCATATGACTGTGCTCTTGGACTTTTGAGCTTGTTTTCCCTTTCCTTCCCCACTCACCCCCTTTGTTTTGGCTTCCCAACGAGTGTGGGTTTCCACCCATTTCTTTTTAGTTGAATTTAATGTAAGCTTACAACACAAAACACTTTTAAATAGGTTGTATCTGCATATGAAAGGGCCAGGAAAGTGGCTATACCAAGGTGAAAAAATGGTCCTGTTCTCTGTGTATTAGGTATTGTGTGATGCTCTAGTGTTACAAACACAGAAATGATCCAGTTCTTTCCTGTCCAGGAGCTTACAGTCTCCTGTCCTTATGTATAGACTTTTTAGTATAAATGTTTATTGACTGACTGACGGTGGATCAAGTCCTGACTTGTAGGATTTGCCGATTTCCTAAGTGTAAAATGCTCATGCTGAAAATTTAATAATCTGCATATTAAAGCTGCTATAAGTTGGCATCAGCTCTGCCTTCTTTTCAGATTTCCTCCTTCCCAGCACTCCTGTGAAGTTGTTTTTGCAGATACGATTAATTCCTTTATATAGATGAGGAATCTAAGATCAAAGAGGTGAAGGGACATGAATGTCAGTAGTCTCTCAGTCCCTATTTGCTAAGGTACAGAGAATAGAGAGCTTTTCCCTGACAAAGGCAGGACTCATTAGTTCTAGGAGGAGAAAGTTATGAATAATTACACCTTGCTAAGGAGCTAAAGAAACAAATAGGGGCAATAGGACCTCAGACAAACATTAAGTCTAATCTTTTGATTGCTACTTTTTAATGTAGACTTTGTGACTGTGATGTCAGATAGTTATCATTTTTAGGATTAAAAATGTGCTGTAATTCTACTTAAAGGCTTATGTCCAACCCAAATCCAAATCAGGGAGTCTCCTAAAAGTACCACCCAGGAACTATATAAAGTTTGAGTTTAGTTTACAAAATACTCTGAGATTTTCATTCAGAGGAAGTTGGGGAAAATAACTACAACAAAATCTAAGACAGTATCTTCACGTAATTGCCTTCTACCTTCTTTGCCTGCATGTTTAACTTTTATTAGGTATAACTGATGTGAATACAAAAGGTGCCCTAACGGTTGGGCAAAATATTGAGGGTTGCTTTTCCAGTACTTTTGAAGCCCAGTAGATTATTCTGTAATATGAGAGTGTCCTAAAATCCTTTCCCCCTCTTCTTGAACCTGTACCAAAAGAATTGCTTTTGTCTCCCTTATCCTGGGTTCCCCCTGTCCTTTCATTTTTAACCTGTATCCTCTGGTCCTATCCTTAAATCCTTAAACCAGTGGTTCTCAACCTGTGGGTCACAACCCCTTTGGGGGTTGAAAGACCCTTTCACAGGGGTCTGTTATGGGAATCTGAAGACCTTCCCTGCCCCTAGGACCTTTGCTTAAGTGGCTTAAGTGACTCTGAGAACCTTCCCTGATTTGAAAGTATACTCTGCCCCCTAATGAGCTGAATGTGGTCACATGGAGCCTGTGGCAGGAGGCTTGTTTTTCAGGAATGCCCATGCCTTATTGCTTTGTGATTGGGCGGTGGGTCAAGAGGGCTGTGACATTCTCTGAGCCAGGAGAAGGCTATATATATATGCCCTGATGTGAGGTTTTGCTTTGGGGCTCACTTTGAGATGTCCACATACGAGTATTAAAGGGTTGTGCCATTAGGAAGGGCCTGTCTTTTATCTTTAACCCCAACAAAAACCTCTAAAACTACATAATCATAAATATCAGGTTCTCATTTAGCTTTCTTGCTAAGGATACCATGTTGCTTCATGTAATATAGTTACCATGGGCTACAGAGGTCTTAAGTAAGTTCTTTCTCACCCGAACCACTCTCCCAAAATCTGACCTCAACATATCTATCAGCAGAAAAGTCTTAGACTTTAGACTGTATTCTGTTTAGTGTAAAGTCTTTCTGTTTCCCTATATCTGAGATGGCTGGCTTTTATTGATAGTAAAAGTATGAAGGAATGAGCTCTCTGATGAGAGTGTTCAGTAGCCAAGTTCTGGCACTTTTTCCTCAATACCTATCACCTTCCTTATAGCTAGTTTGGCACCATCCATTGCCAATCACTCAGTTTACTGATATAGCCTCTTACTGGATCTTCTTGCCTTCTTTTTCCCCTCCACTCAGCTGTTACACTGTAAGGTCCATGAGTGAATACAAAGTCCAACTCTCAAATAACCTTAACATTCCTATAGTGTGGTCCAGAGGATTCTATACACAGTAGGTACTTAATCCACATTTGTTGAACTGAATTGAAGACTTTATCTCCTGTGCCTGCCTATATTCTGGAACCTGAGGCTGTTTCCTTTTGTGAGCTACAAAGAAATCCAATCACTGACCTTGGCCAACTTCACAATATCACTGTGGGCCAGTCATTTCTATATCTGCTTTTTATCATTTATTATACTAGCAAGGCCCTTACACCATTCCATGCGCCCTAGAGTATGCTTGTTGACTATGAACTTGTAAAAATATGGGGATTGGAAGGGTTTATTGGAAGTAGGTAGGGCTCCTTAGAATTGATTAAATGTAGATATATCCTTGTCTTGAAGCCTTAGTACAATATAGGTCATAGTTTTTAGACTTAAAAAATATAAGAGTGATTCTTTAAATGAGGCCTCTCTGGAGGTTGAAACAGCATATTTTTCATTTATATTCTAACATCCTGGTAAGAGTGACCAAAAAGTAGAAAAAAGAAAAAAAGAACAAAAAACAGTTAGACATTGAGCTTCACTTCTAGTCAACATTCTTGTATTTGTTGGAGTCAAAATCTATCACAGATAAAGATGTGAATCATGCTAAACAGTCCCCAGATAAAGCATCTGTGGAATTTAAACAAAGTTGATGCATCGTTACCTTCTCCAGGCCCTACTCTGAATTTTAAAATTATATTCTACAGACTTCGATGAATTGATGAAGAGTAAAGAAAGCAGAGTCAGGAGATAGACGTATACAGTTACTAAAAACGGTGTAAATAAAGTCAACACTGGGAGGGCATAGAATGCCAGTAAAATTCATAATCAATGTTAATATACTGACAAATTTGAAGTACAGATTTTTTTCCTTCTCATTAAAGACCTAGAAAACACGAGAAGTGAAAACTGTCACATACTATCAGTTTCAATCATATTATTACACAATTTTCTTCAAGCACTTTCAGGGAATGTATTCCATGGGGTTGTTTATGGGTTTTTTGGGAAGTAGCTGTTGATTAAAATAAAATCTATCATAGAAAGTGTTTGTTTTCCTTGCATCTAGCTGAGATAATCACATTGTTCCTTTCCTCTCCTTCTCCTCATCCCAGGCAAGTGAAATTAGTCTAATTTGTTTTCTACTTTAAAAGCTGCTATTGTTGGTCAGTTGCTTTTCACTCTTGGTTACCCCCATAGGACTTTTCTTGGCAAAAATATGAAGTGGTTTGCCATTTCCTTCTCCAGGTCATTGTATAGATGAGGAAACAGAAGCAAACATGTCTAAGTGACTTGCCCAGGATTACACAGCTAGTAAAAGAATGAGGGCAGATTTTAACTCAGAAAGATGAGTCATAGGAGTGGCTAGTTGGAGCAGTGAATAGAGCACTGGCCCTGGAGTCAGAAGGACCTGAGTTCAAATCCAGCCTCAGACACTTAATACTTCCTGGCCGTGTGACCTTGGACAAGTCACTTTACCCCAGTTGCCCCTCCAAGAAGCAAAAAAAATTAAAAAAAAAAAGAGGAATCATGAAAACTCCATGGCTCAGCACTGTATCTACTGTATTTACTTTACATATTTAAAGACAGCTATTCATGTTTCTCCCAAATCTTTTCTTCCTAAGTTATACACTCCCAATTCTCAAAATTGGCTTTCCTCAGATATGGTCAAAGGCCAAAGGAGAGGTCCAGAGGACATATCATGAGAAATCTGAGAAAGGTGGAATAATGTGTGAGTCAAGGAAAGCTTCCTGAGATAGGTAGTACCCCCAAAGTGTCAAAAAATTAAGGGAAAGGAGTCAGTGGAGGCTCTGGGGTCCTTTACATTCTTTTTGAGGCATCCCTTATTGTTGTGGGTGATAACAAAATGACTTGCTTAACTTGTGAACAAGGGTCCGAGCTTATTGTATATAGTTGCAAATTTTCTATTTGTTGTAGCATAAATGTGACCTTCTAGGTATATGGAAATACTTAGAAATGTTCATTTGTAATAGAGAAGTCATTCACCCTGGAAATGAATTTAACACGCTTGAAGTGAATTTGAGATTAAAGAAAAGGAAGCTAAGCAGTGAATGAAAAGAAAGAAGTCAAAAGAATACATTTAATATTATTCAAGGATTCTCTGGATTTATTGGTTCTTGTTAGCAAGGTGCAGTGATTCACAACCTTCTCTACTTGGGACTGAAGAGACTGCCTTTGCCAGAGAAAAGCTTTCCAGTCAGTCTACCTTAGCAAATTGGAGCTGAGAGGCCTAGTGGGTGTTTCTGACACTTTGTACAGGTCACTTCCCCTCTCTGGATCTTAGTCTTCTCATCTATAAAAAGGGAATAATACTACCTGACCTACCGGTCTCACAGGGGTGTTGGGAAGAAAGTAGTTTGTAAACCTTAAAACATCAGAGAAATGTGACTTTAAAATATTATTAGAGTCTTGTCTTTGTGAAGTCCTTCCTGATGCTTCCAGATGCTGATATTTTCTTAATTTATATACCCAGCCCTGATTTCTAGTCCTAATCGCCTATTAGGCATTTCTAACTGCATATGTAACCTATATCTCAAGCTTAATATATCCAAAACGAACAACATTTTCCTTTCCCAAGAACTTATCATTATTTCTAACTTTCTTATTTCTATCCAGTGTCTCACCATATTTTTAGTTATTTAGCTTCCCAATATAGGAGTCCTTCCATAAACTTCACTCTTCTTTCTTCCTCATGTTCAATCATCTTCCTAGTCTTGTGAATTTTACCTCCACAATTTCTTTCACATTTGTCCATTTCTCTGCACTCACACATTCCACCTTGTTAGTCTTCCTGTACCAACACCTTCCCCTTTCTAACACAACATCCATACAACTGCTTAATAAATAGTGTGTGTGTGTGTGTGTGTGTGTGTGTTCAGTTGTTTTTCAGTCCTGTCTGATTCTTCCTGATCCTATATGGGATTTTCTTGGCAAAGCTATTGGAGTGGTTTGCTATTTCCTCCTCCAGCTCATTTTATAGATGACGTAACTGAAGCAAATAGCATTAAGGTATTTGTTCAGCCACACAGGTAATTTTTGAGGCCATATTTGAACTCAGGTCTTCCTGACTCCAGGCCCAGCACTTCATTCACAGCACCACCTAGAGGCCCCCAAAGTACATATTCCTAAAGTTCAAATCCAACCATATCACTCCTCTGAGTGATTCCTTACTGTTTCCAGAACAAAATAAAAATTCAGCCTTTGAAACCCTTCATGATTCAACACTTAGTAGCCATCGAGTGGACACTTTTTGAATGATTACTTTTAGAAACAAGACTGATAAGTTGTACTGGGTCTAGAAGAAAACCCGGATGGTAAAGGGAATGGAGACCATACCAAATGAAGATTAGCTAAGGTAACTAGGGATATTTAGCCTGGACAAGTACACATTTATGAAGAACTTGATAAATGTTTTCAAATATTTAAAGAGCTATTATAATATTTGTGAAGAATTTGACAGATGTTTCCAAGTGTTTGATGAGTTGTTATAAGGAGGGAATAGACTTTTTTTTTTTTTTTTGCTTGACTCCAAAGGATATAGCTAGGATAACTGATTAAATTTTCAGGGAAGTACATTTCAGACTATCTACAGAAAAACTTAGTAATAATTAGAGCTAACCCAAACTGGTATGGAGTATCTCTACAACGGGGGGTCATTAATTAAAAGCTTCATGATTGTTTGTTGGAATTAATTTAGAGCAGAAGCTCTTAATTTTTGTGCGCGTCATGTTTCAGTTTAACAATCTGTTGATGCCTATGGATCCCTTCTCAGAATATTTTTTAAAAATAATATTTGAAATAAATTCTGAGTTTCAGCAAGAGGTTAGTAAAAATAAATATGCATTTTCCCCCTATTCAAGCTCTTAAATCCCCTAAAATGCATCCCTAGTTCCCTTGGGGGTCAATGGTTCTTGGGTTAAGGACCCTTGTCCTGGAGAGAATTGCAGTTCAATTATAGTTTAAAATGAACGACCTCAAAGTTCCATATACTATTGAACTTTTGTGTTTCTTTTGTGATTCTATAGTGTAAAACATTATTTAACTTGCATTCTTTAAGACTGTTTCAGTACAGTATAAATTATATCAAGTCAAAAAGTCTTTGAGAATTTTCAGTGATGGACTTTACATCTACTATAAAAGAACAAGATTATTTAAATATATAGGAACCTATTTTTGAAATGTTGGCTACTGGGAGATTACCAGAAGTACCACCTCTTACATTATCTCTCATATATAGTAAGTGGGTAATAAATACTACTTGACTAATGGGCTGGTGCCTTCCCTGGATACTTCAGTGGCTAGACCTTCTCCACCAAAATCTTCTAGTTCTTTGAAAGTACTAGAACCATTAACTAGGAAGATTTGGCTATAGCAACTCATTAACTGGTAAAATGTGAAGGAGTTGGAAATTGTTAGTGGAGTCAATTCCCTCATGGATTAAATGACAGATGTTTTAAGGAATTCAATAATGATTCAATCCTAAATTCTAGTCCCTTTCTTCCATGAATTACTTTCTATTTATCTTGCATATAAGTTATTTTTATGTCTATGTTTGCTTGTCTTCCCCATTAGACAGTGAGCTCCTCAAGGGGAAAGTCTCTCTTTTGCCTTTATTTATTTATAGCTCTAGCTCTTAGCACAGTGTCAGGGACAAGTTAGGTGCTAAGTTAGTACTTTTTCACTGACAATGACAATGGTAGGAGTAGAAATAGCGTATGCATGCATGTGTATACACATATATACTTATGTATGTATTGCTTGTATATACACACATACACATATATCACTCTAAGGTTTGTAAATAAACCTTCCAAATATCATCTCATTTAATTCCCATAGCTCTTGAAGGTAGGTGCTATAGTTGCCCCCATTTTATAGCTATAGAAACTGAGGCAAATAAAGGTTAAGTTAAAGCCCAAGACACTTAGCAAGTGTTTGTGAACATACGTATATTCATTTCTTCCTTACTGCAGGTCCAACGCTCTATCCACAGAGCCCCTAACACAATTATTTTTGTTTGACATCAGAAATAAATCATCAAATACATCCTTTCTGTGGCAACAATGTTCTTTTTCTAGTAACCATCTTAATTCTGCAATGACATAAGATCTACATAAATAATCTTGAAAGTTTCCTGAAATTAAATTTTCAGCACACAGGTATTTTTCATATATACACACACATACACATACATATTTTACATACACATGTATGTATACAGATGCACATGTGTTTTATATATACATATATGTGCTTTTATATATACATATATGCACATGTATATTATATGAGTGTGTGTATTTGTGTGTCTACCTGCGTGCACATGTATATAAGCAGCTAGGTGGCACAATGGGCCCAAAGTCAAAAAGACTCTTCTTCATGAGTTCATATCTGGAATTAGACATTTCCAACCTGTGTGACCCTGGGCAAGTCATTTAATCCTGTTTGCCTCAGTTTCCTCATCTATAAAATGAGCTAGAGAAGGAAATGACAAACCACTCCAGTATCTTTGCCAAGAAAACCCCAAATTAGGTCATGAAGGGTTGGACATGGCTAAACAAACTATATATGTGCTCATGTGAATATACACATGCATGTATACACACATACATGAAGATACATATATCTTTGACTTATAAACATGATTTTATACACGTGTATATATACACATTAGGCACATGTACATCTATAGTGTATATATGGGGGAGTTGGATTTGGGGTAAGGCAGATGTTCTTCTGCTCTGTACCTATGAAAAAGAACATGTGTCAGTCAAGCCCAAAAATGTTTGTTTTATTCACTCTTCATTGCAGAAGCCCCTCTACTCTCATTAAGAGTGTTGCATCCAAAGGTGATTTTTAATAGTTCATCAACTACAACATTTTGAGGGAAGCAAGCAGCCTCAGGCTTTATAAAGCATCCTCCAGACGCAACAAGCTGACATGTTACTGACAAGTGACAAGCAGATTGTGTGTTAAGAACCATTTTTCCTGAACTTGCGGGGGTTGGATGTGATGAGTTAATAGGCCTTTTCCATTTTTAATATCTGAGTGAGGGCACAAACAGCAGCATCCATGCATATTTACTTTGCCTTGTGAGATCTGGGGAAGTATTTCATTTGGATCCTCACTGTCCTACTGTTTTAGAATATCCTTTAGACATCTATTTCAGGAGACCTCTAGGAATGACCTTTTCTTTATTTTATTGTGATGGTTCCAGAGCTGGAACTGTCAAGAATAAACAGATCTGCATGGAGCCAGGGCAGCATTTGCCTGTTGGATTAGCTTGGGACTGTCATCAGGTACAAATGTGTATAAGTGACTGTCATGTAGATATGGGAAACACATTGTCACTCTGTGGTTATTCACCATTTGAGAGGAAGTTCTGAATAGAGCTGGAACTAAAAATATGCTGAAATATATATTTTTCAGACTCAGCTTGATTGATTTTTGGTAGAATGGCTCTCTATTATCTCCAAGATCAAATATAAAATCCTCTTTCTAGCTTTTGATTCTTTTCATAAACCTGTCCCTTTCCTGTTTTGCAGTTGTACATCTTACTACCTTCCCTACACTCTGGAATCTGCTGAAGGTGTCCCAGATGTTCTTCAGTGGGGTTACTCCCGTCTCCCCACTGTTTGCATTTTCATTGTTTATCTCCTATGTCTGGAATGCTCTCCTTCCTCATGTCCATCTCCCTTAGAGTCTCAACTAACATCCATCCCACATTCTTCAATAAGCCTTTTCCAGTCTCCCTTAATGTAAGTGTTTTCCTTCTGAGACTAACTTCAGTTTATGCCTTGAATACTTTCTTTTTGCAGAGTTGTTTATATGTTGTCTTGCTCATTAGACTGTGAGCTTTTTCAAAGCAGGAACTGTTTTCTTGTTTTTGCCACTGCAACCATTGTCATTATTGGTTTGTTTGTTTGCTTGCTCCTTTTATTGGAATCTTTAACAATCGGTACAATGCCTGGCACATAGTTCACTAACTGGCCCATGGTTCTTCTTCTAAGACATCCATCCACTGATTTTAGGAACAATGACTTGGGACCACATGAAAAACGTGAAATTGTGCATATAACCCACGCTGGTATCATGTTACATGCCCTTTTCATCTCTCTCTGAGATTTGTGAGGCTCCCTGTGGATGCAGAATGTATCATTAGAAAGCTTATGTTTGCATCCTATATTGTACATAATAACTGCTTCATAAAAGTTTTCTCCACTAATTCACTCATTCATTCATCTCTGGATATTGGGGTTTTCAGGGAGATTCCCAACCAATCTTATCTGTCTATATAATCTAGGGATAGACTAGGTGACAATCTGTAGTCCTTATTCAGAGAACTACTTGTGATGAAGGACTTATTCCTCATTAGGTTCCAGTGAAGTATTTAACTCATTAAAATATGAAAGGATAGTAATTGGGAAGAAAACAATATCTACTGGGAATTCTGCCTACAATTATGTGGTTGAGACATTGCCATTCCAGTTTCTGTGACCTATGAAATATGGTGAGTAGAGATAAAATTCTGATATATATCTGCACTTCATATTAACAATGAAGCTGGACTGCATAGATTTGGCTTTTCTTTGATTACTAAATTAGGTCTTTCCAAATTGTCATTTTTGCTCAGTATAGAGGAATAAAAAACATGGTGGGAGGGGGCGGAGCCAAGATGGCGTCGTAGCAGCAGCAACATATTGCAGCTCTCACATAGCCAACCCAAAATACCCATAAAATAGGACTCTAAACCAATCCCAGAACTCCAGGACGCACACAAAGATACTTCCCACTAAAGTCAGCTCGGCTACGAGGAACCATATCAGCACTGCTAACTGAAACCAGCCTGGCCTGAAGCCGCGGCTCTGCCCCGGGGGCAGCTGGATGGGAGGGGCGGAGGAGCCTCTCTGGTGAGTGGATTACAGGCAGCTGCAAGCAGCGTTCAGAACTAGGTCAGTGGAGATTGCGAAATTAGGAGAGTAAAGCAGTCCAGCCGAAAGGCCGCCAGAGTGGAAAAGTGAAAGGCAGAGGTTTTGAACCCACCTCCACGTTTCAGCTTCCCACCCATGGCCTGAAGACAGCAGGGGGACTAAGCGATTGCTCTGAGGCCAGTGCTCTCACGTTGAGCAGCCTGGATACAGATCGCCGTCTTGGGTCTCGGTCTTGGAGTCTTCATTATCCAGCGAGCTGGAAGTAAGTAGGAAGGGTCCCAGCACTTTCCTGAGAGCTATGGCAGCCGGGAGGACTCCAGCGATTTGGGACAGAGCTTTCCCTTCTGGAAGCAGAGCCACATAGAGATTAAAAAAAAAAA
>CM053585.1:57147796-57162960 GCA_028646515.1 Pseudochirops corinnae
GAGGGAGAGAAGATAGAAAGTCATGAAAGTCAGGAGACAGCATATCAGAAAGTCTTTCCTATCCCTTTAAATGACTTTCTTTCATCTGCATTTCCAACTCTTACCCACTCCTCAAGGCCCAGATCTTTCCCCATATCCTTCGGGAAGTTTTTGCTAATTATTTCCAATGTGCATTGATTTCACTCTCCTCTAGAACTTCAATAGTAAGTCAAGTCTTCACCAAATAAATTTGTCCCTTAATTGTATGTTATGAGTGATGGATTTTTTGTGTTCATTAGAATACAACAACTAAGAGGGAAGGAACTCTGGTTTATGCCACTTCTGCCATTCCCATTCAACTCAAGAGCAGTGCTTAGTATTTCCCATAGAGGATCTCATTAAATATTGGTCTGTTTATTATGGTGTAAGGGAAAGAACCATTAGCACATAATCTTGCCCTTTGGTTCAGTTTTAGTCATGGCTGTCCTTCAAACTGTCTGAGCTCAGCATCAGACATTTGGCCTCTTAAAGCTTCAGTATCCTGTCCCGTTTAAAAAAAAAAAGGGGTAAGGAGATTGGACTATATGATCTTTGAAGTCCTTTCCAGCTATAACATTTTAAGATTATGTGAAAATCGGAACAATAATACTTTTCTTTTCACAGGATTATTGTATGAAAGGAAATAATATATGTAAAATACTTTGTAAACTGTAAAATGCTCCATAAATATGAGCTTTGATGATGATAATGATTACACTCTTGGGAATTTACTCTCCTTTTTTCCCCCTCATTAATACAACTCCAGCGACTAAACAGAAGTGAGCTTCACCATATTCTCAAGGACAAAATACTCATATCTCACAGATGGAGCTCTTTTAAGATTTGTAAAGGTTTTACATATGTCCTTACATTTGATTCTCACAACAACCATATGAGGTAGGAACTCTAATCTTCCCCAATTTATGGGTGAGGGAACTGTGGTATTTAGGGAAGTAGTATGGGGATTGGGAAGGAGAGCAAACACGTATGCAGTGTCTATTACATGCCAGGCACTGTGCTAAGCAATTTACAAATGTCATTCAGTTTGAGCCTCACAATAACCCTAGAGGGAAAGTGCTACTATTTTCAATTTGTCAGTTGAGGAAACTGAGGTGGACAGAGGTTAAGGGATTTGCCTAGGGTCACACAGCTAGTAAGTGTCTACAGGCTGGATTTTGGACTCAGATCTTCCTGACAAGAGACCCAGTGCTCTATCCATTGCAACACCTAGATGCCTGTAACAATGGAAAGAGAACTGGCCCTTGATTGGAATCCGTTCAAATCCTACCACAGGGAGTAAAACATGTGCAATTGTGATGAACAGTTAGAGAAACACGGAAAAATTTGTACGAAGTTAGAAAAACTTGTATGGGCAGAGTGAAATAAGAACAGTGTCTATAATAACAACATTGTAAAAAATGAACAACTTTGAAGGACTTCTGAACTCTGACCAATATAATAACCAGCTATGATTCTAGAGGACTAATGATGAAGCACACATCCTGATTAAGGGATTATGGATAAAATGTGCAAAATTCAAAATACCTTCTTAGACATGGCTGAGGTAAGATCTTGTTTGACTTGACTATGAATTTTTGTCTCAAGTGTTCAATTTCTCTCTCTGTTTCTCATTCTCTCTTTTACTTTTCAGTGGGGGAGGTGCTAGAAGAAAGAGAACAAAATATTTATTAATTTTAAAAATCAAAGAAATTTTAATTATTTTAAAATTACATTAAATGATCAAACGAAATGGCTTCCGACGTTCATTCAAGTTTCAAATTCTATTTTGACTATGGAATCAAAAGTCCTAAATTCTGCTGTTTAGTTCTTCTACAACCTTGGATAAATCTCTCAATCTTTCTGAACTTCAGTTTGGGAAGTTAAATTAGACAATCTCCAAAGTGCTTTCCAGTTATTATTTTAAAATATTAAGATGTCTCTGGCCTGATATTCGGATCTGTGCTTTTCTGATGCAGATACCACAGTTCTATAATTAGTTCATTCATTCAATCAATATACATCATTAAGTATTTACTCTGTGCTAGGCATAGTGATAAAAAAAAAAAAAAAACATCATTGTTGTTGTTTAGTTGTTTTAGTTATTTCCAACCCTTTATGTCCCCATATTGGATTTTCTTGGCAGAGATACTCGAGTGGTTTGCCATTTCCTTCTCCACCTCATTTTACAGATGAGGAAACTGAGGCAAACAGGGTTAAATGATTTGCCAAGATTCACACAGCTAGTAAGTGTCTGAGACTGGATTTGAACTCAGGTCTTTCTGACTTTAGGCCTGGTGCTCTATCAACTGTGCCACCTAGCTGTCCCTAAACAAGCCTTAGGATGACAAGGAAAAAAAAAATAGTTCCTGCTCTCAAGGAGCTTTCGTTCTAATGAGAGGGCCAACATATATCTAAATTGGTGTATACGAAATAAATATAACTAGGTGCAACATATCCTCAGAGGGGGATATCATTAACACCTGGAAGGACCAGGAAAGAACTACTGCAGGACACAGCACTTGAGTTGAATCTCAAGGAAGTCATGTAACTTTTCACTGACAATCAACATCAGACTCCATTAGACCTTTTGTTCCTTGGCCTCAAGTCAAGGATGGAATCAGATGAGTCATACTGGTGCCATCATTTTTGCCTCAGTTGAATGGAAACATAAAAAGATGCCAGAGTAACACAAAAGTAGAAAAAAATGAAAACAAAACTCCATGAAGATTTTTAATAAGTGAAATGAATGTAGGTACATGTGTGTGGGAGGGGTGAATTATTACAAATTTTCAGTTAAGACCTTGTTGCAGCTAGTGAAGCTAGCAATTAGATTAGAAACACATCATAAGAATTGCTGTGGATTGGAAAAAAAAAAAGCCTTAATGGAAATGCTATCCTATTGGAATTACTCTACTATGCAAGTCAGCTAGTAGAGACCACTATCATTTTTAATAAAATCCCAGCATTAATGGTATGACAGAAGATACTGTACTATTTATGACTTGTCAGATCTAGACATGAAATTATTGCTTTTCTTCTCTTCTGATGATTTTCACAAGCATTCAGCTATAGTTGTCTGTGCTTTGTATTACCGAACTAGCCAACACTCCTCAAAGAATTTCTTGATGTGCTTTAGAATAGTTGTATACAAGGAAACAGTTGGCTCTGCATTTGTACTAATATTCCAAAGAGACTGCCTGTTCCAGTTTACCAAACATAGTCTTAGTGGTCCGTTGTTCAATTTCTCTCACTGGAAAACAATCCCTAGTCACTAACCAACCATCTGGTTCACTTGGTAAATCTTTCTTTTCTTTTGGTGAGTTCTCTATCAGAGAACCACAGTGTTTCAGAAAAAATATTTATTATGAGAGAATGCAGGAATTAATCTGGTGGGGCAAGGGCAGAGGGTTCCAAATTGTTTCTGTAATATTCAGACAACATGGTAAATAGAAAGTGAGTTGTACTGGGAGTCAGAAGGTCTAGATTCCAATACATTGTCTGCCATTTTGTAGCTGAATGACCTTGGGTAATTCACATTATTTAACCCATCTGGAACTTTGGCTATTTTGTTTTCTAAAAAAATTAGCTAAAAAAGCCTAGAACCAATTTAATCCTGTAAAAAATTTTATTAAGGGCAAGACACAAGTGATATATAGACATTAAAAAAAAAAAAAAACAACCTCTTCCTCTAAGGAACTGATATTAAAGAGCATTTAATATAGTGCCTGACACATTTCAAGCAATTAATAAATGCTTACTCCTCTCTCTCTTTCCCTTCCCAACTTTCTGAATGCAACTAAGGATCCTTAGTTTTCTCACCTTGAGAAATCACTCAAAGTCCCTGCTTGTTGGTGTCCTCATCAATAAAATGAAGAATTTAAACTAGATACATTCTAAAATTCCTTCTCATTTTCTATATGTGATTGCATGAGATAAATAATTACAACATTCATTCAAAATTGTAGAAATAATTTTAAGCGGTAGAAAATAACAAAAAATTGTCCTCAGAAAGAGTCTATTGTGGGAACTTACACACAAGCTATGATTTTAAGGTAGCTAAGTGGCACAGTAGGTGGAGTGCTAGTCAAAACCCAGATATGAATAATGCCTCAGATACCTACTGGCTGTCTGATCCTAGGTAAGTCATTTAACCTCTCTGTGCTTCCATTTTCTCATCTATAAAATAAATTTTACAAGGGCCATACAGCCAGTATGTCCTGTGGAAAGACTTGAATCCAGTTTTTCCTGGCTCTGAGGCTTTCTTTCTATGCCCTACCTGACCTCATAACAGAAGATCAAAAAGCAGCAACATATATAAATTGTCTTGCCAGTCTTAAAATTCTAGTTCTGGTTGTGGTGATGGTGGTGCTGAGTGATGATGATGATGATGGTGTTCTAATTGACAAAGTTGATAGACTGCTGGGTCTGGAGTCAGGAAGATTTGAATCCCAAATCCAAATTCAGATACTTACTAAATGTGTAATCCTGGGTGAGTTACTTAACCTCTTTCTGTCTCAGTTTTCTCATTGGAAAAATGGTGAATAATAGTAAGTACCTCCTTCACAAAATTGTTGTGAACATTAAATGACATAGCATTTGTAAAGCACTCAGTATGTGCCTGGCATGTGGTAAATGCTGAATAAATGCTGAGTCCCTCCCTCCCATTCTAACAGATGATTATGAGGCAGAAGGACATTCCAGACATGGGTCTGTAGCTGTAGAAAGTCACAGGGGTAGTTGATCTCTAAAACCATTTTAAACACTAAGAACATTTGATTCTGGATGTTTATTGAAAGTAAGTTAGCATTTACAATAGACTGCTTTGCTCTGTTGTCATTGGAATCCCAATGTAGATAAAATTATTCATTGTCTCCAATGTAAAGTCTTTTATATTAACTGTTCTAGAGGAATCCATCTCTGTGTTCCATCTTTCCTCCAATCCACAGTGAAATGTGATGGTCATGGAAAACATAAAGCATTATTGTGCCTTCCCTTCCTTTGTTTTTTACTTCCCTATCTTCCCCACCCCCAGTCTCATACCAGAATTCTTGATAGTAGAATAATTCACTATTGCAATTGGGCCATAATATCTACTTCTTGCCCTTCAATAAAACCTAAAATGTATGCAATTTATAAAAGTATACAGCATGAGAATAAAGAAAAATATAAAGTATTAGACTAGACAATCCATAAACTGAATGATCAATTCTTGCATAAGTAGGAAGTTGTTAAATTCCATTGAGCATATTACCAAAGACTCTCAAAAAATAAATATATATTTATTCAGATATATAGAAAGTAAGAATTATAAGTCATTCATCAGAGAGATTTTGTCTGAAAGCTAGAGTAATAATAGAAGTCATAGCATGTCCTTATTAATAAGAACCATTAGAGAAAGCTCTAGTTCTGACCCTTTAATGTGGTTGCTCCCACTCCCTCTGTTTTTGGGCCCTTTGTGACTTGTAATGGTTGCATCTATTTCTTCTATGGAGATGAATCTCACATCTCTGCCTAGAGTCCTCCTTCAACATTCAGGTGACTAATGGCATTCACTTCAGATCACCTACAGCTCTTTAGTTTGCACTTTACTTTCACTGAGATTGATAGTCTGATAGGAAATAGAAAGAAATCCTCAGAGCCAGGAAGAACTGGATTCAAGTCTTTCTACTGGAACACACTGACTGTATGGCTCTTGTAAAATAACCAATTCTCAGTGATTGAAGTGAATCTTTAAGACTATAAGTTGCAGAGAAATTATTCACTTGCATTGGTGGAGGGAATTTCTTCACCCAATTCTCTATACCAAGGAAATAACAAGTCCAGTAGCTATTTCTTATCCTCTACCGTGCAGTCATCACACATTTATTATTGTCACCAATGTGTCTCTTTTATCCCCCCTTGTAACTTTCATAAGGGTCTGGATCATGTCATAAATACATGTTACAGCTCCCCCAGTGTATATCAAATGCTTAATAAATGTCTGTTTAATGAATGAACAAATGAGACTTATGGTAAATAGACCTTCTTAATTACCCTCACTCTTCTTCTTGTCATCTAAGAGGAGAATCATTGGAAAAAACTGATTGGAAAAATGTGATAAGGTCCAATTCAGTTAGATTGAATTCTATTCAACAAATATTTACTCAAGAACATGAGGCTGACATATAATTACGAAGTTAACACACATACACATACATACACCCAGTTGCCCAATGGTTAAGGCATTGGCAAAATATACACACACACATATATATGTGTATGCATGTATATATACACACATACATATATGTGTGCATATGTGTGTGCATATATACATATGTTGGTATGCATATATATGCATACACATAAATTTTTTAAAAATATCATTTTTTAATTGAAATAATTATTTCAACTTAACATTCTGATTTAAATAAAATAATTTCCTTCTTTTGCCATTTTTAAAGTGGGGAAAAAGCATGTTTACACACCAATTTAACATTTTAATACTTTAATTGGTTTCTAAAAAACATTACTTTAATATTTTTTGTTGGTCTCTAAGAAACATTGTTCAATGAAATGAAGGTATTTTACTTCATTTGGGATCTCAGAGATAAAGGATACTATATTGCCACCAGAAATGTTACAGCCTACAAAGGCCAAGGTTTGCACATGGATTCGAATGATTTTTTAAAAGAAAATCCATATATTTTGAAAGTAAAGAATAACATGTGGGGAGTTGGAGATCTGGAGATTGCTATTGTAATTTAAAAGAATATCAACTTCAAGAAGAAGAAGAAGAAGAAGAAGAAGAAGAAGAAGAAGAAGAAGAAGAAGAAGAAGAAGAAGAAGCAGCCTAGAAGGAGCTAAGTTGGAAGGTTCAGCAAGGTACTCAACATTAAGACTAACAATACAAACCATCAGTGTTTCCTGTTTGGTATGCTGCCAGATCAAAATATCCTTTTAATTCAACATGTATTTATTAAGGAACTGATGTGTTCAAGATACTTGGCCAGGCCCTCGGTATTCAACAATGAAATATGGCACAGTTTGTGCTCTCAAATACATTAAAATTAAATAGAAAGATATTACATATTATAGAAGACAGAAAAATATTGTCAAACTTGAATATTAGAAAAAATATTTTGTTTTATGATAAAAGTAGAAAGAAAGAGCCCAGAGCTATGGAGGCTATAATAAGAGCTTATTAAGATATATAATCTGTGGAAGTAATGAGGATCTTCTCTACTGCCTTCTAGGAAATCAAGAGTGCTAATGAAGAATAGGGGGGTTGTATGTGAGAGACATTGAGCACAAAGAATTGTGTGACAGTTTTAAAAGGTTCCAGAGACATAGTTTCTGGGTAATTTAATCATTTTATTAAAAGGACAGTTTAATAAAAGGATGGTCTGAATAGAGTACCGGCCAACCCTGGAGTCAGGAGGACCTGAGTTCAAATCCAGACCTCAGACACTTAACACTTACTAGCTGTGTGCCCTTGGGCAAGTCACTTAATCCCAATTGTCCTGCCTCCCTCCCCCTCCAAAGAGACAGAAAACAAAATAAAAGGATAGCCTTTTGGCCATTTCTCTTAGAACAAAGATAATCATGACAGCGGGTTCAGGGCTTATATGTTCTTTTGGAAGAAAAGTGGCAATCAGCTGATTGGTTAAAGAATATTACAATGAGGGGTGAGAGTGACATCATGTCACCCTTGGAAAGAGAAAATATCTTTATACCCCAAAGCCTTGGGCGAGCTTTTCAAAGAATTTATGCCCCACCCAAGGCTGAGCAGGCTGAGCAGAACATAATGGCAACTCTGCCAGGGTAGGGTCTTTAACAAAAATGTTAATTCAATCTTATTATCAGCAATTTCCTTTAAGAAAATGAACTTTAAAATCAGGACTTTAGAAGAAGAAGGGAACTCTGGATTTTTCCAAATCACTGGTTATTAATAATCATTTCTCTTAATTGATTGCACTTGGCAGATTGATTGTGGAGGAAGAGAGAGAAATCATAGTTGACTCAGAGTTCAGGACTAAAAGAGGAGTAGAATTTCCTTTTGATCCTTTGCAATATGTTATATTGCACAAAACCCAATAAAGTATAATTTGAGTTAAAAGGGAAAAAAAATACAGGAAAAACAATGAAGATGGAGATGGCAGAACCATTTTAAAGTAGGCATCAGTTCTAGGCTTCAATGAGATGCTAGGTCTTTGTGCATAAATTGACACTTTGTACAACAGAAATCAAAGGGCAGAAAAATCTCTTCAAACCCTACTGAGGGCTGAGAAGAACCTTTCTCTCCTCACCCTTCCCTACCTTTGTTTTAATCCTTGTCATGGTAGAAAAGATAAACAAGTTCAGCAACATTTCCTGGAGGAATTGTCAACTATTTCACAGAACTGAAGATCATTCTGGACAATTCCTATAGGAGAATTCAGCTCAGAATAGACTTCCATTACAGTATTTGAAGCCTCATCTCCCCTTCCCTCCTGCCTCTTTCCTTCCCCAACAGGGAAGGCCCCTCAATCCTTTGTTTCTATCTATAAGTAACCTCTTCAATGAAACCCTCTCTCTCCTGCTCACAGCATGGAGTATCAAAACATGCAATGTTAAAGAAGACCTCAAGGGGCTGCTCCTCTTTTAAGGAATAAAAATATTTTCTGGGAACTTTTTCTTGTTTGCTCTAATACATTGCAGATATAACAAACTGAAAAGTAAAAGAGACATACTAACAAGTAATAGGAGTGTTCCATTAGTGTGCCATACATACATGTGCTAAACTGAGTTTTAAGTATGTTAAACATGGTGCGTTGGAATGATGATTAAATTTAATTCATCACTACTTTCTTATGTACAAGGTTTATCTAGATTTTGATTGTAAGCAAATCGAAGATATAAACAAATTGAAGATATAAAGATATAAACACTGAAGATAAAATACTTGTATATATGAAATGATTAGTAAATATTTGTTGAATTCATATACACTATGGAACAGTAGAAAGAACATAGGTTCTGGAGTCAGAAGACCTGTTTTCAAATTCTACTTATCACTCTTACTATGTTACATTGGGCAAGTCAATTAACCACCTTGAACCTCAATTTCCTCACCTGAAAACAAAAAAGTTTGGGCAATATGGTTTTGAGTTGACTTTTAGTTCTAGATCTAGAATCCCTATGCATTCCTATGGATGTGACATGTCACTTGAAGGTATATGAAAAAAGATAATCTCAATTAACTTGTGACATTTTATGAAAGGAAGATACCAGAGTTGCTTCTTCCTCCCTCTACAGGTTATGCCCTTAAAGAGCTCTTCTTTAGGTAAGGACTCACTTCCATTCCCTGGCAAGTAGCATCCTCTGTAGAACCTTCCCTAGTGGTACCCTTGTGAGGGCCTTCTGTACTGTTACCTGAGAATTTTTCTTTTTCCTTCTTCCCTAACTGGATTTATCTTGATGGGTACATGTTGCGACCCTTACTCCAGGTTGTATTAAAACTGCTAGTTACATCAGATAAGTGATATAGTGGATAGAAAATTGATCTTGGAGTCAAGATGAAGATGACCTGAGTTCTAATCTTGTTTCAGATTCTTTTTAGGTATATGAACTTGAATAATAAAGTCACTTAACGGCTCTTGCTCACGGCTACATGTGGCCCTCTAGGTCCTCAAGTGTGACCCTTTGACTGAATAAGTTCCCCACCCCTGTTTTGGAATATTCATTTCTCGGGATACTTTTGTACATACTTCTATTATAATATAAGCATGCTTCAGTTGTAGTTTTCTCCAGAATATTTCTTCTTTCAAAGTCATTTGTACTTTGACTTTTATGAATTATGCTAAAATCCTAAAAATATTCAAGAAACAGAAAGATGGACTATTTTTTGCTTGCTTAATAAATGGTGCTTTTGCTTTCCTTAAGCATTCTGGGTGGAAATCAACCCCTTTAATTTACAAAAATGGTCTTTCTTAGGTGTTTCACCTTAAGTCAAGATTATGCAATAATAGTAATAATACATTTGGAATCTCTGTCAACATAACTGCATTCCTACTTGTAGTAAATGATTTGAGCACTGCAAAGTTAAAAATCTTGTTTGGGTATATTTCCAAAAAGAAAAAATAAAGAAACTCTGGTACTTGACACACTGTGTATAAATTCTACTTTCTCTCTGAGAATTATTTCCCTGCTTTAGTGAGTCAGGCCCCCAGGAGTCTTCCAAGGTTCTCAGTGTCTCTCTGGTAGGCCCTGGACACTGGCAAGGGGAAACTATATAGTCAGTAAACAGAATAAATAATAAAAATAAATGTGATTCAGGAAATTCAGTAGAGAATTTTCACATCTGTGATGACACTGCCTTAGCTGAAACCCTAACATTCCTTTCTCCACCCATACATTCAGTAAGCAATTCTTCTGACTAATATCATCAAACACAAGAAAACCACAGAAAGAAAAGAGGTTCCCAAGAGTCAGCGCAGTGAAAGAACAGAGCAACTCTTGGTAAATATACAAGAACAAAGCAGACATTTCCTCCTATATAATAGAATAGAGGGATGTATACCATCCTGTCTTTGTTCATTGTAGAGTAATATTTGGGAATATTTTCCTCCTTGCTTGTCCTCCCTCTCCTACTACCTATAGCAAACATCTCTTCTTTATATATCGTCCAAAGATAGGAGTGTTGCTGTGATTGTAAATTTTTTCATATAAATATGGGATTAAGTGACAAAAGATTCATGATTTTTCATAAAATGATAAGATTTACATCTGTAATGGAACTTTAGGTTCTTCTAGTCTTCTACTTCTTAACCTGGGGTCCATGAATTTGCTTTTCTAATATTTTTATAACTGTATCACAGTATAATCAGTTTCGTTTTTCATCCTGTATGCTTGATGTTATGCTCCAAAAATATGCTTCTGACAAGGGGACCCCTGATCTAGTCTAAACCTCTCAACTGACAAATGCAGAAATGAAAACCTATAGAAGCTCAGCGACTTGTTCAAGAGGGTACAGGTAGTAAGTAAGAGAGATGGTTGTTTTTCACCTGGTCTTTTGAGCCCAAGTTAATCAGCACACCATGATTACCTCCACTTGTTATCTAATCAATAATCACTTATTAAGCTCCTACTACGTGCCAGATATAGATTAGTAAGCCTAGGGGATACAATGAAAGGAAAACAAAAAATTTTCCTACCCTAAAAGGGTCTGAAAAGCTAATGAGAGACAAAACATGGAAACAACTATGTAAAGAGATCTGAGAATGAGCTGGATAGAGATTTTAATTGTTATGCAGAAGAGGGATGTCATCATCCCATCTGATAGAAGTTACAGGCAAGTATATTTGTATTCATTGTAAGGAAAAACTATCCAATGACTAGACTTCTCTAAATGTGCACTGTGAGTTCCCTATTAGACACATCTGTCTATCCATTTCTCTCTCTCTCTCTCTGTGCCTCCCTGTGTCTTTCTGTCTCTCTGTCTCTCTCTTTCTCTTTCTCTCTCTCCCCGTCTCCATCTATGCATATATACACAAACATACACACACGCCTATATTACATGTAAATATTTTATCATTCATTTTCTAAACTTTTGAATTTCAAATTCTCTCTCTCCCTCCCCTGCCCCTCTTCTATCCTTTGAGAAGGCAAGAAATATATTTATTACACATGTAAAGTAATGCAAAATATTCCCATATTAGCCATGTTATAAAAGCAATCTTCCAAAAAAAAAGTATGCTTTAATAAACTTTCATACTTCATCAGTTCTTTTTCTGGAGATGGAAAGCATTTTTTTTTTTATCATAAGTCCTCTAGAATTGTTGAGATCATTGTAGTGATCAGAGTAGCAAAGCATTTCATCATTGATTACTGTTAAAATGCTATTACTGTGTATACTGTTGACCTAATTTCGCTTTTCATGAATCTTCCCAAGCTATGTTGAAACCATCTTTTGTCATTGCTTACACAAGCACTCCATCACAATCATATACCACCACTTGTCTAGTAATTCTTTAATTGATGGGTATTCCCTCAATTTCCAATATTTTGATGCCACTAAATAGCTGCTACAAATATTTTCATACAAATAGGTCTGTCTTCCCCCTTTTCTTAGATCTCTTTGGGACACAGATCTAGTAGTGATAGTTCTAGGTTTAAAGGTATGCATAGTTTTATAGCTCATTGAATGTAGTTCCAAAATGATCTCCAGAATGGTTGGACTAGCTCATGATTCTACTACTAATGAATGCCTTAGTGTTCCATTTTTTTCTACATCCACTCCAGCATTTGTCATTTTTAATTTCTCTCATGTTAGTCAATTTGGTGGCACCTCAGAGTTGTTTTAATTTTCTTTTCTCTAATAAATAGTGATTAAAAACTTTTTAGGTGACTATTGAAAGCTTTGATTTCTTCTTTTGAAAACTGCCTGTTTGTAAACTTTAACCATTTATAAATTTGAGAACAGCTCTTTTTTATATACATTTAGCTCAGAAGCCTTTATTGAAGAAGCTTATTGCAAAATGTTTTTTCTCCCTTTTTTCTGTTCTGATTTTGCTTATGTTGGGTTAGTTTGTGCAAAAACTTTTTTTTTTTAATTATATATAGTCGAAATTATCCACTTGACTGCTAGTGATCCTCCCTGTGCCTTGTATGGTCATAAATCCTTCCTTTTTCCATAGATCTGACAGGTAAAATTTTCTATGCTCCCCTTATTTGCATAATATATCATCCTCTCTGTCTAAATAGTGTATCCATTTTGACCTTATCTTAGTAAAGGGTATGAAATGTTAGTCTATCCCTTATTTCTTCTAAACTGCTTTCCAGTTTTCCCAGCAATTTTTATGAAATAGTAAATTCAGGATATATGAAGTAAGGAAGTCAGGAGGACCTGAGTTCAAATCCAGCTTAGACACTTAACACAAAACTAGCCTTGTGACATTGGGTAAATCACTTAACCCCAATTGCCTTACCTTCCCCCTCTAGAAAGAAAAAAAAAAGTTCCATTGATTCCTATGTTTTCTAGGGTTTTTAATAGAAATAGATGTTGTATTTTGTCCATTACTTTATTTGAATCTACTGACATTATCATATGATTATGTTGTTGTTATTGATATGGTAAATTATGATTGTAGTTTTTCTAATATTGAACCAGTTCTGTATTCCTACTATATATTTTATCTGGTTATAGTGTATGATCTTTGAAATATATTGCTATAATATCCTTTCTAGTATTTTGTATAAAAAAGTTTGCCTTGGGATGCATTAAAGAAATTGGTTTATAGTATCCTTTACATATTTTTGCTCTCCTTGGTTTGGGTATCAAAATCATATATGTGTCATGAAAGGAATTTAGTAGGAATCCTTTAGTATATTTTCAAGGTTTTTATATGGTATTGGGGTTAACTAATCCCAATTAATTAACACCTTAAAAGCTTGGTAAAATTCACTTGTAAATCCACCTGGTACTGGGATTTTTATTTTTTCCTTAGGGAACTCATTTATGGTCTGGTCAATGTCTTTTTCTAAGTGTTATTCTATTTCCTCTTCTGTTAATCTAAGGAGTTTATTTACTTATTTATTTTTGGTAAATACTTATCCACTTTAGATCATCAGTATTACTGGCACATAATTGGGAAAAATAACTGCTTATAATTGCTTTAATTTATCTTCATTGGTGGTGCATTCACCATTTTCATTTTTGATACTGATAATTTTATTTTCTTCTTTAAAAAATAATTTAACCAATGGTTAACCTACTTTGTTGTATTTTTTTCATAAAGCCAGCTTATAGTTATACTTATTAGTTCAGTTTTTTAAGCTTTCAGTTTTATTAATCTCTCTTTTGAGGTTTAAAGATTTTCATTTTGGTATATAATTGAAAATTTTAATTTGTTCTTTTCCAAGTTTTTTTTTTTTAATTTTTAAGTTGAATACCCAATTCATTCATGTGCCCTTACTCTCTTTTATTGATATATGCATTTAGGCTATAAATTTTCCCTTAAATAATGTTTTGGTTGCATCCCACAAATTTTGGTATGCTATTTCACTCTTGCCGTTCTCTAAAATGAAGTATTAACTGTTTCTGTGATTTGTTCTTTGACTCACTTATTCTTTAAGATAAAATTATTTAGTTTCCAATTAATTTTCATTCTATACTTCCATGGCCTTTTATTGAATGTAATTTATATTAGATTATAGTCTGAAAGGGGTTTACTTTTTTTTTTTTTTTTTTGCATTTGGGTGTTAGGTTTTTATGTCCTAATACGTGGTCATTTTTTGTGAAGGTAACATGTCTAATTGAAAAAAGGTAAACTCCTTTCTATTCTGTTTCAATTTTCTCCAGAGGTCTATGATATCTAAGTTTTTCTAAGATTCTATTCATTTCCTTAAATTTTTTTCTCCTGTCTTTTATGGTTACGTTTATCTAGCACTGAGAGTTAGAAAGTTGATATGCTTCATTAGTAGAGTTTACTTTATATTTCCTCTTTTAATTTGTTTAATTTTTCCTTTAAGAAAGAGGATATTTAGTCTTAATATAATATATGATGCCTTTTAATACAATGTAATTTCCCCACTCATCTCTTTTGATTAGATCTAATTTTGCTTTTGCTCTGTCTGAGATCACGATTGCTACCCGTCTTTTTTCCTACAGTTGAAAAGATTTTGTTGATGAACAAATAAAAGATTCAGTTGATAGATTTTGCTCCAGATCCTTATTTAAATTTCATTCCACTTTAAGTGTGTTTCTTGTAAACATAATATAGTTGGATTCTGGTTTCTAATCTATTCTGCTATTCACTTCATTTTATGAGTGAGTTCATCCCATTCACAATTATGATGAGTAATTGTGCATTTCCCTACATTCTATTTCTTCTGCTTCTCTCTCTCTTTTTAACATCCTGTTGTTCAGTCAGTTTTTCAGTCATGTTCAACTCTTCATGATCTCTTTTGGGGTTTTCTTGGCAAAGATACTCCAGTGTTTTTCCATTTCCTTCTTCAGTTCATTTTACAGATGAGGAAATCAAGGTGAATAGTGTTAAATGATTTGTCCATTGTCACACAGCTTATAGGTGTCTGAGGTCAGATCTGAGCTCACAAAGATAAGTCTTCTGATTCCAGGCCTGTTCCTCTATCCACTGCACCATCTAGCTGCCTCATTTTTTTTTTTT
>CM053585.1:57163460-57183226 GCA_028646515.1 Pseudochirops corinnae
GCCATGCTGTGTTTCTGTACTATAGCTGTTGTACAGCTATTTTTCATTACTACACATTGTCATGCCATACTTCCATTGTTTTCATTTAGAGGACTGGGACAATGCCCTAATGATCTTTTAAGTTCCTTTAGCACTTTATCCCAATGATAGATAATCATTTAATTGGCATTCTTTTAATTTATGAATGAGGGAATGAATGAACATCTCTCAGGAAGGTTGACTTATCAAAACCTTCATTTATTTATTTTAACTGAAGTTCCTGGGAGATAATAGTAACTAAAATATAAACTCAAATTTGGGGAACTAAGAGTTAACAATATCTCAGAAGGTGGCATAGTGGTAGTCATTTTGTATTCTTTGGGGTGTATATAGTCTCTGGATTCATACAAATAAGACCCAATAATAAAAAGAGGTGCAACATAGATATTAGAATGGAAGACTGACATGCAAGTCTATATAGCCTGTGCTGAAAAGATGTCTTCAACACTAAAAAAATGAAAATATGCTTTTTTAAGCTTCCATATTTGTCAGAGACACTGTTTTGGTACAATGATCTCCAACTCTGAAACTTGAAAAAAAAATGAATAAATACCAATTAGTGATATGTTTTCACTAAATTTTCAAGAATTTGCCAAGGCTATTGCCATGTCACTTAATGATGGAGAGTTATACAATCAAGCATGTTCAGGGAAGGCAAGCAAAAAGCTCCCACTGTGAATCTTTCCCCCATTTTAATATTAAAAAGATGAAATACATGGAGGTATTTTATGAGGATAATTGTCACATCTCTTGTACAATGGTATGCCCTTTCTGTTTATATTTCTGGCAGAGACTCCCACTTATAAAGGAGAAAATAAAAACCTTGTTTACTGTTACACATAAAAATAAAGGGCCATCTTTTGCTCAGTATTCATAGGAGTTGACCAAATGGTCCTCATTTTTTACACAAGCAGCTGGTGGCTTATTCCAAGGGCAATATACAATTTCAGTGACTTGCTTAAGAAATTATCAATTGGTTTTTAGGGTTTTCTGTGTTCGCTTTTGTTGTACTACATAAAGATAATTAATATATAAAGTAACATGGGACAATTAGGTGAATGCCTCTTACTGAGGAAGAATGAAGGGAAAAGTACAAAGTGGATGGATGTTATTTAATTGGTTTCCTTACTTTGATTTTTAATCTGTTGAATGGAAAACACAATAGATTAATATAGGACTACATGGAACCTTCTCTTTTTCCCAACTTTTTTTGCTGTCAAAGGAACCACTATCCTCACTGATACCCTGGCTTATAATTTCAGTATCATTCTCAACTTCTCACCCATGTTTACCCCATATCACTTTTCTGCCTTAATAGCTCTATTTTGCTTCCTTCTTCCCCGTCACAAAACCCCAGTAGAGGAAAGAGAATGAGAATGCTCCTCATGTACATCCTGGACTTGTCATCATCTCTCACTCATCTCTGTTATCCAAGCAGTTACCAAGGTCTGTTGATTTTACCTTTGCCACATCTTTCAAATGTGCATCTTTTTCTTCTCTGATTCTGCTACTACTCTAGTATAGACCTTTATCACTCCAATACTGAATTATTGCAATAACTCATCAGCGATGGATCTATCTGCCTTAAGTCTCCTTCCAACTCCAATTCATCCTCCATTCAGCCACCAAATCATTGTCCTAAATTACAGTTTCAACCATATCAGCTTCCTACTCAATAAACTGACTCCTATTGCCTTCAGGATCAAATACAAAATTTTCTGTTTAGCATTCAAAACCCTTCATAACCTACCCCCTCCAACCTTTCCTTTTATTTTTTTATACCTTAAAACCCAGTATGTGCTCTCAATCCAGTGACAGTGGCCTCTTAAACAATTGCACAGATTTCACAAAGCCACTCTATGTCTCAACTCCAGAAATTTTCTCTGGCTGTCCTCTATGCCTAGAATGGTTTCCCTTCTCTGCTCTTCCTGCTGACCTTCCCAATTTCTTTTAAATCCCAACTAAATTATCTTCTTTTAACAGAAACCTTTCCCAACCACTCAATAACAGTGCCTTCCTTCTGTTAAGTATTTTCAGTTTATTCCGTATACAGCTTGCTTTGAATATATTTGTTTGCATAATGTCTCCCCATTGAATATAAGCTCCTTGAGACAAGACTGAGATTATCTTTTGCCTCTTTTTGTATGCCCAGTAGCACTTAGCACAGTCTCTTGTATATAGTACTCACTTAATAAATATTTGTTGGTTGATAAAATAATAAAGGTCATATGTTGACTAGAGGGTATTACTAGCAAATACACACACACTCATATTCATTTGTTAGAAGGGTCTAAGGGAAAAAAAAATAATAAAAGAAGGGCTACGATGCTTCCACAGGTGCTGACAAAAGTCAAATTGGATGAGAGAAATATGTATCAATATGTCCCTACTTGGACTTGAGGTGAATAAATGTACCAAAGGTTTATATCAGGAACTTTTCTATCCTAGATTGCTGGCTGCAAAAGAAGTAAGGGTGATATGAATACTGAGTAGAGATAATGAATGCGATTTGACAAAATCACAAATCACAAATAAGCGCCTATGGACTATGGACGGTGGAATTTTCTAAAAAACAAAAATAGACAAATCCTGACAGCAGCAGCAACAACATTTATTCCTATTTGAAAGTGCCTATCTTTGTGTCTGTTCCTTTTTTGTGTGCTAAACTTTGCTTTACCCTTAGGTCTAACTCTGTACTTCACTTATTCTATGCTATATGGAAGAAAGTGGTCCTAAAACAAGCCTTGAATTCTTATATCTTACAACTCTTAGAAACTTACAAATCAAATCTTACAAAGACTGACTGATTCACTTTCAACATTGAGAAGAAGAGATCCTGCAGACTGTAGACTAAGAATTCAGAGATTAAATGGAATTTAAAGATTATCCAGTTCACCTCTCCTTCATTTTATGAAGAAGCTCATAGAAGTGACATTGTTTGTTGGGGATCATGATCTCAAATTCAAACTGAAATCTTTTGGGTTTGAGCTAGTGCTTATTCTAGTAAATCACATTGAGTCAGGGATGGTACCTCTTTCAGTGTTAAAGGCCTATGATTCTAGGTTCTCTTCCAACTTATAGAAAACAAAGTAATACAAATTGAACAAAGAGTTGGCATCAACTATCAGTCCTTTCTTAACTTGTTGTCAGTCTGCTTTATACTTATATGCTGTATCAAGTTATGGCATCACATATTTGGGGACTCTAACCTAATGGTTCACTCAGGAGAAATCCAAAAAGATATATGTTACATGAAAGCTATAAGGGAAATGTTGGTTTGGGGACATAATGCTGCTGGCCTGATGATTAGTGACACTTTAAAAAATAGTATTGATGAGTTAATTGAAAGTGGGATTGTTTCATAAACTTCATAAATTTCAGTTTCATCATAAGAATGGCTTTCCCTAAAGCATTTCTCAAGATAAAACCAGCTTACATTCTCATTATTTTTTGGCCCATCTTATTAAAGCAAGAAAGCAAATATTATTGAATTGGAAAGGGTGACTGAAAATAAACAGTGCAAAGGCATTTCTTTCTCCAGATGTTTTTGAAACACAGCTTTCTCCCATGTTTTTCTCTAGAGTGTTTTTGAGAATGCTGGGTTTTAAGTCAACAAATATCTGGCATAAATTAAAAAAAAAATAAACAGGCTGAAATAAATCTCTGGTATAAACTGATCAAAATAATAAGTGATCTCAGTGCTGCAATGTGGGGCAGCAGGAAGCCAAATATATGTATACAATACTTCTCACAGATGTCTTTTTTTTCCCTTTTCTTCTTGTCATTGTGTTTACAATCTCAGACCAACATTAAAACTATTTCTATTAAAGTAAGATAAAGAATAATTTCTGAAAACCTTTTCTATTTAAACATATACATAGAGCTGTGATATCATACTCTTCTCAATCTCCAACCTGAGGGGATTTGTGAGTAAAACCTCGCAGGCACAATTAACTCTGTAACATTCTAATCTTAGACTTCAATCCATGATGTCCTTCTGAAGTTCATCCTAATCTTCTCTCTGACTTTCAATTTTCCACTGTGGAATAAAAATCAGAACTCCCCTTGCTTTTTTCCAACACATCCTGCCAATTATAGGAGCAAGCTCAGTAGATAATTGATTGCATTTTGACCTTTGAGAACTAATTTGGGTGATAAAATGGCTGCCCATTAAGGGATCAAGCCTAAACAATCCTTGTATAAAAGTTTCATTAACTCTTGTATTTCACAAAGTCCAAAAACTCTTCCTTGTAATTACTGGGGACATGTTTTTGCCTCTTGATGTTGTAGCTTTATTTTTTTATGTTGCATTCATTTAACCAATTTTAAAGTAAAATACAAGATAACAAATAAAGGAGGAAGATTCTGAGCCATAAAATAAAATAATATGTTGGATCTGTCCAAAGGCCTTTGAATGTGAGGCAAGAAATAATCCCCAATTTTCTCTTATGTTCAAATATAATTTGTAGTTGATAAGGTCATGATCTATGGGTCTCTTGAGCTAAGGAATGGCATTTATAAAGTGACAATGAGACTGGATCTATATAAACAAAACAATTTGAAAAGAATACATTAAATTTCATCTATACTAAATGAGATAGAGAGAGAGAGAGAGAGAGAGAGAGAAGAGTTGTGGAATCTCAAGACTTCATAGTGAGCTCAACTCCCATTTCTGGCAAGATTTCTAGGCAAATTTATAAAATGATGATCTGTACTCATTTGGAAAGGTAACTATAGGTTCCTAGAAGCCACCCTGACTTCTTCAAGAATAGGTCATGCAACAATAAATTCACTTCCTTTTTGACTGGGTATCTAATTTCACAGATCACAGGAATGTTTGAGACTTAGGCAGAGTATACCTAGAAGCACTGTTAAACAAATTTTCTTATGCTGTGCTTGTGGATACAATGAAGTGATGCTTGCTAGGTGATAGTAAATTGGGTAAATTGTGAAATGATTGTATTACCAGAACCCAAAAATAGTTATTAATGGCTTGCCAATGTCAACCTAGAGGAAATAATCTAGTATAGAGCCCCAGGGATCTTGACTTGGCCCTGCACTGTTCAACATTTTTTGTCAGTGACTTGAATAAAGACAGAGATGACATGCTTGTCAATTTTACCAATGACATGAAGCTTAGAGGGAAAGCTCACATTCTGAATGACAGAGCCAACATCCACAAAAGATCTTGACAGGTTAGAAGAGTAAATGAATTACATAAGATAAAATTAATTGGATAAATATAAATTTCTACAAGGTTTCTAAAGTAATTTCACAAATGTAGGATGGGGGAGGTATGGCTAGAAAACAATTTATTAAAAAATGTGGATTTTTTAATGTAACACTAGCTTGAAAAGAATCAGCAATATAACATGGCAACCAAAAATGTTAATTCTATTCTAAGCTTCAGTGAGAAGCCGAATTCAGAAGAAAGATCATTATATTTGAGCTAAAACACTAGGTACTATAGGAAGGGTATTAATAACCTGGAGAGCATCCAGATGAGAGAAACGAGAAGAGTGAAAGTATAAAATATCCTACTGTACCATACTTGATTGAAGGAACTTGTTTATTCAGGAGACTAGGGTGGAGGAAAGATTTGACAGTCTTCATACTGAAGAGTGATTAGACTTGATTTCCTTTGCTCTAGAGGTCAAAAGTAGGAAAAAATGGGCAGAAATCACAGAGAAGCAAATACATCTTAGTTTAAATGTGTCAGAGGAATTGGATATTTGGAGTTTATGCTTATCTGAACCAATGTGGAAGGGGGTGGAGAGCTTGCTTCTGTGATGACCAATATGACATGCAATTGAAGTGATTTGAAGAAATATTGAAGCATGTGTAGCTATTCTATAACTGGTTCTGTTATGCTAAACTTATGATTAGAAGAAGGCATTTCAACAGGGTACCTAGACAGATCTTGGGGCAATAACTCCAAAAGGCAGTATCTAATGAGCGATTTGTCTATCTTTCTTTTTGGTGGATCTCTATACTTAGTTTGACTCCTTTATTTAAAGTATCTGGTGAGATACAATGATGTAAGGAGAGAGAACTTGGACCTCCTCTTCTCTGAAGTTAATATATGGTCTATGAAAAAAAGTCTTAATTTTTTGCCCCAACTTTGAATCTTTTATTTTAGGTCAAATAGATTAATGAGTTTATGAACTTGTGAGTTTAGAAATGTCAGTAGAGCAAACTCTTAGGAACCACCCAAAGTCTGGAATTCCAAGAGCCAAGTCCATCTAGATATTGGAGCATCAAAGATCCAGGAAACAAACAGGGACCTTTTCAATCAAACTCAACAGTTCCAGAAACAAGGATTCATCTGGTCTGACGGTCATGCCATAACTGATGGGATCCATGTTTTGCTGAAATTATTCTAAGTCAGATCCCATTTTCTTCAGAGTCAGAAGCGATATAGGGGAAAATATAGCCCTGAGGTTGGTTGGGGGAGATGTTTGTACTTTTGTTATTGCATATCTTGAAAGAAATTATTCCTTAGTAAAAGTTTTTAATGTTGTTAAGTTGTTAAATGAAATTGGGACTCTAGTCACAGTATACAAAAACTGAAGGAAAGCAAAACTGGTCAGGGAATTGGAGAAATATTAGGAAGAGGCACCCTAAGTTCCTTGATGTACTTTGAGAGACTTGAAAGGGAATTGTAGCTCTCTTTGAACTGTGAGAACAAATCAGAACTCTAGGAGATCAAATTAGAATGATTAATTAGATTTTCCAAAAATGTAATTTGCTCCCTTACTAGAGGATTTTAAAGCTGTGTGTGTGGCGGGGAAGAGGAAATGCATAACTGGTAACCTGTCAGTTTTGGGATAAAGAAAAATCTTGTCAATTCATGAACTGAACTAGATAACCTTAACAAGGAAACTGAAGTCCAGGAAGACAAACTTACCTGACCAAGACAAACAGCCAATTAAAGGCAGGAATAAGACTGGAATCATACTTGATATCTGAGGTCCCTTCTAACTTTGAGATTCCATAGTTCTGTTTTTTTTTTTTTACAATTTTTGTTTTCTGAGGTTAGGGTTGTATCTTCCATTTGGTTTTCAAAGCTTCTTATAACTTGCCCCCTTGCTCTCTTTCCGGTTTTCTTATGCCTTATTCCACAACATGTGTTCTACAATCCAGTGACACTAGCTTCCCTGCTGTTTCTTATGCAAGATACTCCATCTCCAGACTCCCTATTTCCCACAAACTGTCTCTTATGCCTGGAATTTTCTCTCTCTTCCTTCTTTCTCATTTGTTTTTCATCCTGACTTCTCTGAATTCCCTTGATTCCTTTAATTATCTTGCAAAGTTCTACATATTAGAGGTGAAAAAAATAAAAACTTTCCTGGCTCTCCTTCATGTTAATGTCTTCCCTCTGAGTTTACTTCTAATTTGTCCTGTATGTACATCTTGTTTGTCCAAAGTTGTTTGTATGATGTCTCCCCAGGGAGGTGATACCAATTATTTAACAACTAGGTTCTCTGGGAATAAAAATTAAATATACCCACACACTTTGGAATTTAATATGCATTATTAATGCTTTCTTAAGTCTAAACAATCAACAAAACAGTAAACTATGCTTTGATACAACTAATTTATGAGTTATAAACATTCAAATGTAAACAACGGAAAAGTTAGAGCTGGCTCTAGCATATCCCCATATCTGTCCAATAAATATGAGGACCTTGAGAATTTGGATTCTTTTTGCTTTTCTTTATATGTCTGGCACTTAGCACACTCCTGGCCCATACTAGATACTTAATAAATGCGTGTTGACTTCACTTGATTCATAGCAGATTCCACAGTTGACCCTTACTTAAAGTCTTCTTTGCTTTAATTTCAAGGCAATCTTACCAATTATCATCAATTGGCTATATCCCTTCTAAGCTCAAAAGAAATTAGAAATTGACCAAAAATCATAAGATCTGGAATGCAAGTTTTTAAAAAAGAGAATATTGCCCTCTACCAAATGAAAGGACCTCATTGTTTCAGTCCTTGACATTTTATTGTGGCATGAAGTTGTCTTGTGTTCCTGAAGACTGTCAGCCAACTTCTGGCTGTTATCTGAGTACTAGCCTAGCTAAGAGCAGAGAATCTAATTAAGAAACATGGAGTAGGCTATAGAGTACTGAATTATTTTGGCCACAAAAACTCCCAAAGACCAATTGCAAAACCATAAGAAGGATTGCAATGCATATTCCAAGAGGGATTAACCATGACTTTGAAATCTCACATCCTGTAGTTTTTTGATGTAGGAAATGAGTGTAAAGTTACATAAACATCTTCAGGGCATCCTTTTAGGCCCAGATTAAAAATCACTTCCTTCAAGAGTCTTTCCTTGATTGATCCTACACCAATCCTTTATTTTATATCCACCCAATAATAATATATTCAGTTTTACACTGTCACAGTTTTACATATGTTAAGTATGTTATTTTACATGAATTAATTTTCAAATTAAGCAGCTCATATCTATGTAAAACTTGAAACATGCATATTATCTCATTTGATTTTCATAATAGCCCTTCAAGATAGATAATAGTAGCTGTTCACATTCAATGACACTAGTAGCATCCTTGCTTTTCCTGACAAGAGATAGTCTCTTGACTTCAAGCTCTTGTTCTTCCTCCTCCCCAGCCTCCTTCCCCAAATACTCTCTCTCCTTGTCTCTGATTTCTGAATTCCCTCTATTCCTTTAAAGCTATTCTAAGACCTAAGAGGTCTTTCCTGCTCCCTTCACTCAGTACTTTCCCTCAGATTACCTGTAATTGGTCCTATATCTCTCTTTTATGTATGTAACTGTGTTCATGACGTCTCAGTCAATAAGCATTTATCAAATACTTCCTATGAGTCAGGCACTATACCAACTGCTATATCTATAAAGAAAGGCAAATCCAGTTTGTGCCCTCAGGCACAAAAATATATTTTTCTGGGGAAGACAATATGTAAACAAGGTAGACACAAGATAGATACAAGTTAGATAAAAGGTAAACAGAGGCAAAGAACTAGCATTGAGGGAAACTGGGAATGGTTTCTTACAGAAAGTGAGATTTTTTAGCTGGGCTCTGAAGCAAGTCAGGAAGAAGAGGTTCAAAGGGAAAGCATTCCAGGTAAGGAGAAGAAAAAATGCAAATGTCCAGGAGTTGGGAGACTGAGTATGTCCCCCATTAGAACATTAGCTCCTTTAGGGCACAGACTGATTTTGCTTTTCCTTGTATCTTGTGTTTGGTGCAATGTCTAGATTATGAGTACTATAAATAGAGCTTCTTGTGATTATTAAGTCATACAGTTCTTTAAAGTTTACAAAGTGATTTCTTCACAGAAAACCTATGAGGTTAGTAGTTCAAGTTTTAAACTCTTTTTTTTAAGCTCTTCTATGAATTTTTTTTTTGGGGGGAGGCAGGTAACCATTTGATGTTACTCTTTGGGGTAGGTGAGGGTTTCTTTGTTTCAATATCCTCCTCTAAAGATGAACCCCTGTCTTTTCTATGTCCATAACTTTCTTTGTTTGGATTCTTTCTCCTTTGCCTGTGCATTTTTTTTTTTTTTGGTAATAGCTAAATTTTTGTAATCACCTCTAGCCCTGGAGTATGGGAGATGGTGGCTCTTCACCAGATTTTCTGTTCCTCCCTCTACTTTTGAACCAAATCCAAACCTCCAACCTCCTGTAAGTACCCACCACTAGGGCTTTTCTGCCCCACTGCCTCTGCATTCACCAGGTATGTGCTGTTTCCTTCTCACCCCCACTGTTCTTTGCAGCACAGCTGGGTAGCAGAGGTTCCTTCTATCTTCCCAAGCTCTGATGCCCAATTCCCCTCACTATCTTGGAGGTAAAAGCTCCTGTGGCTGGGGCCAAGGAACCCTTTCCCCCCAAACCAACTAACCCCAGAGTTTGCCATTTGTTTAGGGGACCTAGCCTGGACCTTACCCTTCCTGAGGGATCAAATCTCATCCTGATTTTGTTCCGATCTTCTCATTGTCGCAGGTAGACCTCTGTTGTCCCCCTTATTTTTATTTATTTTTACCCACACTTTGTTCACCCTAAGGCTGCTCTTTTAACTCTTTTGTGGGGGAAAATCTTGAGAGCTTGCAGTTTTATGACCTACTCTGCTATCTTCCTAGAATCCTCTCCTACTTGAAGTTTTATTATCACCATTTTATAGTACAGGAAATTAAGGTATAAAGAAGGCACATCACTTCTCCAAGTCCACTTGGGCTTTTAGCAAAGATCTTGAACTTACCTAAACATTGTCTATCTCTAGATCCAGGGCTTTTTATATTATAACAAACTGCCTCTTGAAAAATTGCTATGTCTGTGCATGTATATTTTCTTTCTATAAATGAAATGCAAGTTCTTCATCACCAGAGGAATTCACTCCTTATGGATTCTCCCATAATTGCTAGTATATTACTAGGCACAGAACAAATGTTCATTCACCATGTTAACTCGATGACAGAGGTGAGGGCCTTGCTATGCAGAACACAGTGCTAATATAGGGCATGTAACAGCTTCAGTAAGTATCAAATATGTCTTTGTTTATAACTCTCTCTATATGAATTTCCACCATTTTGAATAAAGATTTCAGCTTTATTAAAAACAAACAGCAATTGGAATTGAGCAATTTGATGTAGATGACCAGCCAGTTCAAGCTAAACTCTTGGCATTTGATCCAGGGGCCATGTGGAAAAGGAATTATTCTTCTTGACCCCTGGAGGACAAAACCAGGGTGGATATCACTGAAGCAAATTTAAGCTCGACATGAGGGGAAGGGAAAGCCTTCCAAGTAACAGTAACCTTCCTAGAGTAGAATGACTTTCCAGGTGGTAGTAGATTTATCCTCATTACAAGTCATTAAAAAAGGCTGATTGACCATTGTAACCTAGATTGTAGCCTGGAGGAATATAGAGAGAAACCACCAGTTACCCTCCCAAAAGTTCTTTCTCAGCAAAACTTAGGAATAGTACTTCTTTGAATCCCCAATTGTTTTGGACAGGTGTCAGAGTGTAGATTCCCCCCACCTTTTTTTACTGATATACGATCTGCCTTTTTCTGTACCTTCTACAAATTGGTTCTTTCATTCTATCCTAGCGCCAATGAGGGTAAGTTAAATCTATCATATACTTGATTGAATCATTTGAAAAAAACTAGTTCTGGTTAGTCTTCACTATTCCACATCTCCAGTTCTTCCCTGAAATACATGAGACACCAAATTTCACCAGTGGCTGAATTTTGTATGGCATAGATTCTGAAATGTTAGAGTAAATGGATCTTTTCAATAAACCATCACAGTACTCTAATTTTAAATTGATCATATCCTTACTATATGCATCATAGTATTCTTCCCTCTTCCTAATACCTCCTTTCTATCTCTTGCTAGGATAACAGTCCTTAGCATGCCTATTTTTACCCAGATAATTAAATAATCAAATTAAAAACTAGCAAAAGAAAAAAAAAGAGAGAATGTAAAAAGCATTTTTTTTTCTTTTCTCACATGTGGCTTTCCTAATAGCAACTGGGTCCTTGGAGTTGCCTAGAGTTCCCCCTAATCTTCAAGTGTAAGCAAAATTTCTAGTAAAAATTGCTCCAATGGATATATTTAGTACATAAGTACACCCTAAATGTCCACCAGTTAATCTCTTGCTAACGTGTAGAATGATCTATGTTTAGTTTAAGTTGTCTTGATTCTGAGAGATGGACATTTCCAGCCTTGGTAGTCCACATGGAATATCAAGTTTACAAAATTCTGAACTAGATATCCAGTTGAAACTTAAATTCGATGTATCCAGAAATGAACTATTATCTTTCACCCTACCCCTGACCAGTAGCTTCTCTATTACTATAAAGAGTACCACTGTCATTCCAGACCCTGAGTCTGGTAACATACATTTCATTCTGGATTATTCACTATCTCCCACACTCCATATGCAATCATTTGCCAAGCACTCTGAAACATATCTTGAATATTCTTCTTCTCATTGACATTATCACCACTCTGGTTCAGATCTTCATCATCTCATTCCTAAATTATTACAATAGCCTACTAGTGTGTTTGCCTATCACAAGTCTCTCCCAACTCCAATCTATCTTCCATTCAGTCACCAGCTATCTAGATTTTGTTTTTCTTTTACCCTAAAACACATAGGACACCCAGTTTCACCAGTGGATCACCATAAAGGCATGGGAAATTCAATATGTAGGTCCAAAATCATCTGATTATTAGATAAGAAAATTAATTGAAAAAAAAAAAATCTAAAATCAGATGTTCCTGAACAATTTCTAGGGCTTCTAATTTTCAGACCTAATAATGTCCCTGTCCCCCACCACATGCTAATGCTAGTAGCTCTCTGTTGCCTCCAGGATCAAATACGAAATGTTCTTTGGCATTCAAAATCCTTCACAACCTAGCAATCTCTTTCTGTTCTAGCCTTTTTCACAGTGTATTCCCAACATGTACTTTGAGCTACAGTGACACTGACTTTTCCTCCTTGTTCCACAACCAACAATGCACTACATCTCTCAGCTCTAGGCAATTTCTCTGACTGTTCCTGATGCCTAAAATGCTCTCCCTCTTCAACTCCACTTATTGACTCTTCTGGTGACCTTTAAGACTCAACTAAAGTCCCATCTTTTCCAAGAAGCCTTTTCCAACTCCTCCTAATTTTAGTTAGTTCCTTCCTTCTGTTGATTACTTCTATTTATCTTGTATATAGCTTGACTGTCTACATATGTTTTCATGTTGTCTTCCATCCTACATTTATGTTCCTTGAGTGCACAGTATATCTTTTTACCTCTTTTTGTAACCCCAGTATATAACACAGTGTTCGATAAACAGTAAACACTTAATATATGTTGATTGATTGATTGAGATCATTGTCCTGACTAGGTTCAGGCAAGGAAACACAAAGCAGAAGAGACAACTACAGATCTAAGTTTCAGTCAGAGACAGAGCTAGAGAAATAAATATACAGAGAGAGACAATAGAGAAATAGAGTGAAAAAGACCGGATAAATACAGAGACACAGAAACAAAAACAGAGAGAGAGAGGCAGTGGAATCATGGAAATGAAGGGAGTCAGGAGATAGAGTTTCTTGAGTGAGGAACATGTAGGAGGCTAGTTTCACGATAGTGCAGAGTACATGGAAGGGAAAAAAATGTTAGATTTTAGAAGGGTAGGAAGATGTAAGGATATGAATGGCTTTAAGATTCAAATAAAGGATTCTATGTTTGATCCAGAAAGTACTAGGGCATCAGTGGAGTTTATCAATAGAGGAATGGCAAGATCAGACCTGCCAAAGGAAAAATCATTTTGAGAGCTTATTGGAGGGTGAACTGGAGTGGGATGATACAAGTTAGCCAGACCAACTAGCAGCCTAATGCAATAGTTTAGGTATGAGGCAATAAAAGTCTACACCAGGGTGATGGCTATGGCAGAGAAGAAATGTTACAAAGGTTGAAATGTCATTTCCCTTGCACTTAACCCTTTTTGGAGAAGTTGTACAGGTGAGTCATATGTCAATGAGAGGACTGAATCTCTTCAAAGTTTCCATCTAACATTAAAATTCTATCAGTCTATAGAAACAACTTGGAGTAGTTGGGGGGCAGGAGGAGATAACTGAATTTGGAGTCAGAAAAGATGGATTTGAAATCTAGTTCTTTTCTTTAACTACCTGTATGACCTTAAACAAGTAACTTTTTCTGGGTATTAGTTTTCTCATCTACAATATGAGGTTGCTTAGTTTTGATGATGTTAGTCCTACGATCTTAATGACTGAATGTTGATTCTTACATTAAATGCTTTGTTTTCTCTTGGAGAGCTACACTGAAAAAAGTTTTCTGTTTTTTAGACCTTGCAGAATTATACCCTTATATCTTCTGACAACCTATCCCAGTGACCTATCATCTATCCTTAATCTTCTACATACATAGAAGAAGATATGTATAGTAAAGCTCACTCCTCCTACTCCCCTCCCTGCTCCAACATGTATGAACAGATGTACATTCCCAAATCACAGCTGCTTATCAGAATAAAGAGTTCTTCTGGATGGGGAGATCTTTGACTGGCTGTTGAAATTCATTTGCACAAGGACATAAACCAAACAAGGTTCCTGTATACAGTGGCATATCCACAATATTGCTTCTCCCAGTTTTATTTTTATTACAGTAAACATCTCTTAATTTGATTTTTTCCACAAATTTGAGAGTTCTTGGAAATTGAAATTATACTGCTTCAATACATTGTTTTAGAATTTCTTACTAACCAGCTCTTTCTTTCCAACTACCCACAGATGATTAATTATTAAAGTTTATAGAGCTCTGAATCTAAAGACATCATAGTTATTTCCCAAAGTTAATTTAAACACAACTAAATAGTATGGTATATAATTCCCACACATAATGTACAAAGAGTTGAAGAGGCTTTCACAAGTTCTTTAGAGAACTGTCTAAAGTTCTGAACTGAAGGGTATGAAGACTTTGCCATAGAAGGAATTAGGGGTATTTAGCATAGACCATGGCAAATAGTAGGAACTTAATAAATTATTATTAACAAGTTGAGAAGTAAGGAACAGATTGGAATGTTTTGACCAATACTTGAAGGCTTGTCATATGGAAGAAAGAGTATACTTGTTCTACTTGGCTCTAGAGGGAACAATGAAGAGTGACAAGGAACAATTTTGGAAAGATGAATTTAGCTTAGATGTAACAATTAAAGCTTTCCAAACATAGAATGGACTGTTTTAGTAGGTAATGATTTCTCAGTCTCTGGTGGTCTTCAAGTAGAGGTAGTTAGATAATTGTCAAGGATGAAATTATCCATGCTTTAGGTCAGCTTTAGATTAGATGGTCTTTGAAATCCTGTCTAAATCCACAATGCTACAATTCTATGCCTTATACAGGGTGCTCCAACAATCTTATTGTGGAATTTTAATCCATTAAAAGCTTAAAGGAGACCTTATCCTCTTCCTCTGAATTGAGGGAACTTTAACCTATTAAAACTCCACACAAAGATTTTGGTGTCAATCACCCAATCAACAAATATATTTAAGCCTTCCTAAGCTCAAGTTTTAGGGCCCAGATAGGTTGAACTAACAAAGGATGTACACTAGAGCTACAATATGATTTCAATATACTTACCTTTTCCAGGCAATAAAGGCAATTTACAAAATGACCAGTAGACATATGTTGAGAAGAAAATTATTATTTTCAAGGCCCAGGTTTGTTCATTTTGGGGACAGAGACATAATAATAAATATATGTATTATTTATTTTCTCTGATGGGCATATGAATAATAATAGTTCGTATTTATGAATGCTTTACTATGTTATCTAGTGCTTTCTTAAGATTAACTTTGAGGTAGTTCAAGTGAGAATGATTATCACCAGTTTAACAGATTAAAAAAACAGGATCAGAAAAGTCATTTTGCCCTCATATTTATATTCTGCTTTTTAGTTTCCAATGTATTTTTCCCCACAATAGCCATCTGAGCTGCAGGTAGTGCAAGTATCATTTTACAAATGAGAAAATCAGATGTTACAGTTCATAGAACACTGAGTATGGAGTAAGGAAGTACTGAGTTCAAATCCATTCTGACACACAATCTGACACAAATTATTTCATCTTTATGGCCTCAGATTTCTCAGTTGTGAAATGGGGGTAATAATAGTACCTTTACCCAGGATAATTGTGAGGATCACATGAGTTAATACTTTTAAAGCCTTTAGCACAGTGCCTGGCTCATAATGGGTATTTGATATGTGGTCATGTGACTCAAAAGTTGATTTGTATGGAACTGTAGCCTCCTTGGTAGAAATCAATGCATGAGGTGTGGGGCAGAGTTGATGCAAGCAGGAAAAAGAGAGATCTGCTCTCTTCAGCCTGCTTGGATTCTATAGTCTCTTTGGGCATGTCTGTCTTTCCAGCTTTGACAGAGAAGATGGGCAGTGCCAATCCCACTTCAGGTGGCTGAAGGGAGAAAAATACAATAGGAAGAAACCAACATGAGAGGAAATGGCAAAGTCCATCTTATCACAATCCTCAGGATCTTATGCTAAAGACTTTGAGGAGTTTCCCATTTTGGTTGAAGTTAGGAAGTATCTCTCAGGTAAGTTGAGTTACCTCACTCCCAATAAGAAGGAACTTTTACTTTATATATTATATGGCATATCATCTCCTATGTATTAGTTCTCTGATTTCTGTTTTGTTATTTATTACCTTAAAAAAATGAGTTTCTTCACTATTTGCTACAGGTATTCATTGTGAAATTGATATTTGGCTGGAAGTCAAGTCTTGAATATAAAGATTGGGGTCTTCCGTTCGGTTTTTAAGAGTGGTAATCAGGAACCTATAAACTACATCCCAGTGACTAACAATATTTAAGGAAGCAGGTAGATATAATTATAACTCCATGCCCCATCTTTCTTAGAAAAGTAGAGCAACTAGTTGGCCTTTGGCCCCTACTTCCTACTTCTCCTCCTAGCAGGAATTATAGCCTTCCAGGGAAAAGGGTGGGGGGAGATGCTACAGATACCTATTATTGCCTTCCTCCTCACCATAATCAACACCAAATGAAACATGTTAGGGACAACCTTGTTATGCTTCTTATCTCCCTGCTTCCTCTACTCTGTTCCTAACTAACACTACGCAAGTTACATAGCATCTTTGGATATCAGTTTTCTCATTGGGAGTACCTTGGAGTTGACTAGATCTTATCTAGTTTCATTTCCAGTATAAATCTAAGATCCTAAAAGGCATCAAAAGAATTATTCACAGAGGAGGATTATGACTTTAGAAAGCACTAAGTACTACATATTCTGGAGTAATGTTATTACCAAATTACATTGCACTTTAATAATTAAAATAAATATGAATAGGAAGGGCCTGGAAAGGCATGGAGAAGATATGATTTGCCCTGGATTTCAAAAGATCAATAGGGTATGGAAAAGCAGAAAGTAGGGAAACCAATGACTTTAGATGAGTTTTGATTTCCCTTCCTTGCTTCCTATTAAAAATTGTTCCTCTAAATGGAAAAACAAAACAAAACAAAACATTTCAAGGACTGTGGGGAGACGGGAACATTTATAATGTGCAAAGATTCTTATTTTTAAGTTTGAACAAAGAATACAAATAATTTTGATTCTTACAAATGACAATGACCACTTTTACTTACAAACCTTTATTTAAAAATTGCTCATATTAATGTCCAGCTGTAGAAACTATTTTTCATTTTTTGTCTCCTCTTTCATAGTCTCATAAAAGTTAAGATTATTCTTATACTGTATTTTGAACACATTCAGTTGTAAGCACAGATCATTTAAAAGAAGACATTCTGCAAAATATCTGGAATAGGGAAAAGACTCACTTGATTGTCTTTTAAAGAAAGATTTTCTCCCTTCACTGTCAAAAAATAGTTTGTCCTTGTCCCATTCTGCTATAGTGCATTAGCTTTCAGTGGTGGTTGCTTATCAATATAGACAAAGCAGTCAACTTAATTGAATTTGAAAAGAACGAAAATTGTACTAACTTACCAAAATGCATGTGGTAGCTTTTTAAAGAATAAACAAAATAGCGGGAATTGGCTTTATTGCATCTCCTTTCCCACTTATGATCCTGAACTATAAAAGGTGCAATGTAATTAAAAATAGAAGTCAATAAATCTTAGCCTAAATACACATGGCATAATAGCACGATAATGAATTTCAAATCTGAAACTCTCACAGTTACCCACTCTGAATTTAATTTATGGAAAAGTCCTAAAAAATAGAGCGCTACCCTGGAATTCAGTGCCTTCCTCTCTAGGAATAGACCATTTTTATCAATAGTTTTCATTGTAAAACAATGGGGTGAAACGGGAGAAATGGAGTTGACAATGGCATTAAGCAGATAACATTTTTCTTCCTTTTTGTTTGACTTCCTCTTTGACCTGTACTCTCCTTGGTGGAGCTATGCCCAAAGAGCTGATCCTAGAATCAGTAAGACCTAGATTTAAATCCGGCCTTAAACACTAGCTATGTGACCCTGGGTAAGTCACTTAATCATTGCTTGCCTCAGTTTCCTCAAATGTAAAATGGGAATAATAATAGAACTCTCTTCCTAGAGTCATTGTGAGAATCAGATGAAAATATTTGTAAAGTTCTTAGCCCAGTGCCTGGCACACTTAAATGCTTATTCACTTACTCATTTGATGAAGACAGCTGAACTCATTTTCAATATGCAGAGCAGTCATATCTTTTGGGAGTCATTTTAAAGGAGCAAGACCCTGAAAGTCAAGATAAAGCCAGAGCTGAGGATTCCATTGAAGTTTAAGGTAAAGTTGTAGCCCGGTGATCAGGCAGACTCATAGAAATGAGACTCTATGCAGTTCTCAAACTCAGTGCAAGTCACGTATTAAAAACCAGACCAGACAGAAACCAGAGCAATAAAAACACGGAAGCATGAAACAATTCAATTCCATTTAATTCAGCTGGCAAGATGTGTCTTAGAGCCCTTTTCAGGCTTATACTAGCAACATCTGTAGATAAAAGATGCCAGGAGCCTATAGGTAACCAAAGAGACAATGGCCTTGGCTTTGTCCAAGCTTAGTCATATCTATGTACTTTTGTCTTTTTTCTCCTTATCAAACATCAGTGTGGGAGAATGCACGATCCTTAGTAAGAAAATGGGGTAATTCCATGCTGCAGAGTTACCTAGTAGATACTTGGCAAAGAGTTTTTAATCTAATCTTCACAGTTTAAATTTCAGAGTACTAGGGAATACTCAAGGTGAGCTAAAGTGGGGCTGTTCCTAGAGACCCTGAAACCAAGGACCAGGAAGTTTAGTCCAAAGTAATGATTAAGCCTGAAGGCTTTAGACAGCTGGGAGCTCTTTGATCTAAAAAGCTTGATGCCTGGGGCTTAGAATTTCCTGCTGGGGAAATAAAAGCCTTTTTAACAGAGACTGAGAAAACAAGAGAACAGGAGGGGAGGCTTTTTGCTGGTCCTAGTAAAAGTTTCTTGTCTTTTATTTAAAAAGGGAGGTATGGGGGTGGGGGGAGAAGCTTGTGAGCTTTAACTTAAAAGAATATGTCAGGTATTACTCATCCCATGAGAAAGAGGTAGCCAAGGATTTCAACTGAAGCAGAAGTTGGAGGCAAAAGAGAAGAGTAAGCTAAGCAGGGTACATCTAAGCATCACTAGCTAAGCTATGCTTGTCTGAGTAATATAGAGTGGAGATTGTGGCCGCAGGAGTGGCATCAAATAACAACGTGTGCACAGCAGAGAAGTGTCCATGGGGATATTCTCTAGCAGAACAGCATTCAGAAGCAACTATAAGATTAAGGGGGAATGAGACCAGTCAAAAAAAATAAAGGTTCATGGGAGAAACACAATGATATTGATGCGGGATAGGTTTTGGGGGGATTTCTAATGAGAAATCCTTTCTAGTTTCACGTCTAAAAAGAATTACAAGCTCAGATGTCTTTTAGTAGATTTACAAAAGTTTATTGATTCACAGGACCAAAAAGGGGTAGGGTGAGGAAACCTGGCTAGGAAAAGCTCTTAAGGGGCAAGGGGGGGGGGAGGGTCAGAGAAAGTTTGGAAGTGGGACGCTCTACAGCGGGCAGATGGCCTACTAGAATGCCTACTTGACCTGCCAGAAAAGGCAAGAACTACAAAGGCCCATCTGCTGCGGAAGTTCTAAGGGCCAGAGAGGCATTTTTAAGGATACAAAGCTGTCAATCATAAGTTCATT
>CM053585.1:57183726-57199460 GCA_028646515.1 Pseudochirops corinnae
TCAGAATTCCCAGGTCAAGAAAAAAATACAGCAAGCAGTCAGAAAGAAACAATTTAATTATTGTGGAAACACAATCAGTATAACACAAGACCTAGAAGCTTCTGCATTAAGGGATTGAAGGGTTTGGAATTTGATATTCCAGATGTCAAAAGAGCTAGGATTAAAACCAAGAATCACCTACCCAGCAAAACTGAATATAATGCTACAGGGAAAAAATATGGTCATTCAATGAAATAGAGGTCTTTCAAGCATTCTTGATGAAAAAACCTGAGCTGAGCAGAAAATTTAACTTTCAAATACAAGCAGCAAGAGAAGCATGAGAAGGTAAACAAGAAAAATAAATCATAAGGAACTTATTAAACGTGAACTATTTACATTCCTACATGGAAATATGGTAATTGTAACTCAGAAGACTTTTCTCAGTATGAGGACAGATGAAGGGACTATATGTGTGTGTGTGTGTGTGTGTGTGTGAGTGTGTATGTGTATAAATATATATATATATACATATATACATATATACACACATATATACATGTATAAGCACACATCTATATATATGTATGTATAGGAAAATGTATGTGTGTATAAATATATATGTAAGTGTAGGCATTTGTATGTTCATGTATATGTAGGCAGAGGGCACAGGATAAGTTGAATATGAAGGGCTGATATCTAAAAAATAAAATTAAGAGGTGAGAGAGGAATTTATTGGGAGAAGAAGAAAGGGAGAAATAGATAAGGGTAAATTATCTCATATAAAAGAGGCAAGAGAAAGCTCTTCCAATGGAGGGGAAGTGCAGGAAGGTGAAAGGAAATGGAACAACCTGATTTTCATTGAATTTGGCCTGAGGAGGGAATAACATACACACTCATTTGGGTATCTTACCCTATAAGAAAATAGGAGTGTTGGAGAAAAGAGGGGGGAGGATAGAAGGGAGGGCAGATTGGGGAAGAGAATAGTTAGAAGCAAACATTTTTGAAAAACGATAAGGTCAAAGGAGAAAATAGAATAAGTGGAGTACAGGATAGGATAGAGGAAAATATAGTTAGTCTTTCATAATGTAACTACTATGGAAATGGTTTGGGTAACTACACATGTACAATCTTTATTGAAGTGCTTATATTCCCAGTGGGTGTGGCTGAGGAGGGAAGAAGAAGAAAAAAAAATCTGGAACTCAAAATTTTAAAAACAAATGTTTAAAAATTTGCTTTTTACATGCATCTGGGAAATAAGATATATAGATACTGGGGTATAGAAACCCATCTTGCCCTACTAGAAAGTAAGGAGCGGTTAAAGGGGAAGGATACAAAAGAGAACAGATTGAGTGAAGGGGTATTCAGTAGGCTTGCTATTTTGAGGTGGGGATATGGAAAGACAGGGAGAAAAAAATTGTTATCCAAAATCTTGTGGAAATGAATATTGAAAACTAAAAATTTTTCTTAAAATTTAAAAAAAAAGATGTGCAGGACAGATTTATTCCTTAGGCAGTAGTTGGTTGACCTCTGTTCAAAATTGTATGTGGATTGCATCTTTCCATACATGTTTGGAATTCCTCACACTTTAGGAAAGGCATATCCTTTGGGTATTGGTATATTAGACATTTAAAGTTCATGTGAATAAAGAAAGTCATAGTATCACTGAATTTTGTTCTACGTAGACCATACATGAAATATTTGTTGTAGGAAACACCATTTTAATAAGAGGATAGACAGATGGTGTAACAAACAAAAAGAGAATTAGGAAAATGTAAACCATATGAACTTTGTATTGGTAGCACCTGGGATGTTTAGCCTAGCTAAGAGAAGGAAAAAAAAAAAAAAAGAAATGCTGTATAAGAAAAAGAAAACTGTCCTCAGAATCAGGGAGAGCTGGTTTCAGGGTCCATGTCATATTTATATACATATGCATGCACATGCAAGTGCACATGTATATATATATATATATATATATGTGTGTGTGTGTATGTATGTGTGTATGTACAAATATACATTTATGATAAATAATATTAGGTATAGCTTATGATCTCCCTGTCATGGAGAAAACTTTCAAAGATTTTTTTAACAACAAATTATTATATACATAGGGAGAAGGAATTCTCTGTCTCAGTGAGAGTTCACTGTGCCCAAGAAATCCCAGGTCAAACTGGAGAGTGGGAATAAATTATTTAGGGAGATGTTATGGGACTCTGAAGATCTTCCCTGCCCCTAGGCCCTTTGATAGGCTTAAATGACTCTGAGAACCTTCCCTAATTGGAAAATATACTCCACCCCCTAATAGGCTTAATGTGGTCACATGGACGAGTGGCAGGAGGCTTGTTCTTCAGGAATACCCACACCTTATTACTCTGGGATTGGGCAGTGGGTCAATAGGGCTGTGACATTCTCTGATCTAGGAAAACGCTATATATACCCTGATGTGAGGTTTTGCTTTGGGGCTCACTTTGGAAAGAGTTGTGTGATTTGGCCAGATGACACTCTGGGCAGCCATTGAGCCTCTCAGCTTTGAAAATCCAGATGTTGGTGCTTCCCTCTCTGGTAACTAACTAGGTATGGATGTAATGGTCATGTAGCTGGAAACTCCGTCTGCTGAACTGTGTTATTTTCTGTTGTAACTTCTGTTTGCATTCTGTTTGTATTCTCTGAAGTTCAGGGTGCTAACTTTTTCTCACAAACTAGGTAAATGATACATGTTTGATTGATTAAAGTAAGACTGTTAACCCATTCTGAGTTGCTTTCCTTTAGAAAAGCAGATCTAAGAACCTGTGCTAGCAGCCATCCTGGTTATGCTAGGGTGCTTGCTGATACAGGAGATCATGATAGTTATGTTCAAATTATCATGTGAAAGAGGAAGTAGAATTTTTCTGTTTGTTTCCTGTGAGTTAAAGTAGAAACAATAGGTAGAAGATGCAGAAAAGCTGCTGCAGTGCAACAATCCTTAGGTGCTTTTTCTCCCAACTCATACTGGATTAGCACCTTAGGTTCCCAGAGAGGACAATTGTTTGCAAAACCCCCACTAGTGCAATCCTATTAAATATTTGCCAGAACTGATTAGATTTTAGAAAAGAGTTTTCTATTATGGTGTTGTATCATAAGAAATTTGGTATAAAACCCTTCCTCCCATCAAAAGAAAAATAAATTTGGAGATTACTCTCTCAAAGTTATACATCGAGTCCAAGAGAAGAGTGGGTTTAAACACTGAACACAATGACAGTGAAATATTTGAAAAGAGTATCTATGGTCAAAGTACAAAATCATGACTTGTGATTTCTGAAAGTCCTTTTTATTTGACTCCATAGCTGGCACTATCTTTTGGCTGCAGGGGTTAGAGGCCTTGACATTTTGCCCCCTTCTAGGGTGGTTATCTTTCTGAATTTGTTTGTGTCTTGGTCCTTGGTACATTTCTGCCCCATTTTGGACATATTATCCCCTATTGGCTTACTCTCTGATAAAGCAGTCAATGGAACCTTAAGGAGGGAGGATGTGGAAGGAGATAGTCACTCCCACCTACCAAGATTTCTTCTTTCTGACAGGCTTGACTCGGAATCCTATCCTGCAGAAATGAAACCTTCCACAGCTGTTTGGATCCTTCTGAACTGAGCTCACTTATAGAATGACTGTCATTTTATACATGGCCGCATTAGAAGTGAATACTATTGGATTACTACTTTGAAGGTATATTGCATTAGCATTATCACTATCATAATTATATTGTAGAGAAAAATCTTTGTACAGTCATGGGTTAGACTAGATGATTTCTCAGTTGCTATTATTTAATTACATTTAAAAGTCTTTCCTTAACAAACTAGACTAAAAAAAGTACTGTTACAAATATAGTGACAGAACCCTAATAATGCCATCCGCAGTGCCAATATTCTAACTTCCTTATAGGTCCCACTGAACAGCAGGCCCACTGCACCTGTCTAGCCACCCCCCCCCACACACACACACACAGACACACACTCAATATCCAAACTTCATATATACTTCACTGCTCACTAGAACAACAGGTATGTCTATGTGATGAGATCCCAGTCACTGCCTCTAGTTAGCCACTGCCTCCAGACCCATTCCTCCTATTTCCCCCAGAAACAGCAGGTGTGTCCATGGACTCAGTCACAACCATATCCATCTAATCCTAGACAGGCACCACCAGGATGCCAAAGCAGAATGTGAACCACTAAACAATAGTAGGGACTTTCCCTAATTAGATACCTGCGCAATAATAGCAAATTGCTGATTTAGAGTGAACTCATGACATAGAGAGGCTTATTATAATATTATTATCACACATACATACCCTGCAATGGGTTTTTATGTATGCATTGTGGGTGATCACATCTGTAGTTCCACTGTGGCTGGGACACCTCCCCTATTACCTAATCCCTTAACAAACCCCTCCTGCCTTTATGATATTCATAATTTCCATTATGTATTTGCATCTTTATACTATAAGAATCCATCTTGCTTTCTCTGAAGTTGCTTATTCCTCTTGGAGTTTAACCTGCTTTATGAGAGGTGTTAATCTCAACAAATGCCTAAATGTGGATTAGAGGTGGTCTGACTGAACTCTTTGAGAGGGTTCCACCATAACACTTCTTAAACTGCAACCATTTTTGGCATCCCTGGTTGTGGAGAGTGGAAGCTGCAACAAAAGAACATTAAATTCTAGCCTACTCATTAGAAAAGTGTCTGGTCATGAAAGGAGTGAAATCATGCTAGAATTTAAAAATAAAAGTAATGTAAAATTTTTAAAAATGAAGTAAAAAAAACTTTAAATAACTAGTAATTATCAACATAATACATTTTTCTAATACTTGACTGTCACTATATATTTTATAGCCTTTATTTTGTTGCTAGAAACCAGAAGAACCCTGTGAAATTGGCAGTTTTGTAATAGTAATAATGGGAGAGCCAGGATAGTGGAGTAAGTAGTAAATCACTGTAACTCTCCCATATTCACCTCCAACAACCATAAAATAGCACCCCAAAATAAATAAATCCTGAAACAGCAGAACCAGCAAAAAGAGAGTGATATCATCTTTGAGGACATGAAACTTGGAAGATTTTCAGGAAAGGTCTATCTCACTCAAGTAAAAGAGGATCACAGTCCAGGACAGGAAGTCTCCCAGCAAGTCAGCAGGAAGCTCCACCTCAGGAAAGCAGAGATAGATACTAAACCCCAGTGTGATTGAGCAGTCAAACACCAGTACCAGGATACAACGCCCCACTCCCCCCACCCGCCCAGTCCAACGTACCTAAACATAGACAGGGGAATGGGCAAGCCACAACTCTGAGAACTACCACTTGTTTCAGCATAGCCCTGGGTAAACAGGAAGCTTCCAGAGGTCTGACCTCCATGTGCTTCAGGGTAACCCCAAGGAACTGCAAAAACACCCCACGAGCCTCAGCACACTCTAGTAATGACACTAGGCCCCAGACTTCAGCACCATCAGAGTAAGCTATACCCACCCCAACCCCTCAGCATAGCACCAGCCAGAAGAGTACCTTGTGGGCCTCAGGGCACTATCGGTACAGCACAGGATATATAGCCAGGCCCTCAGCTCCTGCAGAAGAAGCTTGAGACAGTGCCTTTTCCACACCAGGAGCAGAGCTCAAATTTAAAAGAAAGGAAAAAGGTCAAAAAAGAGGAGCAAACAACAACAAAGGTATCTGACCATAGAAAGTTGTTAGGGTTACAGGGAAGATAAAAGACACACACTTAGAAGGAGACAAAATTTTCAAAATACCTATCAGAAAAAAAAAAAAAAAAAAAGGAAAATGGGAAGTGATTTCAAGCCCAGAAAGAACTCATGGAAGAACTCAAAAAAAAGCTTAATATCATGTAACAGATGTAGAAAAAAAAATGGTAAAAGAAATGAGAGAGATGCAAGAGACTTATGGAAAAAAAAAAAAAAAAGAATAAATATCCTGGGGAAAAAAAAATACTACTTAAAAAGTAGAATTGACAAAAAGGGAAAACATGCAAAATATCCCCGGGCGGGGGTGGGGGGGAAGGGGAAGGGGAGAGAGAAACACAAACAACTCTTTAAAAAAATAGAAAAGAAAGTACAAAAGCTAATTGAAGGAAAACAACTGCTTAAAAGTTAGAATTGGGCAAGTGGAAGCTATGAGGCATCAAGAATCAATGGAACAAATTCAAAAGAATGAAAAAAATGGAAGGAAAATATAAAATACCACATGGGAAAAACAACTGATGTAGAGAATAAATCTGAGAAAGACAATGGCAGAATCATTGGACTCCATGAAAACTATAATCTAAAGGAGGAGCAGAACAGCATCTTTCAAGAAATCATCAGGGAAAACTGTCCTGATAGCCAAAAACCAGAGGGCAAAGCAGGCATTGAAAGAATCCACTCATCACCTCAGGAAAGAAATCCAAAAATAAATACTCCAAGGAATATTATAGTCAAATTTCAGAACCATCAGGACAAGGAAAAAAAAATATAGCAAGTGGCAAGAAAGAAACATGTCACATATCAGGGAGCCAAAATCAGGATTACACAGGATTTAGCAGTTGCAACATTAAAAGTCTGAAGATCATGTAACGTGATATTCTGGAAAGCAAAGAAGTTAGGACTACAACTAAGAATCACTTACCCAGTGAAATTAATTAATACACATCAAGGGAAAAGATGGTTATTCAACGAAATAGAAGACTCTCAAGCTTTCATACAGAGAATATCAGAATTAAACCAAAAATATGACCTATAATATCAAGAACCAAGAGAAGCGTAATCAGGTAAAAAGGGAAAAGAAAACATAAGAGATTCAATACAGCTAAACTTTTTACATCCCCATGTGGGAAGATGATACTCTTAATTCTTAAAAACTGTATCACCTATGGTATAGCTAGAAAGAATATACATAAACAGAGGGTACAGGTATAAAGTACATTTCAGGGAATGACATAAAAAATAAGGGATAAAAAAAAGGAGTACAATGGGTGCAGAAGGGAGAGGGAGAATAGGTTAAATTATTTCACCTGAAAAGGTGAAAAAAACCTATTAAGGCAGAGGGAGACAGGAGGTTGGGAGATGAACATTGCTTGAAACTTAGTATTACCAATATTGACTCAAAAAGGGACTAATATACAAAATTTATTGAATATAAGAATTTATCTTACCTAACAGGGAAGTAGAACAGGAGGAGATTAAGTAAAGGGGGCAGGGCACTGACAGAATAAAAGGGAGATCTGAGGAGGTGGTAGATAGAAGTAAAACAATGATGAGGCAGGAAAAAGTGAAAGGAGAGAAAGGACAAAGAGAAGGCAGAACAGGATGGAGGGAAATACAGAGTTAGTAATTATAACTGTTGAAGTGAATGGAATGAGCTCTCCCACAAAATGGAAGTAAATAGCAGAGTAGATTAAAAAAAAAAATCTACAATATAGTGTGTACAAGAAACATATTTGAAGCAGAGAGAAACACACAGAATAAAGGTAAGGGGCTGGAAAAGGATATATTATGCTTCAGTTGAAGGAAAGGAATGAAGGAAGGAAAGAAGGAAAGAAGGAAGGAAGGAGGAAAGAAAGAAAGAAGGAGGAGGAGGAGGAAGAAGAGGAGGAGGAGGAGGAAAAGGGGGAGGAGGAGAAAGAAAGAAAGAAAATGGGGATAGCAATCCTGATCTCAACATAAAAACAAAAATATACCTAATTTAACAAGATAAGGAAGGAAACCACATCTTGCTAAAAGGTACCACAGACAATGAAGGAATTTCAATACTAAACATATATGTATCAAGTAGTATAGCGTCTAGATTCTTAAAGGAGAAGTTAAGCGAGTTCACCATAAACAAATTAGAAGAGCAAGGAATAATCTACCTGTCAGACCTATGGGGAAGTAAAGAATTAATAAACAAACAAAAGCCAAAGAACAGTACGGATTGTAAAACAGGTAATTTTGATCACATTAGATTGAAAAGCTTCCCTACAAACCAAGCCAATGTGACCCAGATTAGAAGGAAAAGAGAAAGCTGAAAAATAATCTTTATAGAAAGTATCTCTGTTGAAGGCCTCATTTCTCACATACATAGGAAACTGAATCAAATGTATAAGAATATAAGCCATTCCCTGATTGATAAATGGTTAGTGAATATGATCAGGCATGTTTCAGATGAAGAAATCAAAGCTATCTACAGGCATAGGAAGAAGTGCTCTGAATCACTTGATTTGAGGAATGAAAATTAAAAAGACTCTGAGGTACCACCTCATAGCTATTAGATCATTAATATGATAAAAAAAAAAGAAAATGATAAATGTTATAGAGGATGTGGGAAAATTCTACACTAATGCATTGTTGGTAGAGCTGTGAACTGATAGAACCTTTGTGGAAAGCAATTTTGAGCTATGCCCAAAGGGAAACCAAACTGTAGCTACCCTTTGGCCACAAAACAATGCCACTACTAGGTCTATATCCCAAAGAGATCATTAAAAAGGGGGAAAGTATCTACATGTACAAAACTATTTTTAGCACTCCTTTTTGTTGGGACAAAATATTGAAAACTGAGGGGATAGCAATCAATTGGGGAATGTCTGAACCAACTGTGGCATATGAATGTAACGGAATACCATTTTGCAATAAGAAATGATAAACAAACAGATTTCACAAAGACTTGAACAAACTGATGCAAAGTGAAATGAGCAGAACCAGGACAACATTGTACACAGTAACAGCTGCATTATGTTATGACTGACTATGAATGATTCAGTTCTTCTCAGCAACACAGTGATCCAAAACAAGTATAAAGGACTCACAAAGCTATCCTTGTCGAGATAAAGAACTGAAGGAGTGTGAATGAAGATTGAAGCTTATTATTTCATTGACTTTTTCATGTTTTTTTCTTTTGATGTAATTCTTTTGTAACTGAAACTAATATAGAAATATGTTTTACATGATATCACATGTATAACCTATATCAAATTGCCTACCATTTTAGGTAGAGGGGAATGGAGAAAGGGAAAAAAAAAATTTGGAACTCAAAATCTTGTAAAAATGAATGTTAAAAAATCTTCTTGACTTGTAATTAGGGAAAAGAAATAAAATGCCATTAAAACAAATGCTACCTATTATCATAAGCTTATACTGTACTAAATCCATCTCTAAATCACATTATTCTTTTTTGTTCATCACATACCCCTTTCCCCAGTTGGTGGGAAAATAAAGCATTTTCTTTAATGCCAATAAATGTTAAATCTCAAAAAATTGATAGTAATAAGGATAACTTACATTTATTTAGAACTTTAGGGCTTACATATATAAATGTGTATGTGTTGCTGTGTGTGTGTGTACAAAATAAGGTTTACAAATATATATAATACTTGCAAGCCACTCACATATATTTGTATATGTAATTTGATCATTCCTCATAGAATTTCTGTGAATTATGTGCTATTATTCTCCATTTTATAGATGGGAAAACTGAGCTTGAAAGGGGTCAAGTGACTTACCCATAATGAAACAGCTGGGCAAAATTTAAATTTAGGTCTCACTCTTAAATTTAGCAAACTGTCCTCTAGAGTTTGTAGTTGCTGTCGCCTAGAACTGGTGCTTAAGAATAAACCAGAACAGAGAGACCTTCTGAAGGAAGTTAAAGCAGTTGATATTTTTTGGCATCTGAATCAAGCATGTTACTGAATTTGGGGAAACATTTGGTTCTAAACATTCTGGTACCTTAGAGCAGAATAGAAAAAACAAAACATTGAACTATATGATTTTAAATTCCTGAGAAGATTCCATGGAAATGAATAGTCATAGAGGAAAAATAACAAAAACAAAACAAAAAAAATGTTGTCAAGGAGTAACCTCAAGTGCCAGCTTAAAATATATAACCTTATATAATGCATAGGGAAAATAATAATGTGACATATAATGCTTAAAGAGTGAAAAAAAATACTTCATAAATATGATCTCATTTTATCTTCACAACCATCCTGAAATAGGGATTACAATTATTAATTCTACTTGACATTTAAAAGAAACTGGAGCAAACAAAAGTTAAGTGAATTGTCCACCAAGAGACTGAGGTTGGATTTTACCTCAGATCTTCCAGATTCCACTTAATTGTTCTATACACCTAGCCATCTGGATGCCTAATATAATATTGGATAATGTCCTCAGTCATCATTTTAACTTGGGGTTTATCAGGAAAGTCCATGTTCAATTAGATAAATCTTCAGTCAGCTTGCTGGAATTATAGGATTTGGGACTTTAAAGGTAGAGGTAGACTTTAACTTTTACTCTCTGTTGTGAGAGGACACAGAGAAATCAAATCAACAAGTATTTATTATATTCACAAATCTGGAGTTCCTTAGTCTGAGAGAAATGCCACAGTTTCCTCAAGTAAGATTTTTTTCTGCACCTGCTCCTTTGAGAATAAAGAGGATCCTTAATTCAATAACTGTTTTGCAGCTGCTAGACTAACAACATGCCACCAAGGCTAAAACTCATGTTTAGAGATGTTAAGCTTGCCCAGGCTGCTACTTTAATTAGGTGCTTGGATAGTATAATTCTGAGGTACATGGGGAATATTTGTTCAACATTTCCATCAAAATATCTTTACCTTCCCTGGCTGGTGACTAGGAGTCTTTGACTAGTTCACATTTCTGTATTTATTTAGATTGCTGTTTTTCCTTTGATTCATATGCTTTTCATGTGGAAAGTGAAGTAAAAGCTGTCTTATACTCAGTACCTATATTGTTCAGTGCATAGGTACCTAGTAACTTTCTGGTTAAGAGTAGGCAACACAGAAATGAGCTACTCTTTATTTGAGATATTTCCTCAAACTAAAACTCTTGAACAGAGAGAAAGTAAGAGAAAGAAAACTTACTTTTTTTTGGTATCAGGGCTCCAATATTTCACCTAGTTCATATGTTTCCAGAATCTTCCTGAGAGGAATGGGAGAGGCCAAACAATTAAGTGACAATAAGACAATAAAAATATTATCATGTGGAAAATTTTTGCATTGCATGTAGAGTTAAATTGTATTTTCTCACCATAATCTAGAAGCACAAAATTGTATAACTAGAAAGATACTTAGATATCAGATTGCCCATCTTTTTCTTTATATAGTTTAAGAAATCAGGTCCCAGAAAACTTAGACTGCTAAGAATCACAGATAGACATAGATAGAGGAAGAAGTATGTAGGCCAAAAGACAAAAAAAAATCCAGATGTCCAAGTTGATATTCTGCTATAAGACTTTGTACCTTTTATGGTGTCAGGTCTGTATCTCTGATGACTTATATCTTTAGTATTAACTATTGTTGTAAAGAAAGGAAAAAAAAAAACTCTCATAGAATAATAGTAGTCCTATAATTTCATTGAGTTTTTTTGGTTTTGTTTATTTATATGTTCTTCCCTTTATTTCTTTAAGTCTGAAAGGACCCTGTGTTCACTTATTGTATAAAAGATAACACCATATCCAGAAGAATATAAGCTTCTCAAAATTAGGGATCATTTGTGGTTGTTATCCTCAGTCCTAGTGAAGTGTCCTGTACATAGTAGTCACTTAATAAAAAATATATATTGTTGATGTTAGAGCATGTCACAATGTCCCATATTCTATGTTATTAAATCCTAGTTCACTGGAGAACCTATTATTGTATATTTTAAGATTATTTCCACTTAATTAAATCATTTACATTTAATTGAATTTTCCTAGAGTTTTTGAACAAATCTGTGTTTTCCTCAGTGAAGATTTCACCTCTACTTATGTGGTTCATACCCCTGTCCTTCGTCATAAATCCTCAGTAGAGTATTTCATTAACAAGCAGAAGTATTCTTTAGGTTCCTTCAGTATTTCAGGGTCAATGATGTGCCATTCAAGCTTCCTATTTCCCAGTTCTTTTGCTATGGCCAAGCTGTCCCCTTTTCAAGCAATAATTATCCTTGACAATCTATGTCAGTGACTCTGAACCTGGGTCTACGACCTTTAAAAAATTTTTTTTAATCAATGTATTTCAATAACATTGGTTTGTTTTACAATCTTACACATTTTATTTTGTACATTTGAAATCATTCTTATTAGGGGTCCATAGGATTCAGCATACTCTTAAAGAAGAATCACAATGATGAGGATGATTAATCATCTTTTTAAAAATGATTAATTTTATGATTCTGTGATTTATTATTATTATTATTATAGCATTTATAGAATACTTTAAGCTTTAGAAATTGTATAAAAATTATGGTCTCATTCCATCCTCAAAGCACCCCTGGGAGGTAGGTGTGACTGTTTCACTCCTTTTATAGATAAGGAAACTGAGGAATAGAGAGGGTTAAGTGCCTCACCCATGTGCACAAAGATAGTATGTGTCTGAGGGTAAATTTGAACTCAGGGCTTTATGACACTAGGTCTGGCACTCTATCCACTGTACCACCTACAAAAATATAGAAACCTACAATAAAGAATGAGAAAATATGCCTATTACCAGCCATGATCTGACAGACAGATGGTATTTCAAAGGGAAGAGATGAGTGAGACAATGGAGAACTTTGCAAGTAGAACAGGAAGATGGTGAAGAATCTCAAGTCCATGGCACGTGAGGATAAGCTGAAAGAATTGGGGATATGTAGCCCAAAGAAAAGACAACTTAGAAGAAAACTAATAGGGTTTTTTTTTTAAAGGCATTTAAAATGCTATCATGGGGAAGTGAGATTAGAAATATTGTGAATGATCTAAAAAGGCAGAAATGGGAGCTGCCTGTAAGAAGTGAGTAAGTTAGGTTTGAAAGAACAAACTTTTTTAACAGTCTGAGTTGCCTCAACATAGAATGGACTATGAATATTCAGGTATGATTGTTCTTTTTTTGTTTTTTGTTTTTTGTTTTTTTTTGATGGGGGGAATTCTCACTCAGATATGGATCAGACTGAATGGATATTCTGGTCCCATTCAAATTATATTTTTTATTATTGGGACCTGGGCTGGAATAGGGAGGAAAAAAAGTAACATGAACAAAAGATTGGAGGTAGGAAAGCAATGGGGAAGAGACATCAACTCTTTGCTCCTAAATAAAGCAGGATTTCTTATTCCTCCACCCCGCCCAGCCCCCACTTCCCATGACTGGTTATATTCTTTAGCTCTAAATCTAAATGAAGACAAACAAAACCTCATTCACATCTAGAATAACAACGGCTTTCAATCTTCCCTATGTGTTATAGCATAACTGCTCAATATGACTGTTGGCATTTAAAGTATTTAGGATTGACTGAAAATGTTCAGGAAGGCTAAGAGCTTAGTGAAATAATTCAGGACAAATCATATTTATCTGAGCCAATTTCTGTAGCTTGACATTTTACAATTTACTTCTAAGCTGCTAAAATAGCTTAAGAAACCTTCTCCTGGTTTGTCTGATTTGTTCCTTGTATTCTACCTAATCCTGCCTGAAATTGGTGCAATTAATATCGAAACATGCATCCAGTGCAATGACAATGATCACCGTGGAATTATGCCAGATTAGAAAAGGGTTTTCTACTTAACATGTCTGTTAGCTCCATGATGACAGAATCAGATAAGTACGAGGAAACAGAACTGCTGGTGGATTTATTTTTTTTTTCAAGAGAATGTGTGTTGAGACAGAATAAGTTCATGATTCTATCAGGGTAGGTTAACTAACATTGAGGAAATTCCCTTTACCAATTTAAAGATGCAACTATAATGCAATTTGTCGTTACAAAGAATTGTCAGGAAATAATACAAATTTGCAACTTAGGTTTTGGAGTTCTTGGAAATAAAGAAATGAATACAGAAGGTGATAGTACCATTCCAGAAAATCTGCTAGCACTTTGAAAGAGAAAAAAAAAGAAAGGATAAAAAGGCAGAAAAGTGGGGAGGGTCCTAACTGTATCTCTTTAGAAGATAGTTTTAGAAAGATGTTATTGTTCGGTGATTATACTGAGGAAAAGAGAATTGGAGTTGTGTGCCAGGATAAAATTATTTTAATCATTTCTGAAACCTCTTGGAAAACTGCCCTTAAAAATGGTGTTTCAGCAGGAAATGTGAACTAGGTATAATGATTAAGGTGAAACTCCAAAGAGTCCTTTTCCCTCCAACTGCATTGCAATAGATTTACAAGTAAACAATGAAATTCAAATCACCTCATGAATTTTACAATTTCTCTTTTGCCCCTTAAAAACTGTACCTGGTTATACTTCAATGTTCTATTTATGCTCAGTGAAAGTCTTAGCTTTCAACTTCACCAGTTTGAAACCTTGCTTTGATAGCATTTTGAGCTTCCTGGGATGCTATCACGACCTTGCTACATTCTCCAATTTTACAATTATGGCAGCAGGCTTAGTTCTTTGAAAAAGGAGCCAATTCATTCTTGTGTATCATTCCTTAAAAACTTCAAGGCCCTTTAATTTTATCTTTATGGACCTTTCACTCACCAACATCATCCATAGGGCCACCATGTCTTGGTAGAACATCTTCATGACTTGCTATTGGCAAAATCAAAATAATCATTTGTTCAATCAATCTATCATGGAGGCCGACTTATGGATAAGGAGCCTCTTCTCATTTAGGTAGCTAGACAAGGCTTTGGACAGTTGTCTATTGACAAATAAAATCACCTGAAATCTAGCATAAGCAAAAGATAAATAATGACTTAGTGAGAAACATGTAACTAGAAGCTGTTTCCATCATGCAACATCACAAAATAAACAAAAGACTCATCTATTGACCATGCCAGTATATAAACTAGGCATATTCATATGATGTCATATGAATTTCTGGTCAGAGAGTCAAACTCTTCTCCCTGAGAATGCTATTGTAAAAAGAACATTAGAATTGAACTAAAAGGTCTGAATTTACAACCAAACTATATTATTTATTACTGGTAATAAAGAGGTGCTGGGTGGCCTATGTAGTATATTTTGGGGTAACTTTAATTCAGTTTTGTGTTAAGTTGTAAAAGCCACATTTCTTAACTGTTTCTCCCCTTCCCCCAGCTGTACTTGTCTTTCCCAGCTCCAGCCTAAAGGTATTTCCTTTCAAACTATTAACTCTTCATTCAAGGTACTACTTCCTTTTGTCCTAGCAAACAAAACCTATCCACTTGCAAATTTAGATGGGAACTTCTCGCTTGACCTGAGCTCAAACCTGTGACCCCTGGTCAACCTTATGATGATTCAGGGCTCAAACCACACCCCCTGCCCCTTCCCTCCTGCTGTTTGTCCCAGTGTATTATGGGTAAGACACACGCGCAGTTGATGTCAAGGGTGCATGTCCCTTCAAGTATTAGTCACACCCTGGCTCCTCCCAGGTTCCTCCCTAACTCCACCTTTGTATACCTCATTAGCTTAACAAACTTATGATTGACAGCTTGGTATATTTTAAGAATGCCCCTGGGGCCCTTAGAACTTCGGCAGATGGCCCTTTGTAGCTCTTGCCTTCTCTGGTAGGTCAAGTAGGCATTCTAGTAGGCCATCTGCCTGCTGCAGAGCGTCACACTTCCAAACTTTCTCTGACTCCCCCCTTGCCCCGTGCAAGCTTTTCTTAGCCAGGTTTCCTCACCCTACCCCTTTTGGTCCTGTGAATCAATAAACTTTTGTAAATCTACCAAAAGACAGCTGAGTTGGTAATTCTTTTCAGACGCGAACCTCCTTTCTGGGTTCGTGTCTGAAGAGAATTACCAGCTCAGCTGTCTTTTGGTAGGTTTGGTAGATTTACAAAAGTTTATTGATTCACAGGACCAAAAGGGGTAGGGTGAAGAAA
>CM053585.1:57199960-57215743 GCA_028646515.1 Pseudochirops corinnae
GTCTCTCCCTGTCTCCTCTCATTCTAATCCTCTCCCACCTCAGGATTTCACCTTTTAGAGTATTGTCCCTTCCTATTCAATTGATCTTGTGGCCTTTATGTATTCATTATAAGTTGGTCTTATAGCATGTAAGCAAGATAGCATCATGTGCTCCTCTTGTCAAATAGATCTGACATCATGACATGGTCAAGAGATCATTGGACTAGGAACCAGGATAAGTGATCTTGAGGCCTGTCACTGTCAGTCACTATATAACTTTGCATAAAGTAACTCCTTCTTTGTCTTGGGCTTCATTTTCTTCAACCATCCAATAAAAGGGGATTAGATTACATGAATATTAATCTTTTATTTTAACTATTAGATGTTACATATTTATACATATATTTATATATGTAAGTATATTATATATTTATTCCATTGTAATATTCTCATTCTTACATTCAAGGAGCTTATGATCATTTAATGTTGTCATTTCCATGGTGTGCAACTTGATGACCCTATTAGGGGGTTTTCCTGGCAAAGATCCTGAAATAATTTGCCATTTCCTTCTCTAGTTCACTTTACAGATGAGGAAACTGAGGCAAAAAAAAAAGGATTATATGATTTACCCAGTGTCACAAAGCTAGTAAATTTTTGAGACCAAATATGAACTCTGGAAAATGAGTCTTCCTAAATCCAGGCCCAGTGCTCTACCCACTCTGCCACCTAGATCCCCCTTTATGATCATCAAAATTATTAGTTCCTAAGAAATGCAGCTCAAACTCCTCAGCCTTGATAGTCCAGGTCCTCTCAAATCATGCTACAACCCACCTCTTGGTTTCTTCCAAATATTTCCCAACTTCACACCTTTGTCCTGTTCTCTTATGCCACCAGTGCTCCAACCCCAATTAAACCATACTGATGTTTATTGCATGGCCTATATTAAACATCATTTACTCCATTCAACCTGCCTTAATTATTTCAATGGAAATAAAACTCTGCTTCATATTCTCTCGTGGCATTTTACATGCCCTTTATGAATTTATCTTATCAAAATTTGTTTCTTATTTATCTATGTTCATGTTTTAACACCCTAAGGAAACTGATAGCTTTGTAAAGGCAAGGGGTGTTTATCGTGTCCTACATCAAACCCATAATAAAATCAGTAATTAATAAATCAGCTAGAAAATACAACTTACAATAGAAATCATTAACTTTAGATTAGATTAGAATATTAGGATGTTCTCCAAGGACAAGTGGATATTTTTTAACATTCAACAGATAAACAATACTATATCTCTATTTTGCATATTAATGATTACTTCACATTCTATAATACTTTAAGGTATAGAGCATGTTTTTCTCACAGCAATCCTGAGGTGAGTTGGGAAAATACAATTATTCCATTTTTAAAGGTGGAAAATGAATGGGAACAATTTGCCAAAAATCTCAGAGCTAATAATCATAACATTGATTTTTTTTAAATCAAAAAATCATCAAAGTTCAGAGTTTTTTAAAAATAATTTTGATACATTTTCACATTTTTATATTAAATTTCTCCTGGTGTTCTTTTTGACTTTGCCTTCTCAGACTTCTATATTTATGAATGTTTATTTTTCTAAAGAAAAGAAAAATAAAAATTCAGCAAAACCAACTGATACATCAGAGTCTGAAAATATATGCAGTGCGCTATACTTGTTGACTTGTTATTTCTACAAAGAAGTAGCAAGTGGCTTCTTCTCATGCTTCTTTGTAGATATCCAAAATTCATTTATAAATGGTTTGCTGTTGTTCTTTCCATTTAAGTTGTTGTTCAGGAGTTCTTGGTAACAACTAACACATTTTTTGCTTGGGTTTCACCTAACTGAAGTGACCACTTACTACATTTTGTTCACTCTGTTATCAAAAATCTATACTGATTATATCATCATTTTAGAAATGATCCATTACTCTTAGGGACCTAGCACTGGCTAGTTTGTGGTTCACAATTCAGAAGTTGGACTGTTAGGGCATAGGTAGAGGAGATACCTCTTTGGCAAATACCTGATGAGATATTAAATACATGGGAAGTGACCCGGTCGTTATTAAATTCTTGTGTCTATAAAGTGTCTCACCTACTCCGCAAGATGCAATTTCTTTTCCATTGGCCTCCACTGAAGCCTGGGTTATAGAACATTGCAGTGAGTTTGAAGTCTTCAAAGGCAAACTAGATTGGAATCCAAGGCAGTGTTAGAGAACCTGCTGCTTCCTTCCATATGAAAGAGACTCCTTTGAATATCTCAAATTGTGCTGATAATGGTGTGTGAATATTGTCTCCATTTCACTAGCAGGGAATTTTAAAAATTACTTCATTTCTCTTCCTTTCCCTTAGTAGTCCTCTCTACTCTCACTCATAGATTTATTCTTAGAATGTTTATTAATTATTAACTATTATTAATTCATGAGGAAGGACTCTTACTGGATTTCCCCATTAATTCTTTCAAAGATTGATTACCTTTGGCTAAAAATAATAAAGAATTTTTAGACAACCACCAATCTCTTTAAGATCAAGAAAGTCACTAGCCCTTTAAATTGATTTCTTTGGTACAACTTCATTTTTTTTTAAACTTCTCTGAATAATCAGTAGAGGATCCTGTGCCTTTGATTATCAGTATAAAAAATAAAACAGAAACACAATGCTTCCTTCTGTTAAACACTAAGCCTCCTAATTCCCAGTGGGTCTGAGATCTCATCCATGAGAAAATTCCCTGTTAAATATACTGCAAAGTAAAGGAAGTAATTCAGTTTTTGTCCCACTTTTTAGATGAGGAAACTGAAGCTGAGAGAGGTGAAGCTGATGAGATCCAGGGATGTGAAAAAAAATATCATCTTTCCAAGAATTCCACCTGGCTATGAAAGAATTTAGGGGAAAAAAAAGATTTTTATTTCACATCATTTCTGAATGGTGACTTGACCTTTAATCCCTTGTGAAAAGGGGTCCCTTCATGGGTGCAAGCACATCTTAAGATAATTACAAAAGTTTTTTATGATCCATCCAGATTCAAATTTCCTTCCTGTACCCCATTGGTCAGGTCAGAGTTCACACACACACAAAAAAATCACCTAAACTCCGCCCCCTAATTATCTCTCATTTTTCACATTTCAATTCCTCCTCCCCCTTTTCATTCTCATATACTTTATTCTTTATTTAATAAAGAAATGCCAAGCCAAAAAAAAAATACTTTTAATCTCTTCTCCATTTATCTGCCTCAGATAGCATGAGAAAAGAATTTTCTCAATTGCTAAGAGAATTGACAAAAGCTGTGTGTTGAAGATTCAAACCCAGGATATCCATGATATCAGTCCCATTATCTAAGACTGGTCTTGGTCAATTGGCTTCATTCTTTGTGAACCACACCTGATCTGACAGCTTTTGTTATACCAGAAAAAGACCTTCTAAGAAAGAAGAAAAGCAGTAGATATGTTGATTATCAGGTGGACATCATCCCCCCACTACCCTTCTGCTGAAGTTTGCAGTCAGTTTGACTTATTAGGTTTCATATAATTTCTGTGACAACAAAATTCAATAATACCTTCAAGGGTACCTTAAAATGTTGAGTAGACTCTAGCTTAAGAGAGGGGGCAACCCCCAAGAAGAGGAAAGAAGGCCACTTTAGGGGGACATCTCCCAGTAAAGGGAGATGCTCTTTAAGGTAGACCCCAACTTAAGGAAGATGGGTGCTTAAAGGAGATGACCCCTAAAGGGAGACTCTCGTTAGGGGGGACACACTCCAATTGAGTGAGACACCCACTAATGGGGATGATGAGGTGCAGGCTCTGGGAGCCCCCTTGAGCTCTCCTAGAATCTTCCAGGTTAAGGCATTTGACTGAGGCCATGGGCCTTAAGTTGTGGCTTTAGCCCTCCTTTGTCTAGCAATTTCCCACCCTTGATCCTTCTCTTCCACCCTTGAACTGGCGTAGCCCACCATTGTCTGTCAACCCCAGGTAGCCTCCAGCAACTTTCCACCCTTAATCACTCATTACTGAACTCTGACCTCATCTGAGTTCTCCTGAAGACCCTCCTCTAGACCACCCCTAGATTCTTCCCAAACACTTCCTCTAGACCACCCCTAGATTCTTCCCACAACTTTTCTGTAAGACCTCATCCTCCTACCATATGGTGTGAGAGCACCATAGAATGACCTAGCACAGACTTACTCTGTGTCAGACTTCCTCTGGCCCGCTTGCCTAATGCAAACATCACAAATAACAAGGCTCCTTAAGAGTCTACCCAATATGATGAACTTTTAATGAACTTTTAATAAGCTTTGCTTTTCTTTGGCTGAGAGAAGATTTGAGTTGAATTCATTCGGCAGAAGCTGGCATGTTGATATTTTAGGGTCTCGAGCACCCCTAACCCTAACCACATCAGGGAGATGTGGAGATGAGTTCAGAGTTTGGGGCATTATTATTATTGCATTGTTCAGTCCATGTTAGAGGGGCTGGAGCCTCCCAGTATTTCTTTGCCCAGCCTACTTGAATCTCATTGTCTCCTAAATTGACTTTCAGTGATACTTGAGATAATGGACTTCTCATTTATCACTCTATTTCAATGTCTTCATTAGGCCTTGTCCCACCCTTCCAATAAATAGACACCCAAATGTATTTGGGAAAAAGGGCCAGGGTCGTGCATTCTTCATCAAAGCCACTTTCCCAGAGTGGTTTAGGAATTGTTTCCTACTATTAATTTCCAAGATTGTTATCGTTTAGGTTTCTTAGATTATAGGACTGTGGAAAGAGCTGTTGCATTATTACATTTTGAGGAGATCTTTGAACATTATTGGGGGCTGAAGAAAATGTGTAGTTTTCCATCTTGTCACATGAATTCCCTCCTAAAATACATGTTTCTTGAAGGATTGATCACTCAATGATATAGGAGAGTCTCAAGGTACCACTTGGAAATAAGTCTAGACTTCCTAACTGGGACCATCAAGGCCCTGGCCATGAGAAAAAAAAGGCAGTAAAAGGCAGAAGGCAGTGTAATCTGGAGGAAGCTAACACTCAGAGATTACCAGAAGATAAAAGGAGCAAGAGAGGGAGTGGTATAAAATGAAAGGGATTTCATTAATTACAAAGCTAGAGTTTCAGAGGGCACAGAACAAAAGGTAGAGAGATATAGTGTGGGACATTGGAAGTGGGTGAGAATGACAGAGAGAAAAGACTATGTAGGGAAAGGGAGATTATTCTTTGGCAGTGAGGGATTCAGTTTTATTTGAATGAAAGTAAGAGGGAAATAAAGGAGAATGAGCATCTCTGAAGACCTTTTATGAAGTCAAGTGATTCATCAGTTCAAAGTTGTCTCCCAAAGTTTTAACACCACTTTCAAATGTCCAGTCTCTTGACAGACCGCTGTGGCCTGGATGGGTGGATGGAGGATATGTGGACTAACTACAACAAGAGAGAAGAGTGTGTGTGTGTGTGTGTGTGTGTGTGTGTGTGTGTGTCTAATGGAATATAAGTTCTTCCCCAACCATTAGTAGGCCTATGTGACCACATGTATTCCTTTTTTTTTTCCCCCTTGGAACAAGGGACATGTTCCCAGGTCTACAGGTACAGAGGTATTTCAATCACATATGTCTTGCTGCTTTGAGCTCCAGCTCAGTTGACAGGTGTGACGCATCTTGAGTCACATAGAGCCCATATCCAGGGAGATTTATATTGCCTTGGGGGAGGAGCTTGCTTAGGAGGAAGCTTGCTTTTGGGGAGGCTTGCTTGTAGGAAGGCGTTCACACCTAACTAACCAAACTAAGCCAATTAGGTGTGTGTATGTATGTGTGTGTATGTATGTGGTCTTTTTCAAAAGCAGGCACAAGAAAGGCCTCCTGGTATTTTAGCCTTTGGGGCATGCAGAAGTCTCTCAAAGTAACAGATTTTGGGAGTTTACCAATATAAGTATAAACCAAATGGACTCTAATTTCAATCTCTGTTTTAGTAGGAAGTATTCCTAGGTCACTGTTTATCCTCAGTTATCATCTGGCCAACAATTTAATGCTGAGCCTTTTTTGATCTTACCTTTCCTGGTCTTTTTTACAACAAAAATACTCTCTTTAACTTGGAAATTTTCTTGCTTCTAAAATCTTGCATTCTGCTGATCCTAACTTATGCATTCCATTGTCACCTACACAACACAAGGAGATATTGTCAAAGAACTGTAGTAGAATACAATGCAAATAATGGTTCACAGATTATCTGCCCCTCCCTCCCATTGTTCTTCCCAATACCTGTCAGACTCTGCAGGCCTCTAATCTTTTGAAATCCCTATCTCCCTTAAAGATCAGTTGAAGTCACACTTTCTTCAAAAGGCCTCTTGTGATACCCAATCCTCAGAAAAATGTAAACACCTTAAGGACAGGTGCTATTTCATCTTTCTTCTTCATATCCCTTGTGCCTAGCATAATGTCATGCACATTATAGGTATGTCATTAATACTCATTGAATTAAGTTTGTCTCTTAAGAAATTTTTCATATGCTAGAATTTCTTAAATCAGGAAACACATGCAAGATAATGCTGTATAAGATGATGGTGATGATGATGGTGATGGTGATAAGAACAACAATAAATATTTACATCATACAATTAATCTTTAATGGATTGGGGGATAAGACCATATTCCCTTTTATCATTTGGTATAGAACTGGGAGCATCAATGCTGGTTTTATCTGGGAAAGTACTTTTATCATTATCTGGATTCTGCTATAATTTGATTTTTAAAAGCAGCTTGATGAATACTTTTTAGTCAGTAGCAAATGCTTTTCTTGATCTCTTGACAAGTCAAATGCATTAATTTCCCTAAAGTCCTCCAAAAACATTTAAAATAGCTTAATATGGCTTACCCAATAAATTAAGTGAGAGAGTTCTTTCACTTGGATTCCTTTATCTTCCCCCTGCAAAATATGAAGTGAGTTTATTTCTTCAAGTGTTCTAATTAGCAATTTGATCATCTGATTTCCAAAATATCTTCAAGGGCATCTTTACTCAGGAAGTCCCTGAAAAAGATCTCTAGAGACCCTGGAGAAGGGAGAGCCCTAGATGTATCAAAACTTAATATTATTACAAAATCTCAGAATATCAAAGCTAGAAATAGTTTTACTGGTCATCTAATCCAATTACTACTTATTATATATATATATATATATATATATATATATGTATATATATATATAAGTATTTCTATCAGGCACCTAGTTTCTGCTGAAATTCCTTGTGCTGGAAATCACATTCAAAATTCAAATTCACAAGTTGGAAACATCTAGTTAAGTCATCTCTCTCTCCCTCTCTCTGCTAGGGTCTTGAGTTCTGTTTCATGACAGGTGAGCTTATTCCATGAGTTTTTCAGAAGAACAAAACTCCACCAAGTTCTACTGTGTGTATATGTGTGAGATTTGAAATACCTTGCAGATATAATAGTGAACATACTAGGAATTTTTGGAAGAACTAAGGATGTTTAGACTTGTAAAAGAGAAGTTTTAAAAAGTACCTGCTCACTACAATCAAGTTTTGTGAATGAGGTTTAGAATTATCCTTCTTGGTCCCAAAGAATATAAATTCAGATTTTGAAGACTAATCCCATTCTATCCTATTTTGTTCAAAGGACTGCCCCCTCTTGTCATTCACACTGTCTCATTTTTCATAATTCTCTACCTCTGTATGGCTCATTTCCTGCTGCCTATAAATATGTCCATTTCTCCCCTATCCTGAAAACAAACAAACAAATAAACCAAACCTCACTTGCCTCTCTCATCTCCTGTATCATCCTATTTCTCTTCTGCCCTTTGTAGCTAAACTTGAAAAGGCCATTTAGGTGCCTGTACTTCCTCTTCTCTCACTCTCTTCTTAACCCCTTCCAACCTTTTCATTCCACTAAAACTGCACTCTCCAAATGATCTCTTAGTTGCCTTATCCAATGACCTTATTTCACTCCTCATTCTCCTTTACCTCATTGCAGTCTATGACATGGTAAATCACTCTCTCCTCTTTAATACTCTTCCATCTAGGTGTTCAGGAAACTACTCCATTTATCTGATTGGTCCTTCTCTGTCTCCTTTGCTAGATCTTCCTCCAGATCACATTTTTCAAGGGTAGGTGTCCCTTGGATTCTTGTTTTTTTAATAGTCTTCTCTTTACTCTATATATTTTACTTGGCTATCTCATGAGTTCCTAATGATTTAATTATCTTCTCTGTGTGGATGATTCTCACATCTACCTTTTCTGTCCCAATCTTACTGCTAACCTCTAATCTCATTATCTCTGACTGCCTTCCTTTAAGATATATTGAAGTGGATGTCTTATAGACAAACTCAATATGTCCAAAACAAACTGGTCTTTCCCTACATTATCCATTGCTCCTAACTTCCCTATTATTGTAGGGGGCAAAACTATCCCCCCAGTCCCTTGAGCTTTCAATTTAAAAGTCAACCTTCAATTTCTCATTATTATCTCTCATCCCCTACATCCAAGCTGTTACCAAGGGCTATCAATTTTGCCTTTGCAACATCTCATCTCTCAAGTACACCCCTTTCTCTCCTCCCACACTATACCACTTTAGTGCAGACTCTCATTTCTTTATACTTTGATTACTGTAACAGCCCACTGGTTGATAAGCCTGCCTCAAATTTCTCCCCATTCCAATTCATTCTCTATTCAGCCACTAAAGTAATTTTCCTAAAATGCAAGTCTGATCATGTCATCCCCCACACACTCAATAAACTCCAATGGTTTCTTATTGCCTCCAGAAACAAATATGAAATGCTCTGTCATTTAAAACCCTTCATGCCCTCTCTTATCTTTCTACTCTATTTATATCTTACTCCCTGAAATTTATTCTTCTACTTAGTGATACTGGTCTCTTGGCAGTTCTGATGAGGTACAGGTTCTGAAAAACCCCTTGAAGTCTGACTAAATCTTCCCACTAGATGAGGCATTTGCATGAGGCCATAAGCTTTTCATTGTGGCTCTGCTCAGACCTCTGTTACTAGCCTAGCCCTCCATTGTCCATCTACTTCCTACCCTTGAGCCTCTCAAAATATCTATCCACCCTTGAACTGGCCTAGCTCACCTTTGTTTGTTGGCTTCAGGTAGTCTCCAGCAACTTCCCACCCTTATTCATTCATTTACCTCATTAACTCCTCCTGAAGACCCTCCTCAAACTCCTCCTCTAGATCACCCCTAGATTTCTCCCACAACTTTTCTGTATATAAGACCCCATCTTACCCCTATGCGTGTGAGCACCATAGAATTTTCTACCACGGACCTGCTCTGTGTCCAACACAGGTGAACTTTTAGTAAACTTTGCTTTTCTTTGGCTGAGAAAAGACTTGAGTCAAATTCCTTCAGCAGAACCTGGCATGTTGGTTTTTTGGGGTCTCAAGCACCCCTAACCCTAGATCTCTACATTTAATGGAAGCCTGACCTCTTCAGTTCCACAAATATGACACTTCATCTCTTGGTTTTGGATAATTCTCTTTGGCACTCTCCCCTACACCCCTCTCCCCCATGCCTGGGTATGTTCTCAGTCTTCCACTTGCACTACTGATCTCGCTGTTGGCCTCTAAGTCCCAAATAAAATCCCACCAAGAGAAGGAAGTCTATCCCTACCCCTCTTAATTTCAGTGCCTTTCTTCTGTTAATTATTTCCTATTTGCAATGCATATAGCTTGTTCTGTATATATTTATCTGACTTTTGTCTTCTCCATTAGAATATCAACTCCTAGAGGGCTAGGAATATCTTTTGCCTCTTTTTGTATCCTTTGCACAGCCTGACATATAATAGGTACTTAAATGTTTATTGAATTGGATTGAATATAGACATATTTTGAGTTCATAAAGGTGTCCAATCCAAGTTTTTGTGACCCCCTTTTGGGGTTTTCTTGGCAAAAATACTGAAGTGATTTGCCAACTGAGGCAAATAGTGTGAAATAACTTGCCCAGGGTCATACAACTAGTGTCTGAGGCCATATTTAAACTTATGAAGATGGCTCTGATTCCAAGTCCAGTTCTCTATCTGATGGGGTGTTAATGATGGAACACAAAAGGGAAAAGACTGAATTTTTCCACAAATTTCAGGAACCCAGCTTCTGAAATCATGTCCCTGGCATTTGCCTGAGGCACCCAGCTTATTCTAGTCAATAATAATTTTAACTGCCCGTTCATTGTGGCCTTCATTGTCTGTACCTGGCCCATTCCAAGCTACTTGCCACTCCTTAATCCTATCCAAATCTTCCCACAGTCTTTTTGTAAAAAGTGCCAATTTTATCCTCATCAAATGTGCAGATTCTTAAAATTTCCACTGGCTTCTATTGGTGACACAATAAATCTCATCACTGACTGAAAAATGGTTTGAGTGGTCAGATTCTTTTGAGGCAGACCCCCTTCCTGTACCTTGCATTTCAGTGTTCCTAGCACCCCTAGACCACATCATATCCACTGTGCCACCTAGATGGCACAACATTATAAAGAAAACCTTTCCAATAATGGGTGTGCCCCTCCAATATCTATTGCCTTGGGGAATCTGAGGTTCCAGTCATTGAGAGATTCCAAAGAGAATCAGTCAATAATCAAAAAGCTTTTATTTGGTACTTATTGTGTTCCAGGTAATGTGTTAAGCATTGCCAACAGAAATGCAAACAAAAAGAAAAATAGTCTCTGCTCTCAAGGATCTCACATTCTAATTGAGTATAACAACATATAAAAGGGAGCTGAAAAGGCATTGCAGAGAAAATCCTGTGGAACTGAATTGGCCTGGTGGTTTGGGGAGGAATGAAGACACCTTTGGCCTTATCATCCTCCTTAAATTGGAGCTTTTAGAAGGAAATCGGCAATTACAGGGAGAGACTTCAGGGAAGCAGTTCCTTCCAGAGTGACAAAGAGTCCAGGCATGGACTTAGCTTAGAGGATGAAGAGGTTTATATAGCAGGACAGAGAAATTCTTATGGAAATGAGCCACAGTACAGTCTGAGAAGAAATATGACCTCAGTTTTTCAATTCTGTGACACTCATGCTCTGGATCAGTGCTTCTCAACCTTCCTAATGTCACAACCCTTTAATACTCATATGTGGGCAGATCTGTATGTGGGTGGACCCGCCTGGAGACGGATAGAGGAGAGGTGTCTCGGTTCCTAAGACCATTGGAAATATGTGTTTTCTGATGTCTTATGGGACCTCTATGACCCCAAAGGGGTCACAGCCCATAGGTTGAGAACCACTGCTCGAGATGAAGAGGTTAGGGTTAGGAGTGCCCAAGACCCCAAAATACCAACATGCCGGGTCCTGCCAAATGAATTCAACTTAAGTCTTCTCTCAGCCAAAGAAAAGTAAAGTGTACTAAAAGTTTATTAAAAGTTCATCATATGGGGTAACTCTTAGGGAGCCTAGGTATCTGTGATGCTTGCATTGGGCAAGCAGGCCAGAGTAAGTCTGACACAGAGTAAGTCTGTGCTAGGTCATTCTATGGTGCCCTCACACCACAGAGAAGAAAGATGGGGTCTTATATACTGAAGAATCTAGGGGTGGTCTAGAAGAGGAGTTTGGGGAGGGTCTTCAGGAGAAGTTCAATGCAAGGGTGGGATGCAATGCAATATTTTGATAGGTTGAAGGGTGGGAAGTAAATAGACAGTGGAGGGCTAGGCTAGTAACAGAGATTTGGACCCAGCCACAATGAATAACTTATGGCTTCTGCAAATGCCCCATCAAGTGGGAAGATTTAATCAGACTTCAAGGGGTTGCCCAGAGCCTGTACCTCAAAGATTCAAGGAGAGCTCAAGGGGATTCCCAGAGCTTGCACCTCATCATTGGTACAGGGTTGGAGATCCCTTTTAATGTTGAGATTCAGCAATTCTATTACTTTAAATAGTTTTTTTTTTCATGAGTAACAATGAGGTTTGTACTGACTCACCCATAAGATCTTCCTATTTTTAATGAAGACTTATTTCTGTGGGCGCAGACTTTAAAATATGAAACCCTCCAGATGAAAATTGACCTAGCCAAAATAGGCCTCTATTCTATTCAATCCAAGATAGTGGCAAACAATAAGAATGACTGCTGGAAAAACGTTGTAGGAAAGATTATCTAGGAGATATGAATTCCAGTATAACAGGTCAAAGTGACTTCTCTGTCAATACTAAGATATTAGTGTTGTAGACATTCCCTAAGTAGGATAATTTACAAGAAATAAATGACCACTGATGTTGGGTGACCTCAGATTAATCCATAGGTTTGTATCTCTGACTGTATTTATGAAGATTTGCTTGAGTCAAGTCATAGAGTAATTAGAAAATATGCCTCCATGTAGTTGCTTTTCTCTATCGTCTATATTTTAAGAAAATACATCTCTATTCATTTAAGTCAAATAAACAAAGACAATGACATTTCTACCTACCTAAATATCTTATATAAATCAATTTGGGAAAGAAATTACTTTCCTTGTGACTATCCCAAGCCTTAATTAAGAATTTTGCTCTCTCACTCATGTTCTCACAGCCGTTGCAATACATTGAGCTCTATAGAGATAGTTCCAGGACAAATAAGAACTGGATAGGCACTGGCCTACTCTGTGTGGTGCTTAGGGAAAGAAATCAAAATGGGCAAAGGTGATCCTAAGAAGCCAAGAGGGAAAATTTCTTCATAACCCTTCTTCATGCAAACCTGCAGAGAGGAACATAAGAAGAGGCACCTTCTGTGAACTTCTCAGAATTTTCTAAAAAATGCTAAGAAACACAGAAGGCAAAATCTATTAGTGAGAAAGGAAAATTTTAGGGCATGGCAAAAGCTGATAAGGTTCATTATGAAAGAGAAATGAAAAACCTACATAGCACCTAAAGGGAAAGAAAAAGGAAATTTAAGGATGCCAGCGCACTGAAGAGAACTCCCTTGGCGTTTTTTCATTTTGTTCTGAGTATCATCCAAAAATCAAAGAGGAGCATCCTGGTCTTTCTATTGGAGATGTGGCAAAAAAGTTGGGAGAAATGTGGAATAATACTGCTGCAGATGACAAGGAACCTAATGAAACGAAGACAGCTAAGCTGAAGGAAAAAAATATGAAGAGGATATTGCTTCATATTGGACTAAAGGAAAACCTGATGTTGGTAAAAAGGGAGTAGTTGTCAAGTCTGATAAGACCAAAACCAAGAAGGAGGAGGGAGATGAGGAAGAAGAAGAAGAGGAAAATGAAGATGAGGAAGAGGATGAAAAAGATGAAGATGATAATGAATAAGTTGGTTCTAGAGCAGTTTCTTTTCTTGTTGGCAAAGCATCTAACCACCCTGTACATGATTCACTCCTTTTAAAGAAAAACAAAATGATATGTAAAAACAAAAGAATTTCACTCTCCAACTCTCAAAGTTGCCAAGTTTCACAAATATTAATCTGAAATAAGACCCTATTGTTTAGTTTATGACTTCAAAATCACTAAGCCTAAGGAAAAGTAACAAAGCAAAGGTATTTTCATTGGTATTCATAGTTGAAATGTATTGTTAATATTTTAGGTCTAAATCACCACATGGGAGATACCAGAAATATGAAGAGCAGATTTGTAGCAATCAGGATGTGAGCATTTTGTAAATATGACCATATAAAAATGGAACAAGCCTGGAAGAGGCAAAGAGGAGTGTTGTCTTGAAAACTGTCATTTCAGATGGCCCTAAATGAACTAATAGAATTCCTTTCCTTCCTCCTTGCTGTACTTAATCCAATTGAAGTCAAAAAGGAAGCCCAACTTTCTCAACTCCTCCAGTAGGATCTTCATAATTATCAGCACTTGAAATTTTATCTAAGGTTTTATAAAGATTGCATTAGCATAAAATGTTGTGTTCTTCTGATTTAATATATTCTTTGAGAAGAAAAAAAATATTCAGGAAAACTAAGGGTTGGGATATGAAATTATTACCTGCCAGGTGACAAACACTACTCTAAGCTGATGAGAAATGCTTTTTTTTAAAAATGCAAATGAATGATTTTGAGTTGACACTCAACCTTTTTTTTTCCTAAAAATTCGTAAAATTCAAATTGTATATCTACTATTAAAGTAATGGTGCTATTTGAATTGTCGTAAATTGCAAATCTCAAATTAATGTGTTCTCTTTTCAATGTTAGCACATTATTACATTTTGTCACATCATGTCGGGTTCCATGATTCTGCACAATTATGATTGCTTAAACTAAAAAGATGATTACTCTCCCTGCTATTGCTATTACTTTGGAGTATAGGGCTGGTATGTGAAGGAAAGAAAAGTGTTTTCCTGATTACAGCAAGGCATTTTGTAAACTATAATCCAACACATCACAGTACAGAAGATCATTCACCTCACTTAGTCCCATTACACTCCTTATAAATTATTCTCCTTTGTATTAGAATGCCACCATCACTTCCCTGTGTTTCAAATACAAAATAAGCCTATTAGATGAGAGAGGGGAGAGGTGGAAGTGAGGAGGGATCCAATTTTTCTAAAATTACATGACAGCACTAACAATGGTAATCATATGCAACTCTTCTCAAATAAGTATCACTAACATCCCCACAATGCCTTCTTCACAATGACCCTATGAAGAAGGGAACACAATTGTCTTTTATCCCTATTTTATAGATGAACAAACTGAGGGTCAGAGAGGTGAAATGTATTACTCATAGACACAGAAACTATCTATGATCACATCACAGCTGTGATTCACTGTCTTCAGTGCCAGAGTTGGTACCTGAACCATATCTTCTGAAATCAATAGTCAATAATAGTCAATTAGCTTTGAAGTGTTTACCATGCAACTGGTACTGTACTAAGTCCTGCAAATGCACACACATAAATACATACAAACAGAGAGAGAGAGAGAGAGAGAGAGAGAGAGAGAGAGAGAGAGAGAGAGAGTTCTCTTCCTTAAGGAACTTACAATCTAATGAGGGAAGACAATACACAAAGGGAAGCTGAAACAGGAAAGAGGGGGAAGGATCCCAGGTGGGGACTTGGTAGAAAAGTCTGAGAAATGCATATTTCCAGGTGAAAAATAAGCGAATGTCAGTGCTGAGAGCTCCTCTTACATGGAGTGTTTAAAGTCTGCTGTTCTATCCTCCAGTGAGAGAGGCAGAAGGTTACAATGAGATGTGCATAGCAAGGTTGATTCAGTCTTGCAGGATGATGTTGTTTATTTGATGTTTTCCAATAATGAATTCCTTGAAGCACAGTGGAGAAGTCTCAAAGTAGATTTTCCAGATGGGAAATGATTCGAGGGTTCAATATGAATGGACTTTACATGACCCTAGGAAAAGACCTCAATTTATGTTTGGCTTATAATTCTCATACCATCTAAGCAAAGAAGCTAGATGGAAATGTGATTTAATGGGTGAATCCACTGAGACATAGGAGACAGGATTTAAGAGTATGTTAAAGGTATCATAAAAATCATGTGAATCTCTATTAAAGTCCTCAACTTTATGAATCATTAGAACTTGTATTCCTGTAGCTCAAAGATTTAAGATTTGAAAAAATTTTTATATAATATTGTCTTACATGAGCTTCATAACAAACCTACAAGGTAGATACTATTATTGTTCCCATTTCATAGATGAGGATATGTGATTGAAGGGTTATAGATCTAATAGATGTACAAGGCATAAATTGATACCATGCATTTTTCACTTCATGTTTAGTACTCTCCACAATATCACAGTTCATTCATAGAAAAGTGCTTGCATAGCTGAACAGGACTCTTAAAGACTGATTATTACCTTTTAAAACGATTATTATTCAAATTGAGTCTCTAACATCTCTGGTTCTTTTATA
>CM053585.1:57225788-57263361 GCA_028646515.1 Pseudochirops corinnae
TGAAGAGTTTGAAAGTGAAGGGTTTTGAAATTTTTAGAAAGAGATTTTTGCTCTCATTCAGGTTCTAAATAATGTAATTTGAAATTGTGTGCCCAAACTTGATTTTCTTAAGTATTGTCCTTGGACTAAATTATGGATTATCATTTCTAATTAGGAAAATTGTGATAAATTAAAACTTAATGTTACTTTACCTTTGTCTACCACAGTTCTTTAATTTTTGAAAGAGATATTAAATGTAAAGTACCTGTCTTGTGCAAAGGATGAACGATTGGAAAAAATAGCTCTTTAGCTATGCTCTGCCACTTTAAGAGTGCTTTTCTAAATTGGCATTGACTCCATTCAGATTTTAGTTTGATTAAGGGGAAAACTTGAGTCTTACTATTTATAACCTCCCTGTGGGATATTTTAGTTGTTAGGTTGATATGTTAAGAAGAATTTAAATAATGAATGGAAAATTCAAAACCAAACATTTTAAAGTACTAAGGAAGAAGTCCTTCAGAGCAGACCTCTGAAAATCTTTAAATTAAGCTTTAAAAATCAGAAAAAGCTTGGCATGTGGTAAGCACTATATACATAGTAACCATTGTTATTATTATCAATTCTGTAAGTGAATTTTAAAAAATTTAAAAGTTTCATACTGGATTATTCTCAATTGGATTTTGATCAAAATATAATTTGAAAGAAACTCCAGAATATAACACACTGTTAGGAAGATGAGAGAAATAATAATAACCTAGCTAGCCCAAGCTGAGATTAATGAAATTTTGTTATTTGAGGTTAATTTTTATGGGACTACAAATTTATAATATTCTAAGTATTGATAAAAACATGACTGTTTGGATTGTCATGAAGCCAAAAGCACACTATTTGAGGGGAAAGCAATGTTTGACCCAAAGGGACTGCACTCTGAGAACTGCTACAGATGGATGTCTGGCTATAATAGTAATGGGAATTAGAAAATCTTCCCTGCCTCTTGACAGGCTTAAGTGAATTTGAGGACCTTCACTGATTTGAAAATATACTCTGCCCCCTAATAGACTGAATGTAGTCACATGGAGACACTGATGGGAGGCTTGTTTTTCAGGAAAGGCCACACTTAGTTACTTTGTGACTAGGCAGTGGGTCACAAGGGTGGTGATGTTCTCTAATCCTGGAGAAGGCTATATACACACATATATATATATGTATGTACGTATATATGTATGTACATATATATACATATGTATATATGTATATATGCATATACATACACACATATTTATACATATATATACATATATATGTGTATATATATATATATACATATATACATATACACGTATGTATGTATATATACACCTTGTACACCCTGATGTGAGATTATTCTTTGGGGCTTATTCAAGGGAAGAGTTGTATGATTTGGCCAGATGAGACTCTGGGTAGCCATTGAAACCCCCCAGCTTTGAAAACTCAGATATTGACACTTCTCTCTCTGGTAACTAACTTGATATTGATGTAATGATCAGACAGCTGGTAGCCCTGTCTGTTGATCTATTTCTCTATCTGCACTTTTTTGTCTGCTTGTAACTTCTGTTTGCATTTTCTCTGAAGTTCAGAGTGTTGACTTTTCCCCCTGAACTAGGTAAATGATATATGTTTGATTAAAGTAAGATTGCTAACTCCCTTTTGAAGTTGTTTTCCTTTAGAAAAGCAGATCAAAGAACCTGTATTAGCAGCCATTTTGGGTATGGTAGGGTACTTGCTGCTACACTGGTATCAGGGGAAAGTTCATGGGATGACTTTGATAGTCTAAGGTAGTCTGAGTCTTGACTCAATTTCTGATTGTGTTATTCCCTTTCAGAACAGAAACTTTTCCACTTGGTTAATTTTGAGTATACGTGGCTCAAAACCTATTAATAAAGTGGAACTTTAAAACTTGTGACTCTTGCCTGTAATCAAAAGTACCAAAGTGAAATTTTTTCCCGTTAACTATGTCACTCCCTTTCCCTTTCACATCAATTTTCTTTAATCAGGGAAGGTAAATTGTAAAAGATGTTTTATTTCTTTGTTTGTTTGTTTTGTAACATCTTGTCTATTAATTAATAGCTTAATAGTGAAGCAACTCTGAGTTATTCTTACTGCTTTCAAGTAAGCAAACAAGCTCTTAGGTCTGCCATCACCTTACTTATAGTCTACTATTACAAACCGAACACAACTTAAAAATAATCAAAGTATAAAAAAGTTTTTTTTTTCAACATCCACAATTTTAAAACATAGCAATGCCCTTATTTACACCTATATTTTACTATTGGTTGAAGTTCTATCCTAGTTATATAAAACATCTTGGACAAAGTGACAAAGTGACAACGTGACAAAGGAATCATAAAACTTAGTGTGGGCTACTAAAATCATATATGTATGTATAAGATTAAATCCTTGAAGTACCTCAGCCTTTTAGGATGACATGGAAACTAAGATATGGATGTAAAATTTATCCATTTATTTTCTAATTAGGAATATATATGTATATGTATATTTATGTATATATGTAGGTATGTATGTACATATGTGTGTGATTGGCTTTCCAATTTTTTCTTTTTTAAAATTTTATTTTAGATCCAAACATCAGAACACAAATAAAGAATAGAGAAAAAAACCAAAAACATATTATAAACTTAAATATTGGAACTTAAATACAAAGTTAGAAAAGAAAAAAAAAAGTATATCATGTGCATTGCAGAATATGAGAGGATTCAAAATATGTAACAATAGATTTTCATTTCAAGAAAGTCTATATAATAAATAATACTCGTGTTGAGAATTGTGTATTTTTTCTTTGCTTCCTTGTGAGTTTTCTTTTGTTCTTTGCTGTGAACTTTTTTACTGTGTTCTTTTTTCCCCTCTTTACCAACCTCCCCCCAGAAGGCTATAATAAAGTTTAGATATGTTTATCTATAGCTACAGATATGTACATTCACATATACAATATACCTATACATATATATGTATGTATGTGTGTGTGTATGTGTGTGTGTGCATATATATATATATATATATATACATAGAGAGAGAGAGAGAGAGAGAGAGAGAGACAGAGACAGAAAGAGACAGAGAGACAGAGAGAGACAGAGAGACAGAGACAGAGACAGAGACAGGGACAGAGACAGAGACAGAGACCGAGACTTTCCAAAACTTACTCTACTCCTGATCTTTGTTTTTTTTTTTTTTTATGTATGGTTACATCTCTCATTTCCTATCCCTCCTGCCTCCTCTACTTTACTTCTACCCACCTCTTTGTCTTCTTATAACTTACTTAACCCCTTCCAAGTATCCTTCCCCATCTTCCCATTCCCATAATTATGAATACCCTTCTATACTCCTATTTTACCTATTCCCTCACCCTTCCCTCTAAAGATCTCACCCTTTTCCTCTCTCCCCTCTCTGTTCCTCTACCATTTAACTTCTTCTGAATTTAGAAGACTTTTATGTATTGTTCCCTCTTAAACCCATTCTGAATGAAAGATTATCGGAACTACCAGTCCTCCTCCCCCATCTAATTTCTCTGTATCAATTCTTCCTTTTGCACTTCAAATAATTACTCTTTTAAGCCGTTCCTAAATGCTTTTACTTTTTAAATTCATATTATTCTCAGGTTCACCCCAATCTTTCTTATAAACTACTCAATTATTGATAAGAATCTTAGACATACATTTAAATATATAAAAAGTAAACAATCTGTCTTTATGGATCCCTCATAATCAGTCTTTCTTATATGCCTTATATTTCTATTGATTCTTATGTATTAAACCTTTTATTAAGTTCAGGATTTTTTTTTTAACAAACTCTTGAAAGTTTGAATGTTTATCAAATGTCCATTTTTTTCCACATAGGATAATATTTAACTTTGCTGGGTATGACATTTTTGGCCAGAGGCCCAGTTCTTTTGTTCTTCAATATATGGTGTTCCAAGACCTGCAGTCCTTTAATGTCTCTGCTGCTAGGTCTTGTGTAATTCTAATTGTGGCACCATCATATGTAAATCGTTTTAATTTTGATATTTTAAATACTTTTTTTTCCCTTGAGCTGGGGGTTTCAGAATTTGCCTACAATGTTCCTGTGAGTTTTCCTCTTTGAAGTGGTGATCAATGGATTTTTTTCTATTTCTATTTTCCCACCTTGTTCTCGTGCTTCAAGAAAATATTCTTTCATTATTTCTTGTATTATTTTATCAAGATTCTTTTTTTGATCATAACTTTCAGTTAGCGCAATTATTTTTATATTTTCTCTTCTTCATCTTCTCCAAATCTGTTGTTTTTTTTATAAGATTTTTGCTTTCTCTTCTGTTTTTTTTTTCATTATTCTTATGTTGTTTAATCATCTCTTCATCTCTTATAATTTCACTGGCTTCACTTTGCCTGATTCTAATTTTCAAAGTGTCAATTTCTTCCTTAAGATTCTGGATGTCCTTTTCTAACTGTTTAACTTTCCTTTCATACTCTTCTTGTTTTTCTTGGATTATTCTTATTTTCCTTTTTAGTTTTTCCTCCATCTCTGTCACTTGATTTTTGAAGTCTTTTTTAAGATCTTTTGTGGATTCTTTTTGGGCAGATGTCCATTTGACATTACTCTTTGGGGATTTCTTTACTTAAATATCCTCCTCTGAAAATTGACTCTGGTTATCTCTATTCCCATAATAGTTTACTATGGTTGGATTCTTTCTCCTTTGCCTGTGAATTTTTTGCTTAATTATTTGTAACCACCTCTAGACCTGGGGTATGGGAAATGGTGCCTCTTGCCCCAGATATTCAGTTCCTCCCTCTAGCCTGAAACCAAAGCCAAACCTCTAACCTCCTATAAGTGTCCAGGGGCTTTCTGCCCCACTGCTGCACTCACCACATGGACTAGTTCTTTCTTGCCCTCATTGCTCATTGAAGCACAGATAGGTCTGGTGTTCTTTGTCAGAAGATTTTTCCTTGATCTTCCTGGGCTCAGACACCCAATTCCCCTCACTATCCCAAGAGTAAAAGTTCAATTGGCTGGGCCTGAGGCAGTCTCTCCAATCAACTAACCCCAAGGCTTGCCACTTGTAATTTAAGAGGCTAGCCACTTTTTTTTAAAAGAGAACCTATCCTGAATGTGTTTACTTTCTGCAAGGATCAAACCTAGTCCTAGAATTTTTCTTCTGATCTTCTCAAATTGTCCCACAAGGATCCTGGTTATGCCCTTGTTCTTATTTATGTCCATCCACACTTTGTTCAAACTAAGGTGATATTTTAACTCTTCTGTAGGGGAAAATCTTGAGAGTTTGGAATTTTTTGACCTACTCCCAGAATCCTCTTTGGTTTTCCAAATTTTTAATGGGCTAGTAATAAATTTTCAAAAGTGGATAAATAATAAACATATGAAATTGTATTGATTATTATAAAGAAAATGAAATTATTTGCCCTTCCTGAAAGTCTTTGTCATTAACATTACATTACATTTAGATTACATTGAGTAGTTTTGAGTCTTGCCAAAGAAACAGATCTGCTAGTAGGAGTTACCCATTCAGAGCTATCCTGAGAACAAGATCTATGACAGAAAGTCTAATGGGAGATGTTTCAAAGGACCAGACAATTACCTGGCATGACTTGGACTTAAGCTATAAATGTATGATTAAATGGACCTTGAGACTGAGGGTTGAATTGATGATTCATGTGAATTGATAATTGATGTTAATCAATGTTATTTCAAATTTCTTTGAATTCTAAGCAAAATTTAATTTGTAACCTGAACCTATAAAGTCTACTTAAAAAGGTTTGTCTACATGACTTATTCAAATTAACATCTCTGCCTATGAAACACTGTGATAAGTATATCACCAATTCGATCAACTATCCCTCCTTAAATCAAACTTTAAACAAGATATACAATAAGGAGGGTAATTCTATAGACTCAGGTTATTTTAAAGAGTTCTTTGATACCTTAAACCAACTTTTCTGCTTGTAACTATGCTTTCTCTAGTATGAGGATGCTGGACTTAGGAAAGCCCAAAAGGAGTAAATTTGTGAAGAAAATAATTTATTATACCCCATAATGGAACTCCTATTTCCCTCTTCTTTGTCTATAATCAAATCAGGTTCTTATTATCCTAGTGCTCATTGTTGTTTTTCTACTTTGTCTTAGAGGTTGCATTGCTTGTTGTATCAAAGCCTGTTCAAAATTAACTCATAAAAATCTAAATTAAATGGTTCAAAATATTGATTTTGAGCAATGAACCTTATCGTAATAGCATTAGATAAGTGATCAAAGGGGGTAACTGCGAAATACAAAATTGACTCCATTTCATTTGATTCTTTGAATATTGTTACTTTGTTTTCTATTCTGTGAGTTACACTTTGCTTTCATGTAAACCATGATTATGGGGAATTTAGATGTAAAGACAATCCTAACAAACTGGATTAATGAGGCACTGATCATGAAATGTTCTATACATCTTGTGGTATTTTTTTGGTGATAATCATATAATGTTCCAAGATGTTTGTAATGTGTTCCAGAATGTTCTGGAGATAACCAAAAACACCTTTAAAACTTTTGCTAATCAGAAGAGAGAATTCCCATGTTACTCATGTTATTCAAGATTGTATAAGCTAATTGGTTCCTCATTGACTACAAGAAAGTTCTGTAAAGTCCTCAATGATGTTGTTGTACCTACTGATAACATCTTGGACCCCACTTTTTGACAATTGCTAGTCTTCCTAATAAATCAGTATGCTAAGATTCCATTGCCTCAGTCCTTATCAATTTCTTTTGTGACAAGAATGGCCCATTTTCCTCATCATCTAAAACTTCTGAGCAACTCCCAGCAACAGACAGATAGATGTAAGAGCCCTGGAAGTGGCAATAAACACTGACCACACGTTTTTCTCCCAAGCCAGCCCTCAAACCTGTCATTTTGGAAAGTGTCAAGTAGAGAAGGGTTCAGTCATCCTCATCAACAGTTAACTACCTTCCATACACAGGGCAGATAATCTAACCTATCTGAAACATTGGGGCACTATGAAGGAAAGACAAGACGTACCATGTGCCAGACAAGTTAAATACCACCACTAGCATTCTAACTACGATTTCTCCTCAGACTGATGGAGGCAGCACAGGACCCTGAACCTAAGACCCTTGAGTGTAGCAATGTTTCCAGTCTACCTCTACCATCATCTTGGCAAGCAGATTCTGTGGAGATGCACCCTGGCAGCTGATCCTATAAGTGTTTCAGTCACCATTACTAAAAACTCAGTAAAGGAAGTTGTCATTTCTAAAATCCTTGGCACTTCCACATGGTTCAACAACAAAAATAGACATGATTTCAGGAGTGCAAATAATGTTAAAGTGGAAGCATTAGCATCTTCCTTGCTGTTGCACAATGAGGCTTGTCCATCTGACTTGTAGCTGAAGCTTTCCATATTTTTTCTGTCCTCCATACAGAAGCTTCTTTAGAGAAGGAATGGGTTTGCTTTTCTATTTATATCCTAAATACTTACCACAGTGCTTTGCACATAGTAAATACTTTTCATTCCTTCAATCGTTTAGCTAGGTGGTTCAGTAGATAGTGAGCTGAACCTGGAATCAGGAGACATGAGTTAAACTCTATCATCAGGTACTCATTAGCTGTGTGACTCTGGACAAAACATTTAATATCTGTTTGCCTCAATTCCTATATCTCCAAAATGGGGGTAATAATAACACCTACTCCCCAGATCTGTTGTGAGGCTGAAATGAGTTTAACAATTGTAAAGTATGCAGCAGAGCATGGCAGAAAGTAGATGATTATATAAAGGTAAGCTGTTACTACTACTACTACTACTACTACTACTACTGCTACTACTACTATTACTACTACTACTATTACTATTACTACTACTACTACTACTACTACTGCTACTGCTACTGCTGCTGCTGCTGCTGCTGCTGCTGTTGCTGCTGCTACTCCTACTCCTACTTCTAGCATTTATTCATCTATGTATTCTAAGTAAGTCTGGCCCTTGGGCACAGCTCATGTAGCATTGTAAGATAGTAGGTTACTGCCTAGGAAACAACAGATAGGGAGGTATGATAAAGAGCATATTTTTAAATATAACATTTAAAAGTAATTCTATAGTGTACAAAAAATCCTCTTTGGATTCCTCACTGAGTAATGGGAAAGGAGGTTAGGGTCGCAAGAATTAAAAAAAAAAAAAAAAAAAAAAAACATTCCACAAACCTTGGCTGGTAGTCCTGTTAACTTAACCAAACACTGGGCTGGTGACAGAGATATTTATTTATTTATTTATTCATTCAAGAGCAACCTAGCAGAGAGAGACAGACAGACAGAGATAGAGAGACAGAGACATACAGAGGCAAAGAGGGAATCAGAGAGAGGTGAAGATGGCTACAAAGACAGAGAGACATACAGGGACAGAGAAAAAGGAGCAGAGAAACAGAGAGATAAGGACAGAAAAGTTGGCCACCAGGAATGATTTTTTTTTTCATGGCAACTGATGAAGCCAGTCTTCAATGGAAGGGGGAAGGTGAGGGTGGTGTAGACATCATCACCCCAGTAAAGGCATATGTGCTTGACATAATGATAAAAATATAACTACACAAATTTTAATGCCAGAAAAAGTTTGGATTCCCTAACTACTAGTGCCTTTTTTCAGATTGCTTTCCATCTCTGTGTATATCTTATCTGTTTCTGACTATGTGTTTCTTTTCCTTTGAAATGTTGGATCCAGAAGGCAAGGAATAGTTTTGCTTTTGTGTTCCCAAGCGCTTAACATAGTGACTAGCATATAGTAAGCACTTCATAAATGTTTGGTTCCTGGATAATTGACTCTCTAAGCAACTGTTCCTACATTTTTGCACATATATAGGACTATGGGTGTGGAATGAATCATATAATGTCAGAATTTTAACATGTTTGCTAGTTTTGCTAAAACCTTTCCTCCTTCCTTTTCTTTGTTGTTTCAGATATCTCAGGGATAAAAGAAAAAAAAAGGAAACTAAACAGGTAGGAACCTAATGTAAGGAACATAAAATCAAAATATATAAATAAAAATGATCCTTAAAAAGGAAAATAAAACTTCACTCTGTGTTTTCATACATAATAATTTTGTGATGTCTGATCATATGTGCTCTAATAATGTCCACTGTCTCTAGTAAAAAGCAACACGCAGGAAATGTAAATTTGGTCCAAGGACTGAAAACATTGCTAACATTGCCAAAGTACACTTATGTCTTATAATCATTAACACAACTAGAATCTGATAAAGATGCATGACAGAATAATTGAGTGCTTTTGTCAGGGTAGGAAGGATTCAGCCTTAGTGACTAATAACCAGTTTTCCCAATTTCTGTTTCATCCATTAAGCTTACAATTTACACTAATGGTTCCTAGAAGAACTAAAACTGATTAGTTCTGTACAAATTTATCACTCCTCTACATCAGTGACTATTTGAGAAATTAAAAAATAAATAGAGTGATCATAAATAAAACAGAAGTAAGTATCACAAAATCATATTATCTCAGAGTTGGCTGATATCTCCGAGATCATGTGCTCCAACCTAAACTTAGAAAACAGACCCCCTACATCATGCTACAGGGGAATAAAAGACAGATTTAGAGCCACAAGACATGCATTGAAATGCAGACTATTCTATTTGCTACCTTCGTGGCCTTTTGAAAATCATTTAACCTTTCTGGTCCTCAATTTCCTCCTCTAGAAAACTGAGCGGTTTAGACTAGGTGACCTTCTTTCCAGCTCTGAATATACGATCCTACATTCTTTGACAAGTGGTCATTATAGATGGGGAATTCACTACCTCCTGTGTCAGGGAAGAAAAGCATGACAAGAAAATTCTAAGTGACAAAGATGTAGAGAGCAATGATGATTTTTAAAATGGGTAAAAGAAAATAATCTCGAGGGAAATAAATCTTCGAATATGTCAACAAAAATTTTATCTGGTAATTTTCGTAATTATTTTTCAGACCTATTTTGGTAAACAATTCATATTTTGACTAATATAGTGGTGGCTGTGTGGCTTTGGGTGAATTAATTAACCTCTGTCTTGTTAGTTTGCTTAAATTAAAATTGTATAAAAATACATTTACCTTACCTACCTTCTAGTGTTGATATAGAGATCAGGAAAATCATTTAATATAAAGATCAATTCAATAAAGTTACATTTTTGTTTTGCTTCCCATCTTCTAGTTATCATAGAAATTTCGCTTTTTTTGGAATGCATAGCATACCTTATTGTCCACATTGCAGATCATGTATGAAAGATAGATAGCTAGAAGCATCTTGAAAAGTTATCTAGTTTACTGCCACTTATTTTTTTTGTATAAGGAAGCTGAAGCTAATCAAGTTTTAGTGACTTGCCCATGGTCACAGGTGGCATTTAGTTAATTAAATGATTAAATGATTTAGATTAGAGCATTTTATACGGCTATAACTTCTTCATCCAAAAATTGCCTGTTCCTGTCCTGTGACCATTTATCAACTTGTGAATGACTTGTATTCTTATAAATTTGACTTAGTTCTCTATTTTAGAAATAAGGTCTTTCTCAGAGACTCTGGCTATAAACATTCTCTACCAGTTTGCTGCTTCCTTCTAATCATCGTTGCATTTGCTTTGTTTGTGCAAAATCTTTTCAATTTAATATAATCAAAATTATACATTTTGCATTTCATGATGTTTTCTCTCATAGATTCTTTCATTCTCCATAAATCTGACAGCTAAACAATTCCTTGCTCTCCCAGTTTGATTATAATAACAGCTTTTATATCTAAATCATGTACCCATTTTGACTTTATTTTGGTATGTGGTTTAAATGTTGGTCTCTGCCTAGTTTCTTTCATACCATTTTCCAGTTTTCCCAGCAGTTTTTGTCAAATGCTGATTTCTTATCCCAGAAGCTAGGGTCTTTGGGTTTATCAAACGGTAGATTACTATAGTTATTGACTAATGTGACTTGTGTGACCAACCTACTCCACTGACAAACCAATCTATTTCTTAGTCAGTACTAAGTAGTTTTGATGATTACTGATTTATAATACAATTAAAATCTGGTATAGTGAGGCCACCTTTCCTAGCATTTCGTTTTACTAATTCTGTTGATATTCTGAACCTTTGGTTCTTCCAGATGAATTTTCTTGTTAATTTTCTAGCTCTATAAAATGATTTTTTGGTAGTTTGGTTTGTTTGGCATTGGATAAATAAACTACTTTAAATAGAATTGTCATTTTATCATATTAACTCAGTCTATCCACGAGCAAATGATGGTTTTTTTTTTTCCAATTATTTGGCTCCGATTTTACTTGCATGAAAAGTGTTTTGTAATTGTGTTCATATAGGTCCTGGGTTTCTTTTGGCAGGTAGAATCTAGAATTTTTTATAATGTCTACAGTAATTTTAAATGTAAATTATCTTTCTACCTGTTGCTGTTGGGCTTTGTTAGTAATACATAGAAATGTCAATGCCTTATGTGGATTTATTTCATATCCTGTAACTTTGCTAAAGTTGTTTATTATTTCAAGTAGTTCTTTACTTGATTCTCTAGGATTCTCCAAGTATTTCATCTGCAAAGAGTGATAACTTTGTTTCTTCTTTGCCTATTCTAAATACTTCAATTTCTTTTTTCTTTTCTTATTGCTGAAAGCTAACATTTCAAGTACCATGTTAAATAACAGTGGTCATAATGGACATCTTTGTTTCACTCCTCAACATATCAGAAAAGTTTCTAGCTTATCCCCAACACATATAAGACTTGCTGATAGTTTTAGGTAGATGCTATGTACCATTTTAAGGAAGACTCCATTTATTCCTATGTTCCCCAGTGTTTTTAATAGGAATGGCTGTTGTACTTTGTCAAGTGTTTTTTCTCCATCTATTGAGATATGGTTTCTCTTAATTTTATTGTTGATGTGATCAATTATGCTGATTCTTTTCCTAATATTGAACCAGCCCTGCTTTTCTGGTATAAATCCCACCTGGTCATTGTGTATTGTTCTCATGATAATTTGCTGTAATATTTTTGCTAATATTTTATTTACAAATTTTGCATTCATATTCTTTAGGGATATTGGTCTATATATTTTTTTTCCTTTGTTTTGACTCTTCCTGGTTTAGGTAACATATTTGTATAATAAAAATAATTTGTTAGGATTCCTTCACCTATTTTCCCAAATAGTTCTCTCTCATCCAGTTCTGACAGACCCCTCCTGCTGACCTTCCAATATATATATATATATGTTGGAATTAATTGTTCTTTAAATGCTTGATAGAATTTGCTTGTAAATGCATCTTGCCTTGGAGATTTTTTTTTTTCTCTAGGGAGTTCATTAATGGCTTGTTCAATTTCTTTTTCCAAGATGGTTTTTTTTTTTAAGTATTTTATTTCCTCCTCCATTAATCTGGGCAATTTATATTTTGTAAGTAATTATCCATTTCACTAAGATTGTCAAATTTTTTGCCTCTCAGGTGGTCAAAACAGTTCCTAATTTTTGTTTTAATTTCCTTTTCATTGATGGTGAATTCATTCTTTTCATTTTTGATGCTGACAAATTGGTTTTCTTTTATTTAAATGAAATAAACCAAAGGATTATCTATTTTATTGTTTTTTTTTTAAACCAGCTTAGTTTTATTGATTAGTTCAATAGTTTTCTCAACTTCAATTTCATTAATCTCTCCTTTGGTTTTCAGAATTTTGCATTTGGCATTTAATTAGGGATTTTCAACCTGTTCTTTTTCTAGCTGTTTTAGTTTTATGCCCAATTAATTGATCTCTTCTTTCTCTTTTTTGTTACTGTAAGCATTTAGAGATATGAATTTTCCCTAGAACTGCTTTATAAGTTTTGGTATGTTGTCTCATTATTGTCATTCTCTTGACTGAAGTCATTTGTCATTTCTATCATTTGTTGTTTGGATCACTCATTCTTTAGAATTAGATTATTTATTTTCCCATTAATTTTTAGTCTACTTTTCAACGGTCCTTCAATATATATTATTTTTATTACATCACGATCTGAAAAAGATGCATTTAATATTTCTACCTTTCTGCACTGAATTGTGAAGTTCTTATACTGTAACATAATGTCAATTTTTGTGTGAGTTCCTTGTACAGCTGAGAAAAAGGTAAATTCCTGTCTATTCCCATTCAATTTTCTCCCGAGGTCTACCATATCTAAGTTTTCTAAAATTCTATACACGTCCTGGACTTCTTTCTTGTTTATTTTGTAGATGGATTTATCTAGTTCAGTGAGGTGGAGGTGAAGGTCCTCCACTAATATAGTTTTGCTCTCTATTTCTTCCTGTAACTCTTAATTTGTCCTCTAAGAATTTGGATTCTATACCACTTGATGCATATATGTTTGGTAATGATATTACTTCAATGTCTATGGCATCTTTTGGCAGGATATGGTTTCCTTCCTTATCTGTTTTAATTAGATCTATTTTTGCTTTTGCTTTGTCTGAGATTAAGATTGCTACCCCTGTTTCTTTGTTTTGTTTTGTTTTGTTTTACTTCTGCTGAAGCATAATATATTCTACTCTAGCCTTTTACCTTTACCCTGTATGTATCCCTCTGTCAACTGTGCTTCTTGTAAACATCATATTGTAATATCATATTTTTTAATCCATTCTGCAATTCACTTACATTTTCTGGGAGAGTTACTCCCATTCATTTTCACAGTTATGATTACCATTTTTGTCTTTCTCTCCATCCTATCTCCCCCACCACCATTTTTCCATTTCTTTCTCCTTTCTCCCTTTCCTTTCTCACTAAAATTGTGCTCTAATGTATTCTGTAGGCAATTGGTGGTGAAGGACTTGAAACTCAGTAAAAAGACTGAGGCTAGAATCACCTACAAAGAAATGAAAATTAAAATTCATGCTAAGAGAGTTAAGAGAGGATGTCAAGAGAGAAAAAGAGACTCTGAAACAGTTACAGTGAGAGGGTGTAATGTGGATGCAAAGGAAAATGAGGATTGGTCATGTAAGATATAAAGGGAACTACCACCAATGCTGCTGGTACCAATTCAGTCACTCCCAAGCCCTGCTCCTGGTTTGCTGGGGCCCAGGCTCTGGTGGCACTTCCTGAGATGAGCTCTGCTTCTCTCTCATCCAGTTCTGACAGACCCCTCCTGCTGACCTTCCAAGGTGTCTCTGGCATCTGTGGGCTTAGAAGTCCAGAAACTGCCATTGCTGACAATGATTCAGTCCCCTGAGTTCTGATCAGACCTGCGTCTTTGCTGGTGCAGGTCACACTAGACTGGGCTCTCTCACCCTGGTGCAACAGACTCTTCCTGTCAACCTTTCAGGACATCCTGGGCTGAAAACGTGCCTCACTCTGTCTTCCTGTGGCTTCTTCTGTTCTAGAATTTATCCAGAGTCTCTTTTCAAAGGTATTGAAAGGAATTTGGGGAAAACCTCAGGCAAATCCCTGATTTTACTCTGTCATTCTGGCTCCAACCCCCATATGTCTTTCCAGGGTTTGCTTGGTCATCATTTCTTATAGTACAATAGTATTCCATTATATTGTTATACCACAACTTGTTCAGTCACTCACAAAATGATAGGCATCTTCTCAATTTCTGATTCTTTGCCACCACAAAAGAGCTGCTATTAATCTCTTTGTGCATGTGGGTTCTTTCTCCTTTGTCATGATATTTTTAGAATTTATACCTTGTAGTGCATTTCTGGATCAAAGCATATGCACAGTTTGGTTGCTTTTGTGAATAGTTACAAATTCCTCTCCAAAATGTTGACAATTTCACTGCATTTGGATAATGCATTGAGATTCCAATTTTCCCACATTTTCTCCAGCATTTATCATTTTCCTTTTCTTTTATGTTAGTCAATCTGACAGGAATGAGATTCTAACTCAGAGTTTTTTGACTTGCATTTCTGTAATTAATAGTGATTTAGAGCATTTTTAATATGATTGTAGATAGTTTTAATTTCTTCATCTGAAAACTTCCTGTTCGTATCTTTGGCCATTTATCCTTTGGGGAATGTCTTTGTGAAAATCTAAGTGAGAAAGAAGATGAGATCCTGAACTGTGGTAGTTTCTGTGTGAGTGAAGAGAAGGGGTTAGATGTAAGAAATTTTGGAGAGAGAGAAATGGGCAGATTTGACAAGTGTTTGAATATGTAAAGTAAGAGAGTATGAGGAGCTAAGGAAAATAGCAAGCTTACACACCTGAGGGACTGTCATACACATTGTGTCTACAATGGAAAAGAGAAATTCAGTAGAAAGGTATGTTTTGGGGCAAAGTTATTGTATTCTGTAAGGAATTGGTGTTAAAGGACTTGAAACTCAGTAAAAAGACTGAGGCTAGAATCATCTATGAAGAGATGAAAGTTTGAAAGTTAAGATTCATGCTAAGAGAGTTAAGAGAGGATGTCAAGAGAGGAAAAGAGACTAGGAAACAGGTACAGTTAGAGGGTGTAACGTAGATGCAAAGGAAAATGAGGATTGGTTATGTAAGATATAAAGGAAATTAGGAGATCACAACGTGAGAAAAATGAATCAGTGAGCATTTACTAAGTAGCTTCTAAATGCTATTAACTGTGCTAAGTTCTGGCATTGCAAAGAAAGTATATAGGCAGCCCTTGCTTGTAAAATCACAATTTAATGGCAAAAAAAACCATATAAAACACTCATATACAAGAAAAATTGGATATAATATAGAGAAGGCACTAGCATTAAGGAGGATCAAAGAAAAAAAAAAGCACATATAGGAAGAGAGGATGTCTGAAAATTTTAAATTCAACCTATGTCAAGAAAGGGCAGCTAGGTGAGGCAGTAGATATGCCTAAAGTTAGGAAGACTCATCCTGAGTTCAAATACGGCTTCAGTGATTCATTAGCTGTGTGACATTGGGCAAGGCACTTAACCTTGTTTGCCTCAGCTCCTCATCTATAAAAATTATCTGGAGGAGAAAATGCCAAGCCATTCCAGTATTATTGCCAACAAATTCCAAATGGGGTCATGAACAGTTGGACACAACGAAACGATAATAATGTTTGTCAAGAAGGATGAGGACTGCAATAAAAAAGGCCATTGAATATTGCAATCAAAAGATCATTGATCCAGTTCACAGCCACAGAAAATTAGTGTCCCAATTATTTCACATTCCCTCCAACATGTCAGTTTCCCTTTCAAGCATTATAGCCAAACTGATAGGTGTAAAATGATATCTCAAAGTCATTTTAATTTCCATTCCTCTAGTCAATGATGATTTAGAGATCTTTTTCTATGACTATAAATTGTTTTGATTTTCTTTTTATCAGAAAGATACCTGTTCATATCCTTTGACAATATATCAATTGGTAAATAATTAATATTCTTACAGATTTGGCTAAGTCTTTTAAGTATTTAAGATATGCAACCTTTAATTGAGAATCTTTGATGAATGTTTTGCCCAATTTTCTGCTTTCTTTTTGATCTTGGCTACATTATTTGTACAAAACCTTTTTAATTTAATGTAATCAAAGTTATCGATTTTATACTTCACACTGCTCTCTATCTCTTATTTATTCATAAATCGTTTGCTTGTCTGTAAGTCTCACAGTTAATATATTCAAGACTCTTCAAATTTCCTTGTAGTACCCCCCTTTACATTTAGGACACATATCCATTTTGATCTATCTTGGTAAATGATGTAAGATATTAGTCTCAGTTCAATTTCTGCCTGACAGCCTTATAGCTTTTCTAACAATTTTACCAAATAATTAATTCTTATCACCCAAACTTAAGACTTTACACTCATCAAATAGCAGGGGTATATATCTATGTGTATATAAAATATTTTACATATTTATACATTTATATATATGTCTATCATCTATCTATCTATCTATCTATCTATCTATCTATCTATCTATCTATCTATCCATCTATCCATCTATCCATCTATCTATGGCTATAAATTGTATGTCTACTCTGTTCCATTGATCTACCTCTCTCTCTCTTAGCCAGTACCAAATAGTTTTGATAATTACAGTCTTACAATATAATTTAAGATCTGGTACTGATAAACCTCCATCCTTTACAATTTTTTATTAGCTTATCTTTCACTTGATGTTCCTTCAAATGAATTTTTTGTGTTTTATTTTTCCAATTTAGCAAAAAAATAAAAATTTGGTATTTTGATGAATTAATTGGTACAACCATTTTAAAGAGATATCTGGAATTATGCCCAGAGAGAAATAAAACTGCTTATACTTTTTGACATAGAAATACTACTGCTAGATATGTTTCCTGAGATTATTAGGGGATAAAGAAAATAACCTATATGTTCTAAAATATTTATAGCAGCTCACTTTGTGGTAGCAAAGAGCAAGAAATTGCAGGAATGCCTGTCAATTGGGGAATAGCTGAACAAGCAATAGTATATGATTGTGATGGAACAGTACTGTGCTACAAGAAATGATGAGTGCAATGATCTTAGAAAAACATGGATAGACTTGTGTAAAACAATGAAGAACAAAATGAGCAGAACCAAGAGAACATTGTATGCATTAACAACTATATTATTTTAAGTACATCTTTGAAAGAATGTCATTTTTACTATTATAAACACCCAACTTAACTACAAAGGATACATAAAGGAGAATGTTATTTGTATTCTGAGAAAGAACTGATAAATAGAAGTATATATAGACTGCTTTTAGACATACATATATATACATTTGTGTTTAATGGTAGCCATCTTTAGGGCAGTGAGGAGAGAAGAAAAAGAGGAACAAAAAAAAAGCTACACGATAAATTTATTATATTTTAAAAGGAGTAAGAAGTTGTACATAAATTTGAAGCTTTTACAATCATCTTTTCGCCCCTGTTTTACCATCTTATGGAAATGCTTGTTTTATTTCTTAAGTTCAGAATAAAATAAAAATTTTAAAATTTATTTAGCATTTTATTTTCAATACTTGTTTTAAAACTTAGAGCACCAAATTCTTTCCCTTCTTCCCTCCCACCACCTGTCATTGAGAAGGTAAGCAATTCAATGTAGGTTAAACATGTGTAGTCATCCAAAATATCTACATATTATTTTTTTTTTTGTGAAAGAAAACATAGACACCCCTTCCACCCCCCCCAAAAATCTCAAGAAAAATAAAGAAAGCAAAAAAAAAAAAAAAATATATATATATATATATATATATATATATATATATGCTTCAAGCTGTTTTCAGACAGCACCAGTTCTTTCTCTGGGGTTGGATAGCATTTTTCATCATAATTCCTTCAGAGTTGCCTTTGATCAATATATTGCTGAGAATAACTAAGTCTTTCACAGCTGATCATCTTATTGTATTGCTGTTACTTTGTACACTGTACATTTCACTTTTTATCATGTCATGTAAGACTTTCCAGATCTTTTTGAGAGTGTCCTGCTCATCATTTCTTATAGCACAATAATATTTCATCATAATCACAGCCACAATTTGTTCATCCATTCCCTAGCTGAAGGGCATCCCCTCCATTTCCAGTTCTTTAATACAGCAAAAAGAACTGCCGTAAATATTTTTGTACATATAGGTCCTTCTCTCTGTTTTTTTAAAATCTGTTTTGGGACACAATGTATGAGTGTTATTGCTAGTCCAAGCAGTATGCATGTTTTTTTAGCCTTTTGGTATAGTTTGAAAGTACTACAGAATAGTTGAATCAGTTCACAACTCAACCAGCAGTGCATTAATGTCTCTTTTTTTCCCCACATTCCCTCCAACATTTATCATTTTCCTTTTCTTTCTTATTAGTCAATCTAGAAGGGATGAGGTTTTAATTTTTATTTTACATATGTCTAATCAGTAGTGAGAGCATTTTCCCCCATATTGCCATAGATAATTTTGATTACTTCTTCTTAAAACTGTTCATTTCTTTTGATCATTTATCAATTGTGGAATGGCTCTTATTTTTATAAAATTGACTCAGTTCTCTATATGTTTGAAAAATGAGAACTTACAGAAATTTGATTCATTTTTTCCCACAGCTACTTTTGCTAAAAGTATTTCCCTATATCCTGCCCCCTCTCATTTATTTTATTTTTTATCTCTTTTTCCTCTGTTCCTCCAGTGAAGTGTTTCATTGGATATTGAACAAGTTTACTAGACATCGAGGGTTGGAGGATTTGTGTGGTTTTCTAATGACTGTACTTAGTGATTAATGATATTTAGTAATTGTGAATCTAGATTAGTGATTGATTAAGTTAATGGTTGCCCCATGAATGGAAGATTGATTATTGTATTGTGAATTGATTGAATGATTAAGTAAGGAGGGTTACCCCCTTAGGAAAGCCAGATGATTATTCTTTTGTTCTTTGTTTTAAATATTGTGGCCACTGTAGTGAAAACTGTGTGGCCATTCTAATGTTAAGCTGTTATGAATACTATATTGTGATATTCTGTGATAAGATGTAATGTTGTGAATATTATATTATGATTTGTTGTGAATGTTTGCCTTGATTTGTAATGGAATAAATGGAGTGTCCACTATACTGTGTAATCAGAACTTTAAAAGCTTTTCACAATAGCATTCTTTGGGGAATCTGCTGGTGCATGGCTTGCAACTATACCCTCCCTCAACCTGCCCTTCCTTCAATCCCTGCCCTTCTATTTTTCCTCCAACATTCCTTTAGGGTAAAATAATTTTCTATAACCAACTGAATATGTTTGTTATTCCTTTGTTGAGGCAATTCTGATGAGAGCAAGGTTCATTCACTCCTTCTCACTTCCCTCCTCTCTTCCCCTCTACTGTAAAAGCTTTTTCTTGCTTCTTTTAGATGAGATAATTTATCCCATTGTATCTCTCCCTTTCCCTTTTCCCCAACATATTCCTCACTTACCCCTTATTTTTTTTTACTATCATCCCTTCATATTCAGCTCACATCTGTGCCCTTAGTCTGTACATATTCCTTCTCACTGTTCTAATGATGAGAAAGTTCTTCTGAATTACGAGTACTATCTTCCCAGGTAGAAATGTAAACAGTTTAACCTTTTTAAGTACCTTATGATTTGCCTTTCCTGTTTTATCTTTTTATGTTTGTCTTCAGTCTTGTATTTAAAAGTCAAATTTTCTATTCAGCTCTTGTGGTCTTTTTGTAAAGGATTCTTCCAAGTCCTCTATTTTTGTCTCTTTTTGGAGGGGGGAAGGCAGGGCAATTGGGGTTAAGAGACTTGCCCAAGGTCACATGGCGAGTAAGTGTCTGAGGCCAAATTTGAATGTGCCTCCTGACTCCAGGCTGGTGCTCTATTCACTGTGCTACCTAGCCACCCCTAAAGTCCTCTATTTTTCCCCTGAAGAATTGTACTTGGTTTTACTGGGTAGGTGATTGATTCTTTGTTGTAATTCTAGCTTCTTTGTCTTCTCGAATACAATATTCCAAGCCCTCCAATCCTTTAATGTAGAAGCTGCTAAATCTTGTGTTATACTGACTGTGGTTCCATAATGCATTGTTTCTTTCTGACTGATTGCAGTATTTTCTCCATTACCTGGGAGCTCTAGAATTTTAGTGGGAGTTTTCATTTTGGGATGTCTTTCAAGAAGTGCTCAGTAGGTTCTTTCAATTTCTATTTTGCCCCCCATATCTGGAATATCAGGGAAGGTTTCCTTGATAATTTCTTGAAAGATGATGTTTAGGCTCTTTTTTAATAAAAATTTTTAAAAAAATTTAATGACTTTCTGGTAGTCCAATAAATCTTAAATTATTTCTCTTCAATCTTATGTCCAGGTCAGTTGTTTTTTCAGTGAGATATTTCACAATGTCTTGTATTTTTTAAAATTCTTTTGTTTATTGTTTCTTGGCTTCTCTTAAAGTCATTAGCTTCAATTTGCTCAATTCTATTTTTAAGGAATTATTTTCTTCAATAAACTTTTGCACCTCCTTTTACATTTGCTCCGTTCTACTTTGTAAGGATTTTTTTTTCCCTTTTTCCACTGAATTTTTATGCCTCCTTTTCCATTTGACCAATTCTGCGTTTTAAGACATTCTTCTCCTCCTTGGCTTTATGTATCTCTTTTATCATTTTGTCTAGCCAGTTTTTTAAGGTGTTATTTTCTTCAGTATTTTTTTTTTGGAGAGCAATTGTGGTTAAATGACTTGCCAAAAGTCACAGGGCTAGAAAGTGTGTCAAGTGTCTGAGGCTGTATTTGAACTCATGTCCTCCTGACTCCAGCGCTGGTGCTCTATTCACCATGCCACCTAGCCACCCTTTTCTTCCATATTTATTGTCTTTCCTTCACCAAGCTATTGACTCATTTTTCATGATTACAGTCTATTACTGTCATTTCTCATGCCAATTTTTCCTCTACCTCCCTTACTTGATTTTTAAAATTCTTTTTGAGCTCTTCCATGTTCTGAGACCAATTCATATTTTTCTTGAAGGCTTTGGACACAATTTGTTTTCTTCATTTGAGTGCGTGTTTTGATCTTCCTTTTCACCATAATAACTTTCCTAGAATCAGAAATTTTTTCTGTTGTTTTCTCATTTCCCCAGACTATTTCTTGGCTTTTAACTCTTTTTTTTTTTTTAAGTAGGGTTCTGCTTCCAGGGTGGAGAGAACAGTGTCCCAGACTTCAGGGGATTCATGCATCTATTTTTAGAGAAATTTCTAGGGACCTGTAAATTTTCAGTTCTTTGGAGGCGGTATGAGCTAAGGAGAGGTGTTTTTACTCCTCTGATGGCCTGTACTCTAGTCTGTGAGTGACCACAGCACTGTTTTCTGATGTGTTACTATGAAAAGGTTCCCTGTTCCACTGTGGCCTTAATCTGTGGTGTTTTGGTGCTCCTCCTCACCTGGAACTACTACCCAGAACTGCTACCTGGAGCTGTAATACTGGTCTGAGTATGGATAAAGCAACAGAGTCCTGCCTTAGTGCTAGCAAAGAGATACATATTATCTCCTTTGACCCCATTACCATATGTGGGATAAGACCTGTGGAAACAGGCATTGTCACTGCTGATTTAGTGGCTCCCATGGTCTACTCTTGGTTGGGTCTGCACTGGTGCAGACTATACTGGTATGCACTCTACTCTCACCCAGGTACAATAGACCTTTCCTGATGACTTTCTAAGAAGTCTTTGGCTAGAAAATTATTTCCTTCTGTCTTTTTGTGTGTTCTGCTGTTCTAAGAATTGTTTGATAGCATTATTTAAAGGTGTCAGAGGAGCATTGTTGAGAGCTCAGTGGAGTCCATTCACTTTCTTTGCCATCTTGACTCCACCCCCCCCATAACTGTTTTTGTAAAGAGATCATTGATAACTGATTCATTCAAATGATTAGTAAAAAACAAGATTGCAAAGTGAGAGAGGAGTAAGAAAGCATTCATTGTGGATAACTTAAAAAAATCCTTTGAGAAAGGTAAGAGAAATAGGAATGGTATATTGAAGGAAGAGTAGTCTATTAGAGGCTTTTTTCTTTTCTTTTTTTTAAGGATGGTAATGATTTGGGCATATCTGAAGGCAGCGGGAAAAGGACAAAGAAATGGAGAAAAGTTGAAGATAAGAAAGAATAAAAGAGAGGGTAACTTGTGTTATAAGATAGTCAGGAAATATATCAAGTACAAATATAGGATGGTTACCTTTGGCAAACAGAAGTGTAACAATATTGCAATATTCACAACACCCACCATGATTATGAATATGCTGGCATAGTTGTGAATCACAAAATGTAACAGGCTCTCCACATGGAGGATAGAGCCAAAGCCTTTATTCAAACAGTAGAAAACCAATTCCCAGAAACAGGAAGCCAAAGTCATTACAGTAACCACAAAGTTGGTACACATGGTTAATGCAGTGAACACCCATATTTCCAAGCCTTCACAAAAGAATAGGCTCCCTTAAGCATTGATCCTTCTCTCTCACTCACAGTAGCTCTTCAGCCTGGTTCTTGGAAGTTCTCTGCAGAAATTCCCAAAGTAAAGGTCTCAGAAGAAGAAAGGTCTCAGCAGGAAGTTCCAGCCTCCAGGTGCTTACTCTAGGAAATTCTGACTTTCCCAGTTGGGTTTTTTCTTAGATACAGTAATGCTCCTCCCTGTTCAGCCCCTTCCTTTTACGTCAGCAAATTCCTTCCAAGGTGTTAACTACTTCTGTGTTAATTAAATAGCTTAAACAATGTATTAAATTGAAACTAGGGGCTAAGTACCTCTCAGCTTAGCAATACAAAAGGAACTTCAAATTTCATTATTGTTACAAGAAATAGCATTTCATTGTCAGAGACAGTTGGGAAATTGGAGAGAGGAGAAGATAATGTCAAGGTTTGAGATGAAAAGAAATGTAGAACAAATAACTTGAAATATGACATGATATGGCATGGTATGATATTATATTAAGACATGATATGATATGATATGATAAGATGCTATACAATAGAGTACAATATGATATGATATATGATATATCTTTCATGTTCAAGTTTCTCTCATATTTTCTGTGCATTCAAATACCATTGAACTATTTTGTAGTGATAAAAACTGATAAATCTTCTTAACTCTCATAACATTAAAATAAATTTTGTATTTACTCTTTATTGTATATACTTCTGAATGAACGTGTGTATGTATGTTTGTTGTTCAGTTGTTGTTTTTTTAGACATGTCCAACTCTTCCTGAACCCAATTGGTGTTTTCTTGGGAAAGATATGGGAGCAATTTGCCACATATACACATATATGTAAGTACATATTAATAAATAAATATATTTTCTGATTTTTTATTTTATTTTACAGAAATGTAGACTGAGATTCAAAAGGCCATGTTACTTGTCCATGGTCACAATGCTAATGTATCAGTACTTAGATTTGCTTCCAGTTCTCTCCTGATTTCTATACCTTTATATTTCCTATTATACCATACTGTATCTCTCATAGAGTACAAGTTAAGAAATCTTACAGCAAACATTTTTTTTCCTTGAAGAAAGATGGTAGATGAGAATCAGATTACCCAAATGACCTTCCACAAAGTCTGCTTTCTGTTTTCAAGGCATATCCTTCTTCTAGTAGGATGGAATGCAGAAGCATGCCAAGTCTTCAGAAGCTGAAAGTTAAAATAGAAAGGTCCTTAATTGCTGTATGTTGTCATAGCAACATAGTGCATAGCAATACATGGTAGAAGTCCATTTGACATTTACATTTCATTTGAACTCCAAGGTAGTTTGAATGTTGAAAATTATTGCCATACATGTGAGTGTGAATATACAAAATATATAAATATAAATATATGTGTGCATACACACACACACACACATATATATATGCATATATATGTGTGTATGTGCAAGTTTGACAAAGTCACCCTCAAGGTGCCTTCACACACATGATTCTGAAATATATTTATGTATACTATGCATTACAAAACACATGTATGTATTTATATATAGGCAATACATGCATGTGTACACATAGAGGTAAAATATATATGTGTGTGTGTGTGTATAGATACATGTAACATATATTTCAGAATAACAAATATTTGAAGGCATTTCCAAAGTGATTTAGTCCAACCTATACCTGAAGTATTAAGTTCTTTTATGATATTCCAGGCTATTTGTCATCTTCATTTCATATGAATACATATACGTGGCATAGACCTGATACTTTCAGAGGCAATCCATTTTATTTGATGATAGTTCAAATTATTTTGAAAAAAATATATAGATTTTGATGCAGCATGGAAGAGAGGGTGGAATGCTTGACTTGGAGGAAAAACTACTGAGTTCTAATAGTGCTTCTGACTTTTATTGATGGTGTGATCATAGACAAATCACTTAATCTACCTTAGTTTTAGTTTGCTCATCTGAAAAATGGGTACTGTCTTGTACCACCTTAGTCACATTCATTGTGAGCAAAATGTAATACCTTTAACATAATGAAATGCATGTATTTTGTAGGTCTCTACATCAACAAGTATTATATATGTATAACAGCATACACCCTTGTGCATGTATGCATGTATGAATAAGCAACAATAGACATTGAATGAGCTGTGATGGTATAGAATGCGTCTTGGATTTGGAGTTAGGGAATATAGGTTCAAATCCTGTCTTTGATATTTAAGTACCTGTGTGACTTTGAACAAGTCAAATACCCTATTTGGATTTCAGTTTCCTTATCTATAAAAAAGGAAAGTGTCAGACCAAATGATCTTTAAGTTTCCTTACAATCATAATTCATGATGTTTATTCTACTGTGCCTGGTCAAGTCACTGGACTTTTGTGTTCCTGGAATAACAATCTACTGCTTATGTGTTAAGATTTTCATGTGCTTTGGTATAGAGCAGTGGTTCTCAACCTTCCTAATGTTGCGACCCTTTCATACAGTTCCTCATATGGTGGTGGCCCCCAACCATAAAATTATTTTCGTTGCTACTTCATAACTGTAATTTTGCTGCTGTTATGAATTGTAATATAAATATCTGATATGCAGGATGTATTTTCATTGTTACAAAAGGAACATAACCCACAGGTTGAGAACCACTGGTATACAAAGTTCGCTCACCAGCAGTTTTCTATTCTGATTAAATTAAAAAACTTTCTCACATGCATTTAACTATATAAGCATTGAGTAAAAAAATAATAATAATGCCATTTTAGAGTGGAAAGAGATCTGAGAAGTCATATAGCCCAACACTCTGATTTTGTAGAAAAACAAAGTGAGGCCTGGAGACACGGGGAGACTTGCCCAGGTTTATGTAGTAATCACAATGAGCACCCAGTCCAGTTCCCAAATCTTCCTACTCAAAATTTAGGAATTTTCTTGTTACATCATGCTACTTCCAGTTGTAATTTTTTGTTATGCCACCATACCTTAGAGATCTTGCATGTTCAGTTCTGCACCACTGCAAGAAAGTGAATATCACAATAAAGTGAGTCATACAATTTTTTTTTCATTTAGCAGCACATATAAAACTTTTGTTTACACTAAGCTGTAGTCAATTAAGTATTCAATAGCATCATGTCTAAAACAAGTATATATCTTAACTAAAAAATACCGTTTTTTCCTAAAAGGAAATGCTAATCATCCTTATTTTTTCCTAGGAGAGGATCTTGTCTCAACATTGATGGCTGCTGGCTAATCAAGGTGGTGGTTACTGAAGGGTGGGGTAACTGTGGCAATTACTTAAGATAACCATGTACTTTGCCAAACTGATTCTCTTTCTTTTATTTGAATACTTAGAAGCCATTGTAAAGTTAGGAATTGGCCTAATTTCAGTATTATTGTGTCTCAGGGAAGAGGGAGGCATGAGGAAAAGGAGAGAGATGGGAAACAGCTGATATATTGAGCAGTCAGAACACAAATCATTTATGGATTAAATTGCCTGTCTTTTATGGGGTAATCATATGTGCTGCCCCAAAACAATGACAACAGTTAACATCAAAGATCACTGATAACATATTATCATAGCATATAGTAATAATGAAAAAGTATAAAATAATATGGAGGTTACCAAAATGAGATACAGAAACATGATGTGAGCAATGCTGTTGGAAAAATGGTACTCATGGACTTAATATATAAACCTTCAATTTGTAAAAAACAAACAAGCAAACAAAAAAAAAAAACCGCTCTATCTGTGAAGTGCAATAAAGTGACACGAAATAAAATAAAAATGCCTGCACAAATATCACCAAAGGTTTATGTTCAGGCTTACATTAGGTATTGGTGGGATAGTGAAGGTACTACCTTATTAGTAAAGTCAATTCATTGATCCAAGGGACATATGTGTGTGTGTCTGTATGACTGTGTGTCTCTGTGCCTCTGTGTGCATGTGTATACACACATTTTATATATAGAGAGAGTGACAGAGAGAGACAGAGAGAGAATAAAGTGTTTATCAAAATATAACACTCAGGAAAATCAACGTTTCATAATATTAGAGTTGAATTGTCACATAATCTGCTTTTAAATCCAAGCTTATGTACTTAGAACTCTACAATTTAATTAACCTCTCTGAGTCATGGTTTCCTCATCTCTAAAATGGGAATAAGAACAATAATACCCGTCTCATAGGTTTGTTGTAAGGATTGAATGAGGTAATATATCCATGAGCTTTGCAAACTGTAACATGCTACATAAATGTAACATTATTATGATTACTGGTTAAAGGCAATTGAAGATTTATTTATTCTTCCTCAAAGCAAATCTTTAAAAAAAATAATGTTCAATGTTTCCATTTTGAGCATATTGTATGCCAGCATGTACTATTAAGACAGAATGTACTTAATCACTGTGTAGAGAAGACCCAGCTCATTCTTCCAGATCAGTATTAGTCTTTTTTAAAATGCTACTAGTGCCCCTTAATTTGGACTCTACTCATTTCCAGTTTCTCAGTTCTCTCTGTAGATGCTTCATTATTTGCTAGGGGCCAAGGACTGCACCTAGTGCTCATCTGCTCTGATTTTCCTTTAGCTCTGCTTTTTTCCCTATTATGAGTTAAAATGACCCTCTGGCTGGAGCAGCTGAGGCCCGCTCTAAATTCTGCACTCTAAACACATATGTCTGCTGTCATCATTCAAATAGATGGGACCAGAAGGCTGAAATAGTGTTTTCCACACTTGTGTTGGAAAGCTTTGCTTTATAATGTTATTTTTTTCTTTTAAACATTACTGCTAAGTTCTAGGGTATCACCTCATAATTCAGATTTTGAAGATGTTCACAATTAAATTCATTTGACACTTTTGTTAATACAAATGCAGTCCTTTGACATTTTGCCGTATGGAAAGTATGAAATAGGCTTGCATGTTAATGAAATCTCTACCTTGATATAATTTTAAAACTTTCCCAATCTTCAAACCAAATACTTTTACTAAATTAAAAATCATTTTTACATATAGGATCCACCATGAAATTAAGACTAGGTATAAGAAGCTAGAAGGGAATTATGGAAAAATAGAAGGTATCATTGCTATATATACAGATTCCACAGTGTTAGAGGAATTGGCATAATGTGACCTGAGAGAACAGGCATTAGGATAGGAGGCAATGTCTGAAGAATTGAGAAATTAAATGACAAAAACTGACCTCAGAATGTAGAGAAAGGAGATCAGTTAAATTCATTTCCAACTAAGAGTCTTCTTTATACTTAAACTTTTCACTTACCATCTGCATTGGTAGATTCAGTGGTAGATTCAGTGTATCCCTGTGCATCTCCATTTGCCACGCTGTCCACTTCCTACCCAGATCAATTCACGAGATCCGGCTTTGGAGCCTGTACTCTGAGTTAGTACAAAAGCCACTGAGTTAGTATCATTGCAGAAGAGAGCTCTTGTTTAGTAAGGGAATGGGAAGGGGGGGATGTTAAGAGAAGGCATCCATAGCAATCTTTAAATGCTTAAGGGGTGTGAACAGGGAATATTCCTGTTATGCTTGGTCAAGAATGGAACTTTAAGCAATGTATGAAAGATGGAGAGAAATATATTCAGCCTAGATGAATATTTTTCCCATTCAGAGCTATTTAAAAGTCAAATGGGATGCCCTAAGAGCATCCTCATCATCACTCTTATAATTGCCATTTCCTATTAGTCCAGCACTATGACCAATGAAAATACAATGAAATCAAGCACACACACACACACACACACACACACACACGCACACGCACACAGCACATAGTAAATAAAGAGGTAAATGGTGGCTTTAAGCTGCCTGTTGCTGTTTCCTGATGATGTTCTAGGTTCAAGAAAGGATATTAATGAACTTCATGATCAAAAAATATATAGGTTCATCATGTGGATATAATGAACATTAGCAGATAGAACAGCCCAGCCATCACACACCACCCCTTTGTCAATTAAAAAAAGAAAAGAAAAGAAAAGGTAAAGAAAAACATAAAGAGTTCAAGATGAATATGAGTAGTTTATTGACAGAATCCTCTTTATAGGATCTATGGGGAAATATGGACAAGTATAGTATAGAATTCCTCAAATATACCCATTTCTTTATTGGTTGAAGTAAATGGGCATATTTTTGCTAAAGACATCCAAACATTAACTGAATGTATTTAGCCTTAAGAAGGAGGAGTAGAATCCAAAGTGAAAGTATAAAATATGGCCAGTTGTTTTAGGAATGCCATACACAAGAACTTGAGTTGAAAATGAGGAGCAAATGAAATGAAATAAAATAAGATTTTATGAATGAATGAATAAAACAAATGTAGCATCCAGGCATGATATGACCCAACTTTAGCTCTCTGGGCTCACTTCATTGCCTCAACCTGCCTTTGTATCATCAGTTTTAGTGCTACCAGAGATGAACTATCATGACATAGCTACAATATCAGTAGAAATCTCTCGGGGTCTTTGGAATAACCTTGTTTTCTTCTTATTTTATTTTACTTTTGGAGTAGGGATGATTATACTCCTCCTACTTAACACTGTAATTCCTGAGCTACCTTGCTCCTCATTTGCACAAAACCAGTCATCATGACACTCTTAGCTCTCAAGCATATGTTTAGACAATGATAAGGTAACAACAAGAATTATCGTAACATCAAAGTTACTTAATATAAACAAAAGTCAGAATAATCAATGTATCACATACTGCATATAAATCAGTGGCACACTATCCTTCTAAGGGATATAGGGACTATGGGACCCTGGAAGTGAACACACACTTTTATTTTCCCCTATGAAACCAGAGATTAGAGTGGAGAGCAATCAGACATGTCTCAGATGTTTTCCCTCTCTCAAAATAAAAATGAGAATAGAGCAATAAATTCAAAGAGTGGCAAATGTGTTATTCCATTGAAGCTCCCCATAGCCATCTTTCCCTTTCCTACAGTCAATCTTCAAAGTTACGTCAAATGAAGTGAACACACATTAGTTAAGTGCGTACTATGTCTTAAGTAAAGTGTTACATTGTAAAGATAAAGATTGATGCAAAAACAGCCCATGCTCTCATGCAGCTGTATCAGCAAGCACCCTAGCATACCCAGGGCGGCTACTAGCACAGGTTCTTAGACCTGCTTTTCTAAAGGAAAGCAACTCAGAATGGGTTAACAATCTCACTTTAATCAATCAAACAAATATCATTTACCTAGTTCAGGGGGAAAAAGTCAGCACCCTGAACTTCAGAGAATACAAACAGAATACAAACAAGTTAGAAGCAGAAGTGACAAGCAGACAAACAGATCAGCCAATGGGCTTCCAGCTGTCTGACCATTCCATCCATACCTAGTCAGTTACCAGAGAGCGAAGCACCAACATTTGGGTTTTTCAAAGCCGGGGGGCTCAACGGCTTCCCAGAATCACACAACTCTTTCCAAAGGGAGCCCCAAAGCAAAACTTCACATCAGGGTGTATATATATATATATATATATATATATAGCCTTCTCCTGGATCAGAGAATGTCACAGCCCTCTTGACCCACTGCCCAATCACAAAGTAATAAGGTGTGGGCATTCCTGAAGAACAAGCCTCCCTCTACAGGCTCTATGTGACCACATTCAGCCTATTATGGGGCAGAGTATACTTTCAAATTGGGGAAGGTTCTCAGAGCCACTTAACACTATCAAAGGGCTTAGGGGCAGGGAAGATCTTCAGATTCCCATAGCAGCAGCTTGCAGTGTAATAGGGGAAAGAAACAATCAGCAAATAACTATGTAGAAACATGATCAATTCAGGTAAATTGGAGGTAATCTCAGAGGAAGGCATTGGAATTAAAGAGAACTACGGGGAAAAAGAAAAAAAAAACTTCTCCAAAATGATTATATCTAACTGAGACTTGAAGGAAGCCAGAAGAGCCCAAAGACAAAGGAAAGGAAAGAGATAAAGTTCTAGGCAAATGAAAAACAGTGAAAATGTCTGGAGTTGGGATATGGAATATCATATGCACATGTTAGTCATAGCAAAGGAGTCAATGTTCCTGGATTTCATACTGTGTGAATGTGTCAGGTACAAAAACGTCTAGGTAGAAAAGGTAGAAAGGAGCCCACTTATGAAGGATTTTAGAAATCAAATGATTTTATGTTTGATACTAGAGGTGACCAGGAGCCAGTGTTGTTTATCAAAAGTAGAGGGGAAGATGAAACAGATATTGTCAAGTGCACTTTAGTAATATTCATTTGAGAGCTAAATGGAGGATGAATGGGAATGTGGACACATTTGAGGTAGTGAGACCATCAAACAATGCTTCTTTCTCCAAAGTCATTCTGCTCTTCCAATCAAAATGCTCCAAGCACAGCAGATTAAACTTTCATGTCTGTTGACTTCCTGCTTGCTTCTACATACTCAATACCTTCACAGCTGATATTTTCACTACTCCCATTGCCTCAACCCAGGGCCTCCTGATGTTTAGTGATTCATTTTTTCCTTATGAGGTAAATTTTACAAAATCCATTTTTGTCATTTATGAATTCAACAGTCCTTGTTTAATCTTCTTGTAATCCCCAAATAGTTATTTGATTTACAGCCTTGTCAGCCATGAGCTCCAAGTTCTAAAAATAGTCACATTCAAATGAACAGTGGGACCACAATGTCCTGAAGCCATTGCTACCTCAGTAATCTCTGATCTCAAAAAGATCTTAATATATTCATATGAGGGATAGTTTTCTATATAGTCTTCCTAAAAGACTGTGTCTCCTTCACCTTATATTTGTTAAAATGTGTTTCTTTACAAGAGTATTTTTATCAGTTTTCTGCTCATAAATATCTCTTTTTCTGCCCTTTTCATCAACCAAAACACACAAAAAGGGGGAATATCTTACACCTCTTTTTAATGTACAAATAAGGGGAGGACAAGAATTATGGGGGAAATGATAGCCCTTTTCTAATATTGGACAAGCTACGAGGAAGGATAGGCTTGATCTATTTGTCCTTAGAATCATGTAGCAATGGGTTTAATTTGCAAAGAAGAAAATTTGGACTTCATGTAAAAGAAAATTTCATGACAAAATTAAAGGGAATTGTACCAATATGAGTTTTAGTGAGTGTCTCCTTTTTGGAGGTGCTCAAGAAGCATCTTTGGGTCCATTTGCCAAATATATTATAGTAGAGGTTCGTTTTGTATTTGTGCTGGATTAGATCACTCTTTAGGCCCAAACTCAGAAAATAAGTTGACATGGATAGGTTGATATCTGTGCTCCCAAAGAACAACATTGATGGGATGAGAAATAGTTAAGCATTTAGGCCACAGTATCTACCCAACCATTACTTAATTTTGATCATATCCTTCACACATGGAACTCTCAGAGCTAAACTATTCAACCCTTCCACATAAAGATCATCTGATCTTCCCTAATAGATGACTCATTTCTTCATTTAGTGGAAATCCCAATTCCTCTTCATTCCCTATTAACTCAACTCTCAAATTTTTTCCTCTTGACTTCAAAGCAAGAACACCTTCAACCCCTTCCCAGAGACTTCTACTTTCTATGCTTTCACTTCATTCCATCTCCACATTAGCAAGGCCTCAAACACTTCTGTGCATTCCAATTCAAGATTCATGGCTCATCTCCCCTGCCAGGAAAATGTTCACCTAAAAATTTCTTTTTCCAATACTACATATAATATAGCAGAAAAAAGAAAAACATTGTCTCCACTATTGTGAAGGTGTATTCATTTCTTCAAAGTATACCACTTATATATAATCAGGTAAAGACTATGTGCTACCATACACCGCTATGAGTTTCATCACATTGCCAGCTTTATTCAGCTAACTCACTGAAAAGTCCTTCTTACTTTACTACTTCCTCATAAATTCATCTTGCTATAATTGACTATTTTACCAGTCCTTCTTGCCTCCCCTGAGGGTTGAAGTTAAAGACTTCTTCAGACATGGAGTTATTAAATGAAACTTTTTTTTTTCTTTTTGTGGGGGGAAGGTTGGTCAATTGTGTCAAGTGACTTGTTCAAGGTCACACAGCTAGTAGTGTTAAGTGTCTGAGGTCAAATTTGAACTCAGGTCCTCCTGACTCCAGGTTGATGCTCTATCACTGCACTACCTAGCCACCCCTACATGAAAACTTTTGATAACATTGTTTAACAGCTAGGCTGTACAGTGGATAGAGCTCTAGGCCTGGTGGAAACCTGCCTTCAAATATGACCTCAGCCAGTTATTAGCTGTGTGACACAAGACGAACCACTTAACATCTGTCTGCCTCAGTTTTCTCTACTACAAAATAGAGATAATGATAGCACCTACCTCACAGGGATATGGTGAGAATCAATGAGATATTTTTAATAGCTTAGCATAGTGCCTGTGCTTAAAAATGCCTATTATTTTCTTTCCCTATCTCTTCATAGACTGAAGTTTTGAAATCCTTACTCTAGCTGCTGAATCCCTGCTTCCATTTTAGACTTTCTAAGATTTGACTTTCCAAAATAAGCCCAGCCTTTGGATTATACTCTCACTCACTCCTTTTTTCTTTAGAAAAAGCCTTCCCTTTAAGCCTAGTAATTGTCCTAATTAGTTGCAGATGTCAGAAGTGTTAGACCTTTCTACCTATACTTCACTAATGTTTGGCCCAAAGATGTGTAATATATTTTGAAGTCTAAAATCAAAATGTTTCCTGCTTGGTGCATGTGCTCATGACACTCATCTTTTACTGCCATAGCCTTTCCCAAGCCTGTATCTCATACAGTGTTTATCATGTCATCAGAGTTTTAGTTTTCATGGTTGTAGGATGAATGAGAGTTTTTGATAGTTAAGGATTAAGTAGCAACATCATATACATTGATAGCAAAATAAAAAAAAATCAATTTGTGTCTTCTTACTTTATCAGAAATGGAATTGCAGGGAGGTAGTGTGTATGACAGTTTCTAGTCTCTTGTCTCTACTTTTTGGCTTCTTCTGTATTTGATTTCATCATTGTTTTAAGCAATTCCATAAGTGATTTTCCTCAAGTTCTTTATGATCCATGTAGGCTTGACCCCTTTTCTCCCTTAAAACTTCCCTGAGCTGCATTCTGTCAGTCCTAGGACTGTGTCACCCAGCACTCATAACTCCCTCAATCACCAGAATAACCCAGAGACTTAAATTGTTTGCTAGCTATCAAAGTATACTTTATCACACCTCAGGTATAGATTATGCAGTGCTGAATTCAATGTTAATCAACTGCCCAAGGAATTTGCAGAGCCAGCTACAATCTCTGAGACCTTCTGAATGAGCAAGAGGATATGCATAGCAGTCGTTCATGATTAAACTACAACAATCAAAATTCAAAAAAACCCACTATGTTTATAATTAAGAAGGGGGATGAGGGGACTGTTATCCTAAGTTGTGTCTTTCTCTACCAAACAGGTGGTCCACTAAATTTTTCATCCTATCTTTTGCTCTCTATCATTTGACATGTGGCTCCCTATCAATTAATTCTATTCAATTGAATAAATATTAATCACCTACTGTATTGTTACTAGGAAATACAATGACAAAAAGCAAAACATTATTGGCAAGGAGTTTATGTTCTATCATTGGTTATTGTAGCACTATAAAATTTATGACCTGGAATATGCAATTAACACTACCTAAGAGAAAGAGATGGGCTAACAACGTGGGAGAGATATCAAATGTATAGTTAAGGTGTTATGTTAGCATCCTAACACAGTCAGGAGCAAATAAAGTAGGTCTCCAGCACATTGGGCAGACCATCTGTGGCAAATTTTTGGGAAAATATGGAGAAGAGTCCTGTAGGATGGGTTATGAGATATCTTGATGGAAAGACTCATCAATCAATGAAACATTAGATTGTCTTTAGTATTTGAGCCTATTGCTAAATTATGATGTGTATATAATCAATTCATTAAAAATAATACAAATTTAACATTATTAACTTTAATTTCACTGTGACTGCTGCCAAAATATTCACCCAAATATTCCATTTTATTCTAACCACATTAAACTTCTGTCAAACCCTATATAGAAGCTCCATGTATTCAGTTACTCAACAGATAAATAATTAATTTTAAATAAATATCTTAAAATTTACTCACAAAGCAAATAATAGTTCACATAATTTTAAAGTCTGACCTCTCTCAGTAGCGTCTGTATTTTAGAAAAAAAAATGATTCCTAGATATTTTATCCAAAATAATGAAAGTTTGGATTTCTGGAACTGAGGCAAGGGTTTTAGTATGGATATAATTTGACACACAGGAACTCTTCAGAGTTACTTTGTAAACTATTCCCCTAAGGGCCTACTTGCTTTCATCTGTATGTTAGAATGGCCTCTTCTTAGATCTGGGGAACTCATTATAACTGCAGCATTGCATATTTGCAGGATGACAAAGGGCATAGGCTTGTTAGGTTTGTGGAGAAAAAGGAGCTGTGTTTCACCATTACCCTATAATTGTCATCTGATCAGATGAACGTTTTGCTCCATTTTGAGAGTTTAAGTGTTGTAGTTAATTCTTTAGAAAACATCTAAGACTAGACACTTACAGGATTTAATTATCTACTGAAGGTTAACATTCCTAGAGCCATTATATAGTTAATCTTTGTTGGAAGGGGAGAAATAACTTTCTTCCTTCTGGAAAGTCAATTTATTTTATTTTCATGTTTAAATGATAATATATAATTAAGATTATACAAAGTGTTTTAGAGTTTATAAAGCATTTTATACACACAAACATGTTTGATTTGAGATATTTATATGTGTGAGTGTGTTTGTGTGCATGTGTATCCATGAATGAAATGATTGGTAATAGGCAATATTATATTAATTCTCTCACCAATGATACAGATGGAAACTTTGCTATGGCTAGGATAGGTTGGGGTGGAAAACATGTTTATCTCATGGTTGGTCATATTTCTCTTGATGAGCTTCCAAACTTAGTTAAGTTGTCCCTCACACTACATTTAACCTGTGGCTCCTGAACATGTTCTCAAAACTTGTTCAATTTAAGGAAGTCTAATAGCACTTGGCCTATGCTAGCTTAGCCTTTAAAATTCCCAAGGCTACCTCTATGCCATAATGAGAATTTAGAGCAAGACTTTAATGGAGGACTTAGAAAACGTATTGCATCTACATGTCAGAGGACAATCATTCTAGTCTCAGCTTTCACTCGGTAACCTTGTAGGCCTTCTTTACAAAATCCAGGAACTTGAAACATAGAGAGTTATATGAATTGTCCATGGTCATCTAGATAGTAGATTAAATAACCAGGACATGGACTCAGGTCTCCTCTTTCTCCAATATGTCACACAATCCTCTGGGAATTATTATACTGAATGTCAGTAAGAGGCAGAACCTAAGTATATTTCAACATTGTGTTCCTATAATCTTGGAAGATAATTTGGAAATATCTGAGGAATCCATTTTACATTTTGTTAACTATTAGTTCATTAGAGGAAGCCACACAAGTTGGTATGTAAGGTCAGAAAATATTACAGGGAAATTGCTCCCAGAAATCTCTCAAAAATTTCTGCATATGCTGAACTGGCTAGGGTATTGGGGGCATAGCAATAAATTTGGCATTGGGAAAACATTGAGAAATGAATATGCGCTAGACCTGTAGTCAGAGGACCTCAGTTCAAATATGTCTCTCTCACTTCTTACTTATATAGCTTTTGGTATGTTACTTTAGGTCCCTAAGTATCAGTATCCTCTTCAGTAAAATTAAGTCATTACATTAATTGAGTTCCAAGCCACTATCAGCTCAAAATCTTTGCCTTTATGATCTTCTGGCACCTGAGATTGCTCTATGCAATTCTGTTGTTAAGGGTGTGTAATGGTAATTAATTAAATTTGAAGATCCCTTTTTGTTATGTCAAGTAAGCAGGTACTTAGCCCTTAGTAATTAATCAAACCTTTGTGGCTAAGAGGCAGAGGGTGTGAACTATCTCCTGTTGCTGACATAATGGGAAGATTTTGGCTGAAACAGGAAGCCAATGCTTTCTCTGTATATAAGAAGAGCCCCAGAGAGAGACAATCAGAATTAGAATTTTTTTTCTCCTGGCTGGCTCCTGGTGGAGAAAGCAGAATTTTCACAGCATCTGGAAGCTGGGCTGATACTTACTGGACTGAGAACTGAGTTGGAGTTTTCTTGAGATCAAAATCTGGTGAAGGCTGAAGTTGCTGCCGAGAAGGCCTCCTGGAAGGTTGTGATTTCTTCTGGGTCTTAGGGCCAGCTGAACTGCTGGAGGACTGAAGAAACATGACCAGAATAAGACTTTGTTTGCTTGTGATTTGATTGATCCTTGAGTTCTTGGGAACAGAAATTGTGAAGATTTTGAGATGTGCAGGAACTGCCTATGAACTTCAATGTGTATCAGGAGCTGCCTGGAGTACTGGACAAGGACCTGAGACCTGTCTGCCTCTCAATCCTGGTTACTGTTTGGTGGATTCAGGTAGGAACTGGGACCATGGAAGGGGATCCAGGGAATCTGAGAGGCCACCCTGAGTCAAGATGAAGAAAAGGCCTCTCCTTGGATATTGAATGCAGTGATGAAATTGAAGTTTATTAGAGACTGAGGGATGGAGGGTTAGTGTAATTTTCTAATGATTATATTTAGTGTTTAACAATACTTAGTGCCTGACTGCTAGATAAGTGACTGATTAAGTTAACCTATAATTGCCCCATGAGTGGAAGACTGACTATTGTATGTTAAGATGACTGAATGACTGAGTAAGGAGGCAAACTTCCTTAGGG
>CM053585.1:57263861-57287466 GCA_028646515.1 Pseudochirops corinnae
CGTTTCCTTAGGAGATATATTGTGGAGCACTATATTTCCCTCTATCCTATCCTGCCCCCCACTTATTCTATTTCCTACTTTGATTCTGTCCCTTTTCAAAATTGTTTGCTTCTAACTACCCTCTCCCCCAATCTGCCCTGCTTTCTATCATTTCGCCCTCTTATCCCTTTCCCTCCCACTTTCCTGTAGGGTAAGATACCCAAATGAGTCATTCATATTCTTTTATGACTAATAACATTTGGCAGAGAATTCTCTCTGGTCAAAGACCAGAGCCAGTTGAACCGAATGCTAGAAATATTCTCAACAAAATCACAGATTTGGATCCCTGTCCCAAAGGTTATTAATGTCACGTTCTACCTGCTGTGCTCTGGTCTCATATGCTACTTCTGGAAAAGGAGAACTCACTAGCAGGATTCTTGCAAACAGTTAGCTGAACTGATTGACTTATTGGTCTAATTGTGATCAAGGTCATGTTGTGACATCCATATGCATTAAGGCAAGAGATCTGCAATATTACATAAAAAATAAAAATAAAAATGGAGTTTCTTGGAAAGGAGGGTTGGAAAATTACCCAAATTACTTTTCATTAAAAGCAGGAAATATTAAAGCAATCCCTAGATGTTTGCCCCTGGCGCATCTGTTGAATGAAGGTCCCTCTGTATTTGTTTTATAAGACTTGAAGAGAAATTTGCATGATTTTAGACTTCACACCTGGCAGGGTTGTGCCTGGGAAACTGGTTTTGTGCAATTGCTGGGGAGTTCTGTGAGGAGTGTGACTGATGGGAATGAGCTGCTGACAATAATCAGAGCAGAAGTGGGGTTAGGGCGGGCTGAACCAGCACAGCAAAGCTCCAGTCGTCGCCGTGGAGAGTTGAAGCCTATGAAGAAAGGAGTTTAGCATATTGATTTTTTCACTTGTCTGACTATTGGCCTGGATTGTTAATTATTGGATGGCATTCTGCTCTGGAGCAGACACACAGTGAGCTCTTATCCCTGCCTGCCTCAGCCCCCATGGCTGCCTATCAGTCTTGAGTCATGATGTAGATGCTTTTATGTTTGAGTTTCATCTCACTCTATTACCATTTGGAGAATTCTTCACTATTTGATCTCTCCTCATACTGAGACCCTTAGTATCACAGATGGTATTTGGGAAACAGAGTACTTTGTCTTGGGGGTGAAGAAAGATAGAGAGATATTCAAGAAGAAATTACAGTGCCTAAGAAATACCTGTGAGCTCTCAAGTCATTTTAAAACTGTTCTGATCCCTCCATGTGGCCTGTGCATTCTGTAGTCTGAAATGGCCTGGCCTGCACCTTTATATATAACTCCTAGAGTACAACTCTCTAAACCATCAAAACTAGGAACTCTTTGTTCTCTGGATATCAAGTCATAGCAATAAAGTTTGGGGGCATTTAAGCTACCATATGAAATAGGACATTTTTATTATGTTTCATTGTGCATTAGTATTCCCTATACTTCTGTGTTCTTCTATGGGCATTTCAGTGAAGAACATTCTCCTTGGATCTGGAATTTCACCTGTGTGAAATTTCACAGAAGTCCTGTGAAGCCGTGTTCAATAGTCCACAGGAAGTTATGTTCCCAAAATCAATGAGCAGCCCTTGGTGGCAGGCATCTATTCACAATTACCTACATGACCTCAGACAGCACAAACACAAGCCATCACTTAGTCTACACCTAAAGCTTTTCCAACTTGAGAGCATCTATCTGATTTTGCACTATATTTGCATAGACTTCAAGAACCCAGGATGGCATTTAGGTTAGGACTAATCATGTGAGTAGAACTTTACTGGAACACATGGATAACTCCATAAATATGTGTTTACCTACTCTGTCTCTATGTCTCTCCATCTCTCTCTGTCTCTCTGTCTCTGTCTCTCTCTGTCTCTCTGTCTCTCTTCTCTCTCTCTGTGTCTCTCTGTGTCTCTCTTCTCTCTGTCTCTCTCTCTCTGTCTCTTTCTCTGTCTCCCTGTCTCTCTCTCCTCTCTTTCTTTCTATCTCTGTCTGTCTGTCTCTCTCCCTTTCTCTAATCAATCTACTTCTTGCTATTATGTAGCCTTAATATTCAGTTATGAAAAACAGTATCGAAATTTGAAGAAAGTATTGTAACACAAAGGCCTATAGAATCACTTTTGGCAAAAAAACTAAATTGGACTACTTATGAGTTATGAGGTTAACTAACTATGTTGTGGAAGTCTTTTAGTGAGCCCTCATATGTAGAGATGGAGGGACTATATTTATCTGTGGTGTGATGAACCACTGTTCAAGTCTTGGAAACTGAAGGACTTGAGTTCTAATTGTACTTTAGATATTCAGTGTGTGATATGGAAATGGGAATAAAACCTCTCAGTCTCTGATAACTCATCTGTAAAATGCTGATAATAATAGCACATAACTCACAGGACTGTTGTGAAGATCAAATGAGATAAAATGTGGAGTGCATTACAAATCCTAAAGTGTTATATAAAATGGTATTACTATTTCTATTATTTTAATTTTCTAGAAGATAGAACATAGCACTTACTTTAGATGAAAGATATATAGATTTTCTTCTTTGAATGTAGAAAAAAAATTGAATTATTTTCCACTTTGCATTTCTAGTGCCCAGAACAATGATTTGTACATAGTAGATGCTTTATAAAGGGTTGATGAATTATATTGGAAACTGACACCCAAGGGGTTGAACAAAATGGTACAACCTTATTTAATTAATGAATAATCCTCTGAAATAAAGATCATTCATGTTTTGATTCTAAGCCCAGTGCTATTTTCACCACTCCATTTTAGTGTTTTCACCTTTTCTGGATTCTTTAGCAATACAATGAGGGCACCATGACAGTTGCAACTAACACATATCAACCTGGCATTGTTTGAATCTATTCAGTGAAAAGTATCTAAATCAATACATTCTCTAGGCAGAGATTATGTCTTTTTCTGAACCTTATACCTATGCCCGATATATGGCCACAGGGTTTTTGCATGTGGCAGTCACTTTTTAAGTATTTCTTGTAGTGAATTAAAATGTACGTGATCTCCCCAAGAATATCTAAGGCAACACATTCTATCTCTTTTGGTAGATTGATAGTCAAAACTGCAGGTCAGGGTCTGTTGTGAGGACAACAACCATTTATCATTTGGGGCAAATATGTTCTAAGTTTATATTTCAAAATTACCAAGTAGGCAGATGAGATGGAGTAGATAAAAGGAAAAGAGACAAAGGAAAGTTAAAGAAGCTGAAGATTTCAGAATGTGTTGTTCAGTACTAGACAAGTAAATTACTGAGTTAGACAAGGTATTTTAACCATTTGCTACTATCGTAATCCAAAGAAATGTTTGTTTTGGGATAGGGAGGGAATTTTTCTGGTGAAGGCAGTCGCTACCCGATGTCCTCTTCTTGTACTTGGCAAGCCTCTCCTTTTCTTTTAATTTGTCAGGTGATTAACTCCCATATCACTTGAGATTTCTGTTGTCTGCCCATCTATGGCAACATGTATGAGAAACCAATCAGCGGGAGATCATCCCTTCTTATAAAACTCTAGCATGCCTGAGTTGCCCTGATGCAAAGGATCATACATAGGATTATAAACCTATGAGTTTTACCCTTCATACTAAGGAGAGCACAGTGAGAGCACAATGTAACATCTTTGGAGTAACCTTTCACAGGTCCATCGTATACTTTGTTATCCTCTTGCCTCAACTTAAAGTCTATCATGTCAAGGTTCATGGAGGATATCCCTGGTCTTATTCTTCCTCTCTCCAATTTTACAATTTTTAGCTACCTACTTAGGTGTGATCATGGATGCTATTCTAACTTGATAGGTATTTGTAAACATCCCAGTTGGGGATGGAGTCTCCATTTATTTTGTGCGTTTTTGTAGTTTTGCCTTTAAACTGTGTGCATTTAAATGAACCAGATTGAAAGATACATAACTTTCTGCCATGTCTAGTTTAATTAATTTTTCATTGAAGCCGTCCTTTTTTAAATCCAGTGGTAGGATTAATATCTACTACAAATATAGTTGGGATCCATTAGAGTCATAGTGTCTATATTTAAAATTCACCAGGCATGGCTTATGATTCTGTCACATTGGGTCACTTTTCTCACTAAAAAGACAGTCAAACCTTCCTCCAGAATTAATTTGTTCATGGGACTAAGTCTTAAACCACTGAAATGACTAAACATATAATTCAATATTACCTCCTGGTTAATAATATCATTTTGGCAAATATAGAGGCAAGGGAATCTTCTTCCACTTGAACAAAGGCTCTATTTTAGTTAGCTAAATTTCCTCTCTGAGATTGTCTTCCATTCACTCTGTATAGTACTTGTATGTACAGACCTATTTGCATATTTTCATCACCATTAAAATAATAACTAGAATTTAAATAGTGCTAAAATGTTTCCAAAGAGCATTATATATGTGATATATACATAAATATACACATATGTCTATGCATGTAATATGTGTATGTGTGTATGCATATATGTATACATATGAGTGTGTCTGTATACACACGTGTGTATATGTGTGTATGTGTATCCTCACAAGGCTGTCAATTAAATATTAGTATTATATTCATTTTATATGTGAGGAAACTGAGGCAGAAAATTAGACCAAATGTCTTGGCCAGGGTCACATAAATAGGAGGATTTATATATTTATATTAGAAGCACATATAAATAAATAAATAAAATAATAAATAATTTTTTTATAAATAAAATAAAATAATAAATAAATAATAACCTAACCAAATATTTGGCCAAAAAGTAATGATTTTTTTTCAAAGCAATTTCATCTCCCACCCATCTACTGAGGTGTAATGTGGTTGTATTCCTGAAATATTTACTTTCATAAAAAACAGTGCTGAAATATTGAAATAAATCCAGTATAAAATCATTATATTTGTAATTCACATAACTAAGGCAAAATTTTAATCTATTCTTCCTGGACTTCAAGACCCAGGCTCTATGAACTCTATCACCTAACTGTGGCAGCAAGCACCCTAAAAACCCAGAATGACTGCCAGCAGACATTCTTTGATCTACTTTTCTAAAGGAAAACAACTCAAAAGGGGCTAACCATCTTACTTTAACCAAACACACATATATATCTTTTACTTAGTTCAGGGGAAAAAGTCAGCACCCTGAACTTCCAGAAAATACAAGTAAAAGTTACAAGCAGACAAAACAAATACAGAAAAGAAAAACAACACAATTCAACAGACCAACACACAGAGCTTCTACCTCTGTAGAATCACTTTTTACCATCATATACCTATGTAATTCACTACCAGAGAGAGAAGCACCAACATCTGGGCTTTCAAAGCCAGGGTGCTCAATGGTAGCCCAGAGGATCATCTGACCAAATCACACAACTCTTCCCACAAGAGAGCCCCAAAGCAAAACGCCACCTCAGGGACTATAAATAGCCTTTTCTAGGGTCACAGACCATCGCAACCTTTGAGACCCACTGCCTAATTACAAAGTAAGAAAAGGAGTGCCTTCCTGAAAAACAAGCCTTCCCCTAAGCAAGTTTCTCTTGTAGGGTTCCAAGTGAGGCCCATTAAAGAGCAAGGAAGATCTTCAAATTCCCTAGGCCCATTAAGGGGCAAGGAAGGTCTTCAAATTCCCTTACCTTTACACTAGCTTTTATAAATTATCCTTATCATAGAAACTGTTTACATCTTTCTTTGCAAAGAGTTCTCACAGTGAATAAAACACTGGTCTTAGAGTCAGGATGACCTGGGTTCAAGTTGTGTCTCAGTTACTTATAGCTATTTGACCCTGGACAAGTTTCATAACTTCTCTCAATATTTCTTCATCGATAAAATAAAGATAATAATAGTAGCTAATACACATAGTTTTGTAGTGGTTCCTTGGTTGATAGAGGTATAAGCCATCTCTTGATGTAATCATAAAGACTGCCAAATGTTGCAGAATATGATAGAGCCTGTGTTCTCTAGTCATATCCTTAACTTATATTTCATATATCTTTACAACTGGAAGAGACCTTAGAGGCCATCTAGTAAAACGGCATTGTTTTACAGCAGGGTGTTGAGCAGATAATTCCTGATTAATTGAATACTCCTGACCCATTGCATGAAATTATAGTATATAAAGGGCAGGTAGAAGCAACAAGGAAATTTTGAGATTTTGCCCATTTTAGATTTGTAGTAGTTGCATGCAAAGCTAATAAATGGCTTGAAAATTTTACTAGCTCATATCCTTTGCTACATGTTCAGAGATTAAAAAGGGTTCAACCCTTTAATATTCTGACAGGTTAGTTTAATGAAGTATTCAAAAAAAGTTTACACCTCTTCCATCTTTTAGCCTACACGAAGCAGTTCTCTAATCAACTCAATAGAATTTTAGGGCAGGAAGTAGCTACAATATCAGAAAGGTTCCTGGTTACTCAAAAAAAATAAGACAATTTTGAGAAGAATGTCAGTTCTGGTAGTTGAAAGAAGAACTGACTTTGGACAAAGGGCCTAGCACTTGAAAAGGAATTGCTTTTGATCTTTCCAAGGTAGTGTGAGCATGGTAGAGGAAATGTCTTTCTCCTCTGTCATACCTTTTCTGTGACTAACAGAGAAAAGGCCTCTAGGATCTGATTGTGGAATCCATTTTGAATTGTGGAGAGTTTTGAGCCCAGAGTCCCAGCACAGCTATCCTGCAAGTTGAGTTTTTGTTTCTGTTCCTTCCAGAAGTAGCATCAAGAAAACATTAAGAGAAAAAGAAAGATGGCATAAATGATCTGTAGTGCTGAATATTTGAGCTATCTTGGCTACATGTATTTGTTATATACATGTCTTTCTATTAGTTTACTCTCTTTTTATGACTGCATTTGGAGCCTGTGTTTATAGGGGGAACATTTCCCTCTCCCCCATATTGTTCATTCAGTATCTTTTTTGTAAACAATTTTAAATAATTTGTATCTACTGAGTAATTATTAGAAGTGAATTCAGTGGTTGGTGTTTATACACTATCACTATGGGATTAAGAGTGTGGATTCACAGAATTTGTTGGATCTGGAATAATTTTCCTCCAGAGCACCCAACCAAATTGCAAGATGATGGAATGGTGAAGGGTACTATACACAATGGAAAGAGGCGATGTCAAGAGAAGCAGAATTACGTGCCCAAAGTCACAGGTTATAAGTGAGGAAATTAGGATCTGAAACTAGGTCTACTGACTGTACATCCATTCTTTTATGTTATGGATGATGATGATGATGATGATGATGATGATGATGATGATGATGATTTAGGAAACTAAATCAAGGTGTCTTTTTAACAGAAAATTTGGGTTTCTTATCAAACTCTGTTATTTTATAGAACAAATGTGATCTTCATAGAGACAAAAATCTCTGTATGCTTTTTTTCTCTGATAATTTAAGTGATTCATGTAGGATCACAGACATATGCCTGTGTGGGAGGAAAAGAAAAGGGGAAAGATGTAGGGAGACTGAGCCTTTGAATGAATCAATCCCTTCAGGCTACAATTATTTATATCAGCCTCACACTAATATTCAGATATTCTTAAGATCAGAATATTTTTTCTCTTCTATTACTTTCAATTACCCTGATTAATGTTTATCATAAACCTAAAAGAAGATTTTCTTGCTTTCAAAGGCCACTTCCAAAGACAGAGTGATTTTTTCCAGGAGGTTTCAGTCAGCTACTAGCTTAAAATGAGCTGTGTGCCATCGTTATGTTTTATACAGTGAAAGTAATCTCAGTGCATTAATAATATCATTATTAATAATAATAACTTTCATTTGTATAGTGCTTTATAGTTTTCATAATTGTTCCACATGCATTATCTTTAATAGGCTATGCATTATTTAACTATGATTAATAGACAATAGAGATAGAACTAAGGTCCCTTCTAGCTGTGAAAATTTAGCAGGAACGATGGAAATAAGCATAGGATCCAGTTCAAACAAGATTTCAAGTGCTTTCCTCTTCTCTAGCATCATACAACATGCAGAGTATGTGTCTGGCTTTGAGAACCACATTTTAAGAGGGTTGTTGACAACCAGGCACCTTCTCACTTGGATCAGGCCAACTAATGCTTTTGGGGGAGTCAAGACCATGTCATACTGAAGAACAATTAAAATAGAGATCAAACACAAGTATAGTGATACTTGTAAGTACATATATGTATGCATATCTATATACACACATATTTCTCATAGGTTTATAAGTTACAAATATTGGTGAAGAATATCGTATCCAAATTTAAAGACAAATGACTACTCTATAGAAAAAGATATAACACTGATTTTAAAGACTTAAATAACTCCTATGCAGAGAAGAACATCATGTCTGATATTAAAACTTAAATGACCATTATGTAGAAAAAAATTCTCCTTCAAGAGGAAGAACTTTAGTTTCCATGAGTTAAAGTAAGAAAGGTAGATCACAGTTCAGTGTAAGCAATAATTTTTTGTTTGTACTTTTAGTATACTTTGTTTTTATTAATTTTTGTATGTGTCATATTGCTCTAGCAGAATGCAAACTCCATGAGGTCAAGGGCTGTATTGTTTTTGTCTTTGTATCGCCACATCTTTGAACATTGCAGACACTTAACATTTGTAAAATTGGAGAATTACTAAACAACCCTAGTCCCACATGACCAATTGCCTGCTAGACATATCTGCTTGGGTATTGCATCCTATTATCAATCTTAATATGTTCCAAAATGGAATTCATTGTCTCCTTCCCTAAATCCAGACCTTTTTTCACACTTACCTAATCCTATTGAGGATATGACCACCCTCTTACCATTCTTCTAATCCTTGAGGTTACTAACTTCAGAGTAATCCTTGTCTGTTCCTTCTCATTTGTCACACTCTCTTTCCAACAATAATCAAGCCCTGACTTCTCTACCTTGGCAGCATGTTTCACATTTCTCTTCTATTCTCCATTCACATGAGCACCACTCTTATACAGGTCATTCTTATCTCTTGTCTGGACTATTGTAATAATTTTCTAATCTGTGTCCTTTGTTTAGTTTCTTCTCTCTCTAAATCAATCCTTCACATCTACCAAAATAATCTTTCTAAGACATTGGAATGAATGTCACTTCCACCTAGGTTCAAAAATTCAGAGACTTCCTATTACTTAAAGATGAAATTGTGAACCTCTCAACTTGAATTATTAAGTCATCTATAATGTGACTCTGATCTATGTGTTGGATTTAATTCTTAGTATTTAACTTTATACTTTCTCTATTAAAGTCAACCTAAATTACTAACTTTTTTTGGACCATAGCACTATGTGTCTTACCTTCATTGACTAACGTCATTACATCCTCTTGACTATAATCTTCAATATTTAGACAATATGCTGAGACTTCTGTGAAACTTTCCACTACCCCTCCCTACTTCCTACTCTTCCTATATTCAGATAACATAGATCTTTTTTTTTCTTATAGAAGGTTATCTCTTAGATTACCTGTATATTTTTGTGTATGTGAGTAAGGGTCACCTTTTTATCTGTAGCACTTAGCACCACATCTGAAACATACTATTGAAAGGAATTGAATGAATCTAATTAGCAAATGGTGTTGTCTGAAAATGCATAATGTACTTTATCTTCAGCAGGAAACTACACATAGATGCTCTAGGTTATAACAAATCAGGTATATTAAAGAGAAGTTTCATTATGTGAGAGGTAGTTTGGTGCATCAGATAGGGATCTGAACTTGAAGTATGGAAGTCCTAGATTCAAGTGCCATCCTAGGCATATTGTTGTATGACATTGAAAAGTCAATTAACTTGCTTCTCCTTCAGTTTACTCTTCCATAACATGAAAGAATTGTATTGCTCATCTTTTAAATTATCCTCCAATCTAAGTCCTATCATTTATCCATAGTTGAAATAGTTAACTTTTAAGGAAAATTCCAACTTTGATATTTGAGGGTTCTATTCTAAATTTAATATTTATTGACTTCACATACTTTTTATTGCCATTTTTTATGTCTTCATTGTGGTCTTTTATACCAAGGACCCCTGTACTGCTATCTTCTTTTTTCATCTGGTTGACATGGAACATTCTAATGGTGCCAGTGTTTAAAAAGGATATTGTCTTAAGAAGATGGTTTTTATGAGTTGTACTGATTTGCAGGTACCTCTTTGCTCCATTTTAGACTATGTTCTCTGTGACCTCTTCCTACTGACTCTTATTGATTTGATTTGCTAATAGTGACAGCTGCCTTTATATGGCACTAAGAAGGTTGGGAAGAAATAAACATTTATTAAGCCCCTACTTTGTGCCAAAGCACTGTGCTAAGAACTTTACAAATATCTCATTTTATTTAACTATAAATGGGGGATATCTAACTTTATTTTTTAACAAAATTCAGTAAGACATGTAATCCCAAAATCACTTAGTTAAGCCATTCAAAAATACTGATTTACTTTATTTATAAAGAAAATCCAACTAAATCTCTTCTTTGATTGTACCACAGACACACATAGAGATTATTTTTATTTCCCCTAGAAAGGTGGGACTGCTATGATTGGGTCTTAAAGTAGTATCATATTAGACCAGATAAGAAAGATATTAACAAGTCATAGCATCCCCAGAGGATGATCAGCATAGTGACAATACTCAAAATCACACCATTTCAAGAATCAGATGAAGAAAATAAGAATTATTACATTGGAGAAAAGAAGACTTGGAGGGGCGCTTGGGGGTGAAGGAGAAAGCATAATCATTGTCTACAAGTATTTGAAAATTTGAAATGTGTAAATGGGGGAAGCATTTGTATATAGGGAATAAACATTAAATTAAAATATGTCACACCTATGAGATAGGTGTGACATAATCCCTATTATACAGTAGAGAAAACTGAGGCAAATAGATTTTTTTTAAGTGACTTCTCCAAACTATACAACTAGTAAGTGTCTGAGACTGGATTTAGGTCAAATCTTCCTCTGTATCACTTAGTTGTCCCTAGATCTGGTCTGGTTGTCACCAAAGCAGAAATGGGAGCAATAGATATGGTAGTTGCTAAAATGCTAATTTAAACTTAATGTGAGGAAAACCTATTTCTTCATGTTCAGGACTATAGAAATGGAATGGAATGGAATAGGATAAAAGAAGTTGCTTCTCTTCGCTGGAGTCCTTCAGAGGATGGATGACTACTAATAAGAGGACATATGGGAAAGTCAGGATTATTCAGATAGAACTGGGATTTTATAGTCACTAAGGTCCCTTCTGATGCTAAGGTTTGGGGATCATGAAGATATAATTTAAGTGAGAAGGACTTCTCCAGTCCTAGAGTTCTTCTCTTTATAATTCAAGGAATTAGACCTTGGAACTCTCTTCCTTTTTATCATTGGGCAGGTTCAGCCTCTCCATCACTTCTGTGGTCAGCATCACTTTCAGAACTGTAGGGTAAAACTATGGTGTGGTAGAAATGAATCTGGACTTGAAGTCAGAAGGTGAGCTTTAGCCCCAGCTGTGGAACAGAACTATGTGGCCCTGGCCTTTTTACTGTCCCTTTGTGTCTCACACTCTCATCTTTGTTAGAGGATTGGACTCCATGATCTTATAGTTCCCTTACACTCTTAAAATTATCTGAAGCTGGTTCAAGGCAACTCTCCTTCTGTATCCCAGAGGTAGAGACTGTATTCCAAAGGTTAAGCTTCCAGGTAGTGATGCAGCAGTACTGACTGTGGACACTAGAGTGGTGGTAATTCAGTGAATACAGGTTAGTTATTCCAAGAAGAACAACTCAATGAAAATCGCATAGAATAACTTCAGAATTTATTATCAAATAAAAGTTAAGAATTTGTGAACTGAGATTATAAACTTAAATTCATGTTATATAAGATTTCAATTTGATTATTTATTAAAAACTATTTCCAAGCAGCCCAATACAATGGAGATAGTACTCATACTACCTAACCAAAATGGGCATGTCGAGGAAAGTATTTTGTAAAGTATAGGGTGCAGAATGTGTCTTTCATAACTGTGATTCATGTGCCTGAGCCCCATTTTCTTCATCTGTAACATCAGGCTAATAACTCTTATGTTCCCTGTCCTATTGAGTTGTTGTGAAGACTGAACTTTATTTGCTACAAAACAAAATAGAAATGTGAGCTAATATTGTTCTTGTTGTTTTCTTTCAAGTTAGATCAAGTGCCACCTGTTACACAAGATCTCTCCTTACCTATTCAGTGATTAGGGCTTTTCCAGTCTTACTGGCACCATTATATTGCTTTCTTTTTTATTTTGTTATTGATATACATATTCATTTCCTCCAGTAAAATGGAAACAACTGCAGGATGTGGATTATTTTTAGCTTGTTTTGCTTTGATTTTTCTTTATATTTCTAGTAGACATATATAAATGCTTAATAAATGCTGATTGAATTAATGAGTGAAAGAATGTGGTGATAATTTGTATATGAGAAGTCCTTGCACAGGGGCAATAGACTCCAGTCCTTGCCATAAACCTGGGGTTCTTAACTTGAGACACACAGAGTTTCAGGTTATATGAACAGATTTCAGAGGGTCCATGAATTTGGATGGGGAAGAGTACACATTAATTTTCTCTAGCCTCTAACTGAACTTCAGCCTTTACCGAATTTATAATTTAAAAAAATTCTCAGAAGGGGTTCATAGGTTTCACCAGGTAGCACAAAAACTCAATGTCACACAACAAATACTTTAGAGCCCTTCCTTTAAGTTTTATTTTCTCTCTCCTTTCTTTTCTTTCCCTTCAGACATGTCACATTCATACCTTTCTATTTAAAGAATATCATTCACAATCTAGGTTTCTCTCACCAAATGGAGAGTTAGGGAAATTCCAGATTAATGGAACAAAAACAGCTGGGTCACTGCTTCTACTTCCCTGTCTGTGGAAGATATGACTTGTCAATGATAAGCAATGGTAGTACAAAGGTCTGAGAGTGGCTGATTGTGAAAATAAAGAGGAAAGCCATGACAAACTAAACTCAACATGTCTCAAAGAAATTGCTTCATCCAGGGCATAGGATCACAATGGCCACTGCTAGAAGCTAAGAGTTGTATGATGGCTCTTTTTTCCATTCTGTCTTTATCTGGCAACCATTTTATCACAAGAGACTCAGTCAGCCAGACTTAAAATGAAAAATGTGAAGTCGTTAGATAGATAGCTTTGACTGTACTGATCCATCAGTTCAGTTAAGTGACAGGTCAATTCAGTCAATCCAGTTTATAGACAGTCAGTGACCAGGCAAGTCAGTCCAAAGGGTCAGAGTGTGTTTGTAAACGCAGCTCCACATGAAACAAGTATTCAAATAAGTCAGCTCTCCTAAAAGCCTTCACTCAAAATATCCTGATAAGGGAAGGAAAGAACTCCTAGGGTCTTGTCTTATCTGTACAGAGACACAATATTCCACTTCATTGGCAGTGATCTTCCCATAACTCCTACTTCCTTATACCTGTGTAGACAAAAAGACAAGCATAAGCACGTTTGCTGTCTTGAGTGGAGGAAAAATAAAGATAATTCCCTTATTTTAAGATTTCATCTTTTGCCTTCCTTCCTTCCTTCCTTTTTGACTTCTTTCCTCTCTCTTTTCTTTCTTTCTTTTTTTCCTTGCCATATTCCCTTCCTTTCCCATATTGCCTTCCCATATTCCATTTTCATATTCTCTTCCCATATCCCCTTCTCTTCCCTTCCCTTCCCTTTCCTTCCCTTTCTTGCCTTCTCCCTTCCCTTCCCTTCCCTTCCCTTCTCTTTCCTTTCCTTTCTTTCCTTTCCCTTCCTTTCCCTTCCCATATTCTCTTCCCTTCTCATATTACCTTCCCATTCCTTCCCTATCTACTTCATTTCTTAAATAGGTGGTACAGTGTATAGAATACTGGTGAGGCTGGTGACTTTGCACAGCACTTAAAGAAAATATTCTTTATATAATCTAAATAAGCAGAATATAGTAATATCAATAATTCCCTTATTCTTAACATTATGATATTAGTAATGTATTCTAAATTGACAATAACTTTCTTTTCTATGATATTTGTATGCTGTTTTGTGTGTGTGTGTGTGTGTGTGTGTTGTTCCAAAGTGATCCATATGAAATTTTACTTTCTGAATTTGTTCTATTGTTTCATTTTGATTCACATCCTAGGATTCATCTCATTCTTTTTTATTTCCCACAGAATTCATTATAAAGCCCTATAAATTGAACTTCCTCAATTTCTTTTGCCTTCTCTCTGGATCAAACCCTTATAATTTTTCCTTGGATTATTGCAATAACGTCTTAAATGGTGTCCCTGCCTTCAGCCTATTGGGTGTCTCAATACACTCCGAACAATTGCAATATTTAAGTTCATAAATTTCACATCTGATGACATTTCTTCTTTACATAAGAAGCTTCAGTGACTCTTTTTTTGCACCCAAAATAAAATATGAACTGCCTTATCTGGAATCTAATATCCTTCAAAATGTACATCAAATTTCTTTAGCCAGACTGTTCAAATGGTACATAACCCCACTCAGCCCATCCACTTTCTGATTTCAGCCATACTGTACTATTTAGAGTTGTTTATTTTTACACAATATTCCTTCTCTTACCTTTATGTCTTTGCACAGTCTCTCCTCCATACCTCAAATGTTTTCTCTTTTCTCATTTTGCTCAGTATAATTCCTAGTTACTGTAAAAATAAAATTCAGATACTATTTCCTGTGGGGTTATTTTCCATATAGCCCCCCAATCTTGTTCTGAAAGTATTTCTTTTTATATTTATGGATTTTTGACTATTCAAACAACTCATTCTACATTAAAGTGCATTGTTTGAGGGCAAGGACTATCTTCTGCCTTTCTTTATGTCTCCAGTTCTTAGCATAGTGTTCAACGCATAGTAGGTGCTTAATAAATATTTATTGACTGAATGAAATACTTTCAGAGACTGACAGAGGATCGCATTCAAGAACTACATAAAGCCTTCAGACAGGAGGATGCTTTTAGGATCAGGAATCTGGATATACCATTTAGGGTCTTGTGTAAATTATACATCAACCACCACCACACCATCCATATGTGGAACCATTGGTTATGGCAAATGCAGAAATTTTGAATGCTGTGTATAAGTCCACTCACTTTGGTAGTGTACTTTTCAGAGATGTACACATTGATAATTAGGTTGATCCTTGCATTTCCAGAGTTAGTTCAGTGTTTTGGATGCTCCAGAGGAAAGTATGGAAGGAAAAAAGGTATTAGGATAACTATCAAACTGAAGGTCTACAGAACTGTTATGCTGATCTTGTTGTTATATACCTGTGAAACCTGGCCAATATACCACTGCCATTCCAGGAAACTGAATTACTTCCATTTGAATTGTCTTAGGGAGATTCTGAAGATCACCTTTCAGGATGATAAGGTACCAGACACAGAGGTCCTTATTCTAACTAAACTGCCAAGCATTCAAGCTCTGCTTCAGAGAGCATAACTCTGATGAGCTTGTCAGGTTGTTTGAATGCAGTGTGTATACTTGCGAAAAAGACTATTTAATGAAGAACTCAAAGAGGGCAAGCATTCACTTGGTGGTCAGAAGAAACAATACAAGGACACTCTCAAGGACTCTCTTATGAACTTTGAAATTGATTGACATGGGAGACACTGGCACAGGACTGTTCAGAATCACATGCCTACATCAGAGAAGATGTTGTGCTCTATGAGTAAAGCAGAATTAAAACAGCTCAAAGAAATGCAGGATGTGCAAATTTAGAGTCTACACCCCAAATGTTAACAAGAACTATTTGTGCTGAACCTGTAGTAGAGCATTCCAAGCTCATATTGTTCTGATCAGCCACAGTTGGACACACTGAAACTTGAATCTAAAATAGTGATGTCATTTTGATCCTCTTTGAGAATGAAGGACAACAACCAATCAATCAATTTATACGTGTATATAATTATGTTTCTACTTTATGTTTAGATCTACTCTCTGCAGAGACCTTGTATGTGCAAGGGGATAGAGAGTGTATCTCAGTTTGAGAGTTATTTCATGTACCCACTCTTCTTATAATACCTTCTTGGTAGGTCCAATATTTAAAATCTAATGAAGTTGTGTTTGATGAGGTGAAACTCATCAGTGGAGGTTAAAGATTATAGTATTAGAAACCCCTCCCCCTTGTATTTACCACTATAACACTTAAAGGATAGGCATTAATAGGATTTGATAGAATGAGCTTATTGGAGCTAATACAATTTAATAATATAATACAGACTCTTATCAGTAATTAAAATTAGTATCATTTGCTGATGTTTGGATGAGATACTTTTTTTCCTATCTTTTGAAAATATAGATGCAATTTTCTAACATCTATGGCTATGACACTTTATCACTTGCTTTATTTATACAGATCATGTTTCAAAGATTCAATAATCATTTTTGCCTGATCTTATAATACTCTACCTAATAAGTTATTTATAAATGTTTATTCTTGAACTTGATTGATTCCAGGAGGTCTTCCACTATATGCTCACCGATATTTTGTGTCACTTATATTTTGTGTCATTTTAGGTGTATTCCTTTGAGGCTAAAGAGAATTTTACTTGGAAAAGATAACATTATCAAAATAGTCTAGTTCAGGAATGTGACAATAAAAATCAGAAAAATATAAGATGATAGGTGGTAGAAAATGGCTGGATCTGGAGAAGGTTCTTTACAGATAAGGAATATTAGAAAATGTGGATAGCAATAATACCTACCTCATAGGATTCTTGTGACTAATGGAGGAGAGAATATTATAAAAGCAAATGACAATGACTTACACATGGTAGGTACTATCTAAATGCTCATTTCATCCTCTCTATTTGTTATTATTATTATTATTAATGATAAATTATAATGAATATATCATCATCATAATCACTATTGTGTCCTTGACCCATTGCCACTCACCTTTTCTAGGAGGCTGTCTGTTAATAATTTGCTTTCACCCTCATCCTCAGTATACTGCTAATGCATTTACTCATTCTCTTTTACTACCTACAAATATGTTATAATATGCCTTTCCCACAAATATCCTTCCCAAGATCCAGCCATTGGCCACAACCTATTATCCTATATTCTTTTGACTTACTGTCAAATTCCTGTCCTAGATTATTTTGATTTTCTTATTTCTACCAAAAAATACTATCTTCAGCCTGGAAGAAATGAACCCAAAATGACACAAAAGATGTGTGACAGAGAATATAGATGCACATAGCAGGATTAAGGTGTAAGAACCCTGGAAAGTTATAAGGGGGTTAGGTTTTGAAGGACTCTAATTGCCAAAGAGAGGCAGAGATGCCATTATAAGGCCTGAATTTTAGGAAAATCACGTTAGTGCCTAAATGGAAAATGGATTGAAGTGGGGAGAAACTTGAGGAAAGCAAAGTGCAATAATCCAGGTGTGAGATGATAATGACCTGCACTAGAGTGGTGGTAGTGGCAGAGAAGAAAATTGGGTATATTGTAGAGATGTCGCAAAGGTGAAACTGACAGGGCTTGGCAACAACTTGGATATGAGGACTGAGAGATAGTTAGGAATCAAAGGTTACTAATAAGTTATGAGTCCAATGGACCGGAAGGATGCCATTGCACTCTAGAATAAAAAAAAAAGGTAGTAAAGAGGGAGAGTATAATAGTGAGGGAATTTGAAGATCTTCCCTTAATGGGCCTCATGTGGAGCCCAACAAGAGAAGTTTGCTTAGGGAAGGTTTGTTTCTCAGGAAGGCACATACCTTTTGCTACTTTCTAATTAGTCACTGGGTCTTGAAGGCTGTGATGTTCTCTGACCCTGGAGAAAGGTATATATACTCCCTGAGGTGAGGTTTTGCTTTGGGGATCACTTATGGGACTGGTTGTGTAATTTGGCCACATGAGACTCTGGGCAGCCATTGAATCCTGCAGCTTTGAAAACCCAGATTTTTCTGTTTCTCTTTCTGGGAAATAACACTGTATGTATGAAATGGTCAGACAGCTAGAAGCCTTGCTTGTTGGTCTCTGGAATTGTGCTATTTTCTCTGTCCTGTATTTTTTTGTCTGTTTGTAATTTCTGTTTATATTTTCTGAAGTTCAGGGTGCTAATTTTTCCCCTTAACTAAGTGAATTGTGTGTGTGTGTGTGTAATATATATATTTGATTAAAGTAAGAATGTTAATGTCTTTTGAGTTGCTTTCCTTTAGAAAAGAAGATGAAAGAACCTTTACTAGCAGCCATCTTGAGTATGCTAGGATGCTTGCTGATACTAATGGCGTAGTCAGACAGGATCTATAAACTAAAAGGAAAGTATGGGGCCTGGGATGATTTTTTTTTCCCCCAGTTGTGGTAGCTATGATCTGTGAAGCCATGGAAGAGGAACAAAGAACTGCTTGTGTGCCAACTTTGGTGAGGTGAGAGCACACCTGAATTTGGGACTTCAACAGAAGCCAGAAGCAGGCAGCGCCTGAGGGAGGAGCAGAAGCCTAGGAGTTAAGAATCCAGACCCAAGGCAGAACAAGGACTGTGCAAGAAGGCAGGAGTGCTGTTTTCTTGCTGCATGCCCCAGTTTGGATACCAGTGGAAGGGTGGAGCTGTCTATGGTGGGTGGGAGGAAGTGCCTTGGATCCCCAAGGACACCACCCTATTGTCATTTTCACCCAGGCACCCTTCAGAACTTGGAAGCTGGGGCAGGAGCAGCGTTAAGACTGGGACTTGGCTTATTAGAGACTGCACATGAGAGTGCCAGGAAGAAGCCTTCAAGGACAGTGTGGGAAGAGGAGACATCCCCAAAAGAACTTTATTTGGACATTTTTGTTTCAGATTGAGGGGACTATAATGTTATGTATCTTGCAAACATGACGTGCTCATTTTTGTTGCAATTATATTGTACTTAAGAGATGTTAATGCCAATTTAATTATAAGTTGCTTGTGTAATGGGCGTGAAAGATATTGGGGCAGAATGTAATGGTAAGGGAATCTGTATATCTTCCCTGTGCTTTAATGATTCTCTCACTTGGAGTCCAACAAAAAAAGCTTGCTTAGGGGAGGCTTGTTTTTCAGGAAGGCACATACCTTTTGTCACTTTGCAATTAGGCAGGGGGTCACAAAGGTTGTAATGTTCTCTGACCCTGGATAAGGCTATGTATACAAAATGAAGTAGTATAGAGGGAAAAGATAAGAGAAACCAGGGCAGAATCCTGATGATGGGACATTTACAGTTAAAGGGCATGATCTAGCAAAGGAGACAGAGAAGGAATTGTTAGATAGGTAGGAGGAAAACCAGGAGAGCATGATCTCCTAAAAACCCAGAGAGAAGAAAATATTAAGGAGGAGAAAGTGATCAACAGTATCAAAGATTGAAGAGAGATCTAGGAGAATGATAATTGAGAAGAGATTATTGGATCTGGCAGCAAAGAGATCATTAATAACCTTGTAGAGAGAAGTTTTGATGGAATGATAATGTTGGAAGTCAGACTGTAAGGGGTGAAGAAGAGAATGAGAGGAGAGAAAGTGAAGACATTGATTGTAGGTGACTTTTTTTTAGTTTAGCTACAAAGGGCAGAAGAGAAGTAGCAAAATAGCTAGCAGGGAAGGAAGTATGAAGTGCGAGTTTTTCAGGACAGATAAGGCATGGACATGTTTATAGGCAGTAAGAAAGGAACAAGTAGAGAGAGATAGATTGAAAATAAGTGAAACAATGTGGACAACAGAGGGTGAAACCCATTGCAAAAGATGTGTTGAAATGAGATCACTTGATAAAGAGTTTAGGCTTGGTAAGGAATAAGGCCAATTTATCATATGAAATAGGGGTGAAGGATAATAAAGTCTTTGAAGGCATCTGAGTAATATTAGATAAGGAAGAGAGGAGAAGATGGAGTTCATGGAGAATGACTTCAATTTTTTATCTATAAAATATGAGACAACTTTCTCAGATGACCAAGTGGGGTTAGGGAGAGTATTGGGAGAGCTTGAGGAGGATGAAGAATTTGGAAGATCCACTATGAAAAGTGGGATGATGAATTAATTAGGGAATCATAGTGGGATTGCCTAGAAGCAGTGAGGACCCAGTTGATGTTATATAGCATGAATTTGCAGTGGATCCAGTCAAAATGGTCACATGATTTTCTCCACCTTTGTCCAGCAGCACATGTGTAGGCAGGAAGGCAACAAATGGTGTGAGAGATCCAAGACTGAGGCTTGGATGGGTGTGATCAGTGACATGATAAAGGGGCTAAGGACTAATGAGCAGAGGATAATGTAGAGTTTAATTTTTTCACCAAGGAATTAAGATAAATAGAAGAGAAAGTGGCAAGTACAGGGGAGTTGACTTTTGAAAGAATTTAGGCATCAAGGGAATAGAAGTCATGGTGAAGATAAAGAATACAATTTTATAACATAAGTCAGAGAGAAAAGTGAAAAGTCAATGAAGTATGATCAGATAAGGGAATTTCAAGAATTCTTGAACACAAAGGTAATATATTTTTACATGATGGCAAGATTGAGAGTAGGATCATTTTTTTAATACGGCTGAGTTAGGGTAGAGGAGTAGCTCATGGAAGAAGAGCAGCTTGAAGGACCTAGTAATTAGTGTATTTGAGGGAGAATCAATATGTGTTTTGAAATCCTCTTGTGTGAGGGCAGGAGTTGCAGAGGAAAGAGAAGTTGTAACCTGGGTATCAACTCATTGAGGAAGAAAGAGGAGTGACTTGGAGTTCTATATAAAATGACTTGTTCTCAGACACTTACTAGCTGGGAAAGTCAGTGCTATTTGCCTCAGTTTCCTTATCTGTAAAATGATCAGGACAAAGAAATGGCAAACCACCAAATGGTATCAGAAAGAGACACAAAAAATGACTGAATAACAAATACAATGAGACTTTTGATTGGGTATAGAAATGGATAACATGAACTTCAAATGAAGAGAGAAAGCCACAAACAGACAAAACACTGGCACCACAGTCATGCTTCCTCAGTCTTCTGCAGCTCCGGCTGGCCTTTGGACTCAGCAGCTCCTTGGTAGCTCCTGCTGGCCCTCTGAAGAAGCTTTGCCACCACAAGTTCCCAGGAAATTCTGACTTTCCCAAATAGTGTTTTTCCTTATATACAGTATTGTTCCTCCCTATTCAGCCCCTTCCTGTTATATCAGCAACAGAGTTCATACCTTCTGCTTCTTTAACAGATCCTTAATTTGAAACTAGATGTTAAGTACCTCATAGCTTAGCAATACAAAGAGATCTTCAAGTTTCATTACTATTACACAGCTATAATGTTCTTTTTGAGTCTTTTCTTCTCTATGATAAAACTCAAAAGTTCATTCAATTTATTCTCATGTAAAAGCAAGGATTTAGGTTCTATTTACCATTTTGTTTATCCTTCTGTGGACACTCTTCAATTTATTAGTGTTTTGCTGAAAATTTGTGGCCCCAAAGTAAAAATTATATTTGAGATGTCAGATAAAGGCAGACTACAAAAGAATTATCAACTTAGTTTTGCCTCTTACAATGCAGCCCAAGAGCGCAACAGTCGTCCCCCCCCCCGCCTTGGTTTGTTTGTTTGTTTGTTTTTAACTGGCACATCACATGTTGATTCATATTGAGCTCATAGACCATCAGATTCCCCAGATCTTTTAGACACTATCACATAACCAAACTATTCCTATGTGACAGTTGTTGATATTTATAATTCAAGCATGAGATTTTCTCATAGTGGCTGGAGTGCCGGATTTAAAGTTAAATGATCTGAGTTTGAAGGCTAGTTCTGGCCCTAGCTATCTCTGTGACCATAAGAAAATCATATAATCTCTCTGTGTCTCATTTCCTTTATCTGGAAATCAGTAGGATGAAAGAGTTGGCTTCCAGTATCCCTTCCAGTTCTATGACTATGTGCCCAAAATCCATTATGCTTCATCTTATTTAGTGTGGCACAAAGTTCTAAGCTGCTTTTATCTTATTAGAACTTGAGCCTAGGGGTGGAGCCAAGAGGGTGTAGTAGAAACAGGACTTCCACACAGCTCTGGCTCCTACCACCTATAATACAGGTAAAAAATGACTATAAACAAATTTTAATGCTACAGAACCCACAAAATGACAGAGAGAAACAAATCTCCTGCTGAAGGCAGCCTGGCAGGCTGAGAGGAATGGTCTATCACAGCATGCTGGGAAGTGAGAGCAGTCCTGTGTGATGCATGTGGTTCCAGCTCTAGGGTGGCCCCAACCAGCAGGAGATAGAGCAGACTTTAGGAGAGTGAATTGATAGCAGCTGTGGTGGCTTCCACACTTCTCAACCCATAAATACCAAAAAGAAAGTAAAGCATAAGTGGGGAACTCTGTTGGAACTGGATGGAGAAGAGTGTGGTCTGGTCCCTACCCCCAGGACAAGAAGTGGTGGAGCTCCTTTGGCTGCTACCACATGGTTGCCTCCAAAGCTACTGGCCTGCAGATCATAGAGGGACAAAGCCACCATTCAGAGGGCAATTGCTCTTGCTGTTAACCTGCTTGGACCTGGACCGTGGTCTTAGGTGGTGGTCCTGGGGTGTGTGGCCAGTGTTCTAGAGCTTTTGGAGGTTGCAGAGAGGGCATCCTCCTAATAGCTCTGGCAGGTGCAAAAACCCCAGTAATTTGGGACATAGCTCTCTGTGGTTTGGAAGCTGAGTTCTACTCTGCAAAGAGCTCAAAAGTTAAGTAATTGGCTGGAAATATGAGCAAGCAAAGGAAGCACCAATAGACCATAGAATTCTTTTTTGGGGACAAAAAGCATCAAAACATGGGATGGGAGGAAGACAATTAAGTCAGACCTCTTGCATCAAAAGCTTCTAAGAAAAATGTGAACTAGTTACAGGCTGTGGAGGATCTCAAGAAGGATTTTGAAAATCAAGTAAGAGAAGTGGAGGAAAAATTGGGAAGAGAAATAAGAATGATGCAAGAAAATCAAGCAAAGCAAGTCAACAGCTTGTTAAAGGAAACCCAAGAAATACTGAAGAAAATAACACCTTAAAAAATAGACTAACCCAAATGGCAAAAGAGGCCCAAAAAGTCAAGGAGAAGAAGAATGCCTTAAAAAGCTAAATTTGCCAGGTGGAAAAGGAATTTCAAAAACTTGCTGAAGACAATAAGTCCTTCAAAATTAGATCATATCAACTGGAAGCTAATGACTTCATGAGAAATCAAGATATCATAAAACAGATCCAAACAAATAAAAAAAAATAGAAGGCAATGTGAAATATCTCATTGAATAAAAAAAACCCACTGACCTGGAAAATTGATCTAGGAGAAATAATTTTAAAATTATTGGACTACCTAAAAGTCATGATCAAAAAAAGAGCCGAGACATCATCTTTCAAGAAAATATCAAACAAAATTTCTCTGATATTCTAGAACCAGAGGGCAAAATAGAAATTAAAAGAATTCACAGATCACTTCTTTAAAAAGAGCCCCAAAAGAAATATCCTAGGAATAGTACAGCCAAATTCCATAGTTCTAAAGTCAAGGAGAAAAGATTGAAAGCAATCAGAAAGAAAAAAATTTAGTACTGTAGAAACACAATCAGGATAACACAAGACCCTGTAGCTTCTATTTTAAGGGATCAAAGGGCTTGGAATATGATATTCTCAAGGTCAAAGG
>CM053585.1:57287566-57299970 GCA_028646515.1 Pseudochirops corinnae
AAAAAAAATAAAATTAAGAGGTAAAAGAGGAATATATTGGGAGAAGTTGAAAGGGAGAGATAGATTAGGGTAAATTATCTCATATAAAAGAGGCAATAGAAAACTCTTTAAATGGAGAGGAAGAACAGGAAGGTGAAATGGAATGGGTCAACCTTATTTTCATTGAATTTGGCTTAAGGAGGGAATAAGATACACACTCAATTAGGTATCTTATCCTACAGGAAAACAGGGGGAAGGGGATAAGAAGGGAGGTAATAGAAGGGAGGGCAGAATGGGGAGAGGGTAGGTAGAACTAAATACTTTTGAAGGGTCAAAGGAGAAAATTGAATAAGTGGGGGTGAGTGGGATAGGATGGAGGAATTATAATTAGTCTTTCACAATATTAACTACTAGGAAAATGTTTCACATAACTTCACATGTACAACTCATATTGAATTGCTTATCTTCCCAGTGGGGGTGGGAGAGGAGGGCAGAAGGGCAAAAATTTAGAATTCAAAGCCTTAAAAACAAATGTTAAAAAATATTGCTTTTATTTTTACATGCAACTGGGAAATAAGATAGACAGTCGCTAGGGTAAAGAAATCCAACGCCCCCAACTAGAAAGTTGGGGGGGTGGGGGTGGGGGATGATGGAGGATGTAAGAGAGAACAGATTATGGGAAGGGGTATTCAGTAAGCTTGCTATTTTGGGGTGGGAGTAGGGGAAAGATGGGGAGAAAAATTTGTAACTCAAAATCTTGTGGAAATGAATGTTGAAAACTAAAAATAAATAAATGAGAAATACATATATATACATATATATGTGTATATATGTATATGTATGTAAAACTTGGTGCTGTCATCCATTGTGTAAACTAACTCTTCTAGCTGGAATGGATTTCCCCCTTCAGCATGGCACAGGAAGAAGCAATCAATTGAGAGGACAATTTTATGTTCTATATCTGGCTTTTATATTAACCTACTTTGGAAACTTGATCAAGCACTGTATTTTCTAGATGAAGACCAAGAAAGTGCAATTATGCTAGAACTAATTATCTGGAATATCTTATTCTCTTCTACATTTTTTGTTCTGAGATATCTTTCCAAAATACATACATAGCTCTTAGAAATGATACTAGCTATCTGTCAGTCCTTTTTTATTGCCTAATATTGTTGCTTATTATGCACTTAACCAACTGGACTCCAAGATCTCTCCTGATAGGCAAAGAATGAGGTATAAGGGCTAGTCCTATGATTTCATGAATATAAGAGGCTCCCGGGGAGGAACTTCCCCTTCTAATTTAGTCTGCACCTTCTAAACAAACACACAACTTTTGAGAGTTGCTAAGGGGTCTGAGAGATTATATGAATTGCTTAGAGTTATTTTGCCAGCAAGTGCCAGAGATAGCACTTGAAAGGATTTTTCTTGACTCTAACTCAGGTCTTCCCACTGTCTCAATCTGCTTTTCATAGTCTTCCCCTCTTACTCTCCTTTTAGTGATAATATCACTTAGCACCACATTTTACATAAACATAGTAGCTGTACAATTCTGGGCACCACTATTCTGGAAAGACATTTATAAAGGGAGAGTATCTATAAGACAAGCAGAGTGGTTGAAGGGTACTGAATTCAATGCTTATAATGAATAAATGGTTTAATAAACCCTGGTAAGTTTGATCCAGATAAGAAATTGCATGGTAGATGAACCTTTTACCCATTGCTCTTAGCTATGAGGTCAAGTAGCATAAGCCCATATGACTTCCCTTCATACACTTTAGGATTCCAGTCACATTTACCTTCACTGTTTTCTTCTCCATCAGACCCATTACTTTCACCTGGTAGTTTTATGTAATGCATATCCTCACCAGACTAGAGAATTTGGTCATAATCTGGCATTTAATATGTCTTCAGAACTGAACATAATCATCAAATGTGGTACAATGAGGACACAGTAAAATATAATTGTTTTCTTACACATTTTCTATAATGTTGAAATAAAAATAAATAATCATTATGTGGATTTTTTTAGAAATTACATTCAACAGATTTTCAGACTCTTTTTTTAATGACTTAATATCCTTCATATTCTGCCTTTGATGTGTACTATTTTAACCCTTCATACTCTTTTCCATCTTACAATTTATTGGGCATGAAAAGTATATGGCTCCAAGTTTCCAGTTCCAAGGTGTTTTAGAATAAACTTCCTGTTTTTACCATATGAAAATGTTTAAAAATGGACCTAAAAGTTAAAGGCTTCTCATTCAACTCTTGTTGTATTTTCACTGGGGAAAATAATGAGGACATATAATTGTTTTAAATTTCCCTCAATAAATTCCCCAAAGTCCCCCATTAAATGTGTCATATGTACATTTTATGATTGAGTGATTGGTCAATATCTATTTTTAAACAAATTGCATAATAGCTTTTTGAAGTTTCAGGAAACCTCTTTCAGTGAAGTAGAGAAATTGAAAAATCACCCTCATGCTTATTCGGATGGAAAGAGATAGAAAGCAACTGCACCTGGGGAGGCGAATGAGGATTTGGAAGACACCTGGAGATGTTCCGAATGTGCATTTTCTTAATAATTAGCACATCACACACCTAGTTAGCATCTCATAAATAACCATAGAGCATTTATTTAATGAATCATTTTACCTTGCACTGTCAGAGGTTAACATGAAAGCAAAATGGTTGCTTATTTTTAAAAAAGGGATTCAGTTGTCCCTTGGATTTCCTGTAGGTAGAAAAATAATTGACACTAGGAATGCATAATCCATCTAACCTCATTTTCAAAACACTTTTAGTTATTTTCTAAAAGATGTCATATATGAATATATATAGGGATACATATATTCATATATATCCATATGTATTCATGTATATAATGTTTTGACAGGCATGACAGAGAAATGGGCATAAAAAGGTAGCAACATCTTCATAAATTTATGCTGTGACAGGTGTTCCTATGTATGCATATGTATGTAGAACTGATGTCCTTTCTTTCTGACATTGAACTTTCTTTCAAAATTTTCTCCCACAATGGCTTTGGGGAAGCAATACTAGGGATTAGATTTCATTAATTTTCTCCCTCATACCTATTAATTCATTTAACAAATGATAATCAGATGCCTACTGGGAGTGAGACTCTATGGTAGATACTGAGTATGAAAATTAGTACAAGATCTGACCTCAAAGAACATACACTTTAAGTGAGAGTCTGGGACAACATGCACATGAATACGTATAATGCAAGGTCAATCTGATAAGTGTAAATGAGAAGTGGGAAAAACATTAAGAACTTTAAGGAGGAAGATGACACTTTCACATGAGGGAGTGGAGTGAGTATAAAAATCAAAGAAGATTTAATTCAAAGAAGAAATGGTATAATGAAGTGTAAAGTAAAGAGGGGGTTTCAATAAAGGGAAGTAAGTGGTAAGAAAAAAAAATGTCCAGTCCAGTTGCCTGAACAGAAGCTGAGAGATGGAGTAGTACATGACAAGGCAGTATCATGGGAAAAGTGTGCTATGCTCTTGGTACAGTTTAAAACATAATACATGAAAAGCAATGGAATGGAATAAGTTTATAAATATTAATTGGAGGAAGAAGGTGGAGATCCTTAAATATGAGACTGGATAAGGGAAAGAGAATAATATTCACTGAACATTTAGAATTATTTGATATTGATATGAGGTGCTTACTGGAGTAGAGAAAGTTAGCTTTTTTAAGAAAGAAGACATGTCCTGTCATACATTTGTTTCTATACAAAGTTCTTGACACTAAAGTCTTTGGCACTGAAAACACATTCAACATCATAAATATGTCTTTTAATCAATGGAAATAACATGAAAGAATATAAATTATCAAACACTTTATTGCCACTCTCTGAGGACCATGGGACTTTTCCATTTGACTAGCATCTGAAAACTTGTAAATGTGTTATCTTCTATTAGAATATAGACTCATTAAGAGAAGAGATTATCTTCTTTTCCTATCTATAGCATCAAAACTCACCCAAGTACTTTCTACATGGTTATTACATAATAAACATCCATTCTTTAATTCCTTCTTTCAGGGTCTGTAATTATATGATACAGACAAAAGACACATAGTAGTAAATTATGACACCCTACAAAGGGCTTATGAGGCACCTATATGTTACCTTAATCACTGCAATAAAATGCCTGATGTTATCTTGGGTGTATATCTTTTCCATCTGAAATACCTCCTCAGGAAATCAGAGAACAAAACAAAGAAACAAAAACCACAGAATATAGTAGCAAAGTACGTAACAAATCCAAGTACTCAGAATATTGAGAAGAATACCATCAATACAATAAGAGCTACTGAGAAAAAGGGAAATGGTGGGACAGAAAAGATGATGTTTAGACATGCATGTTTTTTGTTATGTAAAACAACATATAAAATGATAATTACTGGATAAGAGGGCTTGAGATATAACATTACAGAGGGCAAACGAGTCAGGATTACAACCAAGAATAACCCACCCCCAAAAAATACTGAGTATAATCCCTCAGTGGAAAAAATGGATATTCAATGAGATGGTGGACTTTCAAGCATTCTTGAGGGAAAGACCAGAGCTAAATAGAAAATTTGACTTTAAAATACAAGACTTAAGAGAAGCATAAAAAGGTAAACAGGCATAAGTATGAGTTGAATATGAAGAAATGAGAACTAAAAAATAAAATTAAGTGGTGAGAGAGGAATGTACTGGGAGAAAGAGAAAGAGAGAGGAAGAATAGGATACATTTTCTCACATAAAAGAAAAAAGAAAAAGCTTTTACAGTGGAGGAGGAGGGGTAGGAGTTAAGGGGGAGTAAGCAAACCTTATTTTCTTCAAAATTGTTTCAAAGATGGAATAAAACACACTCAATTGGGTATAGAAATATATCTTAACCTATAGGAAAGTAGGAGGGGAAGGGGATCAGAGAAGGGATGTTTCAGGGGGGATAGAAGGAAGGGCAGATTTGAGAAGCAGTCAGAAGCAAAACACTTTTGAGGAGGGACAGGATGAAAGAAGACCAAGGATGGAATAAATGGGGATGGGGGCAATGGGATGGAGGGAAATAGCATTTTTAACTATGAAAAAAATTGAAGCAAGTTTCTCTGATAGAGGCCTCATCTCTCAAATGTATAGAGAACAGAGTGAGATTTATAAAAATTAAAGTCATTCCTCCAAGTGATAAATGATGAAACAATATGATTAGTTTTCATATGAAGTAATCAAAGTTTGGAGAAATGCAAATTAAAACAATTCTGAGGTCCTAATTCATACATTTTAGATTGCCTACAAGGACAGAAAAGGAAAATTTCAAATAGTGGTGGGGATGTGGGAAAGATGAGATATCAATGCATTGTTGGTGGAGTTGGGAACTGATTCACACACACTGTGGAGTAATTTGGAACTATATCCAAAGGTCTATAAAACCATGACCCTTTGACCTAACAATACCACTACTGTATCCCAAAAGTGATTTTTAAAAAAGGAAAAAAGCCTATATGTACAAAAATATTTATAGCAGCTCTTTTCTGGGTTTAAAGAATTACAAGTTGAGGGAAAGCCCATCAATTGGGGAATGACTGAACAAGTTGTGGTATGTAATTATGATGGAATATTATTGTGCTATTTGAAATGATGAGCAGGATGATGTCAGAAAAAACTGGAAAGTTTGCATGGACTGATACAAGTGAAATGCATTGTGTAATAAGTAAAAGCAATAATTATAAGATGATCATCTGTGAATGACTTCGCTATTCTCACCAATACAATGATCCAAGACAACTCTGAAGGGCTTATGATGAAAAATACTATATATCTGCAGAAAAAAAAAAAAGAATGTTATCTCAATACTGATTGAAGCATGCTTTTTTTAACCTCATTTTTCTTGAGATTTTTTTGTTTATATTTTCTTACACAACATGACTGTTATGGATATGTTTTGCATGACCACACATATATAACCTGTATCAAATTGCTTATCTTCTCAATAAGTGTGGGGGAGGAATGGATATAATTTAGAACTCAAATTAAAAAGAAATAAATGTTAAAAATTGTTACATGTGTAACTGTGGAAAAATAAAATACTAAATAAAAGATCCAAAAGGAAATAATTACCAATTAGGTAAGAAAAAGAAAGATAAAAAGGTCAAATCATTTCTTTCTTGTACTTTTTTTGTCTGAGATCCTTTCTTCCTTGTTGCTGTTGCTCCCACTGCCTGTTCTTCTTCGTCCTCCTCTTCCTCTTCTTTTTCTTCTTTTTTTCTTTTCTTTTTTCTTCTTTCAACTTTCTTCTGTTGAAAAACTATCATTTCTACTTATGGTTAGATTCACAGGAATTCCACATTGAGTTTCATCTTGACAACCTTTGCTCTTTAGAAAGCATTATTCCATTTCCTGTGGGTGCAAAATAGTTATGTGTTATTCAAATTCTCATTCTTTTATATTTTAAATTATAAGTTCTTTTATTTCAAGGTCTTTCTCCTAAACACAGAATTTGCTATTTATCATTTGAATTACTGTATGTCATTGGAACTACTTTGTAGGACATTAAAAAAGTATTACCAGTTATAGACAGGTGTTTATAATTATATTCTTCTGGAAGTCTTTTGATCCTTAAGTTGTTTATATGTAGTTTTATCAAAGATTAGTGTGTTTTACTTGTGTAGCGATAAGTGTCTTTTTAAAGTATTGTGTGTGTTTCTTCTTTAAGATTATTCTTCCTTTCTGCATTTTACTCCCAATCTCTCTCTCTGTCTCTCTGTCTCTCTCTCTCTGTCTCTCTGTCTCTGTCTCTCTCACTGTCTCTCTTTCTCTTTCTTTTTAACTGACATATGAATTCAAATAATTTTTATTTGGCTGTATATGTCACAAATTCTACTTTTATCATTCTTTCTCTCTTGAACCACTGAAGAACAACCTGCTCTAGTTCCAACCTCCCTTTAGAATCCACACAATACTTTAACTCATAAAATGTTGATTCATTTTTCTTTATCTTCCATATTCATTCAGAGACATTTGGACTCATTTTGACTTTCTTGGAGCTATCTTTCTTTTCTTTAATATTAATAACTTTTCCATTGACTAATCAGCCTGTGGTCACAAATTTCATCTATATTTTCTTCCTCCTAAGATATTTCAGAATCTTAATTTTTTTTTCCTATGTATGTTCTTGTTGCTCATTTTCTGACTCCTTCCCCTTTGGTGGTGTTTCCCTGGAGAATAAGATATCTAAGTTTTCTCTGTTTCCTTTCATGCTGGAAAATTCACTTCTCACTGGTCTCGATCTCTGCCCCAAGTATCTTCTTGGGAGAAAGGGGGGGAAATTGGCTCTGGCTACATGCCAGTCAATTTTGTTCAGACTTGCTATAATACCTCCCTATCACCAAACATGCATGTGTGTGAACATCTACACCCACACCAACATATTCATACGTACATTCTTTGCATGCTTTCTTATTTCATTGTTCTTTGGCTGTCTGTATAAGTACCACTACAGTGCAGCATACTGCTTCACCAGGCAGAACATGTTTCTGTTTCCTATACTATCACCCATGAATGGGGTGTCAAAATGAATGGGGGATAGAGTTGAATTCTGTTCTTGTAGCCACAGAATGGTTTGTGGTGTACTGTCAGGGGATGTGTAAGCAGCACTGCAATTGTTGAATGGACTACATATTTCAAGTCAATAGGCAATATAATGTGAACTGTTGGAAGCATCAGGACTGGTTGAAAGAGGAGGTCCTGAACTTTCATGATAGGAATTAGGAATTAGTTTGCTCTGCTCTTATTACATCAATTTGTTACTTCCTTAGGGTTTTGATTGTCTTAGTCTATGAAGACAGTTTCAAAGTCTTTGCCTTTTGTCCCTATTTTTTATTTTAGAAAATATTGAAAGGTTCTGAGGGCCAGAATAAATGCCCTGTCTACCATTTTATTGGATATAAATCAGTCATATCATTTGAAAAACAGTGTAAAGGAAAGAAAGTGATTTTTAATACATTATCATGGAAAAAATCATAAGAAAGGTATGGAAAGAAAAAATCACAAGAGATAATATAAACTATTTTGATGACAAAAATTTATTTGAAAGTGATTGATTGCATGAGCAGTATCAATGTTAGAATAAGAAAATAAACTGTTAGAAATAATTACATTAAAAATTAAAAAAAATATATTTCAGAGCAATGAGAAATTCACACAAGTATTTAGACACACATGTATAGATATCTATGCATGTACACATATATGCATATGTATATACATATTCAAAAGTTGCTCTTCAAAAGTTAACTGATCAAGATTTTTTAAATGTAAACTCAACGGAAAACATTAAAGAACTATAAGACAGAATGTTCCCAATCACCAATTTCATTATGTGCAAATTGAAACAAGTCTGAAGTTTCATTTCACAGTAATCAAATTGGCAGAGATGGCAAGGCAGAAAATCATTGATAGAAGGGCTGTGGTAAAAGAGAAAAGTTATTACATTATTGGCACAACTCTGAATTGGTCCAACCTTTTGGAAAACAGTTTAGAATTATGTAAGAAAACTCACTAAAATTCATAATTTTGATTCAGTAATCCCAGACTGGCCATAAATCTTAAAGATTTTTTGAGAAGGATTTTTTTAAAGGACTAGTGTTCACATATGTATATATAAATTAACAATATTAAAACTAAGTTCCCATCATTTTGGCAATGGCTAAATAAAGTATGTGGAATATGAATATAATGATATATCATTGTGTGGTCAGAAATGAAAAATATGAAATATATATGGACTAATACAGAATGAAATAAGTAGAAATAAAATCACAGTACACCAATGTGAATGGAAACATAGGGAGATCCAATTATGATTAACTGAAAAACTAATATTGATCCTGAAGAAGGTATTAAAAATAATATATACCTCACCTGATCATATACTCAAAGACTGTTGGGACAAAATGTTTAATATATTTTTAGCTATAACCAGTGTACCACAAGTTTCCATTTTTTTTTTCTTTTTTCTGAGGGAAAATTCATTTTTTAAGTTGCAAGGGAAAATATTTTCAGAAAATACTATGTTATACAAAAGAGGATGCATCAGTGAAACAGTTTAAACCACACTCAATCATGTGGCCAAAAAATGAGAAATATATATATATATATATATCACATTATATATTTATAATGTGACTTATCAGTGTAAAGCCAAGCATTATCAGCTTTCCAGAGGACTGCTGTTGTGAACAGCTTTAAGGTGCTGATTACATAGTATAGTGAACTCTCTGTTTATTCAGCAGCAAATAAAAGGAAAACATTCACAGAAATCAAAGTACAGTATTCACAATGTTATAACATATCAAGTTATCACTAAAGTGGCCACATAGTTTTGACCAAAGTGGCCACATAGTTTTAAGCAAAGGATATCATTCAGTAAGTCCTTAACTCAATCATTTTTAAGGAACAAGCCTCCTTAAGGGACACAAAGTACAAAGGTGAAAGTTCCTCACCACTAGACCACAGTAAATCATGACCTTCTCAATCATCATCAAGTACCCAAGGGGAGGTCTTTTTCACCTTGAATCAAGGCTGGCTCCTAGATTCCATGCTTCCTCTTCTATAAGTCCAGTTCCTACCTGAATCTTCCCAGCTGTCCCCTAGGTTCAAAGGTAGGCAGCTCTCAGTTCATCATCCAGCTCCGCACCCAGCTCCATGTCCAGTTCCTAGTCCAATTCCCTGTCCAGTTCCTTGTCCAATTCCCTGTCCAGTTCCATATTGAAGTTCACAGTATCCAGTCCACCTCAAGTCCTTCACAGTTTCTGTTTCTTGGAAGACAAAGCTTAACAGAGCCAAAACAACATTCATATGCATTGCTGACACCATCATTAATTCACTATCTGCTTGTGAAATCAACAGAAACCCACAAACAAGGTCCAAGAGGTAAACACAAATTATCAGTAAAGTCCCAAGACCTCTGAAACCCTCCTCCAGGACTATTGTAAGCAGACAACAAGATAATACTCTTCCAGGGCTTTCATTTATGTCCCAGGGCTTCAGTACAAAGTGTCACAAAGAAAAGTCAACACAAACAGAATAGAAAAACATAGTGCCTGGGCACTGCAAAGTTCAGCTTCTCAATTCTGTCATCACAACTTCTTTCTTCTTAATTCTGCTCTTTCCCAGCTTGGGCTTCTCCTTATATGTAGTAATTAGCTCCTCTCTGTTCTACCCCTTCCTTTTGCATCAGTAATATGGGTTCACAAACTGTGGGGTTCACAAGATGTGGGGTTCACAAGTTCTGTTTCTTAACAAACATGATATAATCATGGTCAAGGCTTAAAAGAAATTTGAACTGAAACAAGGTGTTAAATAATTAAATAGCTGACACAAGGTGCTAAGTACTTCTTTGTTTGTCATTACAGTCAGTGACCTATTGATATGGCAAGATGTGTATTTGCCCATGCAAGATAAACATTTTTGTGAGTTGTCTAAATTTATAGATTTGGTTTGGAAGGAGTTAGAGATAAATGTGATCTCAGTACTTGCCCACCTATCTCCAAAGCAGACAACAATTCCTGTATTGAAATGTGCAAAGGAAGGAATGAAGCTAGATATCATTTTTGTTTGTTTTATTTTTCCTTCAGTCTCAGAAGTTATCAGCTCAGAATTGTATTTCTTTAGTTCCCAATCAAGATTGCTATTCTAGACTAAAAAAAAAAAAAAATCAGGACATAAGCTTTTTTCCCCTAGTTACTACCTCCATGTTTAAGGGGCCAGAGTAACTCCAAACTTGTACTTAGCAGATTACTCCCTTCCTACTAAATATTGTTACCACAAAAGTAGCTCAGAAATAGTGAAGTAAATAATTTTAATCAAGCAATCCGCAAATGGAAATTAGATCACTGAAGCATATTAGAATATTCCAAAGAATAGAAAAATAATGAATTTGTTCTTTAGCTGGGAAGACTTAGGACTAAGACTATCACTCAAAGAAAGAGAACCCAATATTACTCTAGGGGAAAGTTCTTACTCCAACATATCTATCTCCAGTATCTGGAAATCAGGAACATGATGACCATTTTTCCTACATGTGTACAGCTTTGAATAATCTTTCCTTCTCAAAGCAAACCTAGAATCAGAGATTCCTCACAGCATTCCTGGAACCATCTTTTCTGCTTCATTCAGGTCCACTTCATCCTCCGGTTTCAGGTCAACATTATCTCCATAAATAAGGAATCATATATTCCTTTGCTTACTTCCTGGCTTGCAAAATCCTTTAGACTTGGATAGTAGCATTAGATATAATAGTAAAAGTATTAGCAACATTCTTTTAAAGCTGAAGCAACTGACACTAGCCTAATATCACATGGATACTCCCTGCCAGAGAAAGAACTATAACCAAAATCTGACTCAAAATCTAGATTTCCTTTTGTGTTGTCTCTATTAGAACATATAAAAAAAAACCAAGTAATTAGTAATTAATAACTCGTTTATTTGACAACTTTATTAATTCTCCAAAATGGACATTGCAACTCACTAACAGCTGGATAGAATTTGAATTTTGTGCAATTCCCACCCACAGGGGTGATCAAGTGACTAAGTGCCTTCCCCTAATTCTCTTGATATCCTATGTATATAAAAAAGAATGTAGTCTATCCATCTATATTCTTCCCATTTGCTAGTGAACAGACATTCTCCCACACTTGTCCCAATAATAAATTTCTCTTGTGGCATCTTTTCATACATTTCCCTTATGTGTGTCCTAATTCTGAATATATTAGAACCTACTCACAGTTATTATGAACTCCAGCGTTGTTTTTTTTTTTTTTTGAGGGACTAAAAACTCAATTCTTCAAACACTAGTATTCCATGAATTGTACTTATTAATCATCACCATTTGACAAGGAATTGGAAATCAAGGGGAGGCCCATTAATTGGGGAATGGCTAAACAAATTGTGGTATATGAATCTAACGGAATACTATTGTGCTGTAAAAAATGAGGGGCAGATGGATTTCAAAATAACCTGGAGATATTTATATAAACTGATGCTTAGTGAGGAGAGCAGAACCAGGAAAACTTTGTACACGATTACAGATGCATGATATGTGTGATCACTAACTTTGATAGACTGAGCTCCTCTCAGCAATACAACATTAGAAGACAACTCCAAAAGACTCATGATGGAAAGGGATATTCACATTCAGAGAAAGAACTGCAGAATCTGAATGCTGATTGAAGCAAATTACTTGCTCTCCCTCTTTTTGTTTTGTTTTGCTTCTTCCTTCTCATTGTTCACTCCAGTGGTTATAATCCTGCTTTACAACTTGACTAATGTTTAATGTGAAGGTATTTGTAGAACCTATATTTGATTGAAAGCAGCCATGGAGGAGGGGTGGAAGAGAGGGATGGGGAAAAAA
>CM053585.1:57300470-57315697 GCA_028646515.1 Pseudochirops corinnae
ATTCTCTTCAGAGTGCTTTTGAGATTCTTTCTCCATCTGGCAAAGGTGACTTTTTAAGGCATTCTTCTCCTCATTGGCTTTTTGGGCCCCTTTTGTCATTTGATATTTTAGGGTGTTGATTTCTTCAGTTAGATTGCTGACTCTCTTTTCATGATTTTCTTGCAACATTCTTATTTCTCTTCCCAATTTTTCTTCCACTTCTCTGATTTGGTTTTCAAAGTCTTTCTTCAGCTCATCTCTATCTTTAAGGCATTCTTCATGTTTATTGGAGGCCCCTGGTGGGGAAGCTCTGGCTGACCTCTCCTCCTCCCTCTCTTTGCCATGATCTTTCTTTTCCCCAAAGGAGGAATCTAGGGTTTGGTTGCAATTCCTACTTTGCTTCTTATGCTTATTCTTACTCATGGTTGGTCAGTCCACGATTAATTTTTTTTTTTAAATTTTTGTGGAGCTCTGCTTCCAGAAGGGAAAGCTCTGTCCCAAATCACTGGGGTCCTCCCGGCTGCTGTAGCTCTCAGGAAGGTGCTTGTTCCCTTTCCTACTTACTTCTGGATCACTGGATATTGAAGACTCCAGGACCAAGGCCCAAGACCGCGATCCGGCTCCAGGCCACTCAACGTGCGAGCATTCGGCTTCTGAACAATCGCTTAGTCCCCGTGCTGTCTGCAGGCCACGGGCACGGAAGCTGCAACACAGAGGCGGGTGCAAAACCTCTGCCTTTCGCTGTCCAGCCCTGGAGGCCTTTTGGCCAGACTTCTTTTCTCCCCTGATTTCACAAGTTCCACTTACCTTGTTCTGAATGCTGCTCGCAGCTGCTTCTAATCCGAGGCTCCTCCCGTCCAGCCACACCAGGCCTAGCCAGGGCTTCAGGCCATGCTGTTTTCAGTTCACAGTGTTGACATGGTTCCTCGTAGCTGAGCTGACTTTAGTGGAAAGTACATTTGTGTGTGTTTTGGAGTTCTAGGATTAGTTTAGAGTCATATTTTATGGGTATTTTGGGTTGGCTATGTGAGAGCTGTGATATGTTGCTGCTCCTATGCTGCCATCTTGGCTATGCTGCCCCTCAATCCCACTTTTGGGATGGACTTGTTGACATGAAGAGAGAGGGCTGAACTGGGAGGAGCCATTAATTGGGAGAGAGGCCCAAGCCAAGAGGAGGCCAGAAGGCCTTTTGGGAGCACAGTATCCAGTATTGTGGAGCCTGAGTTGCTGAGAGAGACTGCTGAGAGCCCATTGGAGCTGCTCAGTACTTTTGAGAACTGCCACCTGTAGCTGCCAAGAACTGACGACGCATGGCTGTGATGCCGGTATTTTGTCTGTCTGTTTTGATGTTATTTTGCCAGATTTACCTGATGGTGAAGGACTGTACTGCTGTTGTAGAGGTCCTGGAACCTGGCTGTTGGTTCAGAAGCCTTGAAGGAGGATTTTCCTGGTGTATGTTTCCAGAAATTCTGGAAGAGGGCCTTGCTGATGTTTTCAGGGGTTCTGGCACTGTTCTTCAGGCAGAGAGTGACTTGATGAGGACACTAGTTATGGCTTTGTTGAACCTTGTCTCTCCAGGAACTGAAATTGCTGAGGGCTTGCCTTGAGTGAAGATGACAGAAGGGCCTTTCCTTGGGTTTTCAATGCTGAGATGATATCTTAACCTTGTTGTAACCTAAGGATGGATGGTCTTTTGTGCTTTCCTGCCCCTTTTGAGATTCAGGGTTGGAAAACCTTTGAGATTTTTGTGCTCTGTGATTGACCAAATGAATGTACTTTGTTTATGATTGGACACTAATCTCCATTTCAGAGAAGAGACTTTGTTGACTGAATAAATGTACTGCCCGGGAGTGGGCTACTTTGACTAATGTACTGGCCAGGGGTGTGGTACTTGGACCTTGAATCTTTGCAGTTGAATTGAGAACTTACTTCCTAAATCAATAAGCTACATTGTATTTTGACTTTCTCTGTTCTGTGAATGTTTGCTGAATAAATGGGGTTTGCTATGCTGGTAATCTGAACCTTGTAAATTGCCATTTCTTGGCATTAAAGGAGACAAGGAGAAACAGAATGTAGTTAATCCTCTCATATAGAAGAGGCAAGGGATTATTGCTACAATGGAGGGGAAGAACAGGAAGGCAAAATGGAATGGGTCAATCTTATTCTCATTGAAGTTGGCTTAGGGAAGGAAGGACACTCTAAATTTGGTATCTTGGCCTATAGGAGAGTAGGGAGGAAGGGCATGAGAGGGGGGATGATGTAGGGGAGGGTAAGTTGGGGGAAGGGTTGTTAGAAGAACAGACTTTTGTAAAGCAACAGGGACAATAAGTAGGAGGTGGAATAGGAAAGAGGGAAATATACAGGTACTGGGGTAGAGAGATACATCTTGCTCTACCAGAAAGTCAGAGGGGTGGTGGGGGAGGATATAAGAGAGAGCTGATTGGGTGAGAAGGTATACAATGGGATTGTTGTTTTGAGGTGGTGAGTAGGAGAAAGACGGGGAGAAAATTTGTAAACCAAAAGCTCATGGAAATGAATGATGTAAACTAAAAATAAACAAAAGTTTAAGAAAAAGAAATCCTTTACAATTTTAACAAACATTGAAAACAACTTAGAGGAGATCAATTTTGGAAGCATTTTACTCCTGAATCAAATCCTTTCTAAATAGTCAACAACAACAACAAAAATAAGTATAGAGAAATCTATTCCCTTATGTCTTTGAGTCAATTTTGTGATGTTATGAAAGTGGTCTTTTGTGGAATACTTTTCCACTTGGAAAAGTCATCATATCTATTCCTGCTCAATGGCATGAATCAATTACTCGTAACCATTTATAGATTAGGTAAGTCCCAGAAACAAACATTAAGAATTAAAATTTTCCCATCCTTTGACTGGAGAGGTAAGGCTTAAGGATGTCAGGAGGAGAAAAATGTTTTAAAGACATCGGCTTTTATGTTGTATGTTCTGTGTTTCAATTCCACTTCTATTACAATAGACTGTAGTTTTAGATCTCAAAAAGGATGTAAATGCTATCTTGTCTAAATTCTTAGTTTTGTATAGAAGGAAGCTAAGGCTCAGAGAGATTAAATAATTTACCTGAAGTCATGTGCATAGTAACAAAGACAGAATTTGAACCCAAATCACTTGACTCCAGAGCCAATCTTATTTTCTTCGGTCTAGTTACGGGGTAAACTTGGGCAATTGATTTAAATTTTTGGTGCATTTGTTTTCCCTTCTTTAAAATCAAAATACTTGATATGATGTTCCATTAGATCCTTTTCAAATCAAAATCTATGAACCTGTGACCATTTCTGTTTTACACTTGCTTCCAATCATACCTTCAATAATATTTAAATACTTGCCATTGTATTTCTTGTCGTTGATTGCACTAATTTAAATGCTATGTGAAGCAGCATGGGACAGTTGATGAAACATTCACAACACATTTGTTGATTGTTAAATCAAAACTAAGAGCTCCACTTCAGGACCCTAAATTGCACAAATTGTGATTGAGTCTTTTGAGAGACATAATTGCATTTCATTGCCCAATAGTAGGAAAAAAAAAACATTCCAGAAATGTCAGAATACATGGAATTTTCTTTGTGCTATTCCACATCTGTGTGACCAGGAATGGATCTCTAAATTTCAGTTTATTCATCTCTAATATGGTCATTAAAAATATTTACATCATTTCCTTTGCAAGGATTTATAAGAGCTAGTAGTTACTTAGCACTCTAAAGACTGAAAAGTTCTTCAAACATTATCACATTTTCATCTTTAAGGAAGGTATATTGTTATTTTTGTCATACAGATGGGGAAACTGAGGCAGAGAGAGGTTAAGTAACTTACCTAAGGTCACACAACTAGTAAGTGTCTGAGAAAGGACTTGAGCTCAAATGTTCCTGACTACAAGTACAACACTCTAACCACTACACACATGAGCTGCCTATGTAATGATCAGAGAGTAAAAACTAGTTATAATTTGAAGAAAAAAAATTAGTCTTTGGAACATGGGATGTTTCCTTTAATAGAGACATAATATTTTATTATATTCTTTACAATTCAATTTTTAAAATGTTTAGTAATCTTTATAATTACCAAGGGATGTGTCTCATGGATAGTCAATAATGTTGATGAGATTATTCTTATATGTTTCTTTTTAAAAATTTTACCTTAATCTAATTGCTCCCACAGAGTATTCAATGACTGTCAAATCAAAACAAAGAATCTCAAATTCACATACCCAAATTTACAAGTCTGGGATTAAGAATTTTGACAGGCATGAGAAGATATTATTGTCCAACAGTTTAAAAAAAGCCATGAAACATCTAAAATGTACCATCTATGAAATCTTGAATCACCCCTCAATGGTATATTCTGGCTTGAAGTCTATCTAATAGTTGACATTTTCAATTCAGCGACTTGTTGGAAGTTCAGTTTTTAGTATCCTAAAGAATTTCATTTTGAATTAAGAGCAAGATCCCTGGAGATATTAATGGAGTACTTACCAACTTCAGAGTGCCTGACTGAAGTTGACTTTTATCAGAAATAATTGAAGTGGTAAAAATCGAGAACAGAATTGATGTGGTTACACACTGTGAGCCTACTCAATGACACAGGGCAATATACTCCACATTGTACTCTGAAGGAGAAAGGTGGTTTTCAAAATAAAGGATTATCTACCTTTACTCCATCTGGCCCTAAAGTAGCAAAATAGTTTTCTCTGACTTCATGCGTGTTTCAACATAGGCTTAGAAAGTATAAAATTATTTATTTACCAACATTATAAATATTCATAACCATATGCCCATGAGGGAAAAATAGCATTGTAAATGTTTAAACATAAAGAAAAAGTAATTCTTGAAGTGGTCCTTAAAGAGAATAGTATTCATGTTCTTCACAATCATTTGACAATTTCATATTTCTGAACTTCATTTAATTAATGACTTCACTTAATGAAGAATATTCAAAAAGAAATAAAAAGGCTTTCTTGCTTTCCTCTAAGGAGCTCTTTGGGGGACATGCTGATTCACTGTAATCTGATTTTGGCATAATTCTGATTTTTTTTATACCACTTTTAAATGTCAAGGTTTTTGTTGGTGGTGGTGTGTGTGTGTGTGTATGTGTGTGTGTGTGTGTGTGTGTGTGTGTGTGTGTGTGACAGAGAGAGATAAAAAGATAGAGAGAGAGGGAGGGAGAGAGAGAAAGACACAAATACAGACACACAGAGAGAGACAGAGACTGACACAGACAGAGACAGAGAGACAGAGAGGAGGTGGTCTGGTATGATTTTCAGCTAAGTAGTATTGACTAAAAGATTCTGAATAAAGATTAGTGATCACAATCTCTCACTATATCTTTCTATCTTTCCTTTTTCTATCCCTTGAGCATGGAATGGCTTTCCCAATTTCCCATATTGGATTCTTACTATTTCTTTATAACCCCAGTCCCTTTGTAGAGCCTTCTTTGATGAGATGCTTGAACCTCATATAGCACTTTGTTTTTGTCCCTGCAATGTGCTTCTCATCTCTTATTGTTCACTCATACTATCGATATATACATATATATACATGTACACACATACATGTATCACTGCATACATGTGAATATACACATATACATACATATGTGTGTACATATCCTTCTTTATGTTACTGTTAGGATCAAGTACACCGTTCTACACTTAACAAATGCATGATAAATATTTCTCAGTTTTCTTTAAAAAAGCCATATCATCAACAAGCTAATGTCCTCTAGGAGTGTAAACATAATATATAGAACAAGAATCTTGAACTTATTGATGAAGGACAATTTGCATGAAAATTTTATTTGATATGGCAATGTATTTCTGAAATATTTTCTAATGCTATAATTTATCACTAGTTTTTGTGTTCCATCTACCATTACATGTCACACGACTAGTCATCTTCAAAGATGAAGATCAGTCATTTTCCAAATCTTCTTTTATGCTCTCAAGAGGGTATCTACCCATCATGGTGGAAAATATATGTTTCTCTTCATTATTCCTGGATATTAATTACCCATTTGTGCTGACCATTTTTATGCCTTGCTCACTTTATATAAATAAAAATATCTCTTTTTTTAGCCATACATGTTTCTGATGGTGTCTTTTATTATAATAATTGATAATATGCTGAAAATGTCAGTGTCCAATATATTTTTTTTTCATTTTTATTTGGACCAACCAGAAATTTTGGGTCTTTAAAATATTTCTCTTGCTGTTCTATGATTCACAACCATCTCTTAGCACCAAGAGAATCTTGGTGATAAAAACCATATTTTGTTAGCAATGATTTACAATCATATTTGATAACATTCTCCTGATTAAGCATAGTCCCCTACTATTCCTTTCACAAATCATTCTTTAAGACACTGGTAAACAATTTTGTTAAAAATTATCTCCATATTTTACATATCCCTTAGTGTTAAAAGTTAGAAAAAAAAAACATTGAAAAAAGTTATTCCAGTAATTATATTTATCATGGAGAAATCTTATTTGATCCTAAAATGAAGCCAGAAACAGAGTAGTAAGGGTTTTTTTTAAACCTTTACTTTACTTAGTAAGCTTATTCTGATGCATGTTGCCCAGGGATTATTATTCCAATATTAAAATATTAACATATGCTTATCAATTTTTACTATCTCTTCAAAATATTTTAGAAAATGAATATCAAATTTTGTACAGAGGCTCTTAAATTCATGCATACTAGTTTGGTCCAACATTGATACTAAGCTTATTAAAGTGATAGAGATTATTAAAGTAAAGGGAGAAAGTTCATTTTATGACTACTTAGCAGGAATTATATCTATAGATATGAACTATAAATATTTTTTTAATATAGGACTGGAGAGTGGAGAAGTGTTTAAGTGCAGCTGATTTATCTGTCTCCATACATATCAGGGCATTAGATAATCTGGTTGTTGTTTTTTTTTTTTTTTTCAAGAATTGCATTTGCATTCATAAGTATGAATCATCTTTGAATTCTAAAAAAAAAAAGATCAAAACAACTTAAGACAGATTCCACAATGAAACAGCATTGGATATTTTCACAGCTATACTTATGCTGGGAGGGGCAACTAGGATAAAGAACCAGTCTCCTACCTAATATCAACAATACAATGATCCAAAACAACTCTAAAGGACTAATGATGAAAAATGCTGTCCATCCCCAGAGAAAGAACTGGTGAACTCTGAATACAGATTGAAACATATTTTTTTTAAACTTTATTTTTCTTGGTTTTTTTATTTTGGTCTTTTTAAAACAATATGACTAATATGGAAATATGTTTCACGTGACTACGAACATACAACCTATATCAGGTTGCTTGCCTTCCCAATTAGGGGGTTGGGGAGAGAGAGAATAAATTTGGATTTGGAAGTCAGTTGTAAAAATGAATATTAAAAATTAGTTTTACATGTAATTGGGGAAAATAATACATAGAAAAAAAGAAAATAAATGTTCTGAAGTAAAAAAAAAGAGCTGAATTTATAGAAGTGAATCTAAGCAAGTCATTGAAGCTGTCAGTGTTCTAGATAACTCTTTAGGATGCTGTGTTTCAGAGAAGGTGCAGATCTGCATTGACAGATGGAGTTTCCTTATCAAGAAGTTTCCTTTAACCAATAAAATCAAAGATAATAGTCCCTGTACCTATACTATAATTACCCTGCTATGAACCAAGGAGATGGAAAAGTTGGCTATACAAAGACTATCCTGGCTTCTTATCCTATACTTGCTTCAATAATTAGTGTGCGTCATAGTGCTATTCAAATACAACAACTTAGAATCTAAATTTATGTTTCCCACATATGAATAATTCTAGAGTTTCAAAGATAAGCAGGTAAATGAGCCAAAACTCTTATTAATCAGGGTAATAGAATTATAAAATTTGAAGGAATTTTGGAGATGACTAAAGATAGCTTGGAATGATGTTTCTAACTGGAGAAAGGAGTCTTTTTTTTTCTTTTTATTTATTTTTTTCTTCTTTTTTTAAATTTACTTTTAATTTACAAGATTCAATTCCACAATCCCTTGAGTTTCCGATTTTCTCCCCTCCTTCCCCACCCCCCTCCATTGTGGCATGCAATCATGTATAGGATCTGCAAATACTTTCACATTGTACAATGGTCTGGTTGTATAGAAGGGTTGTAACCAATGAGTGAACACTGGGAAAAAAGAAACAAAACCAAGCATGAAAAGAAAACAATGGCATGTATTGCTTCAGTCTCCATTTAAACTTCAGCGGAGTCTTGGTTAAAATTCCAAATCTAAAACTGACTACTTTTCTGATGTTAAAAAATTCACTTAACTCCTCTGGTACTGGCTTTCTTCATCCAAAAGATGAGTGTTGAGCTAGACGTTTTCAAAGACAAACTCTAAATCTATGTTCTTATAGACTGGAGAATACTACAATAACATTGTCCTTGAAGCAGGTCAATAACCAAAAACGTATGTTTCCTGTTTTAAATTTCAAAAGTTTGCATAAATAAAACCTGTTGTTACTACAACTACTACTGCTACTGCTACTACTGCTATTACTACTTTGTCATGCCTAACAGATGGTCACACAGTCTCTCATTGAACACTTCCACTGACAGGGAACTCACGCTCTTCCAAGGCAACCTATTCTATTTCTAGATAGCTCCATTTTAAGAAGTTCTTTCATACATTGAGCTGCAATCTGCCTCTATCTAACTTTTACCCAAAGCTTCTAATTCTGTGTCCTGTGGTGAAGTCTAATTCTTCTCATATGCAAAAGCCCTTCAAATATTTGAAAGCAACAGTTCTATTATATCCTTTCCCCTGTCTTCTCTTCTCTAACTTGGCTGATCTGAGTATAACAGGTTTATAGTTTTCTTTCAATTTCAATTAGCCTCCTCTGAGTCTGTTTGAGCTCCTAGAAGCCACTGTAAAATGAGGCCCTCAGAACTGAACAAAGAATTATAGAGTTACAGTTAGAAGGTAGTCCAGAAGCAGCAGAGCCCATTTTACATATGAAATAAATCTGTACCATAACCTAATGGAAAAGCAGCCATTCTTCCTCTGCTTAAAAATATCCAGAGAGGGAAAAGTCACACCTCTTATAGAACTCTATTCTATACTGAACATGTCTAATTACTAGAATTTTCTGAATGTTGATTAAAAATTTACCAACTTCACTAATTGTCCTAGTTATGCTGCATGGGGATGATGATAGTTGTATGGCTTTTGTGTAGAATAGCACTCGTTTGAAAAACAAATATTTTTAAGACTTCTTTGAATATTTGAAGACAGCCATAATATCCATCATGACTTTTCCTATTGCCAACCTAAATAACCCAAGCTCTTTCAATTGATACACATGTGACCTGAACAAAGGCACTTCATCATTTAAACTGACTTTTTCTGGACATTCTCACTTACACAGTTTTTCTAACCTTGCTGTCATGAAATGAACACTATGTTTTCAAAGGCTTAATGAAGATATAGTACAGTGGAGCTATTGCCTCCATATTCTTAGAAGATGCACTTCTCTCAAATCAGTCCAAAATCACAAGAACTTTTTTTGGCCAAAATTTATCAGTGCTTACTCATATTGAGATTGTAGTCCACTAAAATGTCCCTTAAAAAAGATTGCTATGAAGTCATGTTCCCCACATCTGGACTTGTGAAATTGTGCTTCTCCAGTTCACTGTTTATGTTCAGTTTTAAGACTTTAAATTTATCTCTATTGAATTTCATCATTGTAGAGTCTGTCTAATCCTTTGCCATTTCAATTGATCTCTGGTCCTCCCTTCCAAATGCTATGATACCTATAGCTTCTTTTATTTCCTTTCTGCTGTTTGTAAATTTGGTTAAAATATTATTTTTACATTTATCCAAGTCATTGAAAATCATATTGAACAGCATTAATGTAAACACATTTCCTTGGAGGTCCTTCCCTGGAGGCTGAATATCATATTCAAAGCATTATAATGTGTCAGGGTTTGGCAGCCCTGCCCTAAGGGGCAGAAGGTACTTACCTTTTCGATGGAGATGACGCTGGTGTTTTCTCCTTAATGAAAGTAATGCCAGAGGATAGATGTTTTTAAGAGGGTTTATTAAAGTTACACCCAGGAAGCCTTACCGCAGGACTCTAAGGCCACCTGCCCCTCCAAGGCTTGGATCCTTTTATCTACCCCAGATCCACACCCTGCACAAGACACAGCCCAGCTGAGCGGGATTAAGAGAGGGGAGGTAAATTGTAATTACAATGGCATGAAGACCCCAGGGTGTGGAGACATCAGTGGGGAACCTCAGGCATCCCATGCAGAAAAGTCCTGAGCAATGCAACATCCCCTGGCCGGGCAAGGTGCAATATGCTCTGACTTCCACGTGACCCAACTAATTCCCAGGCCTCAAACAAATCCCTGTGTCTCAACATTACCATTTGCAATCTGGCACTTATTTGCAACCCTTACAATAATGTACTCCTTCAATTCAGTCATCCAAGTAGTTTTGAATCCATCCAACCATATTATCACCTAATTCAAATATCCCAAACTTTTCCACAAGAATAGTATAAGATATTTCCATGAACCTTAAAAATAATTTGATAGTGTATATACACATACAAATATGTGTAATCTCTCTAAGACAAATAGAATGAAAAGTTTTCAAAATATTGATGCCAAGTTAAGAAATAAAATTTAGGTGGGAGTAGGATAAAGTTAACATTGCACCTCTGTTGATATGAGATTTTTAATGGGGAAGCTTTTAGGGAGTTTAGAAAAGATAAACTTTTATATCACTAATTTTATTCAGCTACAAAAATAAATTATTTTAGCCACATATACAATACACCATAAAATACTAATTATGATTTTAAGAAGCGTGACCTTATAACAACTTGTACCATTACTGCTTCTCTCTAAAATCCATCAACAAATGAAAAAGAATAACTAAAATTCCCATTATTCAATTAAATTACAACTACTTGTAATCTATTATAATAAATATCTCACTTTAAACTTAGGGGATATTTTAATAGTCCCTCAAGTCCATGTGGTTCCCTCAAATTATGGTTTAGGAAGTTTATATTAAATGAAACTTTTAAAGTACCATCTTAATTGCTTTAAGCCACAAGTTAATAAAATTTGTAACAATTTGGTGGAGTTATTCTCTCTGTTTAATTTGCATTTATACTTATTTCTAGTTAATCACTGGCCTTTTGTAGTTGAGGCAAAAATTAAGATTATCAGAAACATCTGGGTAAAATAAAACAGAGCATATTATAGTAGAGGTAACTAAGCACTGGGAAGTACTCAAGGAAGACCTCAGTTCAAATCTGGCCTCAGATACTCACTAGCTATATGATCCTGAGCAAGTCTCTTAATCTCTTTTGTCTTAGTCTACTAAAGCAGGAAATAGCAAACCACTTTAGTATCTTTGCCAAGAAAACCCCATGGGCAGTATGATTCTTAGGGTCACAAAGAGTCAGATGTTACTAAATGACTGAAAGCCAAGATCAACACAGTACCTTTTAATAGAATATCACTGAGTGAGAGAAGATAAAGAGCAAATCTTTCCTCAGTCATTGAGAATGTGGGTTTCCAAAGGTAGCATCAGTTCCATTTTGGCTCCACAACACCCCACAGGCAGACTTTCCTCATTGATCATTCCTTTCTCTGCTACAGTTTAATTTTTCCCCTTTTTTTGTCAGTTATTGATGTGATTTCTGTCTTTTTGAGTCAAATCTTTATGTCTCCTGATCTGTTGGCCAACTATCAAAAATTAATCTCTGGTTCTGAGATAACTCATTTTATACAAATTTCACAATGAGTGATTAAGTTATTCAACCATCTGTAACAGTCTTCTAATGGCATGTCACTGAAATTAATTTATTGAATGATTTATGTTTGGCAACTACATGGCATAGTAATGGACCTAGCGTAGGGAAACACTGAGTTCAAATATACTCTCAGACATTTACTACCTTTGTGACCCTGGAAAAATAATTATACTTTTTTCTACCTCTATTTTCTCATCCATAAAAGAGGAAAATAATTAATTCCAAGGCTTTTGTGAAGATAAAATAAAATATTTGTATACATTATGGAAATATTAAGACACTATGTACATCCTATCATAATCATGATCAAGTTGTTACTAATGCTGCTGCTTATGATATTCTCACATGTTAAATATGTTAGGGCAAAATGATGTGGAATAATTTGAATTCTTACACCAACAATAACAATGAAAAATAATAATAATGAAAACAATAATAGCTGATATTCATGTAGAGCTTTAGGGTTTGGCAAATTCTTACATACATTATCTCATTTGATCCCTACAAAAGTCACAGAAAACTGAGTCAGAAAGACAAAAGGAATCACCCAGGTTTACAGAGCTGTTTAAAGTCTAAGGTATTCATCATACCTAGGTCTTGTTCACTCAAAGTTTAACAGTTTGTACCCTAATATATGTATTACCTCTTGCAACCCATATATTGTACCCCATTCTCTAAATCTCTAAGACCTGTGAGAATCAGCTTATTTCTCCACTGAAAAGTTAATTTGGTTTCAAAGTAATAGAATCTCATTCTTTCATAGACTTTGCAAATACAAACAATGTTTACTTCTTCTTGAAAATCCCTGGGTTCCTTCAAGACAGTTTAAATCCTCCTTCCACAGATATTTTCAATCCCCTTCAATTCTATACACCTAGCACTTTTCCTATGAGATTATTTCCAATTTATACCAGACTAGGTTCCATGTTGTTGCCTTTCTTGTATCCCTAGTGCTTAGAACAGTACCTGTAACATAGTAAGCATTTAACTAATACAAAATGGTGATGTTAATGTTGATAATGATTATGGAAATGATGCAAGAGTCAAATACCACTTCTGCAAGCCAACATAAATTCTGTTTTGATGTTGTCCATAATTATAGTTCCAGTTAGCATAATGTGGATTCAAACTTTTAAGAAAATGACAAATGAGAAAAAGTCAAAGGTTTTTGCAAGTTTCCTTCCAACACTAAGATTCTGTAGTTTTAAAAAGTAGTGATACTAGTAATAGAAGTGGGTTGGTTTTCATAGAATATAATTAGTGGAATTAGAACTGATTAAATTTCACATAAGATTAATATCAGATGATGTCAAGTAATTAAAAGAAGATGTCCTGTAGGTCAATCTTACCTGGAAGATCTATTGTGAGAAATAATTCATTTGGACTCCTACTCTATTCTGATTGGTTTGATATATTGCATAAATCATATAAGGGTTAGATAGGTTATTGTAGTGGGCCTTAAACTATAGCATAATGCTCAACTACTTGTTTACAAAATTGCATGGATCACTTGTGCAACAAGAAGAATGCTGTCAAAGATATCTCTATCCTGTTTTGCACAAATTCTGCGTCAAAACCCAACATGGATGGAATGCCTTGATGCTTCAGAAATTCTCTCAATTTATTTTTATACCTCCAGATCTCTCTCTCTTGTTCAACAGGAGCAAGTGATCATCTTATGGCTACTTAGTCACTGGAAATGCCCCATGCTTTGCCCAGTCTTTTACCCCCTGATGTTATGTTATTTTTGATCCTCAAGAGCAAGGTCTATCAAGCAATGAGATTCTGTATTTCATCATGCTTCTTCTGCATATTTGGAAATCCTATAAAAGCATGGTCCTGGAAGAACGGAACATCTCAGATTGTGAGGGATTTCTGAGGTCCACTTCTTCAGAGAGTATCATGGACCATTTAATAACGTTCCATTGACTCAGAGCTCTGCCTTGGTCTCTTTTATTGTAGGTTGAACTATTTTAATCCCCATGCCACTAATATAACAACATTAACAAATTAAAATGAGAAGATAAGAATAAATACTTGAACTAAGGCATCTATTATTCTGTCTTTGTCAGTGACATAAAGAACACTTTACAGAAAGATAGGCCTCATTAATTTTGGTTACATCTAACCATATTCATAGCATTATAATATTACAGCTGAAAGAAACTTTAATAGTTATTTCAACCTTATTTCAACCTCTGTGATATTTTTCTTAAAATAGATGTGCCTCACACATCCGAAGTTGCCTTCAATTGTATTTAAATTACATTACTACAACCAGAAACCTGGAATCATAATCATGAAACAAAACATGATTTGTAATGTGTACATGATTACAAAAAGAAAAATATTATATCAATTCTACATCAGCTTCCTAATTTATGCCTTCATTCCTGCAACTAAAAAAATAGACCCACTAGTCATGTCATGGATTGCTTCCTTCAAAAATATTGGAATAACTAAATTTAAATGTTATACATGATGACCATGGATTAATATATACCCAAACTGTACCTTAGAAACTCAAAATTTATCCAAAGATGAAGACTTAGAGATGAAAATCACAAAATTATAGATTAAAATTGATGTCATATAAAGTCATACAATTTTCAAAAGTATAGGTGAAGACATTTTTGTTTTGTTTTAGTTTTATTGCTTTTATGGAGGGGGGAGGGCAGGGCAATTGGTGTTAAGTGACTTGCCCAAGGTCTTGTGGCTAGTAAGTGTTAAGTGTCTGAGGTCAGATTTGAACTCAGATCCTCCTGACTCCAGGATTGGTGCTCTATTCACTGTACCACCTAGCCACCACAAGACAATTAAAAAAAAAAAAACATATTCTCTCATTTTTTTTTACTATCTCTGCCTTGTATTTTTTGTTTCTGGTGATGCCTATGGTCACCCTTTTGCTATGTGTTTTCAGTTATTATGTCATGTTAAATTTCTGTGCCACAGTTTCCTTTTAAAAATAATGAGATTAAGCAAGATTATAGATTTCAGTATAGGAAAAATGCTCATAGTCATCAGATTCAATTCCTTTATTTTATAAAGAAAGAAACTAACATCCTGTGAGGTTGGGTGCTTGAATACAATCACACATGGCAAATGAAAGAAAACAGAATTGAAATCAAAGTGAAATGATTCTTGATTTCATGATCTGTATACTTGACTATATTAACTCATATTCATGACACTTTTAGGGTCAAATAGACTATAATCTTAGATTTATATTAGCTTGAATATGTCATTTGTGTTAATATTATAAGCTCTTATAATATCTAAAGGTTGTTCTTTCAAAATATATGGAATCTAGATATTATGTTTCATAAGTGCTACCTCTATTGGAAGGAGGGTTCAGTTTTATCATTTTTGCAATGATGAAAATGCTTTTTGGCCATAAGTAAAGGTTTACTATAATTTAT
>CM053585.1:57316197-57335498 GCA_028646515.1 Pseudochirops corinnae
ATAGAGCAATTAACATGTGTACATTACCTATTTTATGATACAATTTAAAAAGTGACAATACTAAACCAAATACTTCATTGTCTCCAAATGACATGGAATTAAATGCCCCTAAGATATAGATTAATGGTAGACAGAAAAATAAAAATGAATAAATAAAATCATATGAGAAGAACAAACAGTACATATCAATTTAATCTTGCTGGGTACTGTAGTTATTCTGAAAAGTAGTTTCAGTGAATCCTTAGAATATGAAGTTAAATCCTTAAATGCTAATTAAATTACAAAAATAGTATTAATTTTAACCACTAGTGTAATAGCCCACAGAAAAGTAAATAGGCTAAGACTAATAACAGAAAATAGTTCCTCATTAAAATATGTCTACCTTAATTCCATTAAAAGAGATGAGAAAATAAGAAAACAATGGTAATGATGATGATCATCATGATAATAAGAACCACAATCACAAGTCCAGTCAGGATGGGGAAAAGGACCATTGGAGAATGGAGATGAACTATCCATCATGTTAGATTTCAGACTGCAAGTATTCTTACACCATTATATGATGACAACAAAAATCAAGCAAAAAACCTGAAATTGTAGAGACATGGGTTCTGTTCTTCAGATTTTAGTATGTTGATCAATATGATATAAATTAGTTAAACAGACAAAAATTAAAAATAAAACAATAAAAGCAGGAAAAAATAGATGAAAATGGGTTGCCAGTTGTTCTTATGAAAAACTTTTCATGATGTTCATCTTCACAAGGAAGATAGTGGAGGGATGAAAATTTATGTTCTCTTACTACAAGCAATGCACACTGTAAAAAAAATTTTAAAATATTTCTCATCTATTATAAATGTTTGAGTAAAGATAGTACAGACCACTAAAATGGGAAAATCACAAGTAAGCAGGAAATGAACTGAATAAATGAATGCTTTTATTGTGTGTTGTAATACATTAAGAATGGATTTTATCAGTTACTGGTAAGACAATTATACTGATTTTGTCAATGGTACCTTTAGATTCAAGCCACCACAAAACTGCTACTGTCTGGTATAGAGTAATTTGGTAAGAAATTAAATTCTTTGTTTATGTATTCTTTATTTATTTGCGATTTTATTCACTTTTATATGATTTTGAATTCAAAAGGGTGGAGCCAAGATGGTAGAGTAAAGGCAGGAATTTGCTTCAGCAAGTTGCTTCAACAACCTCCAATACCTATAAAAAAAAAAAAACAGACTAAAAAAAATTTAGAGCTATAGAACCCACAAAATGACAGAGAGAAACAAATCCCCTGCTGAAGACAGCCAAACAGGCTAAAAGCAAAGGTCTATCCCACCAGTCTGGGAGAGGAGCATGGTCCCACATGAGCCACACTGATCCATGGCACAGATTGGCTGGAGCAGACTTCTGGAGACTAATTCACTGGCAGCTGTGACAGTTTCCAGACTTCTCAAATCATAAATGCCAAAGAGAAAGCAAAAGGTCAGTGGGGAACTCTGTTGGAACTGGGTCAAAGAGAGGGAAGTCTAGGCTCTGCAAGTTGGCATTGGCAGTTGCAGCTGCTGCCCCATGGCTGCCTCCTGAGCTGCAGGGCTACAGATCACAGGGGGACTAAGCAGTCATTCAGAGGGTAATTGCTCTTGCTTTGACATGAGTGGATCTGAGTCACAGTATTGCGTGGTGGTCCTGGGGTGAGGATCACAAGCATGGCTGAGTGTGTTGAGACTGTGGAAAGGCAGACATCCTCACAGTTCTGAAGCATGTGCCTGGAAAAAGCTCTCAAAATAGCTGCACAAAGCCCCAGAAATTTGGAACACAGAGCTCTCCACTCTACAAGCAGAGTTCTACCATGGCAAAGTGTCAAAAATCAAGTAATTGGCTGGCAAGATTAGCAAAAAGAGGAAGTGTAATCAAACAATAGAATCATTTTTGGTGACAAAGACAATCAAAGTATAAAACCAGAAGAAGACAACAAAGTCAAAATTCCTACATCAAAAGCCTCCCAGAAAAATGTAAATTGGTCACAGGCCATTGAGGAGTTCAATAAGGATTTTGAAAATCAAGTAAGAGAAGTAGAGGAAAAATTCTGAAGGGAAATGAGAGTGATGCAAGAAAAACATGAAATGCAAGTCAATAGCCTGCTAAAGGAGACCCCCAAAAATGCTGTAGAAAATAACACCTTAAAAAAATAGACTAGCTAAAATGGCAAAAAACAAAACAAAACAAAACAACACAAAAAGTCAATGAGGAGAAGAATGCCTTAAAAAGTTGAATTGGCCAGATAGAAAAGGAATTTCAAAAACTCATTGAAGAGAATAATTCATTCAAAATTAAATTGGAGCAAATAGAAGCTAGTGATTTTATGAGAAATCAAGATGTTATAAACCAAATACAAATGTATGAAAAAATAGAAGGCAATGTGAAATACCTCATTGTAAAAACCACTGACCTGGAAAATAGTTCTAGGAGAGATAATTTTAAAATTATTGGACTATCTTAAAACCATGTTCAAAAAAAGAGCCTAGATATCATCTTTCCAGAAATTATGAAAGAAAATTGCCCTGATATTGTAGAACCAGAGGGCAAAATAAAAATGGATAGAATTCACTGATTACCTCTTGAAAAAGAGCCCAAAAGGAAAACTCCTAGGGAAATTGTAGCCAAATTCCAGAGTTCCCAGGTCAAGGAGAAAATATTAGAAGCAGTCAGGAAGAAAAAACTTTAATACTGTGGAAACACAATCAGGACATCACAAGATCTAGCAACTTCTACCTTAAGGGAACAAAGGGCTTGGAATATGATATTCCAGAGGTCAGAGGAGCTAGGATTAAAACCAAGAATCACCTACCCAGCAAAACTGAATAGAATACTTCTGGGGAAAAATATGGTCACACAATGAAATAGAGGCTTTTCAAGCATTCTTGATGAAAAGACCAGAGCTAAACTGAAAATGTAACTTTCAAATACATGAAGCAAGGAAGTGGGAGAAAGTAAACAGGAAAAAGAAATCATGAGGGACTTATTAAAGCTGAACTATTTACATTCCTACATGGGAAAAAAAATATATATATATATATATGTATGTGAAAAATCTCAAAAATAAATTTAAGAGGTGAGGGTAGAATATATTAGGACAGCGGTTCTCAGCGGAAGAGCAGGAAGGTGAAAGGGAATGGGTCAAACTTATTCTCATTGAATTAGGCTTAAGGAGGGAATAACATACACACTCAATTAAATATCTTACCATACAGGAAAATAGGGGGGAAGGTGATAAGAGAGGGGATGATAGAAAGGAAGGTAGATTGGGGGAGAGGGTAGTTAGAAGCAAACACTTTTGAAAAGTGACAGTGTCAAAGGAGAAAAATAGAATAAATGAGGGACGGGATAGAATGGAGGGAAATATGGTTAGTCTTTCACAATATAACTACTATGGAAATGTTTTGCATAATTACACATGTACAACCTATATTGAATTGCTTGTGTTCCCAGTGAGGGTGGGTGAGGATGCTAGAAGGTTAAGAATCTGGTAGTAAAAATTTTAAAAACAAATGCTAAAAATTGGTTTTTACATGCAATTGGGAAATAAGATATACAGGCACTAGGATATAGAAACCCATCTTGCCCTACAAGAAAGTAAGGGTAGGGGATTAGAGGGAAATATAAGAGAGGACAGATGGGGGGCAGAGGTATTCAGTATACTTGCCATCTTGGGGTGGATGTAGGGGAAAAATGGGAAGAAAATCTATAACTCAAAATCTTTGGGAATTGAATGTTTAAAACTAAGACAAAAATGAATGAATGAATGAATGAATGAATGAATGAATAGATAAATAAATAGACAAATAAATAAATGAAACATTAAAAACCTTTTTAATTTAATGCAATAAAAATTATCTGTTTTTGCATTTCATAATGTTCTTTCTCTTTTTTTGGTCATAAATTCTTCCCTTCTACATATGTCTGACAGGTAAACTATTTCTTGTTGTCCTAAATTTCTTATGATATCTCTCTTAATACTGAACTTATCTTGGTATATCATGTATGATATTGGTGTTGGTGTATGTTTAGATAATGCCATGCTTTTTTCCAGTTTTCCCAACAGTTTTTGTCAAATAGTAACTTTTTATCACAGAAGGTGGAGTCTTTCAATTAAGCAACAAGTGGCCTAATATAGTCATTGACTACTGTGTCTTATGTACCTAACCTATTTCCCTAATCCATCACACTGTTTCTTAGGCATTATTAAGTAGTTTTCATGATGACTGTCTGATAATACAGTTTAAGATTTGGTATGGTGCGGCCACCTTCCCTTGTGTTTGTTTCATTAATTCCCTTGATATTCTGGTCATTTTTTTCTGCCAGATGAATTTAGTTATTATTTTTTTCTGGCTCTATAAAATAACTTTTGGTAGTTTAATTGGTATTGCACTGAGTAAGTAAATTAATTATGTGTAATTGCAATTTTTAATATATTAAGTCAGTCTACCCATGAGCAACTAACATTTTTCTAATTATTTAGATCAGACTTTATTTGTGTGAAAAGTGTTTTGTAATTGCATTCATGTAGTTCCTGAGTTTGTCTTGGCAGGTAGACTCCATGATACTTTATATTGTCTACAGTAACTTTTTAGTCGAATTTCTCTATCTCTTGTTGGTGGCCTTTGTTAGTAATATATAGAAATTCTGATGATTTATGTAAGTTTATTTTAATCCTGCAACTTTGCTGAAGCTGTTAATTATTTCAAGTAGTTTTTAAATTAATTCTCTAGGATCCTGTAAGGATACCATCATATCATCTGCAAAGAGTGTGAGCTTTGTTTCTTCTTTGCCTGTTCTAAATCCTTCAATTTAATTTTTTCTCCTATTGCTAAAGCTAATGTTTCTAGTCCAATATTAAATAACAGAGGTGATAATGAGCATCCTTACTACACCTCTTATCTTATTTGGGAAAGCTTCTAGCTTATCCCAATTATATATAATGCTAGCTGATGGTTTTGGATGGATAATACTTACAATTTGAAGGAAGACTCCATTGATTCCTATGCTTTCCAGTGTTTATAATTGGAATGGGTGTGGTATTTTGTTGAAAGCTTTTTCTGCAACTATTAAGATAATCATATGATTTCTCTTAGTTTTGTTGATATGGCAATGATGCTGATAGTTATCCTAATATAGAACCAGCCTTGCATTTCTGGTATAAATTCCACCTGTTCATATTGTATAAACCTTGTAATATATTGCTGTTGTCACCTTTCTAGTATTAAACTTTTTGCATCAAATTCATTCGTGAAATTAGTCATAATTTTCTTTCTCTGTTTTAGTGTTTTTTTTCCTTTTTTAGTTATTGGCACCATATTTGTCATAAAAAAAGCTTGATTGCACTCCTTCTTCAACTACTTTTCCTAATATTTTATACAATATTGGAATTAATTTTTCTTTAAATGTTTTGTAGAATTCACTCATGAACCCATCTGGTCATGGAGATTTTTTTTTTCCTGGAGAGTTTATTAATGGCTTGTTCAATATATTTTTCTAAATGGGATTATTAAGGTGCTCTATTTCCTTATCCCCTAATCAAGGTAATTTATACTTCCATAAGTAATCATTGATTTTGTTCAGGTTACCAGATTTATTGCTATATAACTGGGAAAAAATATTTCCTAATATTTCATTTAATTTCTCCTTCATTGTTGATTTCATGCTTTTCATTTTATGCGCTGGATATTTTTTTTTCTTTAAAAAAAAACAATTTACCAGTGGCTTATTTATCTTATTGGCTTATTTTTTCATAAAACTATTATGAGATTTATTATATCAATAGTTTTTGTTTGTTTCTTTTTTCAACTTTCAATCTTATTCATCTCACCATTGATTTTTAGGATTTCCAATTTAGTAGTCTGTTGGGGATTTTTAATTTGTTCTTTTTAATTTTTTTTAAATTTATATGCCTAATTCATTGATCTGTTCCTTTTTATTTTATTGATCTAAGAATTTAGAAAAAATGATTTTCCTCTAAGTGCTGCTTTGACTGCATCTTATAAATTTTGGTTTGTTATCTCCTTGTTTTCATTCTCTTTTATGAAAATATTGATTGTTTCTATGATTTGTGCCTTGATTCACTTATAGTTTAGGATTAGATTGTTTAATTTTAAATTAATTTTATTCTACCTTTTTGCTGCCTTTGTTGAATATCATTTCATTGCATTATGATCTGAAAGAATACATTTAACATTTCTGCCTTTTTACATTTGATTTTGAGGATTTAGTGTCCTATGACATGGTCAGTTTTTGCATTGGTAGCATGTACTGCTGTTCCCTTTCAGTTTTCTCCAAAGATCAGTCAGATCTAACTTTTCTAATATTCTTTTTACCTCCTTAGTTTCTTTCTTGTTCATTATTTCTTTTGTTGTTGATTTTTTTTAATTTATGAGAGGAAATGGTTAAGGTCACCCACTACTATAGCTTTGCCTTCTATTTCTTCCTATAACTCACTTAACTTCTTTAAGGATTTGGATGCAATACCACTTGGTGCATATGTTTATGATTGACATAGTTTCATTGTGTATGATACCTTTTAGTAAGATGTAGTTTTTTTTTTTCTTATCTCTTTTAATTAGGTCTAATTTTGCTTTTATTTTGTATGCGATCAGGATTGCTACCCCTGCTTTTTAAAATTCAGCTGAAGCATAATATATTCTGCTCCAGACCATTACCTTTATTCTGTGTGTGTGTCTCTGCTTCAAGTTGGTTTCCTATAAGGAAAATATTGTAGGACTCTGCTTTTTGATGCACTCTTTTATCCACTTCTACTTTAGAGAAGAGCTCATGCCATTGATATTCATAGTTATGATGAATACCCCTGTGTGTTTCCATCCATCCTATTCTCTCTACCATTTGTCCTCTCTCTCCTTTCATCTTTTCCCCTCCTCACCAGTATTTTGCTACTTTCCACCATCTCCTCTGACCTGCATTCCCTTCTGTCAGTCCCCATTGCCTTCTTGTTACTTGATCTCCTCACCTCCTTCTTCCCTGTTAGGTAAGATAGATTTCTATATTTAAGTGGTTGCATATATGATTCCCTATTGGAGCCATTAATGATGAGAGTAAGATTCATGTGATGCTCATCATCCTCTTGTAATGGTAATGAAATTTGAAGATCCCTTTGTATTGGAAAGCTGACAGGTACTTAGCACCTAGTTTCAAATTAAGCCTTTGTTAAAGAAACAGAAGGTATGATCCCCTGTTGCTGAAATGACAAGAAGGGTCTGAACAGGGAGGAGCTATATCATATTTAAGGAAGAGCACAAGCTTGAGAGTCAGAACTTCCTGGGATAAGCTTCATTTGAAGGCAGAGCAGCTGTGAGAGAGAGAGAGAAAGAGACAGAGACAGAGAGAGAGTGAGACAGAGACAGACAGACACACACACACAGAGAAAGAGAGAGAGAGAGAGAGAGAGAGAGAGAGAGAGAGAGAGAGAGAGAGAGAATTTCTCTTAGTGAGAATACAGAGGCTGGGCTGCCACTACTGGTCTGGAGACTGAACTGAGAATTGAGAAGAGAATTGAGAATTGAGACAGACTTCCTTGGAACCAGCTGCATGGGGGATGGATAAAGTGATTTTGATTTTGAGAATGGAGCTTATGGTGCTGAAGACTTCTGAGGGCCAGCCAGAGCTGTTGTTGCTGCTGAGAATTTCTGAGGACCGGCTGGAGCTGCAAGCCAGAGATGCCAAAGGAAGCATGACTGTGGTGTTGGTACTTTGTTGGTCTGTGGCTCTGTTAAATATTCTCTTCCCAGGAACAAAAACTGTGAAGGACTTAAGGTGGACTGGACACTGTGAGATTCAATATGGAGCATGCATAAAGAGCTGGACAAGGAGCTGGAAGCTGTCTGCCTTTGAACTCAGGTGGCAATTCATTAGATTCAGTTGGGACCTGGGACTATGGAAGTGGAACCATGGAAGCTGAAAGCCTGCCCTGAGTCAGGATGAAAAGACATCTCTGTGGGTACTGAGTAGTGACTGATGAAATTGACTGAGTAGTGGTTGATAGAATTGGCTAAGTAGTGACTGATGAAAATGTAATTTACTAGTGACCTAGGGGTAGATGGCTTCTGTACTTTCCACTACCCCTTAAGAGGGTACTGAATAGCGACTGTTGAAGTGGTAACCTGATTGTATCCCATGGGTGGAGGACTTTGACTTTTGTATGTTTGTGTCCCTTAAGGAGTCCTTGTCTCCATAAGGATGAGTGAGTTAAGGATTACGGAGGCTCTCCTTAATGATTGATTGTCTAAATGAATGCACCTTGTTTAAAAGAGAACTATTGAATGATTGAGTTACTAAATGATTATACTTTGTTGAAAATAATGTGACCACTTTGTTAAAAACTATGTGGCCACTTTAGTGATAAGTTGTTAAATTACAACATGCTGAATGCAGCATTTCTATTTTCTGTGATAAATTGTAACATTGTGAATGCTGTACCTTGATTTTCTGTGAATGTTTTGCTTTGATTTGTTTTTGACTGAATAGAGGTTGCTGTATTATGTAATCGGAACCTTGAAAGCTGTTTACAACAGCAGTCCTCTGAAAAGCTGTTCATGTGAGGCTTTACAGCTCCCTCCCATCTTCCCCTTCACTGTAATAAGTCTTTAATGCCTATTCATGTGAGATAATTTGCTCCATTCTACCTTTGTGTTCCTCTTGCACCCACCACACACCTCTTCCTCACCCTTTAATTTTATTTTTGTTTTGTTCCTTCAAACTTACTTTATAACTGTACCCTTTGCCTTGTATATTCTTTCTAGCTGTAGTATTAGTGATACATTTTTTTAAGAATTGCAAGTATCATATTCCCATGTAGGGATATTGATAGTTCAGCTCTGTTGAATCCTTACCTTTTCTTTTCCCCTTTTTACCTGTTCTTACTTCTCTTGGATATTGATATTGGAGATCAAAATTTTGGTTTAATTCCTTTCTTGTCCTTATGAAAGCTTGGAATCCATCTATTTCATTGAATTACCAATTTTTTCCCTTGATGTAGTGTGCTTAATTTTGCTGGGTAAGTAATTCTTGGTTGAAGTCCTAGTTCTTTTGCCTTCCAGAATATCATGTTCCATGACCTTTGATATTTTAATTATGCTCCTTCCAAGTCCTGTGTAATCCTGATTATGGCTCCCTGAAACTTGAATTGTTTCTTTCTGGCTTCTTGTAGTATTTTTTTTTCCTTTATCTGATAGTTCTGAAATTTGGCTTCATTATTGTTTGAAATTTTTATTTTGGGTGATCAATGAGGTGACTGGTGGATTCTTTCAATGCCTTTCTTTTTCCATCTGGTTCCAGAATATCAGGGCAGTGTTCCATGATAATTTCTTGAAAGATCCTGTTCCATTCCTCCTTTTGATTACAGCTATCAAGTAGTTCAGTGCTTCTGATATTGTCTCTCCGGAATCTCCTTTCTATGTCAGTTGTTTTTCCCATGAGGCATTTTACATTTTCTTCTATTTTTCATTCTTTTGAATTTGTTGGATTGATTTTTAATGTCTCACAAAGTCATTAACTTCCTCTTTCCCTATTCTAACTATTGAGGAGTTGTTTTCCTCAGTTAGTTTTTGTATCCCCTTTTCCATTTGGCCAATTGAAATTTTTAAGGAGTTGGCTTCTTTAATTGATTTTTGTATTTCCTTTTCCATTTGACCAATTCTACTTGTTTATCAGTTATTTTCCTTTTCTAAGCTACTGACTCTTTTTTCATAATTATTTTGAATCACTCTCATTTAGTTTTCCAATTTATCTTCTACCTCTCTTTTATGATTCTTAAACTCTTTGAGTTCTTCCATCATTTCTTTCTTTCTTTCTTTGATACTACTTCTCATTTTCACTTAGGGTTTTGTCCAGTTTTACTTAGGGTTTTGACATTGTTGTCCTCTTCTGGATTTGTATTTTGGTCATGCCTTTCACCATAAAACTTGCTTTGGTCAGATTCTTTTTATTGCTACTGGTTTTTCTCATCTTTTGGGGGCATTTTTTTTCCTTTCTTTTAAAGTTGAACTCAGCTCCTATGGTGGAGATCAGGTTTTCTGTTCCCAGGTCTGCAAACACAGGCTGTTTACTTGTTTCTGCACTAATGTTGCACTGAAGTTCACAGGAGACCTTCATTTCTGATGCTGTGCTGAAGGAGTGGGGTGAGGGTGGCTGGTGCTACTAGAAGCTGTAGGGTTTTGGCTGCTCACTGGTGCTGAGTTGGGGAGTTTAGTGGTGATGCTTGACATGTGATGAGGCTGGTGCTGTGTTTCTGTTTCCCTGGTGTTACACTGTAGCAAGTGGCCATCTGGCTGTTGGTGGCTCCTTGTCTCCTTTGGGCTGCACTAAAGTACATGGAGGTATGGCCTTTAGAATTTGCCTTTTGGCCTAGGGATATGCTGAAGCACATGGAGGTTCTCAGAGCTCAAGCCTGTTCATTTCCCTGGCTATGCTATGCCAAGAAGGGACATCCTGGTGTTGGCATTTGCTTGTACAATGACACTGACTTGCAGGTATGCATTTCCCTTTAACCCAAGCGAGAAAGGCTTTTCCTCCTGATCTAAGTTTCTTGCACTCAAAGATGGTTTTTCACACACACCACTATTTTTTGCTTGTTGTGTTGTTCCAGTATGTGCTTTTTGGTGCTATTTTATGGTTGTTTGGAGGTGAATATGGGAAAGTTATACCAATTTGCTGCTGAGTCATGGAAGTTCTTATTTCTCTTTTATAGTATTCACTTGAGGGGTCTGATAATTTCTGATAACTTCTTTTCTTTTTCTCTCTGAAAATGCAAGGAAGTACCTAAAGAAAGATTATCCCTAAGAATATTTAAATTCTACTGACATTCAAAAGACTAAAAAAAATACTATAATAAGAATCTGATCCTCTAGGAACATACAGGATAGGATTAAATTAGCGAAGTCATTTCAGCAAACATTCATTAAGAACCTCTCACTTGTCAGGTCCTACACCAAGACCAGGAGAAAGAAATAAAGACAGTATAAATCACTGTCCTCAAAGAGCTCACAATTTGGTGGGGTGAAGCCAATGTGGGGGAAAAAAAAACTATATGTAATAGATACACACACGCAACACACATAATGTTTGCATATGATAAATAATATAAGAAAGAAGGTACTAATATTGAGAACAAGCAATAATTCTTGGAAAAGGTGAGTTTTAGCAGATTCTTTAAGAAAATAAAAATAGCAGAGATGAGGAAGGAGCATCTCAAACAATGTAAGTGTCAGTGAAAATTCATAGAGTTGAGAGAAAGAGGATATTAGTCATTAAACATCAATGAGACCAGAGTCAGTGAAGAACACAGAGTAGAACAAAATGTAAGAAGTCCTCAAATAAAATATTAAGCCCTTACAATATAGCCACTGCAGTGCTATGTTCTTGAGACATAAATAAAAGTAAAACAAAACTCAGTCTATGCCCTCAGGGAGCTTGTATTCTACTAAGAGAAGACATATAAAAGGGAAATGAAAATCTGGGCTTGGGACATGCAAGATCATGGTAGCAAAGTCAAGAAATTCAGAATCAAATCTGGAAGAATAATGGATGGTTGCCCTTGGCCATTCCTTAAAATATAGGTTCTGGGAGGAATTTACTAACGGGAATAGAATCCTGCAAGAATGGAGAGATATTACACAGGCACTGAAGAAATTTCCAGGGTGAGAGGGCAGTTGAGGTATGGTGGCTAACCCCAATGAAGCAGAAACAGAGTGAAAAAAGTGGGCCCACACTAAAAAGTTAGGAAGGGGCCATCTACTGAGCCTCCATAAGACAATTCATCATACTGAAAGAAAGGAGGAATGCCCTTAGTTTCTAAGGTCTTGGTAAAAAAAAAAATCACTATCCTTCTCCCAATGACTCAAGCCACAGTATCCTTCTTCATGTACTCAATTTTCCAAGGCTAACTGGGTTATTTCCTGTTTCTCTTATGTGAAATTCCATTGTCAATCTTAATGACTTTGCAAAGTTTGTTTCTCATTCTTGGAATGAATCTGTTTCTCACCTCCCCTTGCAGGATTCCTAACTGTCTTCCATATCAATTTTGGTGTTGTAACTTAAACTGTAATTTTTAAACCTTATTAAATTTCCTAGGTAGGAGAGGTAGCATATTTTTTTTTTTTATGTATGTCTGCACATGTGCATGTGTTTATATATTTTAGTGATCACATATATTTTATGCTAGAATTAATTTAAAAATCCAAAATAATATTGCATATTTTGATAGTAATTCAAAACCTATATGTAAACTTTGCAGTACCTAGTCCAGGGTTGCCACATGTGACAGTTGTGTAGATCCAAGCAGGAGCTGTGATAGAAAAGGAACCATAGAAGGTCCTTGGGTGCAGCTTTTTCACAGAGTACAAGTTTTATAGAACAAAACATTTTATTAAGGGGATTTGTTCTGTGGCACTTGGTTCAGTCTATCAAATACTAAATTTTAAAATATATTGAAACTTATAAGTGTACCTTTGGCATTTGATAAAGCACATCATACACAAATATACACACACAACCATACACACAGAGATATATGTGTGGCTATATATGTATGCATGTATATATACTTACATGTATATACACAGGAGTGTATCTAAATACATATGTGTGTATGTGTATATATGTAAATATATCTATATATACATGAATACATATATACCCACACATACATCTCTGTATATATGGTTGTGTGTATATATTTGTGTGTGTGTATGTATGTATATACATATTAATACAACAACTTCTTAGCAGCATCCACAGGAGGGAACTTGCTTTTATCCTATCATTCATTTTATTCTATGTGTAATAATAATCCATTAGATTGAAAGCAAGCATCTGATTGACTCCAACATATATCTCAATGGATGGTGAGCTGGGTGATTGTAAAGCCAAGCAGGTGCAGTTTTCCAGAGGACTGCTGCTGTGAACAGCTTCAAGTTTCTGATTACATGGTATAGTGAAATCTCTATTTATTCAGCAGTAAATTAAGACAAAACATTCACAGAAATCAAAGTACAGCATTCACAATGTTATGACATAACAATGTATCACTAAAATGGTCACATAGTTTTCACCAAAGTGGCCACATAGTTTTAAACAAAGTACAATCATTTAGTAATTCAATCATTTAGTAACTCAATCATTTAGTAAATCCTTAATTCAATCATCCTTAAGGAGGCTTGTCTCCTTAATGGACACAATGTACAAAGGTCAAAATTCTCCACCCCTGAGTACAGTAAATCATAATCTTATCAGTCAGCATGAAGTACCCAAGAAGAGATCTTTTCATCTTGACTCAAGGCTGGCTCTCAGCTTCCATGGTTCCTCTTCCATAGTAAGAGATCCTGCCCCAATCTACACAACTGTCACCTGGGTTCACAAGCAGGCAGCAACAAGTTCCTTGTACAGCTCCTTATCCAGTTCTTTGTCCAATTTTTTTTTTGTTCAGTTACTGTTCCATATTGAAGATCACAGTGTCCAGTCTACCTCAAGTACTTCAAAGTTCCTGTTTCTGGGAAGATAAAGCTTAACAGAGCCAAAACAACATTCATACACATTGTCAGCATCATCATCAATTCACTATCTGCCTGTGAATTCAACACAGACACACACAAGGTCTGAGAACTCAACACAAATCATCAGTAAAGGGACCTCCAAAATCCTTTTTCAGGATGTCTGTAAACAGATAACCAGGTAATCCTCTTTCAGGGCTTCCAGTAAGGTCTCAGGGCTTTTGTACAAAGTATCACAAACAAATATCAACACAGACTGAAGAGACAAACAAGTTCTCCTTCTCCACCACAAGAGATCCCTTCTCAGTTCTGCTCTATTCTCAGTTCTCAGTTCTTCTCAATTCTCATCTCAGTTCTTCTCAGTTCTCAGTTCATTTTTCAGTTCTCAATTCTGCCACCACAAGCTCTGTTCTCAAATCTGTTCTCATTTCTCTTGGGTAGGTCCTCAGCCTCCATGATGCTTTCTCTCAGAAGTTCCGGCTTGCTCTCAGCTTGTGCTCAGCTTTTTGCCTAGTCATTAGCTGCTCCCCATCTTGTTGCAGGACTTCACAAGTTCTAGGGCTCATAAGTTGTAGAATTCAAAATTTCTGGATCTTAATAATTGATACAATCATGAGCTGAAATGAAGTGTTAACTACTTCTGTGTTAATTAAATAGTTGAAACAAGATGTTAACTACTTCTTTGCTAGCCATTGCAATGGGGAAAGTTGATACTTCACATTATCAGAGGTTGAGGTTTATGTTGTTTTCTATCAAAATTCTAAAATAGTTAATTAAAAGAAATATTGTGAACATTTAGAAAGGAAGGAAATTATTCATATAAGTCAGTATGGGTGCAAAAGAGAAGGATGTCAGTTTAGAGACAGCATATTGTAGTAGATGAGCAGTGATCTTTGGAATGATGAACATTTGGTTCAAGTGTCACTGTTGACATTTACTAACAGTGAGACTTCTTTGAGAATATTGTTTAACCTGTCAGTGCTTTAGGCAGTGTTCTAAAATGCTACCTTGCAGAAAAACTGCTACCTTGTATTGGTAGAAGTTTTCTCAAGGGGAAGCTTCCCACACTAGGAAAATCACAGCTCTATCTCCTAGCTATGAAAGACTAGCCTGATTTCCTTTTTTGTTTAAGAAGAATGTGATAAAAATAGCATATCTTAGATTTCAGCAAGATATTTGACAAAGCTGTTCATAATATTCATGTGCATGATGGGAAGAATATAGATTCCAAGTTCAATTAATTAAGAATATAATTACATTAAAAATTAGTTTATGTAGAACAGCACTTTTTAAATTGTGAGTCTTGTGCATCTAGAGATAAAAGGAAAGATCAAAATAGAAACTGAAAAGAAGACAAACAACATTATCAATTCACCTACATCCAAAATCACAAAGAGGAATATAAATTGGTCCAAAGCCCAAAAAGTCTTGTTGGAAGAGCTCAAAAAGGTTTTTAAAAGTCAAAAAAGAGAAGTAGAAGAAAGAATGGGAAAAGAAATGAGACATATGCAAGAGAGAGTCAACAGCTTGGAAAATGAAAGGACAACAATTGCCTGTGGGCCAGTTCCTTAAAATACACAATTGGCCAAATGAAATAAAACATGCTGAAGAAAACAACTATTTAAAGAGTAGAATGGGCCAAATGGAAAAGGAGACAAAAAAACACCTCTCTGAAGAGAAGAGCTCTTTAAAAAGTAGATTTGGCCAAATGAAAAAGGAGGGACAAAAACTAAGTGAAGTAAACAATTCCTTAAAAATTAGGTTTGACATAGTGGAAGGCAATGACTCTATATGAGACACCAAAAATCAGTCAAACAAAATCAAAAGAATAAAAAAATACAAGAAAACATAAAATACCTCATTAAAAAAATAACTGACCTGGAAAATAGAACCAAGGGAGATAATTTAAGAATTACTGATCTGTTTGAAAACCACAATACAAAGACTCTGAAGAGCGTCTTTCAAGAAAACGTCATGGAAAACTGCCCCATGGTCCTAGAACCAGAGGGGAACTTAGTCATCAAAAGAATCCACCATTCACCTCCTGAAAGAGACCCCAAATTGAAAATGCTAATTGTAGTCAAATTCAAGAATTATCAGATCAGGGAGAAAGTATTGCAAGCAGGCAGAAAGAAACAATTTAAATATTGTGGAACCACAGTCAGAATTACAGAGAATATTTCAACTTCTACATTAAAAGATTGAAAGGGTTGGAATATGATATTCTGTAAGACAAAGGAACTCAGATTACAACCAAGGATCAATGGCCCATCAAAACTGAGCATAATCTTTGAGGAGGAGAGATGAGCATTCAATGAAATAGGGGGCTTCCAAACATTTCTGATAAAAAGACTAGAGCTCAACAGAAAATTTGATCTTCAAAGCAAGACTCAAAGGAGGCATAAAAAGTTAAACAACAAAGAAAAGCAAACAAAAATAAACATGTTATTCAAATTACCTGCATCCCTATAAGGAAAGATGATACTTGTAACCCTTGAGAATTGTATTTTTATTAGGAGATTGAGGAGGGTTATAAATGGACAAAGGGGGTGAGTATATGAAGACTTTAATGTAATGATAAAAAACCAAAATAATTAGGTGGTGAAAGGGATTGTAATAGGAAAAGAGGAAAAGAAGAATCAGTAAAGGGTAAATTATCTCACATGATGTGGCACAAAGATCTATTACAGTAGAGAGAAGGAAGGGAGGGTGATGAGCATTGTTTGGACCTTATTCTAATTGGATTTGACTCAAAGAAGGGGTAACATACACAGGTACAGAAATCTAACTTACCCTATAGGAAGCAAGAGGGAAATGGGGAAAGAAAAGGGGAGGGATTGTTGGAAGGGGGGGTAGATTGTGGAGATAGTGGTCAAAAGCAAAACTCTAGTGAGGAAAGAAATGGAGAGAGGAGAGAGAAAAGCATAAATGAGGGGAGGGATGGGAATATGATGCAGAGAAAGACACAGATAGTAATCATAACTGTGAATGTGAATGGGATGAATTCTTCCATAGGAAAAAAGTAGATAGTACAGTGTATTAAAATACATAATCTTATAATATGCTATTTGTAAGAATCACATCTGAAGCAGTGGAATACACACAGAGTAAAAGAAAAAGTCTGGAGCAGAATCAATTATGTTTTAGCAACAATTAAAAAAGAAAAGCAGGAGTAGCAATCCTGATTTCAGACAAGCAAAAGCAAAAATAGAACTATTTAAAAGAAACAAAGAAGAAAATTACATCCTGATAAAGGGTACCCTAGACAATGAAGTAATATGATGACTAAACATATTTTAACCAAATAGTATAATATCCAGATTTTTAGAGAAGTTGAAAGACTTAAAGAAAGAAATGGACAATAAAACTACACTAGTTGGAGACTTCAACATCTCCCATTCAGAACTAGATATAGCCAATCACAAAAGAGGTTAAAGAGGTGAATAGAATTTTTGAAAAGTTAGATATGGTAGACTTTTGGAGAAAATTGAATGGTGATAGAAAGGAATATATCTTTTTCTCAGTGGTACATGGTACCTATACAAAATTTAACCATGTATTAGGGCATAAAAACCTCAAAATTCTGTGCAACAAGACAAACATATTAAATACATGTTTTTCAGATCATATTGCAATAAAAATTATATGTAATAAAGGGCCATGGAAAGATAGACTAAAATTAACTGAAAACAAAACAATCTTATCCTAAAGAATGAGTGGGATCAGACAAAAAATCATAGAAATAACCAATAATTTAATCCAAGAAAATGGCAATAATGAGAAAACATGCCAAAACTTAAAGGATACAACAAAAATGGTTCTAGGGGAAATTTTATATCTCCAAATGCTTACACAAATAAAATAAAGAGGTAATTAATGAATTGGTCATGGAACTAAAAAAAAAACAGCTAGGAATAGAACAAATTAAAAATCCCCAATTAAATACAAAAATAGAAATTCTGAATACCAAAGGAGAGATTAATAAAATTTAAATTAAGGAAGTTATTGAACTAATAAATAAAACTAAGAGACATTTTTCTGGAAAAAGCCAATAAAACAGATAAGGATTTAGTTAATTTCATTTTAAGAAATAGAAAGAAAACCAAATTACCAGTACCACGAAGTTAAAAGGATGAATTCAGCACCAATGAAAGGAAATTAAAACAATAATTGGGAGGAATTTTGCCCAGCTGTGTGCAAGTAAATTTTAAAATCTTAGTGAAGTGAATGAATATGTAAAAAATATAAATTGCCCAGATTAACGGAAAAGTAAATAAAATGCTCAAAAAATAAGCCCATTTCAGAAAAAAAATCTTACAAATCATCAATGAACTCCCTAAGAAAAAATCTCCATGGTCACATGGATTTGTAAGTGAATTCTGTCAAACATTTAAAGAACAATTAATTCCAATACTATATAGACTATTTGGGAAAATAGACGAAGAAGGAGACATACCAAATTATGTTAATGAAACAATTATGGGGCTGATATCTAAACTGAAAAAAGCCAAAATAGGGAAAGAAAATTATGGACCAATTTCTCTAATGAATATTGATGCAACAGTTTCTAATATCAAGCAAAAACGACTTCCAGATTTGGATTAAAAGCATAGCAAACTCCATTTGTTCAGCGACAGATTAAGGCAAAAGAATTCAAAGAAAATCAAAATAGAGCATAACTCAATTATTTAGTAAGTGCTCAATTCAATTGCAAAGCACCAAGGTGTAGCAGCAAGTACTCTAACATGCCCAGGATGGCTGTTAGCACAAGTTATTAGATCTGATTTTCTAAAGGAAAGCAACTCAAAAAGGGTTAGCAATCTTTCTGTAATCAATCAAACATATATCATTTACCTAGTTCAGAGGAAAAAACTCAGCACCCTGAACTTCAGAGAATACAAACAGAAGTTACAAGCAGACAAGGAAACAAATCATCATATGGGCTTCCAGTCATCTGGCCATTACATCCACTCCTAGTTAGCTACCAGAAAGGGAAGCATCAACATCTGGGTTTTCAAAGCCAGGGGGCTCAATGGCTGCCCAGAGTCTCATCTGGCCAAATCACAGAACTCTGTCCAAAGTGAGCCCCAAAGTAAAATCTCACATCAGGGTATATATAACTTTCTCCTGGATCAAAAAATGTCTCGACACTCTTGACTCACTGCCCAAACACAAAGTAAGAAGGTTTGGGCATTCCTGAAGAACAAGCCTCTGGCCACAGGCTCCATGTGACCACATTCAGCCTATTATGGGGCAGAGTATACTTTCAAATCAGGGAAGGTTTTCAGGGTCACTTAAGGCTATCAAAGGGCTGAGAGGCAGGGAAGATCTTCAGATTCCCATAACACAAGGGCCAAGTATTCCACCTCTGACCAGTACATTTGTCAAAGTAGTCCACCCTTGGGCAGTACATTCGTTTAGTAAGTCACAAAGTCTCTCTTCTCAAATGGAGATTAGTTTCCAATCATAAACAAAGTACATTCATTTGGTCAGGCACAGAGCCAAAAAAGTCAAAAATTTCCCACCCCTGGGCAGCAATCCTTATCTCAGATAAAGCAAAAGCTAAAATAGATCTAATAAAAAGAGATAAGGAAGGAAACTACATCCTGCTAAAAGGCACCATTGAGAATGAAGCAGTAACACTACTTAACATATATGCACCAAGTGGTATAGCATCTAAATTCCTAGAGGAAAAGTCAAGGGAATTAGAGGAAGAAATTAGCAAAACAATACTAGTGGGGGACC
>CM053585.1:57335998-57354639 GCA_028646515.1 Pseudochirops corinnae
AAAGTCAAAGCCAACACAGTAGTTATGAAGTTGGCACATGTAGTTAAAGTAGTAAACACCCACATTCTCAAGCCTTCAAAACAGGACAGGCTACCTCAGGCAAAGATCCTCCTCTCCTCACTCATGACAACTGTTCAACGTCCAGGCAGCTTGCTCCCAGCAGCTACGGCCCCCCGGGAGTTCCTGTCCCTATCAGTTCTCAGCAGGAGTCCTTAGCAGAGATTCTGGCAGGCGCAAAGAAAAAGGAGTTCATGCTGCAACCACAGCTGCTGCTGCCGCAGCTGCTTCCCATCACCATGGCAGGGATGCCAGCTTGGTTCTGGCTTTCTCTTGCTCCACCCCTTCCTGCTACATCAGCAAGTTAAAGGGGCATAGAATATCTTCAAATCCCAGTATCATTACAAGTAATCATCCTGGGCAGAGCAAGAGATGTGATGGAGCATGATACTTCTCTTCAAATTTTTCATAGGATTGTAGCATCTGGAGCCAAAAGGGGTCTTAACAAAAATCAAATTTAGTCTTTTCTTTTTAAAAATGAGGAAACTGAGTCACAAAGAATTTAAATTATTTTTCAAAGATCACAAAAATAAATAATAACAGAGCCAGGATTTAAATTCACATATGCCAATTTCAAATTCAAAAGTGTAGAATGACTTGTTTTTGGTGAACCCATGACAATCTTAAGTCAATAAGCACTAATTAAATATCTAGGGGGTTGAGAATGTTGTATTTGAAATCAAGGAGTGTGCCAGAGAATACCAGGTCCATATGTCTTTTCTTGGAAACTTATACAAATTAATAAATAGCAAACATTGGATATGTTTACAGCTTATCCAACATCATAGGTATCTTTGTTTATGTCTCATCTCAAATATAGTAAATGTTGACAACGATTGTCCCTGGGATTATTGGCAAGATTATTCAAATTGTCAAGGGTGTATTTCACTCAAAGGCAATATAATTTGAAAGATATCATGCTTTTAAAGAGGTCATAGTCTAATGGGAAAGAAAGAACATAGGAAGCTTGAGTGGCAAATTAGGTGGCAATACCCCATAGTCTTAGAATTCAACAGCAGGGCTATCGAAGTATATTTTTTGAGGTTATTTCCAGTTAAAAAAATCATATAATTTCATGATGGTGAATAATATGAGAGTGACAAGGATGTTAGCAGGAAGGATTTTCTTTTCTGAGCCTTCAGAAATTGTGATACCTGCTGAATCAATATCTTGGTTTTGTATCCTTAGGGATTGCTTTCCCTATTGATGACTGTGGGACTTGACATGGAAGCCAGATGTAAGAGTGAATTTATTCTTAGTTGATGGTTAAGTGTAGTTGATATATAATTGGTAATAAATGGAGATTAAGAGTGGTCTGTATGTATTTTATTTTATGAGTCAGAAGGTGATGGGCATGGTAACCAACAAATGACATTAAATAATTAAATTGAATTAAATTGTATATATCAAATAGATCTTTAAATATATTATTCCGCTTTTGCTACAAAGTGTATTCTACTGAAAACTTCAAACTACTTTTTTGGAATTTCCATCCTTATATTTATTTGATTATTGTTGTGTTACACAATATATGCTTTGGGGCAAGCTATACAGCCATTCCACAGCCTCATTTTTCAGATAGTTAAAATATTAGAACAAATTATTATTCTAGCTCTTCTAACTAGAATAGCTCTTAATCTAGCTCTTAATCTTATGATCATTATTCCAAATCCTTTATTTTACATATAAGGAAATAAATTAATTCAACTGATATATGGTGTCTTGTTTATAGTAATATACTGAAAAACACTCTAAGTGATAGAAAACTTAGTTATAAAAACAACACTAAGAATTATGGGAAACACAATGGCAAGTGGAAATATATCTTAAGTCAAAGGAACTGACTTCAAATCACACCTATGATGGCTATTATCTGTGTGAAACTTCAGCAAGTAATTCCTTGGGTTACCATACAATAAGAAGGTTGGATTGGATGGTTCCTGAAGTGCCTAGTAAGTCTAGATTTATGGAACATTCACACACAACAAACTATATTGCATGACAAGGTAGTTAAAGATGCCTTCTAAAACACATTTAGTGAAGTCAACTACCCCAAACACGCTTTCTGAGGGTCCATTTTATTCTATTTCCTATGATCCTAGCAGGGCTGGAAGAGATGTTATGGTCATCCAATCCAGGCTTTTCATCTTACAGATGAAGAAATAACCCAAAAGGATGAACAATTTGCCCAAGGTCATCTTGATAATAGATAGGAGGGCTGGAATTTGAAACCCACATCCACTGTTCTTTTCACTATTCCATTTGGCTTTTCTAATTGTGAATTGAAAAGCCTTATCTCCTGTAAAAAAGAAATTATCAAATCAGCAAATAAGCCATGAAGTGACATTTTGTCAATTTAGGGAGCTAGAACCATGGAAGAAGGGTCCTGGATTCAATTCAGACAAGGATATTGGCATATACTCTTGGGGGAAAAAAAAAGCAATTAGCCCTATATGGATAGTAAAACAGCAGTAAAAACATAATTGGGTAGGGACAAAACATGTGATTCTGATTTGAATCCATTATTCTGAGGCATACCGTTTTCAGAAGACAACAGTTTAGCGTACCTTTGTGTCAGGCCAGGGACCAGGAAATTCAGCTGTTAATAATGCTTGAAAACAGCTTCAGATGTTTGACCTTTCTCAAAGTTACTTCGAACATTCAAGACTCAGCAACTGCAATAGAATGATAAGAAACCATGGCAAAGAGACTGGGGGAAAGGAGATTATCAAATACCCAACAGTTAATTTGAGTGCTCCCCTCCAACTCAGAGGGCAGCATTGGTTTGAGTCTACAATTCTTTAAATTTGTGGGAAGAAAAAAAAAACATAAAATTTGTATTTTCAGTGGCCACAAATGAGAGAAATTAAAGAAAGGGCAATGTAATTTATTTACTTTAAAAAAAAAAAACAACCTGTTCTATGAGGTTTAAGGGAAGCTAGGTGGCATATAGAGTCCTGGGCCTGAAATGAGGAAGACTCATTTTCCTGAGTTTAAATGTGGCCTTAGACACTGCCTAGGTGTGTGACCCTGAGCAATTCTCTTAAACCTATTTGCCTCGGGTTTTCATCTGTAAAATGAGTTGGAGAAGGAAATGGCAAACCACTGCAGTATCATTACCAAGACAACCCCAAAGAGGTTCATGAAGGGCAGACATGACTGGAAAGACTTAACAAAAACAACAACGAAGGTCTGAGAAAGATTGTTTCACACCATCTAATTTCAGTTCATGACTAGTAGAAAGTAGGAAGTCTGGGGAAATAAGGCAAATAGTTAAGAACACCTTCAATGTTAAAAAACAAAACAGAACTTTAACTTTTTTAAGTTTTCTGAAGTCCAGACTTGAGAAAACATTATGTTCTCATTCATGATCCTTTTGAAAATCCATTCTTAGTGTCACTTCCATGTGTTCAACGTTCTCTTCTTAAATATCTGAGATCAAATGGTAGAGTCAAGATGGCAGAGTAAAGGCAATGACTTGCCTGAGTTCTTCCCAAAACCCCTCTAAATACCATTAAAAATGACTATACAAATTTGAACAGCAGAACCAACAAAAAGACAGAGTGAAACAAATCTCCAGCCCAAGACAACTTGGAAAATTGGCAGGAAATGTCTTCTGTAACAGGCTGAGAGTTCACATCCAGCCCAAGGTTTATCCAATGGAGACTGGGCATCTGAAAATCGAGAGAAGGTCTCGGGCAACTGAATCAGTGACAGCAGTGGTAGTTTCAAGACCCCTAAGCCCACTGATGCCAAAGACAACTTAGAAGGTCACCAAGAAAAGTCTCTCAAACCTAGGTGAGGGTGGAAAACAGTCTAGCAGAGGCCACTCCAGCACAGCCCTATACCCAGGAAATCAGGAGCAGTCCTTGAGAGTGAGTGAATCAACAGTAGTACAGCAGTGGCTGCTTCTGGAGCTCTTAGACCATAGATGGTAAGAAGGTTTAATGACTGCTCAGAAGGAGATTACAGGGGATTTTTTTTTTACTAGCACTAAGGCTCTGTTGCTTTGCCCATACATAGATCCAGGTGGTAGTCCTGAGTAGCAGTCCCAGGACAAGGAGGAACACTAACATAGCAAAGTTTGCAGCAGCAGTTAAAGGATGGCCCTACTCACAGTTTCAGGGTAGAAAAGAGTACAGGTGGTCACTTATAGATCAGAGCAAAGGTCAGGAGCACAGTAAACACCTCTCCTTAAATTCCATCATCTTGGAAGAACTAAAAACTCACAAATGCCTATCTCTGAAAACAGTTGCACAAAACCTGAAGCTTGGAACAGTAAACCCTCCACCTTGGAAGCAGAACCCTATGTAACAAAGAGTGAAAAGTCAACTAACAAGCTGATAAAATGAACAAACAATGGGGGGGAAAAAAAACCTCTGACTAAAAAAAGTTATGGTGACAAGAAAGATTAAAACTCAAATTCGGAAGATAAGAGAGTTAAAACTCCTACATACAAAGCCTTTAAGAAAAATATGAATTGATCTCAGGCCATGTAAAAGCTCAAGAGGGATTTTGAAAATCAAGTAATAGAGGCAGAGGAAAAACTGGCAAGAGAAATGAGAGTGATGCAAGAATATTATACAAAAAAGTCAGCATCTTTGTCAAGAAGACACCAAAAATGCAGAAGAAAATAACACCTTAAAAAAATTAGTGTAGGCCAAATGGTAAAAGAAGTTCAAAAAGTCAATGAGGAGAAGAATGCTTTAAAAAACAGAATTGGCCAAATGGAAAAGAAAGTACAAAAGCTAACTGGAGAAAATGATTCCTTAAAAAAATAGAATATAACAAATGGAAGCAAATGGCTTTATCACAAATCAAGAAATATTAAAACAAAACCTGAAGAATGAAAAAAAGGAAACAATGTGAAATATTTCATTGGCAAAACAACTGACCTAAAATAGATCTAAGAGAGATAATTCAAAAATTATTAGACTATTTGAAAATCATGACCAAAAGCAAGCCTAGATATTTCAAGAAATTACTGAGAAAAAGTGTTCTGATATTCTAGAACTGGAGGGTAAAAAAGAAATTGAAAGAATCTACCAATCACCCCCTGAAAGAGATCTCACAATGAAAACTGCCAGACATGTTCTAGTCAAATAGCAGAGTTCTCAGGTCAGAGTAAATATTGCAAGCAGTCAGAAATAGACAATTAAAATATGGTTGATCAACAGGATAACACAAGATTTAGCAATTTCTACATTAAATGATTAGAGGGCTTGGAATATTATATTAAAAAGGATAAAGTAGCAAAGATTACAACCAAGAATCACCTACCCAGAAAAACTGAGTATAATCCATGAGAGAAAAAATGGACATTCAATGAGATAGAGGATTTTCAAGCTTTCTTGAGGAAAAGACCAGAGCTAAATAGAATACATGACTTTCAAATACAAGGCTCAAGAAAAGCACAGAAAGGTAAACATAAAAGCTAAATCATAAGGGACTTAACAATTATAAACTGTTTACATTCATACATGGAAAGATGATATTTGCAACTCATTAGACCTTTCTCACTCTGAGGGTATTTAGAAGGAGTATATATAGACAGAGTGCACAAGGGTGAGTTGAAAATGAAGAAATAATATCTAAAAAATAAAATGAAAGGATGAGAGAGGTATGTATAGAGAGAAAGAGAAAAGGAGAGATAGAGTTTTCATAGGGAGGGGAAGAGAGGAGGGTTAGGTGGAGTGAGTGAACTTTACTCATCAGAAATGGCTCAAAGAGGGAACACCATACATACTCAATTGGATGTAGAAATCTCTTTTATGTACCCAACAGGAATATAAGAACAGAAAAGGAAATGTGAAAGGAGGTGTGATAGAAGGGAGAGCAGACTGGGGAGGAAGCAGGCAGAAAAAAAATACATTTGAAGATGTACAAGGTAAAAGGAGAGAGAAAAGAAAAATGAGGGTGGGGAATGGGATAGAGGGAAGTAAAATAGATAGTAACTGTGAAAAAATGAAGGAAGTTTCTCTGATCAAGACCTAATTTCTCAAACATATAAAGAACTGAGTCAAATTTATAAGAATAAGAACCACTTCTTAATTGAGAAATGATCAAATGATGTATTCAGTTTTGAGATAAGTAATCAAAGCTCTCTATAACCATATAAAAATAACTCAGTGTTAATTGGAAAAATGCAAACTAAAGCATTTCTGAGGTACCACCTCATACCTATTGAATTGGCTAATAGGATGAAAAAGGTAAATAACAAAGGTTGCAAGGGAAATGGGAAAAATGAGATACTAATGCATTATTGGTGGAGTTGGGAACTGATTCAACTCTTGTATACAGCAATGTGAAACTATGCACAAGAGTCTATAAAATTAGGCATACCATTTGGCCTAACAATGCCATTATTAGTTCTGTCTCCCAAAAGAGATTTAAACAAAGGAAATATACCTCTGTGTACAAAAATATTTATGGCAGCTCTTTTCTGGGGGTAAAGAATTAAAAGTTGAGGAGATATTCATCAATTGGGAAATGACTGAACAAGTTGTGGTACGTGATTATGATGGAATGCTATTGCACTATAAGAAATAATTAGCAGAACGATCTTACAAAAAACCTGGACAGACTTGCATGGGCTGATGCAAAGTGAAATGAACTCTGTACAAAGTAACAGTTATATTGTAAGATGATCAGCTGTGAATGACTTAGCTATTTTCAGCAATACAATTGTCCATGACAACGTTGAAGGTCTTATGATGAAAAATTCTGTCCATCCCCAGAGGAAGAGCTGATGATGTCTGGATGCAGATTGAAGCATACTTTTTTTTTTAACTTTATTTTTCTTGAGTTTTTTTTTTCTTGTCCATTTCTTCTTTCATAACATGACTATGATGGATATGTTTTACATGACCACACATATATAACCTATATAGAATTATTTGCCTTCTCAATGAGGTTGGTTAGGGAGAAAGGAAAGGAGAAAATTTGGAACTCAAAATTTTAAAATTGAATCTTATGAAAGGTTTTATATGTAACTGGGGAAAATAAATTTCTAAATAAAAACTAAAAAAAAAGGAAAAAGAAAATAAAAAATAATCCAAGGTCAAGTCTTCCTTTCATGGAGCAGTTTTGTAGCACTGTGGACAGAGAATCAAATCTGGAGAAGGAAAATCTGAGTTAAATTCTTTCTTACATATTTATTATATGATTGACTTTAAGCTAGACATTGACATTAATTGACATTAAGCTAGACACACACTCTGTAACTGTAAAATGGAGATCATAATAGCACCTACTTCAATTTGAAATGTTATTTGTAAAGCACTTAGCAGAGTCCCTGGTAAATATCATTTAATGCATAAATGATGGTTTCTCTATGTGTGGCCTGGGAGCTGAAAGATGTAGTATGTGAGTTTCCTTGTAAATTGGTAGCCATGAATAACAAAACTCTTTTTAGAAAGAGATTCTTCCAATTAAGATAAATAACCCATCAATTGAAAATCAAATTCTTTTCTCTGTCCCTGTAGTTGATTTCATTCTCTACCTGGCAAAATTTAAAATATTATGTATGTGTTTTAATCAGAAATCTCTGAAACTGATCATGTACAGGGATGTGGATATAAGGGTACTCAATTCCTTTAGGTGTATGATATGGGAATTCGAAGAAAGGAAACTAAATCCCCTGTGGAAATTTATCTAACATGAAGCTGAGAGGAGAGTTTAGTGCTTGAAATAGATGCGCTACACACATCAGGTAAAATTCAGCTCACTGGTGGACATGAATTGGATACTCAAGCATACATATAATTTATTGACTAGACAAAGTAGTGAACTGTTTCTTGACCGCAGAAAATATGGAATACAGACTTTGTGCTGTTTGGGATAAGTACAGAAGTGCCTCTGAAAATATTAAGGCTCTTTTTATGTTCTTAATTTTTACTAAAATTCTTAATGACTGTTGAAGCTCAACTCATTTAAAAGCAAATAAAATTCTTTTGGGGAGGGGGAGGAGACAAATGCAACACGATTCTTTATGGGTTTTTAATACTAAGATGTATATCTTCATACTTCCTCTGAATTTTTTTCCTGCTGAACACAGAAAAAAATGACATAGAATAACATATTTTCTTTATCCAGTAATCTGTAATTTCATTCATTTTGTTTTTCCCTTTGCATATCATAGATAAATATACAATTCCTCTATAAATAAGTACATGGTCTTTAAGAATTGTAAATTGTAAAGCCAATCATGGCAACTTTCCTAAGGACTACTGCTGTGAATAACTTTAAGGGTCTAATCACTTAGTATAATCTACTCTCTATTTATTCAGAACTAAACATTGTTCAATAAAGTAAAGTACTCAAAACAACAAAACATAACAGCTTATTACTAAGGTGGTCACATAGTCTTAAACAAAAAAATATCGTTCAGTATATCTTATAACATTCCTCAGAATCCCCTCACAATATATATTATTGCATCCCCAAAGTCAGGGGTTCCAGGCTAGGGTTTTCCTAATGTAACATATCCTTAAGGCATAGCAGAAAATACAAACACCATCCACCATTAGTCACAATAAGTTACAATCTCTTCAATCAATATAGAGTGGCCAAGTAAAGTCCTCTTTCATTTTGACTTCCAAGTCCCATGGTTCTTCCTTTGTGAGCTGAGAGCTCCCAGATCTTGCCTGGATTCACATGGCTTTCACTAGGATTCACACATAGGCAGCTCTCTGCTCCTTGTTTCAGCTCACAGGGGCTGCTCCATTCCAAGCTCTTTCTGCTCCTAATTGACAGCAGGCTCTAGAGGCTCTTGCCCACAGCTTTTGTTCCCAGGAAGAGAAAGCTTAACAGGGATATGACAATATTTACACACATTACCAGCATTGTCATCTCAATTCACTTTCTGTCTGAGAAATCAACACACATCAACAGACAGGTTCTGAGAAATTAACAGAGATCAACAAACAGAGCACCAGACATCACAAACATTCTTTCTGTTAGGCTTCCCCATAAGCAAGTTCCCCTACCCCACCCATGCTTACTTTTCCCTCTCAGCTATGTTCTCTTTCTCTCTCTCTCTCTCTCTCTCTCTCTCTCTCTCTCTCTCTCTCTCTCTCTTATTCTCTCAGCTGCTCCTTCCTCTCCCTCCAAATAATGTGACATATACTGTTTCCAATAAAAACTCTTAATTCAATCAAAGCTTATTAATATAATCAAAGGTGAAGTTCAATGGAAGGCATCTGATTGACTCAAACTCAATCACGAACAACAACAATAGTAAAAAGTACTACTTTGCTTGCCATTACAGCATATCAAAAGAAAAAAAAAATCCCCCTTTCAGTCAACAATCAATCTGGTGATATACCTTACCATACTTAGCTAAGTAGGTCCTGTGAGGAAAGCAGATGCATCATTGAAATCAAACTGAGATCTTTTAGAGTTTAGAAGGGTCTTGTACAGGATTTAACAAAACTAATAGTCACCTCTGTATCACAATAAAACAACAAAGTATATATTTACTTGAGATAAAGGCATCAGTTAAAAATGATTATATAAAATTACTTTATTGGTATTAAAATTGAAGAAACCTATATAGCATAAGATATGTGCTGAAGGACTCAGAAATATCTGGCAAATAAGACTGTAGCTAGACAGAAGGAATGCAAAGCAATAACAACAACAACAAAAGGATGAGACTTTTTGGACTGATTTTGTTTATGTCAGTCAATGAACACTTATTAAACACCTACTACGTGCTGCACTAAGATTTAGGAATGCAAATAAAAGCAAAAAGATAGAAAGTCCCTGCCCTAGGGAGCTTACATTCTACTAAGAAAGACAACAAATAATAAAATGAAAGCTAATGGTGGGGAAACCCCATATGGGAGCATTATGTTGAAATCTAGAGAATTACAGCCTGATGAGAAGGTGGGAAATAAAGACATGAGTGATGTGTACTATGTGTTACAATCCAAGTCTCCAATCACAGTGAGGCATAATCCAAGTCTCCAATCACAGTGAGGCATCCCTGGGATAGAGAATATTCTTGAGGTGCAAGTTCCTCATCTGAAGTGATCTTCCAGGATGCTGAGTTTTCTGGGGTATGGTACAGAAATTAAGGAGGAGGATAGTTTGATATGAAAGTAAGAAATAAAGAATCATTGGTCATTTTTTGTTGTTCAGTGATTTTCCCCTCATGTCTGAATTTTTGTGAGTTCATTTAGCTTTCAAGGAGTTAACATTTCAACGGAGGAGGCAATGTGAAATCACCTATGTACCAAACAAGATAGATAGATAATAAATTGAAGCTCTTCAACAACAAAAATGGTACTAGGCTTCCTAAAAGGTGTCAAGAAAGGCTTCTTATTAAAGATAGGATTCTAACTGGGCCTTGAAGGAAGTCAAGGAAATCAGGAAATGATAATGAGGAAGATGAGAATTGCAGGACGGGAGACAAGAATGGAAAATGACCAGTCAGGAAATGGAGGATTTTTCAGAAAAAAAAGCACAAAGGAGGCCAGTGTTACTAGATCAAAGAGTATATTGGGAGAAGGGAGATTAGATGTAGGAAGACTAGAAGGGTAAGAAAGAATAAAGTTATAAAGGACTTTATAAGTCAGCGAGTTTTATGTTTGGTCCCAAGAATGATAAGAATCTACTAGAGTTCTCTGAATGTGGAAGTAACCTGGTGAGATTTGTGCTTTTAGAATAATAATTTAATAGCTAAATGGAGGGAAGACTGGAAGGAGGGGAAATTTGATTCAGGGAGACTCAATCCACATATCAGTTGATAAGGGCCTAAATCAGATTAGGAGAAGTGTCAGAGGAGAACAGAGGAGGAGAAAGAGAAAAGAGAATAACTTCATAAAGAACCTACAATGTTCCAAGCATTGTACTAAGAACTGTAGAATTTTAAAATGTTTACATTGTTCTAAGAACTCCCCATTCCTTACCTGAGATTTGAGACTACTCTAACTTCACAATGACCCAAGAAGCTCATTACTGTGAAAACTTCATCATCCTGCAAGAATTCATTAGTTTTGGTATGCAATCTCATCCCATCCCATACCTCTCTGTGAACTCCAAAGCCTCCATTTAAGTAAGGAGCTCAAATCAAACATCTCTTCATTTCTAACTTGGCTGCATTAATTTGGGAGTTCTCTGATTTATCCCATTTCCCTCCTCATCTCTGCCAGTCAAGTAATTCCTCTGTCTCCCATTTCTACCTTTTGTATACTGTTTTTGCCAAATAGATTGTAAGCTCCTTGAAGGTAGGGATTGTCTTTTGTATTTGTTTCACCATTGGTTAGCACAGAGCCTAGTATATAGAAGGAATCTAACGGATGTTTATCAACAACTGACTGAAAATGTTATCTAACCTGATCCTCATAACAATCACGTGAAGTCAGTGTTGTTATTTATCTCCATTTCACAGTTGAAAAAATGGCAAATATGTTGTTATTTATCCAAGGTAACAAAGCTAGTAAAGTATCTGAGGTCAAACTTGAGTCTTAATGAATCTAAGCTAGGGAGCATTTAGGAAAGTTGTTATAAAGTAATAAAGTTGTTATAAAGGTAGAATCCACAAGACTTGGCAATAGAATAGATATGGCAGTGAGAGAGAGTAGGGAGTAAAGGATGATTTTATGGTTGTCACCCTGGGTAACTAGAAAGATAGTGATTCCCTTGAGAATGGTTATAAAGCCAGAAATAAGAGAAGGCTTATAGGGAATAAGAAATTTTCAAACATATCTTGGAATCATAATATTTCACAGCTGACAGGGTCCTTACCTGATCGAGTCGAGTCATCTCAGTTAACAGGAATCAGACCCAAATTAAAATCCTGCCTCAGATACTGTTTAGCAAGATAACTCTGGACAAGTTATTTAACCTCTCAACCTCAACTTCTTTTTCTATGAAATGGAGATAATAATACTTACCTTAGAGAGTTGTAGCTATGATCAAACAAAATGATAAATTTAAATCCACTTAAAAACCTTAAAGGGTTTTATAAAAAGCATGATGATGATGATGATGATGATGATGATGATGATGAAGGTGGGGGTAGGGGTAATAGTGATAGTGATGATGGTGAGGATTAACAGATGGGTGGAATTATTTTGGCATTATTTAAATGAGGGAGATCTTCTAAGCCCAAGATCATTGTCGTTTTTTTTTGTTGGTCTTGAAAAGGACAACATCACGGAGGTGATGCTATGACATGCATTAGATTTAGGTGAGGGAGGACTGTGCAAAGTGGTTAGCTTTGCTTTCTGCTCTGGAGCATTTGGATCTACTGCAAGATAAAGATCAGGATTACTGGAGATGGCCCTAGATACAACAGGAAACTTTGACCTTTTTAAGCTAAGGTTTTTAACAGGTCTCAATTTGACTGAGGCAATACCCATTTAGTGATTAAGGCTAGAATTGCTATTTACATTCATTCTGAGCCTATCAGGGCCCAAACAATGACCAAGTGGGGTTTTGTCTGAGACCTACAGGTGGCCAGTCAATGAGAGCCAGAGTGATTTGTTTTTAAGGCATTGTCCTTAAGAAATAAATCGAGCCTGTAAACACCAAGATACTTGGAAGGTTTTAGGAATCAAAATCATCTTCCTTTGGTCAGAGTACCTGCAGGTAAAGGTATGATAACTCATGTGATCAGAGGGAAGGAAAGAAAAAAAAAGAAAGAGAGAAAGAAAGATGGAAGGAAGCAAAAAAGGAAGGAAGGAAGGAAAGAAGAAAACAAGGAAAGAAGGAAGGAAACAAGGAAGGAAGGAAAAAAGGAAGGAAACAAGGAAGGAAGGAAAGAAGAAAGGAAAGAAGGAAGGAAGAAAGAAAGGAAGGAAGAAAGGAAGGTAGGAAGGAAAGAAGGAAGGAAGGAGGGGAGGAAGGGAGGAAGGAAGGGGGGGAGGGAGGAAGTTGTATTGCCCAAATGGCCAATTCCAGTTGTGACCCCAGGGGGGCAGCTACTACTATTACTCACAAATTGATGTTTGTGCTTTGTTTTTTGTTTTTTTTTTTTGTTTGTTTGTTTTTTTGCTTTTTGGAGGAGGGAGGGCAGGGCAATTGGGGTTAATTGACTTTCTCAAGGTCACACAGCTAGTAAGTTTTAAGTGTGTGAGGCTGAATTTGAACTCAGGTCCTCCTGACTCTAAGGCCGGTGCTCTATTCACTGTGCCACCGAGCTGACCCCGCCCCCCCCCTTTTTTATCCTTCGTTCTTGAAGAGGACCATGACATCAGGGAAGTAATGCAAGCAAATTGGATTTAAGTGAGAGAGGGCTGTGCAAAGTCACCAGAGCCACCTGTGTCCTGTGGAAAGGTATAGACCAGGACTACTAGAAATAGCCCTGGATGCAGGTGGAAACATTCTAACCTCAAGAAAAATGAAGAAGATGTTCCCTTCACAGATTGATTTTTTTTTTCTTCTACTAGGTAAAGAGGCCATGCTCTACCTTATTTCTTACCGAGCCTTACTCATTGAATGGGCATTGCTTCAGTCAAATTGCAACCTGTCAAAGACCTTAGTTTAAAAAGGCCAAGGTCTCCTACTACTTCCAGGGCCATCTCCAGTCATCCTGATCTATATCTTGCCACTAGACCTAGATGATCCAGAGGAGAAAGTGAGGTTGCTAACTTTGTGCAGTCCTTGCTTACTTTTCCAAACTGAAGATGTACTCTTCCATAAAGCAAGAAATACCTGCCCTTATACAAAAGGCAGTCACTATATCCTTCTCATGACCTGTTTAGGGATCAAGATTTGTACTGGCTTGAGCTAAAGTGATAAAGAAGGATTGGTTCTCTTATGTCCTCTTCATTTTAAATTAACTAATAAGTATCACCTGTTCATAGCATTGTGAATGACTAGGGAAATTAAGAGGGTGTTTGCCTCTTAAATTTTTATAATGTGGGAAAGGTGGCATATAGGAAAAGAAAAATAAATGCTTTTTTTATATAGTCCTTTGAGGTTCAAAGAGCATGTTTTTTGCAAGTTGGTAAGGTTGTTTCATACAGAATAACTTCAAACCATAGGTCTGGGAGTCAGGAAACAAGGGCAAGTTATGTAATCACACAGAATCTGTTTCCTTATCTGTAAACCTGGCACCATAATACTCATTCTGCCTACCTTGAAAGATTGTTGTGAAGAAAGTGCTTTATAAAGTCCTATAAAATGAAGGCAATTTTAATTATTATCTCAATTCATTATTGCAAAAAAAAGAAAGATTGGCTGTATTATTTCCATTTTTCAATTGAACAAATAGGTTTAGAAAGTTGCCATGACTTGCTCTAGTGACATAGGTACTAAGTGTCAGGGCTGGATTTTATCACATACCTCTTCTGTATCTGAATCCAGCTCTATTTATACCACACTAAACTGTCTTTTTTTTTTTAATGTACAAAATGACCTCCAAGTCTAAAAGTCATTGTACTATACTACCTACCTTTTCTAGTGTAATGATTAGCTTGGAATGTTCAGGTAAGGTAACTCTAGATTAAGTAGTTTGTCCTAAAGGCCACATAATATCATGGAAGGTTTTTTGCTTGTTTTCTTATTTATTTATTTATTTGTTTGTTTGTGTGGGGGAGAGACACGTTCAAATTGGCACACATTAGGAAAATTAATTTGAAAGCTTTGTTATGAATGCTTTTTGAGAGGAGTTGGGACTGATAGGAGGGGGAATAATCTGGAGACTTGCCATATATTATGATGGCCTACCAAAGGGATGATGAGGGGGCTGAACTATGATGACAGCTGTATAAAAGGAGAGGAGTTGATAGATGTGAGAAATATTGTGGAGATGGACTCAGCAGTACTTAGTAATTGTTTAAATGATGGAGAAGGAACAATCAGAGATGATCCAGGTATTCATTTACAGGTGAATGGGATGATAATAGAAATAAAGATGTGAAGAGGAGATGAAGGTATAAGGCAAGAGATGATTACAGTTTTAAAAATATTTAGTTAGAGGTGATATCAACATTATTGAAATTTAATATCTTGAATCATTGCAGTCTAAATCTTGATACAAATAAGTTAAATAAATTTAGATTAGTCTTTTGGATTTAGAAAAATCAGCTTTTTAATAAAGCAAAGCAAAACAAAAACTACCTAGATGTCACTCTACAGAGAAAAATATCCAAATTGCTTTTTTATGAGGAAAAGTGAAAAAAATTGCTTTTGATCATTTCTAAAATTTTGTTAAAGAAAACTCCAGGGCTTAAATTGAATAATTCTTAGGTAAAAAAAAAAAAAAAAAGTCTTAGAAATTTTGCTAGTTTCCCTTTGCTGCACTATCTGTAGGGATATATCAGTAAATAGAGAAGAAAATAATGACTCTAAGTTGGTGAGGATCCCCAGTGGCACAAAATCGATCAGCAAGTCCATTTCTTGCTGCCTTTTTCTTGCTCATTATACATACCTGCACGATAGCCCCCAACTTGAAGCAGGCAGATTTTAAAAATCTATTAACCCTGACATTCCTTTTAAAGATGTGAGTCATGCCTGAAGTGAGGGAACTTGAAACGATTTGAAGTAGCAAGTTTAGTGGGAAAGATCAGGTGGGCAGTTTCTTCCGGTCTTCCCTTCCTCTTTCCTTTCTTTGGCATATTAAGTGGTGCCTCTGGGATGGGAATGAATTAATTGCAACTTCCCCAGTGAATGGCATGCTCTCTGAGTGTGAATCTCCTGAATGCCTTTTAAATGTTCCTCAGGGTAATGTCTTCCAATTAAAATAGGTTATTTAGAGAGTTCATCGAAAGGATTAAAGAAATAATATTCCCCAATACAGTGGCCCTTCTGGGATTTTCCCTTTGAAGCTGGTGAAATGGATTTTAAGAATAGCTCATTACCAAAGAGGTGTGTTCTTATGTCATTTGGTTACATTGCTACATATTGCCTTTGTCCATTATCACCATCATGACCTTCCCAACATCATTCTGTGTATAAGTTTGTGGTAAGGAAGAATGTACACATTTTCCCTGTTTGATGGCTGAATTTTCAATATAAAAGAAGAAATACTTGGAGGTGAGATAATGAAACTGTAGCCAAAAATAATAATAAAATGGGAGAGAAGGAAATCAAGAAGGATAATTGAAGAAGATAACATAATGTTTTCATTTGGAACTGATTGGAATTTGAATAACATACATACAGAAGTTTTGTAGGAGCAGGAAAAATGAATTGACCAAATATAAGGATAAAGGATGAATTCAATTCAGCAACTCTAGATTAAAGGCCCTTGATCTTCTAAGTATTTTGTTCTCTGTTGGAGTAACAAATGCATAAAATCCAAGCTCTGGTCTTAAGGAACTTACATTCTACTTCAATGTATGCTGGGAGGATGTGATATACATTGAGATAAAAATAATGCATAATAGGATAAAAATTGGTAGGAACTTAACCAAGTATCTCACTCTATGAGTAACAAAGATGAAATTCATAGAGATGAACTGTTCAAAGTCACACAACTATCAAGATTAAAAACTAGGTAACTTTTAACTCTGCTCTCTGGGAGAAAGATGCTCTGGAAGGGACAGGGGAAAAAAAAATTCTAGATTAAAATAAGAAACAGAAAAAATGAAGTAGTTGATTTGGAATAATGACACATGAAAGAGTTTGAATTTGGGAAGTAGAAATTTGACACCATTTTGGAGAAATTTAAGAAAATTTGAAGATCCATCTCTAGGTCCAAGTTGTCTCACCCCATCTCTCCTTACTGACCCATGCAGATCTTAATAGCCTTGCCTTCCTGCCTTAACAATTTAAAAGGCAACTTCCTTTTTCCTTTATCTGGATGTTGACTATTCTTGCCAAGTTCAGTTCCCTGCACTTATTATTATTATTATTATTATTATTATTATTATTTTATTTTTGGAGGGCAATTGGGGTTAAGTGACTTGCCCAGAGTCACATGGCTCGTAAGTGTTTCAAGTATCTGAGGTTGGATTTGAACTCAGGTCCTTCTGACTCCATGGCTGGTGATCTATTCATGGAGCCACCTAGCTGCTCCTCCCTGAACTTATTAATCACATATTTGCATTTTTTTCAAATTTAATTTTTGAGCTTATTTGACTTAACAGTTTTCTATGTTAACCTCTACTTACATTCCACACTAGCTCTTCCTTTTTTCATGTTTTTATTTTCAGATCTTCCCTCCTTAATTTTTTTTCCCATTTAAGTTGGAGTGTCTTTTTATTCTTTCCTCAATTTTTTCTTCATGTTACCCTCAACATTTTTTATATTTCTTCTCAGATACAGTCTCTGAGCTGATTCACATATACAAAGTCCTCTAAATCACCTTAGTAATTTATTTTTTTTCTTCCCATTCAGCACAAGTCCTTGTCTTGTCCCCTTCTCCTTCTCCAATGAAAACTAGAAGTTAAAAGGGTTGAAGTGTTAATGACAAACAGAACTCCCCCAAATGACCATAATGATGATAATTGAAGTAAATGCATCAACATCTGTTGCAGAGGATGAGGAAGCTGACAAAATTTTTGTAAAGCACCACACCTGGATATAATTCTCCAAACTAAATCTCCATATATTTTTAAACTTTGGGACTTCAGCAAGAAGATGAACCTAAGGAATGATAATGAATATATATGTATATGTATATGTATATGTATATGTATATGTATATGTATATGTATATGTATATGTATATATGTGGTGTGTGTGTGTGTGTGTGTACTGCAAAATTTGACTCAGGAATGAGAAGCAAAAAATAAAGAAAAATATCATAGATGATTCATAAGATACACACTCACAAATATACATAGAACATACATAAAATAATTTGGTGCTTAATGTCTTTTGGTCATGTTAAAAAAAAAAAAGCATTTTTTTTCCATTACACCAATTTGTTATTTTTAAGTAGGTCAGCCATGTTCAAGTTTCTGTAACCATGTGGATCCTATCACACCAATACTATATTTTTAAAATTATATTTTAGTTTGCATCATTCATTTCCACGAGATTTTGAGTTACATATTTTCTACCCATCTTTCCCCTACCCACTGGCCCAAAACAGCCATCCCAGTGTATCCCCCCTCGCCCAATCTATTCTCTCCTATGTCTTCCTCCCTCACCCCTCTGACTTTTCGGTACGGCAGATGGATCTCCCAACCACAGTGCCTGTGTATCTCAAGTTCCATTTGGATGTAGTTAATAATAATAATAATAATAATTGCATATATATAGAGATATATATTTTTAACATTTGCTTATAGAACTTCAGTTTCTAGATTTTTTCTCTTCCTCCCTTGTACCCACCACCACTGGAAGGACAAGCAATCAAATACAGGCTGAATATGTAAAATTACGTAGAACCTCTCCATAGTGAGCATACTGTGAGAGTCTGATTACATGTCCCTTCTTCCTATCCTGCCCCCCAACCACTCTCCACCCTGTCCCTCTACAGAAATGTGAACATTCATCAGCCCTCCCCCCCACCCTGTCCTCCCCTCCATCATCCTACCTCTCATCCCCTTTCCCCCTACTCTTCCATGTGGCAAGATGCCCAGTTTAGAGTTTATGCCATACCTTCTCTAAGCCAAATTCCGTGAGAGTAAGGTTGACTCTTTCCCTTTTGCCTTCCTGTTCTCCCCCTCTATTATAACCAT
>CM053585.1:57355139-57393674 GCA_028646515.1 Pseudochirops corinnae
TGCAACATTCTTATTTCTCTTCCCAATTTTTCTTCCACTTCTCTTATTTGGTTTTGAAAATCCTTCTTCAGCTCATCTCTAGCTTTAAGGCAATCTTCATATTTATTGGAAGCTCCTGGTGGGGGAGCTCTGGCTGTGCTGTCTTGCAGCTCTCTTCCTTGGTCCTTCTTTTTTTTCAAAGAAGCAATCTAGGGTTTCGTTGCTGTTCTTACCCTGCTTCTTATGCTTATTCTCACTCATGGTTGCTCAGTCCATGATTTTTTTTTTTAAATCTCTGTGGGGCTCTGCTTGCAGAAGGGAAAGCTCTGTCCCAAATCACTGGGGTCCTCCCAGATGCCGTAGCTCTCAGGAAGGTGCTGGATCCCTTTCTCACTTCTGGCACACTGGATAATGACGACTCACAGGACTGAAGCCCAAGACTGTGATCTGGATCCAGGCCGTTCAACACAACAGCACTTAGCCTCGGACCGATCGCTTAGTCCCCTGCCGTCTACAGGCCAAGGGCGCAGAAGCTTCAATGAGGAGGCAGGTGCAAAACCTCTGCCTTTTGCTTTCCCGCCCTGGAGGTGTTTCAGCCAGACCACTTTTCTCCCAAGAACTCACAAGCTCCACTGACCTAGTTCTGAACACTGCTGCAGCTGCCCCTAATCCTCTCACCTGAGGCTACTTGAGTCCTCTCATCCAGCCGCCCCTGGGGCTCAGCCAGGGCTTCAGACCAGGCTGGTTTCTGGTTGGCAGTGCTGATATGGTTCCTCGTAGCTGAACTGACTTTAGTGGAAAGTATATTTGTGTGCGTTTTAGAGTTCTAAGATTAGTTAAGAGTCATATTTTATGTATATTTTTGGGTGGCTATGTGAGAGCTGTGATATGTTGCTGCTCCTACTGTGCCATCTACACACCAATACTGTTCATGCAGTTTTCTGGGGAAAGAATGGCTTGCTGTTTCCATCTCCAGTGATATTAGAACAATGTTTCACCTTAAAAATCAATATATCAATTTAAGGGATTTTTCTACAATAAGTTGTCTTACATTTTATGTCTTACATACAATCTTACATTAAAATAATTCAAAATTCCATACAAAATGGCATCATATAAATAGTATCATTTGATAATCCTCTAATAATAAACATCAAAGGATAACAAAGGGAAATACACACTCACTCAAGATATTCACCACTATCATCCCACATGGAATCAAGAGAGATTTTCTGTGGATACTTTGGTCATCCAGATACTCCATTTTGTACATGATCTTGTATGGATTGTATCAAGTGTAAAATCCCTTCAGAGTCTCCTAAAAGAGAATTATAACAATTTGAAGGTGTTTGACCTGCCAGTTCACACAAGGCAAATGAAAGATGTAAAAAATATCAATTGCCAAGTTTTCACTTGCCTAAACAAACCTATTGAAAGGTTCTTAACCCTTTCTCTGGGTTTGCAACTTACATGACACTATAAGGCCTTCACAAGTATTGTCTCATTTCATCTTCACAATGACCTTGCCAGATGCTATTATTTTGCCCCATTTTACAGAGAAAAAGTAAGGCCTATGGAAATTAAGTGACTGTACCAGAGTCACACAGCCAGTAAATATGTGAGGTTGAATTTGGTCTCAGATCTTTATGACAACAGACTTCAAACTCAATCCATTGAGTTACTGAGATGGTACATATATATGAGAATGGATATTTTCACTTGGAGATGATGGTTGAATTCAAGAGAGGTTTCAGCATAAACAGTTGTAATGTGAGGTTTAAGAAAGCCAGATTTTTGAATTATTTCCATTGCACATGGTTCTCCTGGTACTTTATAAAACTAGACTTTGGCAGAAACCAGCTATGATCATATTAAATAACCATTAAGATATATATATATATAAAGCTGCTTTGACAAAATGCATAAAAGTAGCACTGTTAGTATAATTAATGCAATAGAGCTTGCTCTAATACATATAACAGGAAAAAGACAGACTACTTCAGTTATATTTCATATATATATGTATATGCATGTTTATGTGTATGTGTACATGCATATGTATATGTACGTGCATATGTATATGTATATGTACATGTATATGTATATAAGCACCAAGTTGAGAAAAGTACCTAATCCAGACCAAGTACAAATTGAAGAAATGCATACACACTGGAGGTGATAGATTCTTCAAGTAACTAAGAAAATGCCTTAAAAGATATTGCTTGAAAAGAAGATATTAAAAGATTTGAAGAATGGGAAATGCATATTTTTATACTTGCTAAAGGTATGATCGAAAGAATGATAGCTAAAAATCTAAATGACATTTATATACATACACACACACACACACACACACACACATATACATAATTATATGTGTGTGTGTGTTTGTATAAATTTTGTGACAGTGATCTGCAAAAGAGATGCCAGAAACAGGTCTCATGACCCATAACACTCTCTGATGCAGCTCATCACAGTGATAATGTGATTGTGAAATATTTAACAACATAAATAAAAATACATTAAAACACAAATAAGGTTAATATGTAGTTTTCTAAGTCATATGTGCCCACAGTGATCATTATGTACAGCTCCCTGGTCTATGCTTCTATTTGAGTTTGACACCACAGTTCTAAAGGTGTTTTGAAGCTATCATGGGTGAAATATGAGAAAGGACAAAGTACAGTGTTGAAAATACTTCTGTGCACCAGATTACATTTTAATGATGATTATTTAATCTGAATTCACTGAAAGACCGACATAGGGAATACAAGATCCCACTGTATTTATTAGTTGTTGGTTGTAAATGTACATTACTCTCTAGTAATGTTTTGACATGAACTTTTTTAAGATCTGCAATAAGTCAACTATCCTGCGTCAATTAAACTAGAAATTGAATTATTGATACCTTTTAGATATGGTAATAACTTTACTCATTAAACTTTAGGTTTTGGTTATTAAAGGAAATGTATACATATGTCTGTGTGTGCATGTATACATACATACACACACATATATGTATGTATGTATTGGATATTCTCTAAAGGTTCTCAACACTCTCAAGGAGGATGCTTTGTGCAGGATATGCTTTTAATTATATACTAGTAAAGTCAAGCATGAGCAGCTTTCCAGAGGACTGCTCCTGTGAACAACTTTAAGGTTCTGATCACATAGTAGAGTGAACTCTTTATTTATTAAGCAGTAAACTAAAGCAAAACATTCACAGAAACCAAAGTACAACATAGAAAACATATATACTATAATACATATATTTATAACATAACAATTTATCACTAAAGTGGTGACATAATTTTCACCAAACTGACCACATAATTTTAAGCAAAATATATCATTAAGGAGTAAGCCCCCTTAAGGTATACAAAATACAAAGGTCAAAGTTCTCCACCCCTACATCACATTGTCTTAATCTCTCAGTCAAAAAGTCTTCTTCCTGATTGGAGATTAGTTTCCAAACATCCTTAACTCAATCATCCTTAAGAGGTTCAAAGTTCTCCCACGCTTAGACCACAGTAAATCATGATCTTCTCAGTCAACAGTAAGTACTCAAGGAGAGGTATTTTCATCTTGACTTGAGTCTGGCTCCGAAATTCCATGGTTCCCCTTCCATGATCCCAGCTTTAGCCTAATTTACCCAACTGTCACCTGGATTCAAAGGTAGGCAGCTCTCAGCTCCTTGTCCAGTTCTTTTTCCAGTTTCCACTCAATATTGAAGCTCACAGTGTCCAGTCTACCTCAAGACCTTCACACTTTCTATTTCTGGGAAGACAAAGCTTAACAGAGCCAAAACAACATTCATGCACACTGCCAGCACCATCATCAATTCTCTTTCTGGCTGTGAAATCAACAAAGACCCACAAAGTCTGAGAGTTCAACACAATTCATTAGCATAGTCCCAGGACCTCTGAAACTCTCCTCCAGGACTTCTGTAAACAGACCACAAGAAAATCTTTCAGGGCTTCCGGTAAGGTCCCAGGGCTTCTACAGAAAGTATTACAAACACAAATCAACGCAGACAGAACAGACAAACAGAGTGCTGGGATACCACAAGTTTTCTCATTCTCTACTCTGACACCACAAGTGTTCCCTTCTCACTTTTGATCTTTCCCAGCTTGGGCTTCTCCTTATATATGGTCATTAGCTCCTCCTTGTCCTGTTGCATCAATAAATTCCTCACATTGTGAGTTTCACAAATTCTGCTTCTTAGCAAAGACTTGATATAATCATGGGCAAGGCTCAAAAGAAGCTTGAACTCAAACAAGGGGCTAAATAATTAAATAATTGAAACAAGGTGCTAAGTACTTCTTTGCTTGCCATTACAATCCTATAATTATACATACATACATACACACATATATACACTCACATACACACAGACACAGACACACACAGACACACACATATATACATTCATACATACATATACACACATACATATATGTTATGCACACATATAACAGATTACATCTTGGTGGTGAAGTCCTCCAGATTCTCTGATTTGAGGCTGATACTACACATCACTAGAAAATTAGAAGACTCCCTTAATCAAATATATGATATTTCAAAAGTGTTTTGTCTAATTAACACTTTTGTCCTCAAAACTCAATGTATGAAAAATGCTTATACTCCATACACTGACATGCAATTAGGTTGCCAACTCTTGGGTTACTACGTGTAATGGTATTATACTTTGAATTTTAAGATCCCTTTTTGTTGGCAAAGGTAGCAGGTACTTAGTATTTAGCAATTGATCAAGCCTTTGTTGGGGGAAACATAAAGAATGAATTCCTGTCTTCTGTTGCTGATGTAACAGGAAGGGGTCGGCTGAAACAGGAAGAAGCTAATTCTGTATGTATATAAGGAGAAGCCCTTGCTGGGTCAGACAGATATTCTGGGAGCAGGCTTTGTGGAGGCAGAAGCTGCTGCCACCAGGGAGGCTGAAGAGGAAATCCCCAAATGTTGGAGAGAATGATTTTGATTTGGAGAACCTGGATGAAGTGATTTTGATTCTGGGAACAAGCTGAAATTTCTGCTGAGTTCAAGGGCCAGCTGGAGCTGTGGAGGATTTCCAAGGGCCATTCAGAGCTGAGGGCCAGCCAGAGCTGTTAAGGCTGTTGAGAATTTCTGAGGGCCAGCCAGAGCTGCAGAAAACTGAGGAAGCATGACTGTGATGCTGATATTTTTTATGAACCTATTTGTGGCTTTCTTAAGCCTTGACTTTCCAGGAGCAGAGACTGTGAAGGATTTAATGTAGACTGGATGTTGTGAGCTTCAGGGTGAAACAGATAGTGCTTGGAGAACTGGAAAAAGACCTGGGAGCTGTTTGTCTTTGAATCCAGGTGACAGTTTGCTGAATCCAAGTAGGATCTGGGACCATGGAAGAGGATCCAGGGAATCTGGGATATCACCTAGAGTCAAGCTGATAGAAGATTTTACTTGGATTCTGTGTACTCATTGAGAAATTGTAATTTATTAATGATCTAGGGGTGGAGGATCTGTGTATTTTCTGATAATTGAATAGTGAATGATGAAGGATTATTGAATGATTGAGTTGATTGAGTAATTGGTTGACTAAATGATTGTACTTAGTGATTAATGACTGAATAAGTGATTTGTAACTTTGTATGCCCCATGAGTGGAGAACTTTGACTATTGTACTTTGTTTCCTTTAAGGAGGCAAACCTCCTTAAGGATGATTGAAAAATTGAGATGATTGAATGCTTGAGTTATTAAATGATTGTTCTTTGTTGAAAACTTTGTGACCACTGTGGTGAAAACTATGTGGCTATCTTAGTGATGAGTTGTTTGAATGCTGTATTTTGATTTTCTGTGATAAGTTATAACATTGTGAATTCTGTACCTTGATTTACAGTGAATGTTTTGCTCTGATTTGTTATGGAATAGAGTGTTCACTATACTGTGTAATCAGTACCTTAAAAGCTATTCAGTGTAGCATTCTTCTAGAAAGCTGCTCATGCATGGCATTACACTATATCAGTCCATAAAGACTGCAGAGATGAACAGTTAATTGGGCATAATATTGAATAGGAGGAAGAGAGAGTGTTGAATTGGATTTAAAAAATTATTCAGTGCTTTTAAAAATTACAACTTGTTTCAAAAGACCCATCTTTTTTGCTCAAAAGTTTTCCTGGCAACAACATGAGTCTGTGACTCTTGAAGCACTATAGTCTTTAAGGAATCAGCTGTTGTTGAGTGGTATGTAAAAAGAGAGGCACATTGTAGACTGCAAACAGGCTGCAGTATATTTTAACGATGATGTATAATAGTCAAGAAGTGGCAAAAGAGATATTATTGCCTTAATGAATAAATCAGAAGCTAAAGAGTGCTAAGCATTACTGAGAGCAAAAGATAAGGTATGACCAGCCTGTGTATCACAAAGGTAACCAAATCATAGCAAAATAATTAAATGAAGGCCTTTAGCATTTTGGGTGGATCTTCTGTGAAAGAACTAGACAAAACCATGTAGGAGCTCATATGTTGGGTAGAAATGGTTGCTTCATCTTACAAAAATGGAAGGAATACTCACGTCAAAGAGATCACAGATGAGTGTGTACATTGAAACATAGTTACTATTATCAGTGTTTTTGTGTCTTGTACATTTCCTAGATTATTGTTGCTTTTAGGCCTTGGAATATGTCTCTTCCAAATCCTATTATCTCCTCATCATGATGAAGCAGTATTGGGTGAATAGTAGGCACTAAGTTAAATCTTGTAATAATAAAGGAAAACACTAGCATATGTGTGTATGTAGAGCATACCTTTGTAAAGATATACGTATATGTGGATATCTCTACTATCTATCTTTCTATCTATTTATCTATCTATCCGACTGTCTGTTTATTTTTCTTATTTCCTTTAAAAGTAGGTTACTTTCTTTTTTAAAAGTGTTACAAACTTTTTATTATTTTAAATTTTGATGACTTTAAGATCAGTTTTATTTTAAGATATATTGCTGTGGGAGCAGGGCCTGGAAGAAAGAAATTTTGAAAAACTAATTCACATCAATTGAGTTTGACAGTAAATATCCTACATCAAGGTCCACCACCTCACCAGTGCACCAGTTCAGGAAAGGAGATGAAGAAAATGCCAAAGCCTGGGGGAATGAATACAAGAATGAAATGGTTATAGGGGAAGAATTAAGGATTCATTTCTATCACACACAGAAACACACATGGTATGTACATGTGTATATACACATATATATGTGCATGTGTAAATACAGTGCATATACATATACATGCATGTACATACATGCACAAGTATTTGCACGTGCATATATACATGCATATAGACAGATACAAACATATACACACATGCATGTGACATAAAACATACACATATACAAATACACACACATAAAATACACATATACATACACACATATGTGAGTATATATGTATATTGTGTATACACACACACACACACACAGACACCCTCCAAATCTAAAATCTGTACTCTACAGCATATGATATGCAGTCTGTGAACTGGGCAATTAGAAAGGTAATTATCTATGTGTATATGTTTGCCTTTGTCTATTTGTGTATATTGGTGTATGTGTGTGTATGTATATATGTATGCATAAACATACATATACAATGATCTTTCTATGCATATATGCATATTTAGGTGTGTGTGTATATGTGTATATAAACACATGGATATATACTACTACATATGTCTTGTGTGCAAATATACATACATACACATATGTGTGTGTGCATATACATTTACATACACACATGTTCGTGAATACACACAATACTGCTTGTTGTTGTTGCAAACAATGACCTTTCTAATTACACAATTCACAAACTATATCTTATGCGGTAGAGTACAGATTTTTTATTTTGAATAGAAGCATTCTTACATGCTTACATACATTCTTACATGCTTACATTTTTATAAATGGCTGCTTGGAATACACTTAATGAGAATAGTGTTCAGTACTTTTCCTCTCAGTTTATAACTTTAAAAATATTTCAAGGGTCTATATTTTCATGAGTCCAGATGTTCCCCTCAATGACACTATAATTTGGTAGTTTCTTTCCATGAGGTACTGTGGCAGAAATATATTTTACATTTGCATGAGTTTTATACTCTGTTGCAGAAGAATTCTTTCTTAATACCTGTGTCAAAATATTTATATAGAGTCATGCACATTTAGAGTCAACAATAATAAACATAGTGAGATCTTTTATTTTCTACATCCTTCAGTAAATTGAGCAGTTTTTCACAAATAATGAGTTCTTGTCCCATTAGCTGAATGCTTGCATTTCTCATTCAGTTACCGTACTCATTTTTCTCTCACATATTATCTTACCTAATCTGTTACATTGATCATACTCTCTATTCTGTTTCCAGTACCAAATTGTTTTTATTGTTACAGTAGAAGAGTATAATTTTATATCTTATGCTTCTAGACTCCTTACTTTGCTTTAAAAAAAATTGATTCCCTTGATATTCTGGATTTGGTGTTCTTCCAGATAAAATACGGTATGTTTCATAGCTCTGTATTGCAATTCTTTTACAGTTTAATTGGCATCACACAAAATTTAGTAAATTAATTGAGGTAGTATTGCTATTTTTGTCGTATTGACTCCTCCCATCCATGAGCAATGCTCTATTTATATATCTGTGTGTGTGCATGTGTGTGTGAATAGTGTTTCATAAATGTATTTATATAGTCCTGTCTGTGTCTTAGCAAGTAGACTCCCAAGAATTTTATTTTTTCCATAGTAATTTTAAGTGGTATTGCTCTTTATATCTCTTCCTGATAGATTTTATTGATAATATGCAGAAATAATTCATTTTGTGGGCTATTTTATGCTGTGCTACTTTGTTGAAGTTGTCAAAGGATTTATGAATTTTATTTTTACTTGACTATATAGAGTTCTTTAAATATGTCATCCTATCATGTGTAAAAAATGATAGTTCTGCTTTTTCATTACCTATGCTTATTACTTCCACTTATTTTTCTTATCTTATTGCTTCAGTGAGTATTTGTGGTACAAAAATGAATAATTACGGTGATAATGGATATCTTTATTTAAATACCTATTCATATTGGAATGACTTCTAATTTATCCCCATTTCAAATAATGTTTGCTAAAGATTTTGGATAGATATTGCTTATCATTTTAAGAAAAGTGCATTTATTTCTATGCTCTCTGGCATTTTTTTTCAAGCAGGAATGGTTATATTTTGAAAAAAACTTTTCATCATCTATCAAAATAATCGTGTGACTTTTTGGTGAGATTTTGATGGGGTCTATTTTGGTATAATTTTCCTAATATTGAACTAGCATTCCACTCCTGGTATAAATCCAACCTAGTCACAAGGTATGATCTTTATGATTTACTGTTGTAATATCTTTGCTAGAATGTTAATTAAAAATTAAACTTATATATATGTCTTTTTGGCTCTCCCTGATTTAGGTTTAAAAAATGTATTTTTTGTCATGTAATGAATTAGGTATGCCTTCTTTACCTGTTTCTCTCCAAAATTTTATGTAAATATTGGAATTAATTGCTCTTTAAATGTTTAGTAGAGTTAATTTATAAATTCACCTAATCTAGAGTTTTATCCTTTTTTCTTTTCAAGTTGCTACCCCAATGTTATTCCTTAATATGTAATATTCTTCAGGTTATTGCTTCAAGTTGATATTACCTTTTTTTGTAATTGAATAAAAACATCATTTTTTATTGCTGTTATTTTCACAGAACCACAGGAGCTCAGAACAGTAATTTTAATCTCAATGCCAGTTTAGATATTTCCTATAGAAGCTTTCTGATGAGCTTTCTAAACTGCTTTGCACACTGACTGGTACATAATAAGCATGTAATAAATGATTATTTCTTTCCCCCAGTAACTGGGCCCTCCATCCCCTCACACTTACATGTATTCTCAGGCACTGTGACATTAAGCATGTACTATGGACCAGGCACTGTGCTAACTCCTTTACAAATATTGTCTCATTTGATCCTTTCAACAACCCTGGAAACTAGGTGCTATTATCCCCATTTTACAGATGAGGAAACTGAGGCAGACAGAAGTTAAGTGACTTGCTCAAGGTTACACAGCTAGTAAGTGTCTAAATCAGAATTTGAAATCAGATCTTCCTGACTCCAGGCCCAGGGTTCTAGCTGCCTTACCACCTAACTGTGTTGCTATGTATGCAAGGAGAATCAGTTAACTTTAGATGTTTCATTTCTCAAAAACTTTCAAAAGACTCTTGATATTAGTATGATTGTTATAGCATCTAAATAGTACCTACTCAGAGCTTCTGTAAGAAAAAAATGGCAGCATTTTTTGGTAATATTTCCCAAAATAATCAATGATACTTAAATATAATGCTTCACATAGATTATTTTGAATCTCTCTACACCACAATGGCCACTGACTGTTGGGTGGGAATCTAACAACACACTTTTAAACTTAATACGCGTTATTCAAATTTTCCCCATCTCATTCGTAAATCTAGACTCAACCCAACAATAAATCAATCCCTAATTTGTAGAGTTAGAGGTGCTGATTTTGGCTTTCTTGAGCTGTTACTCTTGCTTGTAAAATTAGTGCCATAGGTATAATTGAGAGATTAAGTGACTTGCTGAATCTATTGAGATGGGACTTGAATTTAGATCTTCTTTGCTCCAAATCTAATGTGCTATTCACTATAACAGATTTCAACTCCCCAAATGTCCTCCTCTGTCAAGTGGAGTTGTTAGACAGAAGTCTCCAAGAACTTGTCCAGGTCTGACATGCTATGATCCTATTACTCTTAATGAATTCATTTGGTTTGGCCTCCCTTTCTATTTTCTCTGTCAGTGCCTGTGTCTCTTTCCTCTCTCCCCTGCTTCTCTCCCATCTCCTCCGTCTTCTTTTCTTTTAAACATTTGGTTTTAAAACTTTGAGTTCCAGATTTTTTCCCTTCTTCTTTCCTCACCTACCCCAACTGGGGAGATAAGCAATTCAATATAGGTTGTGCATGTATAGTTATGCAAAACATTTCCATAGTAGTTATATTGTGAAAGACTAACTACCATTCCCTCTATCCTATCCCCCCCCCCCCAATTATTCTGTTTTTCCTTTTGACCCTGTACCTTTTCAAAAGTGTTTGCTTCTAACTACCCTCTCTCCCAATCTATCCTCCCTTCTATGACCCCCCCCTCTTATCTCCTTCCTCCCTACTTTCCTGTAGGGTAAGATACCCAATTGAATGTGTATGTTATTCCCTCCTTAATCCAAATTTAATGAGAGTAAAGTTGATCCATCCCCTTTCACCTCCCTGTTCTTCCCCTCCATTGTAACAATTTTATTTTGCCTTTTTTACATGAGATAATGTACTCTATTCTGTCTCTCCCTTTCTCCTTCTCCCAATGTATTCCTCTCTCACCTCTTAAGTTTATTTTTTAGATATCATCCCTTCCTATTCAACTCATCCTATGCCCTTTGTCTATGAATACATGTACACACATAAGCACGTGAACACATACACATACACGCACCACATATACACCCTCTGATACATATAATTTATCTTTTTATTAGTGTATTGAAAAAAATTAATCTTGTTGATAATTTCCATATTTTCTTTTGAAAAGTATTCCTTTGCATCCTTTTATCACTTATTTGTTGGGGAACTATAATTATGATGTGTCAGTTTTCTTTATTTTAATTTATTTTTAGTTTTCAACATTTTTGGCATATACATGTATATATACATATGCATATATATTCATATACACATATATTCTCTTCAACTATCCTCATACTGAGAAAAGTCTCATGAGCTGCAATGATCATTTTTCCATGTAGGAATGTAAATAGTTCAACTTTAATAAGTTCCTTATGATTTCTTTTTCCTGCTTACCTTCTCATGCTTCTCTTGCTTCTTGTATTTGAAAGTCAAAGTTTCTATTCAGTTCTATTTTTTTTTCATTAACAATGCTTCAAAGTCCACTATGTCATTGACTATCCATATTTTCCCCTGAAGTATTATACTCAATTTTTCTGGGTAGGTGATTCTTGCTTTTAATCCTCACTTTTTGACCTCTGTAATATCATATTCCAAGCCCTTCAGACCTTTAGTGTAGAAGCTTCTAGATCTTGTGTTATCCTGATTGTGTTTCCACAATACTCAATTTTTTTCTTCCTAACTGCTTGCAATATTTTCTCCTTGACCTGAGAACTCTAGAATTTGGCTGCAATATTTCCAGGTAGTTTCTTTTTGGGCTCTTTTTCAAGAGGCGATTAGTGAATTCTTTCGATTTCTATTTTGCCCTCTGGTTCTAGAATATCGGGGCAATTTTCTTTGAGAATTTCTTGAAGGATAATTTCTAGGCTCTTTTTTTGATCATGGCTTTCAGGTAGTCCAATAATTTTTACATTATCTCTCCTGGATCTATTTTCCACCTCAGTGGTTTTTCCAATGAGATATTCCACATTGCTTTCATTTTTTTCATTTGTTTGGTTCTGTTTTATCGTATCTTGATTTCTCATAAAGTCATTAGTTTCCACTTCTTCCAATCTAATTTTGAAGGAATTATTCTCTTCAGTGAGTTTTGAATTTTTTTTTTCCATCCAGTCAATTCAGCTTTTTAAGGCATTTTTCTCCTCATTGCCTTTTTTGGCTTTTTTTGCCATTTCAGTCAGTCTATTTTTTAAGGTATTATTTTCTTCAGTATTGTTTTTATGGGGGTCTCATTTGGCAAGCTTTTGCCTTGCTTTTCATTACTTTCTTTCATCATTCTCATTTCTTTTCCCAATTTTTCCTCTACTTCTTTTACTTGATTTTCAAAATCCCTCTTCCACCTGCAACCTGTTCATATTTTTCTTGGAGGCTTTTGGTGCAGGAGTTTTGATTTTGTTGTCTTCTTCTGGTTCCATGTTTTGATCCTCTTTTTCCCCAGAAAAGCATTCTATGGGATGATAGCTCTTCCTCTGCTTACTCATCTTGCCAGCCAATTACTTGACTTTTGAGCTCTTTTCCATGGAGGACTCTGCTTCCAGAGTGGAGAGAGCTGTGTCCCATATTTCTGGATTTTTTTCAGCTGTTGTCAGAGCTATGAGGAGTGTACCCTCTCTACAGCCACCACAAGCTCCGGCACCCTAGTATTCCTCAACCCAGGACTTCTACCTGTAACGATACTAGGATTTGAAGATCTTCCACGCCCCTTGAGCTTGCTGACGTAGCAGGAAGGGGTGGAGCAAGAAAGAGAATGCCGGAACCAAGCTAGTCTCCCTGCGGTGCGGACTGGAAGCAGCGTCAGAGGCAGTGGCTGCGGCTGCGAACACTTTTTGCTTTGAGCAGGCCAGAATCTCTGCTAAGGACTCCTGCTGAGGACTTCCTGGAGCAGGAACTGCCAGGGGCCAGAACTGCTGGGACCAAGCTGCCTGGACGCTGAGCAGTTGCGTACGTGAGGAGAGGAGGATCTTTGCCTGAGGTAGCCTGTCCTGTTTGAAGGCTTGAGGATGTGGGTGTTTTTTACTTTGACCACATGTGCCAACTTCATCACTACTGGGTTGGCTTTGACTTTTTGGTTTTGGGACTCAGTCTTCTGATATTTAAATGAATGTACCATCTATATTTCTTATGTAGAGAGCCTGTTCCATTTTGTGATTAATAACTATATCAGCATATTTATAGTTACTGTAGGCATTGTGAATACTGCATTGCTGATACACCACCCAGGCTGCCAATCCAGATCCAAGCAGGTAAAAGCAAGAGCGATTATCCTCTCAATGATCTCTTGGTCCCCCATGGTCTGCAGGCCAGGAACTCTGAAGGCAGCCATGTAGCAGTAGATGCAGCTGCCAACCTGCTACCATCTCTATCAACCTGGGGGTAGGGACTGGACTACACTCTTTTCTCACCCACTTCCAACAGAGTTCCTTACTGACCTTTTACTTTGTCTTTGGAATTTATGGCTTGTGAAGTGTGGAAACCACCACAGCTGCCAGTGATTCACTATTCTGAGGTGTGCCCTGTTTGGTCTGGGCCATGAATCTGGGCCAGAGTTTCTTTTGTAGGACTGCACTCAGTTCCCAGTCCAGTGCTATAGACCCTTCCTGTTGGCCTGCTAGGCTGCCTTCAGTGAGAGATGTGTTTCTCCATCACTTTGTGGGTTCTGTAGCTATAAAATTTGTTTAGAGTCATTTATTATTACAGGTGTTAGAGGTGATTGGAGCTGAAGCTGAAGCAAGTTCCTTCTTTTACCCTGCCATCTTGGCTCCATCCCTCCTCTTTGTTTGAATTTTCAAATGTAATTTTTTATTTTATTTTTTTAGCAAAGAAGATTGATGTCAAGATCTTTATATGCCTTATTTTTTTCCTTTTATTTAACTTTGCTAAATTGAATCCACTGCTTGTTTACTCATTTCATCACTAGATATAATTAGGAAAATTATATCCTTCTAATCTCCATTTTATATCATTTTAAAGCATTTGGAATTTGATGTGGTATAAAGTATAAGAACATCTTAATATATTTTGCATGTAATTGTTCATTAAAAAGAATACCAGATAATGAAAGTTTAACTTCACTCCTGTTGTTTGTGTTGTTCTAACAAACCTTTTATGGGTTTTATTTGCTCCTAGATTGTGATTATTTAGAACAGAGCTGTCAAAAATGTAGCCTGGAGGCCCATTGGAAACCACAACCCTTTCCAATATGCCCCCAAACAGAGTAAAGAATAATTGTGAAATATTTAGAAAAAATAAATTAAAATATAATAAAATATAATTGACATTATTATGTTGTTTTTAAGTGTATATGTGCCCTGTAGGAATTATATCATGTGTAATATCCCCTTTTTCTATTTGAGTTTGATATCATTAATTTAGACCATTCTATCCAAATATTTCTATTTTTAAGTAATGGAAAATTATTTTGATAATAATAGCTTCATAATACTGCTTAGTATTTCTTAAATTTAGGTCTCCTTTATGTAGTATTTTTTCCATTACTTCTTTTGAAATCCTTTACTTAATTGCTGCTCAACATGATAAAAATTAATTTATGCCTACATCAATATAACATTTCCTTGGATCAGTAGAACACTAAAGTGATAGGCTACTTTTTGTTGTCTTGTCATTTTTATTCTATTGGCACTACATTGATACAACCCAGGCATGAACACTGATTATTTCTCCATTTATTTAGTCTTGTTTAAAGAAGATCACCAAATGTTTTAAGATCTCTCTCTCTCTCTCTCTCTCTCACACTGTCTCTATCTTTCTTTCTCTCAGATAATTTCCCAAATTTTATGTCTTATTATTTAAATATCTGAGTTTTTTTAAAACATTATTATTGCTTATTTTTTTTTGGATTTTCCATGTTCTTTTGCACGTGAATACACAATTGTGAAAGGAAGTTTGTATTCATTTGGTGGGAAAGGCCTTCTATTTCATTATCTATTCTTTCTCCGTTTCTGAGATCATAGCTCTAAATCTAAACTTCAAATTCGGCCAGTCATAATTGAAACCCTTTCCTCTTACTTGTCCTTGTTTCTTTCATGAGAGGCAGCTTAGAACTTAGAAGAACACTGACTCTCATATCTAAGGTCATTGGTTTTAAATCTACTTGAATGGCTGCATTTGTGTGACCTGTACCAGAGGATTTAAATTCTCTAAGGCATGGTTTCCTCATTGGTTGAATGAAGAGTTTGATCCAGATCAGGGCCTCCATCTTTTTTCCTTTCATGGATCTCTTTTTGAAGTGAAGCTCATGGACCCCTTCTCAAAAGAAAGTTTTGTTTTGTTTTAAGGCATAAAATAAAATACAAAGGAATTTGAAAGGCTATTGAAAGAATAAACATAGGTAATGAGGAGAAAAAACACAATTGTATTAAAATAGTGCTTAGCATAGTCCCTGATACATGATAAACACTTAGGAAATGCTTAATTGCTGATTGAAATATAGTTCTAAAAATTAAATCCAGGGACTTTATGATAAGAAATCCTGGAGCAAGGGTCTCTAGGGTTCCTTAATGTTCCTTTTCTGTTTTCTGATTCTATAATTCTCCATGCACTTCAGACCAACCTAGTTAAAATCATCAGGATGGAATCTATGAATACCAAAGAGATTTTAGACAAGCCTATCATCACTCATGTTTGTGGAAAGGAGGAACAAAATCAAAAGGTAATTTTTTTTCATGTATTACAGGTTTCCATTGGAGATGAGGATAGGTGAATTTGTCTGTACTGTGAATATTCTTAACTGTTAGTTTCTGCAAAACAGCAGGGTAAATAATCTGATATTGGAAATTGTGATACCCACAGTGAAGACATTTTGCAGATATCATTGTGGCCAAGGACTGGATAAATAAATTATAAATGTGATTTTAAAGAAAGGCTTAAAAAATTAATGAAGGTTTAAATTATCAAACTTGATAGGATCTATTATACAACTGTATAATTCCTATCAGGTCTAAAGACCTTTTGGCTTTCCTACACATAGTTCTAGAAAGATTTTCACCACAATATCATATCAGCAACTATTAATCAAGATAAAAGTTTTTGAAAACATCAGGAAATTGAAAAGCATAGTAACGACTTGGAAGATAAACATGTGCTTTCATTTATTGTTTCTCCTATAGCAGGATCATGGGTATTGGGTGGCACTCTTAGGAAGAATAGTAGTAAACTTAGACAAGATGCATTACTATTTACTACCTGCTTGATCTTGAATGAGCTCTCTATTTTTTTTTCTATTCCTCAGTTTCCTCACTCATAAAGTGAGGGCATTTAAGTAGTTGAATTCAACATTATTTTGTAGTTTTAAGTTCAATAGTTTGTTCTCAGAAAGGAAAGCTAATGATAATAATAATATAGAAAAAGCTCTCATTTCTTCACTTACTAAAGATTTACAGAGATGTTTTTCCTCCTTAAAAAATGCTGTGAGGTAGATATGGTATTTTTTAATCTTCATTCTACAGACAAGGTAATTGAAATTAAGAGAGTCAGTAATGATGCTTAGGTGCTAGTCATTAAAGAATTGGATTTGAATTTAGGTTTTCTTGTCAGAATTACCCGCCCAACATATCATGGATTAATAATTATTTCTGTTGGGGAGTGGGGGGGAAGGCATCCTCTGACATTGTTAACAACCCTTTTAGAAAATTGCCTGAGGCTCAGAAAGTATAAGACATTGTCATAATCATCTAAAAACTAAGTGTTAGAGAAAGGATTTGAACTAAAGCCGTCCTTTTTTTTTTTTTTTAAGGCCATCCTTAATGCACATCCAGCACTCTTTCCACTTTATAACAGCATCTCAATCAGAGTTGTATTTAGGGCTTTTCATAACTGGGAAAAGTATCACACGTTATAAAAACAATTGACCCAGAACATTCTAATTGAGGGAACTGTGGTGAGTAGGTGAGGTAGACCAACACCTTGTGTTGAAAGGACAGAAACCATAGGATATCAGCATGATGTGGGGAGGGATTAAATATTTTTGCATGGGAAAGAAGCTGCTCCCAACCTATTATATGGTACCTTCTTTATTTTAAAAATTATTGAAAGCTATGGGAAATCTTCATTTTGATATTTCAGAAGGGATAAAAGTTTTATTTTTGACTTATGAACGGAGAGCCCAAATGCAACATCCTTCCAATCCAGGGCACTTTAAATCTGAAACCATGGCATAAACCTCTACTTGCTCTACTCTAGTGATGGTTCAGCTTCTGACTCCAAGTCCAATGTTGTTTTCACTATTGCATGATGCCTGGATCAGGGAACCTCACAAATAAAATCTGAGGTTCCAAATAAAGTTGGCAATAAGGAGTCAAGAAACCCATGGATACTAGAGACAAATAATAGATAATAGAGCAGACACCAGGTAAATCATCATTACAGCAAATACAAGGATCTAGGAGTAAGATACATGACCTAGACATAAAAAACTTATTATAAGTAAACTTGATGAATATGAACATGTTACCTGTCAGATTAATGAACAAGAAAATAATTTACATATAAATAAGAGATAGAGGGCATTATGGGATGTAAAAGGAATAATTTTCATTATATCAATATTATTTTTGCAAAAAGGAAAGACTTTTTTAGCTTTCTGGAGAAAGGATACTCTTGTGTCACCCAAGATGGGCACCAGCCATGGAGTGCAAGTTGCAGAAGCTCATAGATTTCTTTTATCATAATCCTAACCCCAACTCCACCCCTGTCCTACCTTACCATTGGTTGGTAACTAATGCTAACTAATGCAAAGCAGTCACAATCTATTACCATAATTATTATTAATGAGGCTTTAATTCTGTTAAATAATATACATAATACATAGATTCATTAAGCAAGTACAGTCATTAAATTTTGTTTTTGGGGTTTTTTTTTGGAGGGAATGAGGCAGGACAATTGGGGTTAAGTGGCTTGCCAAGGTGACACAGCAAATAAGTGTTAAATGTCTGAGGCTGAATTTGAACTCAGGTCCTCCTGACTCCAGGGCTGGTACCCTATTCACTGTACCACCTACCTGTCCCCCTACATCAATTAAAGAAAAAAAAAAGTTTTGTACAAATAAAACAAATGTAGCAAAGATTAGAAGGAAAGCAGAAAATTAGAGAAATTTTATTGACAGTTTTTGAGATGAAGACCTCATATCTCAAGTGTATGGAAAGTCAAATTTATAAGAATAAGTCATTCCCTAATGAATAAATGGTCAGAAGTTAGTAATAGCCAATTTCTGGAAGAAAAAAATCAAAGCTATATAGAATCATTTGAAAAAATCCTCAAAATCATTATTTGTTAAATAATTTTTTTAAAAATGTTAGGTAACTACCTCACATCTTGGCTAAAATGATAGTAAGGGAAAATAACCAATTTTGGAGGGAATGTGGAAAAATTGGGACATGAATTCACTGTTGGTCAAACCATGAATTAATTTTTTTTTTTAAAAAAGAACTATTTTTAGTTTACAGTGACCTTTTACTTTGTCTTAGGCCTTTATGGGTTGATAATTCTGGAATCCACCACAGCTGCTGGTGATCCACTCTCCTGAATGCTCTAGCTGTGGCTGGTCCTGGCCACCCTGGTGCTATAACAGCAGGTTCATGTGGAGCTGTGCTCGGCTCCCAGCACACTGTGATGAGCCCTTCCTGTCTGCTGGGCTGCTTTCAGAAGGAGATTTTTTTCTCTGTCACTTTGTGGGTTCCATAACTCCAAAATTTATTTAGAGTCATATTTTATAGGTATTTGAGGTGGTTATGGGGGGATCCATGGAGTTTTCCTGCTTCTATGCCTCCATCTGGACTCTGCTCCTCCCATTAATTAATACAACCATTTTTGAGAATAATCTAGAATTATGCCCAAGGGTTAAAAAAATATATATGCCCTTTGATCATGAAATACTCCTATTAGATCTGTTTTCTGAGGTGACCAAGGAAAAAGGAAAAGAATGTATATGTTCTAACATATTTATAGTGGCTCTCTTTGGGGCTGAAAACAACTGGAAATAGGAGATAGCTAAATAAGAATTGTGGTATACGATTGTGATAGAATACTATTGTGCTCTAAGTGCAGGTTGGTTAAAAAAAAAACTTGGAAAAATATCAAATAATGGAGAATGAAATGAACAGAGCCAAGAGAACATTGTATACAGTAATAGCAAAGAGGAAATGTAAATGACTAGGCTATTCTGAGTAATATGAATTTTAAATTAACTACAAAGGACTTATGAAGGAATGTATTGTGTGTTTCCACATGTATATTTTTGTCAAATATTGGCCTTATTTAGTGAAAAGTTTGGAGGAAGGGAGGAGCTCAGAACTCAAAATATGACCCCAAAATTAAAAATGAATATTTAAAAATATGATACACATTGAGATTTTTGTGTGAAGACATAGAAAAGACTATCTCAAGATGAGTAAGAAGAGAGGGACTTCAATGTGTACCACTGCAGGAAATATCCACATAAATGAAATTATGTCTCCAGTGAAGGATTGGCTTAGAAATGGTAGGTAGAAGGCTAGATTAAGTAGGTAGGTAAGTAATAGTGGTTGTAATAACAGAAGCAGCAGCAGCCTAGCCAGATTTTCATGAATCCCCAGAAGACTCAGAGAAACAAAGATGAAGTTCCATAGAATTATGCCTTCCTTTCTGAAACTTTCCTATCATTTGGGAGTTGGCAGGAGGAGATCATGAGGTGGAGCCACCTGTCCTTCAAAGGCCTTGCTTCCTTAGATTTGAGAAAGTGTATATGTACATTGCGTGTGTGCATGTGTGTACACACATGCATTTTGAATGCGAACACATACATGAATACATGCAAATATACATGCACACCTATATATACACATATATACATATACACATGTACACATATATTTGGAGATTTGGGGAAGTGTGTGTATATGTGTACATACACACAAATATTTAAATGTATTGTCGTATGTCAATTTACACATGGTACATACATTCATATATATGTAAATATATATATATACATACATACACATGTATATATTATACATATCTTTATGTCAGAAATTGGTAACCCTATTTCCCCAAAGTATGAAATATAAAGGAAGCATGTGCAATTTTCCTGAAGATAATCCAATCTATTTGCAGGCTGCTTGTGTATACACTATGGGGAATTATGGGGATATTTGACTTTCAGGAAGTCATGGACACAGACTGGAATATGAGCTGGTCAGATAACTTTAGATTCTTTACTTTTTACCCTTAGTATTCTGCATGCTGCTGGGGAAATGCCAAGTGAGGCTGTGGAATGCACAATTGTTTCTCTGACCAGTCATCCTATCTGTTTTGATCATACTTTTGATGTTGAAAATAAATAAGCCAAATCCATTTGTTTCTTTCTTCTATTTCTTCATTTCTAACTATTCTACTTCTGAGCTGTCTTGAATGCGAATTAATTTTGACTGTGCATGCCCATGGACTGGTGAGAGAATATCTTCATGCATGAAATTTCTGCTATTTTTCAGAGAGTCTCAACATTATTGCTTCTTAAAGTTCTTTGGGGAGCTTGAGGCTTTGAGGGAAAGGATAGAGGGCAACAGAGCATGCACAGGGCTTCAATCAAGCAGGGTACCAGACCCTGTACTTTTTTTAATAGAGGAGAGAAGAAAGAAGAGGACACAATTGTTACTTTGTCTGGACTGACTGAAAGGGCTATACTAGCATCTCTTCCTTTAGTTTATGTTGCTGTTCCAGATTATGTATTAGTAAAAATCTATCGAGAGAGAAGAATGCATTTTCTCAAGTTATAGGACCACTTCATGCAGGAAGCTTACCAAATTAGTTACATGTTTTCTTTAAGATGGAAAGATTATTCTATGTGGTAAGAAAAGATTACAGAATGAAATTCAAGAAATAAAAATATGGAATGCTGACTTTTAGCTTTCAAAATTATTTTCCTAAATGTGATTTTATTTAATCTAACACTATGATATGGGTTGGTTATATAAAGGATTATTAGTCCCATTTCACAGATGAGGAAGCACAAATAACCTATGTGAAAAGCAAGATTAACCCCTTTGTTCGCTTCTCTCTTTGGAAATCTTCCTGTTTCTTCAAGTCTCAAATTCGATACCACCTCCTGGTGAAGTCTTTCTTGATACCCTACATTTCTAGAGTTCTCTCAATCTTCAAGTTGCCTTGATTTGTGTTTTTTCTGTGTAGTAACAGTAGTAGCTATCATTGGTGTAGTAATGTGTGTGTGTGTGTTTGTGTGTGTGTATCTTTGAGGTTTTCAAAGTGCTTAAAAATGGAAGCTTATTTTGTCATGAGAGCAACCTTGTGAGTTAGGTTTTATAATTAGCCTTATTTTACATATCAGGAAACTGAGGTAAATGGATGTTAAGTAACTTGCTCAAGGTCACAAAGCTAGTAAATGTCTGAAGCCAGATCTTAACTTGGGTCTTCCTGACTCCAGGTCCAATGCTCTATCCATGATGGCATGAAGTATATGAAATGTAAACTCCTTAAGAGAAGGAACTGCTTATCATTTTTGTCCTTATATCCTCAGGATCCAGTAGAGTACCTTGCACATAGAATATATCTAATAAATGCATGTTGAATTGGAATTTGAAAAGGGGTAAATGGTTTTCCTGAGATCTCAAATATTAGTATGGCTCCTGACAAGTTTATTTTAGGGAAAGGTTTTTGTAAATCTTAAAGTGTTAAATGAAGATGTTTGCTTCTATCTCTGTTCACTCTCTAGACTTCATCTTCTTTACCATAGGCTTGTCCCTGATCAGTTCTCACATCTTTTTCCACCTCACCTTTTTATGTTATCTTTCACTATTAGAATTTAAAGTCCTTGGGAACAAGTGTAATGACAAGCAAAGAAGTAGTTAGCATCTTGTTTCAGCTATTGAATTAACACCTTGTTTCAGCCACTGAATTAACACAGAAGTAAACACCCTGTTTCAGTTCATGATTGTATCGAGTATTAAGATCCAGAACTTGTGAATCTCACAACTTGTGAACCCTTGAACGTGTGAACCCCTACAACAGGAAAGGGAGGGTCTAATGACAATATATAAGAAGAGGCCCAGCCTGAAAAGAGTAGAAATGAAAAGGGAGATCTTGTAGGGGAGAAGGAGAAAACTTGTGGAATCCTGGAACTCTGTGTTTGTCTGTTCTGTCTTTGTTGATGTTTGTTGGTGATACTTTGTATAGAAGCCCTGGGACCTTACTGGAAACCCTAAAAGAGGATTTTCTGGTTGTCTGTTTACAGAAGTCCTGGAGGAGGGTTTTGGAGGTCCTGGGACTTTACTTTTGATTTGTGTTGACCTATTGGACCTCGTTTGTGGGTCTATGTTGATTTCACAGAAAGATAGTGAATTGATGATGGTGCTGGCTATGTGTATGAATGTAGTTTTGGCTCTGCTAAGCTTTGTCTTCCCAGAAATAGAAACTGTGAAGTACTTGAGATAGACTGGACACTGTGAGCTTCATTATGGAATGGGAACTGGACAAGGAGCTGGACAAAGAACTGGACAAGGAGCTGGGCAGGGAACTGGGAGCTGCCTGCCTTTGAACCCAGGTGACAGTTGTGTAGATTCTAGCAGGGTCTGGGACCATGGAAGAGGAACCATAGTAGCTGAGAGCAAGCCTCTAGTCAAGATGAAAAGATCTCTTCTTGGGTACCTGATGCTGACTGATAAGATTATGATTTACTGTGATCTAGGGGTGGAGAATTTTGACCTTTTTACTTTGTGTCCATTAATGAGACAATCCTCCTTAATGATGATTGAATTAAGGACTTACTAAATGATTGAGTTACTAAATGAATGTACTTTTTTAAAAGCTATGAGGTGTATCAGCAAGCACCCTAGCATACCTAGGGTGGCTGCTAGCACAGGTTCTTAGATCTGCTTTTCTAAAGGAAAGCAACTCAAAGAGCATTAACAATCTTACTTTAATCAATCAACCAAATATCATTTACCTAGTTCAGGGGAAAAAGTCAGTATCTTGAACTTCAGAGAATACAAACAGATTACAAACAGAATATAAGCACAAGCTACAAGCAGACAGAGAAACAGATCAGCAGATGGGCTTCCAAACCATCTGATCATTACATCAGTCACCTATTCAGTTACCAGAGAGGGAAGCACCAACATCTGGGTTTTTCAAAGCTGGGGGCCTCAACAGCTTCCCAGAGTCTCATCGGGCCAAATCACACAACTCTTCTCAAAGTGAGCCCCAAAGCAAAACCTCACATCAGGGAGTAAAATAGCCTTCTCCTGGCTTGTAGAATGCCACAGCCCTCTTGACCCACTGCCCAATCACAAAGCTACAAGGTGCAGGCATTCCCAAAGAACAAGCCTCCCTCCACAGGTGCCACATGACTACATTCAGCCTATTAAGGGGCAGAGTATACTTTCAAATAGGGGAAGGTTCTCAGAGTCATGTAGCCACTTTAGCAAAGGGCCTAGTGGCAGGGAAGATCTTCAGATTCTCATAACATGAGGCCACTTTTGTGAAAACTATGTGGCCATTTTAGTGATAAATTATGTCATAACATTGTGAAGGCTGTATTTTGATTTCTGTGAATGTTTTGCTTTAATTTACTGCTGAATAAATAGAGAGTTCACTATACTATGTAATCAGAAACTTGAAGCTGTTCCCAGCAGCAGTCTTCTGGAAAGCTGAGTGTGCTTGTCTTTACAACAAGGAAGGTCTTGTTTGCTTGTGTTTTTTCCCCAGTGCTTAACACAGATACTGACACAGTGTAAGCACATAATAAATGTCCTTTATCTGTCATCTCTATCTGCTTATCTATCTTGTCCTTGTCCTTCTAATTTTCTTTTTGGTTCTCCTCCTTGTTCTCCTCTTTTACTTCTTCATTATCAGCAAATTTATTTATCATGAGTATACCTGGAAGTGGAGCTCACTCATTCCACTGTTTCCAATTCTGGGTAGTCTTCTACCCAGATTTATACTGTGTATGTCAGGAAGCTACAAAATTACTCACTTCAAGGTTGATTTGCTGATATCCACTCTCAAGAATCTCTTGACTGCTCTGTAAAATGCAGGGGTTTCATAGAGCTGGAAATTGAACTTTAGAATTCATCCTGTCTTAACCCATCATAATTTCTTGGAATACCAGAGATAAAAGGGCCATTAGAAATAGTCTAATAGATTTGTCACATTTTACAAATAGGTAAACTCTGTCCTACAGAACTTAAGACATTTAGCAAGGGTCACAAAGGAAGTTATAAGCAGAATCAGGACCTAAAAACAAAACAAAACAAAAACTTCTGGTCTGTGATATCCCACTTCCATATCATACACATGGGACATAGATGTATTTAATTGAAATCTACCTGATTTAAATGTACTTGAGGTGTAGGATGACTATTTTCTCACTGAGTGTGAATATATTTGGGAGACTTTAAAGTCCACTATTGAAACTGGCTACACATTAATTTTTAGTAGAGCTCAATATAGAATACAAATTTTTATCAGGCTATGCAAAATACGATCCAATGTATATAATCATTTCAAAACCCATGAAGCATCAATTATCTATCCTAAGAATCTTTTCTTAATTTTATGGGAAAAATGTATCTTTCAGTGATGAACAAAGATGAAATTGGTTAACACTGAATCATTAATACTGGCATTCAGGATGATCTGTACTAGTGTCATGATGAATGATAGGGAATTAGATTATGAATGTGATATTAACTCTTTTTGCATTTACATGTATTAAACATATATTTCACAAATTGGGGAAAAGGTATTAAAAAAGAGGGATATAGGAAGCTATGGGGAATCTTAAAACTAAGGGAGTCATTCAAATACACCCACAATTATAGTAATTAAGCTAGGCTATGATTGCACAGAACAATCTGAAGCAGGCCTTTGGACATTATCCAAGAATACTGGCAAACATTGACAGCCAAAGCATACTTTGGAACCTGAATTATCCCTCTTGGCTTTCAGGTTTTGTCAGATTCATCAGAACTTCAGAAATTTTCACCTCTTCTTAAGTTATGTAAAAGCAGTTTTCAACTGATGAGCCAAAAAAAAAAATTCTTTTTTTAAATTTCCAAAGACTAAAGGGTTCTGGAAATGCTTTATTTTAGACTAATTTTCCTTTTGCCAATATAATGGCTACAACTTATTCTCCCTTTCATTTACATAATGTATCTTAATTTTTTCTGTAAAAATGTTTAAGGTCATTTTTCCCACCCAGGACATCAGATACATTCATTATAATGAACTAGCACATACGCACACAATGTATCCCTAGGCATTAAAAGTACAGTCATCATTTACCTTTTCATTTCCTATTTTCTCAAAGGAGTGATTAAGAATGTTAGATGAGTGCACCAAAGCTGCCATTTTTTTTCCATATGGAACAAGCCTCATTTAATATTTAAGTATAAAATTAGATTTTATATAGAACATTCCTAGCATTTGTAACCACCAATTTTATTGATACCTATTTTCTATTGCTTATATTGCCTAGAATAAGGCACAAGTTTGAGCAAATAATCTGTAGTCTCTCTGTCTATCTATCTATCTATCTATCTCTCTATCTATGTATCTATCTATATTGACAGGTACCAATGGACAGGGTACAAAGCTTAGAACTTAATTGGTAAAGGAACTCAAGCCAAATTTTACTTGAATAATATTTACAGCATATTTACTGAACTCAAAATTATTATCTCTTCAACACAAATATCTTTCTAGGAATGCTATTTACTTGTGAATCATGGAGCAGCATGATGCTAAAAGAATAAAAACTTCAGGTAGCTGAAGGACAATGGAAAGACTCCTCAGGGGCAAATATAGGCTAACATAGTTTACTGATGCTGAACTGAACAAAAAAGCAATAAGATATATCAAGAGTATCTATGACTTAAACAAAAGATGAAATAGCAATGGATATATAATTAATTTAAGATAATTACTTTATATATATATAAATGTGTGTGCAAATGTACATATGATGTACATTTATGTAATAATATGTAATATACACAAATGTACATATAATGTAATACATATAATAGACATATAGATAGATATATGTATAATCATTAAAAAAGATGGTTCTATTGAGCAAAAGTTAGTAGCTGATTGCATTAGCATATATAAGAGTCTACTTCCAGGTGGTCTAGATTAGTTAGAATTTCAAAAGTAAAATTTAGATAGGACTGTTACATAGCAGATATAGCATAACAGCACATTCATTGAAATGTGGGTCAACCAAAGACACAGGTTGAAAAGTTGTGGCTGTACTTTCTGGAATGAATATCATAGTTATATTTTAGGAACTTCAAGTGCTCTGGTACATTCATCTTCAATAATATAATCTGGGAATTTCAGTATCTGAGACCATCTCTAGTTCTTCTACCAAGATATGCTAATAGGCCTTCCCTATAAATCAGCTGTTCGCAACCTGTGGGTTATATTCAATTTAAATACACCCTGCATATCAGATATTTACATTCTGATTCATAACAGCAGCAAAATTACAGTTATTAGGTAGCAACAAAGATAATTTTATGGTTCAGGGTCACTACAACATGAGGAACTGTATTAAAGAGCTGTATTAAAGGGTCACAGCATTAAGAAGGTTGAGAACCACTGCTATAAATGGTCAAGACTATAATGTTTACAAAAAGAACAAGTTTATTCACATATAGAGGAAAGAAAGTAGAACTCCAATAAGAATGCCAAGGAAATTTCAATGCCACTTGATGGATCCGCCATCCACAGAGTATGTGGACACACAAGTTCCTGTCTAACACATGAATTTCACCCCCCCAAAAAACAAGCTTCATAAGACCAAAAGGAGTAAGCTCTGACTGTAACAGGTTATTTTGTAGAGGGAAATTCTGAAAGACTTCAGGGACAATGTGAGTTTTACTGTGACATTGCAGAGAAAAACAATATAATGCATAGTGTCTATGACTAGAGAAGTGATTGTCTTGATGTACTCTTTCCTGGTCAGTCCACATCTATTGCCTATTGATAAGTTGGAGAGTATTTAAAGTTAAAGATGGTGAAACATCACCTGTTCTTATTACGCAAACGTTTGCACATATGGAGATGCTTACCTTGCAGAAGAAAGCACATCATAAGAGTTGCTATTGCTGTTCATCAATTTCAGTTGTAACTGAATCTTTATGATCCCATTGGGAGTTTCTTGGATAATCCTGAAATATTTTGCCTTTTGCTTCTCCAGCTTATTTTACAGATGATGAGACTGAGGCAAACAGAGTTGAGTAACTTGCCCAAGGTCTAAAAGCTTGTAAGTGTCTGAGACCAGATTTGAATTCTGGTCTTCCCAGATTTGAATTCAGGTCTTCCTTACTCTAGCCCAGCATTCTATACACTGTGCCTCCTTGCTGTCCCTATCTAGGAGTTAGTTTCATGACCTTTCAAATATCTCAAGAAAATCATCTGAGTCAATTTTATTGAAGTACTTGAAAGGATGTCAAGAGGAAGAAAGAATAGCTACATTCTGCTTGACCCCAAAACAAAGAACTAGTAACAAAATGTAAAAGTTGCTAAGTAAATCATTTAGTGTTCAAGTGAGGAAAAGTTTTCTAACAGCCAGGGCTAAGCAATACTTGAATGATCTGCCCTGGAAAACAGCTTTAGCTCTCACTGTAGTTCATCAACAAAATGTTGGGTAGCCACATATTTATTGTATACTCTGGAGGTAATTCATGTTAACATGAGTGTTGGACCTTGTATCTTTTTTGTTCCTCTAAGATTTGGTAATTCTACAGATTATAAAACTGGTTCAAAAAAATCAGCTCAAGTTCACCCAATAAAATGGCAGGCCTAGAGTTTCAACCAGGTCCTCTGACTGCAGCTCCATTGTTTCTTCTATTCTATTCTGCCTTCCAGGTTTATCTTGCTGTTCAATTAAATTTAATGTAACAACAACAACAACAAAATATAATTTGTTCCTATGATGAGCAAGGGATACTAGGTATTGAAGAAATGAACATTTAAAGCACTACCAAAACTGTCCTGAAGGAAATTCCAATCTAATAGGTGGGGTGTGATCATATGACATGGATATTTAAATGTGATAAAATGTAAAGTATGTATGACAGGGGTCAAAAAAAGAACTAGGCACAATGTTCTAGAAAATGGAGAATGAAGAAATACTTTCAGGAAAAAGCAGGAGAATTTTCATTGTTTTCTATTTTGTCAGGACAAGGCAAGACTGGAGAACACCTGAAAGTACAGTGTGACTGAAAATGGAAGACATGAAAAATGATAATGTGACATCAAGAAAATGAAAAAAAAGTAGATGGGAATCAGATTTTTGCAGGGTCTTAACTGACAAGTTGTACGTTTTATATCTTATCCAGTGGGAAATAAGGAGTCGTTGAATATTTGTTAACACAACAGTGACATGGTCAAATAGATGGGTTTGAAAGATTGCTCTGACAGTGACTTAGAATAATGAAGTGGGGTGGAGAGAAACCATGGATGAACAGATCCATTAAAAGATTATTCCCAGCTTTCTCACTTTGAAGAGGTTGAGGAATTATGCATGTGGAATGTTTGATATACAGTCTGACTCAGATGATGTGTTGGTTAGTTTGTCTAAGTTGCTCCCCCCCCCAATTTTTATTATTCATTACAATGGGATTTATTTCTGGGTCCGTGGAGGAGAAAGGACATTATCAGAAATGGAGGCAATGTAAAAACCAAACAAAAAATAAATACAATGAGCAAAAATACGTTTACTCAAAGAAACATTGTCCATCATCATAGAATAGTAGGAGAACTTCTATTGGGCACTAACCAATGTGACTTGTTCTAAATAGCATCAGGAGTAGATCTAGGAGAAGTAGAATGGATACCAATGTTATTTCAGCCTTATAGCATGTTATTCTAAGAGCTGCAGCCACAGCACACCAGGAAACAGTACCCAGGAAAACTATTAGGTGGAAAATGCAGCCTTGGCTCCTTTTTCTAGAATAAAACTTGAAATAAAGGTTTGGAGAATTCAGTTTGATTGCATGAAAATAATGGAGTGTCAGGCCTACTCAAAAGGGGAAGCAGCACATGGGGCATTTTGAATGAAATCGAATGAATCCTTGAAAGAAACAAACAAAAATAATTGCCACTCCTGATCTCCTTTTCTTTCTTGATTTTAGGAGAATATCAAATGATCAACAACAAAACTAAACAGGAAAGAAGTTAGTGCAGAAGGAGAAAACAAAACAAAACAGATAAGAAATCATGTTTATGGCCTTTCATTATGCTGAATTGGGGCACATATTTTTCTCTTGTCATTTCCAATGGTTTACACTTGAAAACTTGCAGTTAGTTTTGTGAGAATTCTCTCTCTTTCTGTCTTTCAGTCTCTGTCTGTCTGTATATCTCTCTGTCTCTCTCCCTCTCTGTCTCTTTCTGTCTCTCTCTGCCTCAATGTCTCTCTGTCTCTGTCTGTCTGTCTCCCTTTCTCAGCCTTCTCCCCATTTCTGTTCATATAGGTCCACATTAGGAGTTTCTATACTGTCCTACATTTGTTCTTATAAGTTTTAGAGGAAGAGAGTGATAGCTCTGATCATGTGAGTTTTAAGAGATCAAGAGGTGATCTTTGGTATCCAAAGTTTGGCCTTACAGCTAGCACACATGATAATCCAAGGAATAAGAAATGACTTTCAGGTATGACCTTCTGGACACAGGCCAGCCTAAATTGAAATGAGGACTCACTGGGGAGTCAGGTCACATCTGCACATGAACTTGGTGGAACCAATGTCATGTAGCAACCGAGCTCAGTATGTCTCTGGGGTGTTAAGTATAAATATTTGTACATTTTTTTTCTGTATCCTTGGACTAAATATCCTTTTGAAAAATCTAGTAGGTATTTAGAGTTGAAATGGAATGGTGCCATTAGTCTATGGGGGCTTACAATGAGGGAAAGGGTGCATATATTTGATGGGGACTTTTCTATCACAGACATTACCAGTGTCAAGGGGGAGTGCTCAGTGGAGGCAAGCACAGCAGCAGAGATGGAAGAGGGGTGATGACTTCATGGGCTTTCTAGGAAGGGTCAACAGAACCATCAGTGAAGCTGTAACCAATTATAACCCAGAGTCCCCACCTCCTTGATCCCAGTTATCCATGATCATGGGCAATGAAAGTGAGGAGTTCTAGAAGTTCAGGGGACAATTTGCTCACCTGGTGGGAAATGACATGAAAGTCAGCAACTCTAAATTCATGAACATCTTGAACAAGGTGGTAACTTGACACTTTGATCTGAAGACTGATGATTTGGGCACCAACATCTGAATTGAAGCATGGTGGCTGCCATGGACATATCCTTGAGGAAACTTGCAGGAGGTGTGGGGGGGGGGGGGTTTGAGAAGTACATCCTTGAGGGTATGAGCTTTGAGAGACATGTGATTGGATGGAAGGGATTTGAGGTGCATGTCTAGGCAGGGTTTTCACAAAACACGTAGAAAAGAGGTTCTAAGAATTCTAAATTAACATGTGGAATCTACCTGAATCTAGGAGAACACCAGAGAGGGAAAGGATAGAGAAGGAAAGAGAGAGAGGGAATGGAATGGAGGCAAGAAGAGAGGGAAGGAAGGAGAAGAGAGAGAAAGAGAGAGAGAGAGAGAGAGAGACAGAGAGAGAGACTCTCTTGGCAGCATCTGGAAGCTGGAATGCTACAGCTGACTGAAAACTGAGTTGCAGTTTTTTGAGACTAGAATGTGGTGAAGGCTGAAGTTGCTGCCAGGAGGGCTACTTGAAAGGTTGAAGTTGTTGCTGACACCTGGAAGGCTGAGATTTCTTCTGGGTCCTAGGGCCAGTTGAACTGCTGGAGAACTGAAGAAGCATGACCAGAATGGTAAGACTTTCTTTGTTTGCAGCTTGGTTAATGCTTGAGTTCCCAGGAACAGAAGTTGTGAAGGTTTTGAGATGTGCTGGACCCTGTGAACTTCAGTGTGTAGCAGAAACTGCCCAGAGGACTGGAAAAGCAGCTGAGAGCCATCTGCCTCTGAATCCAGGTGACTATTTGGTGGATTCAGGTAGGAGCTGGGACCATGGAAGGGGATCCAGGCAATCTGAGAAACCACCCTGAGTCAAGATGCAGAAAAGGCCTCTCCTTGGATATTGAATGCTGTGATAAAATTGAAGTTTACCAGAGACCTTGGGGTGGAGGTTTTGTGTATTTTCCAATGATTGCAATTAGTGATAAGCAATACTGAGCAACTGATTGCTAAATAAGTGACTGATTAAATTAATCTAGTTGCCCCATGAGTGGAAGACTGACTTGTATTGTTAAATGATTGAATAACTAAGTAAGGAGGCAAACCTCCTTGGGGATACCAGATGATTGTTCTTTTGTTATTTGTCCTAAATACTGTAACCACTTAGGTGAAAACTGCGTGGCCATTCTAATGATAAGCTGTTGTGAACGCTATATTGTGATTTTCTGCAATAAAATGTAATGTTATGTATATTGTATCTTGATTTGTTGTGAATGTTTTCCTTTGGTTTGTTCTTGAATAAATAGAGTGTTCACTATATTGTGTAATCAGTCTAAAAAGCTGTTCACAGTAGTATTCTTTTGGGAAGCTGCTCATGCATGGTGTTACATAATCCCAAGCCAAAATTCATTTAACAATTTTTTAGGAAACTCAAGTTTTTAAAATGTGTCAATTGACAACTAGGTAAATTCTTTTTGAACTTTTAATGGCAGATGAATGATGATTGTTTGTTTTCTATTTCAACTGAGTATGGTTTCTGAACCCAACTTAGTTTTTTAGAATCAAAATTTGAAAGGAAGTATTTCTGAAACTCTCCTGTGTCTCCAAGCATTTCAGATGATTAATTATAACTCTTACAATTAAATCTTTGGGAAGGTTTTTTTTCCCAATAATAAAATCATCTATAGCTATAAACATTTCTAAAGAATCATTTTCCATACTATTTTTGCATTTGTTAATTCTTTATAATCGTTTAACATAAAAGGGGTAATTTTTTTTTCCCTTGGAGCAAAATGTTAAATCGTTGCAATTTTGAAAGTATTTGACAAATAAGACGATTTTGAAAGCCATAAGTCATTATAAAAATTGACGAAATTAAATTTTTGCTCAGTCAAAAATATAACTACATCTTTCAATTTCAACAATCTGTTAAAACTTTGTCCTCTTGAAAGCCACCTTACCTCTGCATGTAGCAATAATCTTCTGTAAAGGCTGATCCAATATAGCAGAGTAAAGACAGGGCTTTTTAGGGGGAAAGACTTGAGCTCTCTCCCAAATTTGTCAAAATACTTTTAAAAAATGACTCTAAATGAATTCAAGATCAGCAGAGCCCACAAAAAGACAAAGTGAAGCAAGTTTCCAGTCCAAGACAATTTGGAATGTTGCCAGGAAATGTCTGTTGCACCAGGGTGAGAGATGAGTAGAGTTCAGCACAGCCACAGCCACATCAAACCAGGAGCAGACCTTGAGTATGACTGAATCATCACCAGCAGCAGCCGCAACAACAACAGCAGCAACAACAGCAGCAACAGTTATGGTGGCTCCTTCTGGAGCTATCAACCCACAAACAGTAAAGCGGTCAAACAACTGCTCTGCAGGAGATTTTGGGGTCCCTTTGCTAGCACTGTGGCAGGACTCTATTGTTTTGCCTATATTCCTATCTGGGTCACAGTCCTAGGTGGCAGACCCACAGCAAGGAGGATCACTAGCATAACAGAGCTACTGACCACAGTGGAGGGGGAATCATGTCACAGGCCAGGAGAATAGTAAACAGCTCTCCTTAGATCACACCACCTTGGAAGAACTGAAAACTTACAGGTTTCGAGAAGTTTCTCTGAAAACAACTACATAAAAGCCCTGAAGCTTGGAACAGAACACCTTCCATCCTGAAAGCAGAGACCTACTTTAAAAAACAAATAGTTAAGATTCAAGTAATAGGCTGGGTAGCTTCTACATTAAAGGATCAGAGGGCTTAGAATATGAAATTCTGGATGGCAAAAGAGATGGAATTACAACGAGGAATCATCTACCTAGCAAAATTGAGTATAATCTTTTAGTATTAAAAAAAAAAAGGACATTCAATGAAATAGAAGATGTTTAAGCATTCTTGATGAAAAGACCAGAACTGAATAGAAATTTTGACTTTAAAATACAAAACTCAAGAGAAGCTTAAGAAGTAAATAAGAAAGGAAAATCATAATGGGCTTAATAAGGTTAAACTGTTTACACTCCTACATGAGAAGATGATATTTGTAACTCATAAGATCTTTCTCATTATTAGAGTAGTTAGAAGGAACATATATAGACACAAGGTACAGGTATGAGTTCAAAGTTATTAAGTAATGTTAATCTAAAAAAATAAAATTGAGAGGTAAGAGAGGAATGTACTAGGAGAAAGAGAAAAGGAGAGGTAGAATGTGGTAAATTATCTAACATGAAAGCAGTAAGAAGAAAGTTTTCTCAGTGGAGGGCAAGAGGGGAGAGGTGAGGGAAAGTTAGTTAACCTTACTCTCATCAGAATTGATTCAAGAGGTTGTAACATGCATATTCACTTGTGTATAACAATCTATTTTATCCTACAGGAAAGTGGGACAAAATGTGAATAATAGAAGGGAGGGGGGAGGTTGATAGAACAGAGGGATTTCCAGAGGACTGCTGCTGTGAAGAGCTTTAAGTTTCTGATTACATAATATAGTGAACTCAATTTATTCAGTAGTAAAATTTAAAACATTCACAACAACCAAAGTACAGCATTCACAATGTTATAACAAAACATGTTATCACTTAAAGTGGCCAAATAGTTTAAGCAAAAGATATCATTTAGTAAGTCCTTAACTACATCATCCTTAAGGAGCAAGCCTCCTTAATGGAAACAAAGTACAAAGGTCAAAATTCTCCACCCCTAGGTTACATTGTCTTAATCTTTCAGTCAAAAAGTCTTCTTTCTTAATTGGAGATTAATTTCCAATCATACTTAAATCAATCATCTTTAAGAGATACAAAGTCCTCCCACCCCTAGGCCACAGTAAATCATGATCTTCTCAGTCAGCATTAAGTATCCAAGGAGAGGTCTTTTCATCTTGACCTGAGGCCGGCTCTCAAATCAGATGGTTCGTCTTCCATGGTACCAGCTCCTACCCCAATCTATACAACTGTCACCTAGATTTAAAGGTAGGTAACTCTCAGCTCCTTGTCCAGCTCCTTGTCCAGTTACTTGTGCAATTGCTATTCTATATTGAAGCTCACAGTGTCAAGTCCACCTCAAGTACTTCACAGTTCCGGTTTCTGGGAAGACAAAGCTTAATAGAGCCAAAACATTCATATACATTGCTGGCACCATCATCAATTTACTATCTGCCTGTGAAATCAACTCAGACCCACAAACAAGGTCCAAGAGGTCCACACAAATCATCAGTAAAGTCCCAGGACCGCCAAAACCTTCCTCCAGGACTTCTGTAAACAGACAACAAGAAAATCCTCTTTGAGGGCTTCCAGTAATGTCCCAGGGCTTCCGTACAAAGTATCACCAACAAAATCATGAAAAGAGAGTCAACAACCTGACTGAAGAAAATAACTCCTTAAAAAATAGATTAAGTGAAATGGTAAAAGAAGCCTAAAAAGGCAATGAGGGGAAGAATGTCTTAAAAAACTGAATTTTCCACATGAAAAAAGAATTTCAAAAGCTCACTGAAGAGAATAATTCCTTCAGTATTAGACTCAAGCAAATGGAAGCTAATGAGAATTTATGAGAAATTTATGAGAAATCCAGATACTATTAAACAGATCCAAATAAATGAAAAAAATAAAAGGCAATGTGAAATATGTCATTGAAAAAAACCACTGACCTGGAAAACAGATCCAGGAGAGAAAATTAAAAAATTATTGGACTACCTGAAAGCCCTGATCAAAAAAAGAACTGAGAAAGCATCCTTCAGGAAATCCTCAAGGAAAATTGCCCTGATACTTTAGAACCAGAAGGCAAAATAGAACTTGAAAGAATTCACTTATCACCTCTTGAAAAAGATTCCAAAAAGAAAACTCCTAGAAATATTATGGCCAGGTTCCGGAGTTCCCAGATCAAGGAGAAAATATTACAAGCTGCCAAGAAGAAACAATTTTAATACTGTGGAAACAAAATCAGGGTAACACAGGATCTAGCAGCTTATACATTAAGGGACCAAAGGGCCTGGCATATGATATTCCAGATAACAAGGGAACTAGGATTAAAACAAAGAATCACCTACCCAGCAAAACTGAGTATAATGTTTCAGGGGAAAATATGGTCATTCAATGAGGTGGAGGACTTTCAAACATTTTTGAGGAAAAAAACAGAACTGAATAGAAAATTTGACATTCAAACACAAGAAGCATGAGAAGGTAAACATGGAAAAGAAATCATAAAGAGCTTATCTAGGGTGAACTATTTACATGCCAACATGGAAAAATGAGAATTGTAACTTATGCAACTTTTCTCAGTATGAGGAAGGTGAAGGGAATATAAATGTACATATATGTATACATACACATTTGCCTATATAGGAGGGTATATATGCATATGAATACATATGGGAGTGTGTGTATATATGTGTACATAGACAGAGGGTGCAGAATCAATTGAATAGGAAGGGATGATATTTTAAAAGGTGAAATTAAGAGGTAGGAGAGGAATAGAATGGGAGGAGAGAGGGAGAGACAGAATGGGGTTAATCATCTCATATAGAAGAGGCAAGGAATACTTGTTACTTGTTATACATCTTGTTATACATCTTGTATATATGTATAACAATACTTGTTATACATCTCATATAGAAGAGGCAAGGAAAACTGTTACAACAGAGGGGAAGAACAGGAAGGCAAAAAGGGAATAGGTCAACCTTACTCTCATTGAATTTGGCTTAGGGAAGGACATGAATCTGGGAAATAAGATATACAGGCAGTGGGATAGGGAAATCCATCTTGCCCTACCAGAAAGTCAGAGGGGTGATGGGGGAAGGATATAGGACAGAGCGGATGCGGGAGGTGGTATACAGTGGGATTGCTGGTTTAGGGTGGTGGGTAGGGGAAAGATGAGGAGAAAATTTGTAACTCAATATCTTGTAGAAATCAATGATGTAAACTAAAAAAACCCAAAAGTTAACTAAAAAAAAAGAAGTTGAGGGGATGCCCATCAATTGAAGAATAGCAGAACAAGTTGTGATATGTGATTGTGATGGAATACTATATGATGGAGTACTATAAGAAATGATGAGTAGGGTGCTATCAGAAAACCCTGGAAAGACTTGCATGTGCTGATGTAAAGTGTAATGAACTATGTAAAAAGTAACATCAATATTGTAAGATGATCAGAAGTGAATGACTTAGCTATTCTTGGCAATACAAACACTCAAGACAACTCTGAAGGTGTTAAGATGAAAAATGCTATCTATCACCACAAAAAGAACTGATGGTGTCTGAATACAGATTGAAGCTTTTTTCTTTGCTTTTAAAAATAAGCTTTTGTAATGCAAGTTCTTTTCTTTTCAAAGTTTGAAAACAAATGACTGTTAAGAAAATGGCTTTTAATGAAGTCAATGATTTTGATAGTATTGCAAAGCACATCTAACTAAGGTGTTTTTTTGTTTTTTTTTTTTTTGGCTACAAGTGCCTCCCCATTGAATCATACAGTGAGTAAAAGTGGTATGTTCATTGCCACCAGATTTAACTTTTGCCACAAATCCAATATTCTTGCCTCTCATTAATACAACACTATTTATATAGACTACAATTTTTCCATTGTAAACTTTCATTTGTGAAAATTCATTGGTTTTAAGATATATCTTCCCTTCTTGTATGCCTCTCAAAGGGCAACAAAACAATAATTCATCATATGTGGTTTCTTCATAAGCATAACTTGCACACTTCCGGTTGGTGGGCCTTGTTAGTAATATATAAGAAATGCTGATGATTTATGTGAGTTTATTATATATCCTGCAACTTTGCTAAAGATGATTATAATTTCATGTAGTTTTTTGTCTTATTCTCTAAAATTCTCTAAGCATATTATCCTATTATCTGCAAACAGTGAGAGCTTTGTTTCTTCTTTGCCTGTTCTAATTCTTTTAATTTCTTTTTCTTCTCATTGCTAAAGTTAACAATTCTAGTAAAATATTGGATAACAGTGGTGATAATGGACACGCTTTTTCCACCACCAACTTATTGGAAATGCTTTTAACTTATCCCCAATACATAAAATAAATGGTGATGGTTTTATATATACATTTGTTATCTTTTTAAGGAAGATTCCATTGATTCCTATGCTCACTAGTGTTTTTAATAGGAATGGTTGTGGTATGTTGTCAAAAGCTTTTTTTGCATCTCTTGAGATAATCATATGATTTCTGTTAGTTTTCTTGTTCATATGGTCAATTATACTGATAATTTTCCTAATATTGAACCAACACTGCATATCTGGTATAAATCCCACCTGGACATAGCATATTAGCCTCATGTGAAGTTGCTATAATCTCTTATAATGGTAATGTAATTTGAATTTGAAGATAACTTTGTGTTGGCAAAGGTAACAGATACCTAGCACTTAGTAATTAATCAAGAAGGTATGAATCGCTTTTGCTGACATAACAGAAAGGGGTTGGCTGAAACAGGAAGTTCATGCTGTGTGTATATATGGAAAATCCCCAGAGAGGGAGAGTTTTATGGGAATCTGAAGATCTTCTGTAGCTCTAGGCCCTTTAATAGGCTTAAGTCAATCTAAGAACCTTCTCTGATTTGAAAATATACCCTGCCCCCTAATAGGCTGAATGTGGTCACATGGAGGCTGTAACAGGAAGCTTGTTTTTCAGGAATGCCCACAACTTATTACTTTGTGACTAGGCAGTGGATCAAGAAGGTTGTGACATTCTCTCAACCAGGAGAAGGCTATATATACCCTGATGTGAGTTTTTGCTTTGGGGATCACTTTTGAAAGAGTTGTGTGATTTGGCCAGATTAGACTCTGGGCAGCCGTTGGGCTCCCGGCTTTAAAAAACTCAGATCTTGGTGCTTCCCTCTCTC
>CM053585.1:57394174-57420674 GCA_028646515.1 Pseudochirops corinnae
TTATCCCCATTTATTTTTCTCCAGAGATCTATCATGTCTAGCCTCTCTAAAATTCTATTTGCCTCCTTAACTGCTTTCTTGTTTATTTTGAGATTGGATTTATCAAGTTTGGAGAGGGGGAGATTGAGGTCCCCCACTAGTATTGTTTTGCTATCTATTTCTTCCTCTAATTCCCTTGACTTTTCCTCTAAGAATTTGGATGCTATACCGCTTGGTGCATATATGTCAAGTAGTGTTATTGCTTCATTCTCAATGGTGCCTTTTAGCAGGATGTAGTTTCCTTCCTTATCTCTTTTAATTAGATCTATTTTAGCTTTTGCTTTATCTGAGATAAGGATTGCTACTCGCTGAGGCATGGTATATTCTGCTCCATTTACTTTTACCTTTTACCCTGTGCGCTTCCCCTTGTTTCAAATGTGTTTCTTGTAGACAGCATATTGTAGGATTGTGATTTTTAATCCATTCTGCTATCTGCCTCTGTTTTATATGGGAATTCATCCCATTTACATTCACAGTTATAATTACTATCTGTGACTTTCCCTCCATTTTACTCCCTCCCCTATGAGGAGTAATTTTCTTGTATATGTAATTTGTGAATTAAATTCTGCAAATTAATTCTTTGGAATGGAATAAGTATTTATATAATACATACTCACCATTTTACAAATGCTTTTTCATTTGATCTTCACAACAATTCAGCAAAGTAAGTGCTATTGTTATCTCCATTTTACTTGACAAACTGAGCTAAACAGTTCTTTAATGACTTTCTCAGAGTCATACAACTAGTAAGTATCTGAGATCAGATTTAAATTCAGGTGTTGTTGATTCCAGACTCCTCATTGTGTCCACTGCACCACCTAGCTGCCATATATCCCAAATGAGGATTTGGGCATATTAATTTGGTTTAAAGGATGGTCAAATATAGGCATATGCTATTGATATAATCCTGAATTATATTTCTATTACATGAAATGTTTGTAAACATGGTGAGTAATTCATTAGCAAAATGACATATACGAGCTAAAAAATCAAATTGGGGGAAAAATATATAATGCCTTTGCCATCATAGGTGTCTAAGGAATACTCAAATTTGAGTAAGTACTGAAATACACACAGGTGCTGAACAATAAATAACTTTATCCATTGATTTAAGCTGCACAAATTCCTCTAGCAACTAAAATTATGTTTTTTAAAAGATTCAGGGAATGTCCTACTGGGAATCATTAACCTTACTGAGAGATAGTTATAGAAATCTACAACTAGACATTTTTGGCATCCTTATAGTATGTCAAAGAACTCAGATAAACTAAAATCACATGTAGGAAATAAAACTCAACATACCTGATATTTCCATAAGCTGCACTACTGCACCTTTACATTCAACAGCAAAACAATAAAAATAGCCAGCAACTACTTTGTGTTTAGTGCCATGCTGAACTCTGGAAATAAAGACAATACCCTCAAGTTTATATTCTACTGAGGAATACAATTTACAAAAGATATGTAAATAGAAGAAAACTTGATGAGGAAAAAAACAATAATGAGTGGAGGGGCAAGAGAAACTTCTTATAGCATTTGAAATTTGAGGTAATTTGTTTTAAAAGGGTATAGAATGAGGAATAACTGTAATCATTAGAAAATACTTTGGAGAAAGATAAAGTGGTATCAGATGGAAATTCCAGTTTGAGTGGCCAGGTTTACAGGAAAATAGAATTCATGAAAGGTGACTAATGTGAAACAAATCAGGATAACAGATGGTGGAGTTCATATTTCTCCTAGAAATATATATACATGCATACATACACAGATACATATGTGTGTCTATAGAGAGACATACATATATTTACACATATATGTATGTATATATGTATGTAGAGAGACAGAAAGATAATTTCGCATAGGAGAATCAGATTTTAGAAAGATGATTTGATCATTATGTTACAATATGATTTAAAGAGGGCAGACCTTATCACAGAATCAAATGCACAAAATTTCCAATTTGGTGGAGTTCTCAGTGGCTATTTATTCTGACCTGACCCTGGCAAAGAAAAAAAAAAATCTTAATTCCAACAATCCAACTTCTTGTCATCAAACCTTTGCTTTAATTCCACAAGAGAGATGAAAGCTGCAATCTCCTCAATCTAGTCTACTTTTAGATACTTATAATCATTATGACTTTTTATTCTGATATCACACTTAAATTGCCTTGCTGCAGTTTTTAATCTTTGTTCTAAGCTTTTGCCCCCTCAGAATGGACAGAATATATCTAATCCCTTTCTCACATGTCAAAGTTACTTGAAAACTATGAAACAACTACCATTTACACCCCTCCTCCCCCAAGTCATCTCTTCCATAGGCAAAACATCCCCAGTTCATCTCCTCCATCTCTAGTATCTTCAACCTGTCATCATATGGTATAAATTCAAGGCTCTTCACCAGTCAGATTTCTACAAATAATCAATGCCCTTTACAAAATATGTGGCCCAGAGGAGAAAACTGTACTGCAGATGTGGTTTAACTAGGGAAGCATATGGCAGAACTATTATCTCTCTAATCCTGGAAGCTCTGTTCATCATTAGGGAGGTGATAGTCTAGGATTATATTAGATTGTTTTGCTGCCATATCAAACTGTTCAATCACAATGAGATTATAATCTAGTAAAATTCTGACATCTTTTCTTTTTTAAAAATGAACTTCTCTCTAGCCAAACCTCTCTTCTTATTTACAAATGAAGTAACTTGCTGCAACCCTACTATAAGATTTTATTTTATTTTTTTTAATTTTAAATGCTGGAACCTTAGAGCTCAGCAAATTTAACTCATTTTTTGAGAGCTATTATGGCACATTAGAAAGAACAAGAAGACTTTGGTTCAAATTGCTGCTCTGCCATTTATACGTTATGGGATTTGGAGAAAATTTCCTCATCTTACTATGTCTGTATGCCCATGTGAAAAATGAAAGTTTTGAATAAGAATGCCTATTTGAGATCTAAATTTAATTTTTTAATTGTATCATTTAATGTATACTATGTTGTTTCTGCATTTAAACCACCTTCCTTGCCTCCATCATCCAAAGTTGATTTAAAAAATGTCACAGAACCAAACACATGATATAGGTTAATATACTAGAAACCCACTCCCAAGATAATATGGAGTTCTCTGTGTCTAGGCACTCAAGGAAATGCAAATTTAACCAATTTTACTATTGGGCAGCACACTTTTGCATAAGAAAGTGACATTTTTCATGCAAAAATTTTTTTTGATACTTTATCAAATTCTTTAGTATAATCAATGTAAATTATAATTCTGACAATCAACTATTCTTCTGGCTAATAACTATCAAAAAGGGAATATTTATGATACAGTGATTACTTCTGCCTTATAAAGATGATGACTAATCATTTCTTTAAGCAAAATTCACTAAATTGTTGGCCCTCTCCCCCCTTTTTAATGGGATAATATTTACACTTTCAAGTACATAAATATCTCTTTGTCTCCATAAATTTTGAAATGACACTGAGATATTCTTCAAAAATTTTCAGTGATTCTTTCAGTACCAAAAGATTTAATTGGTGATGAATACATTAAGGACAATTAGGTGTTGTCATGCTTTCTTCTTATTTATGTAAACCCAGATTCAGTAGTGTCTCCCACAGGGACAGTAGTTTTGCAAGGCATTGAAATCTTGGGGTGAGTTTAATGGTTACTCTGAGGGTTCTGTGAAGATCTTGGAAGTTGAACTGTCATTTTGGAGAGAATATTAACTGTAATAGTTGAAGAGAGGAACAAAGAAAAGGGATTATGATAACTTATTTCCTGAGAGAATGGCATTTTACTCATTTAAAAAAAAATAAAGAATGGGCTTTTAAGGAAGCACTTTAATTGATATCCTGAGAGAATTAATGTTATGATGAAAAGTTGCTGTTGTAATAATGATTGAAGGTGATTGGTTCCTCCTCATAACTGACAACTTCAAATAATTATTTATATCTTTATTATATTTTTATTTGATATGTCTTAAATTCCTAAACTCAAGTAAACGTAAGTGATACTTGGCTTCTGGCTATATAATTTATTAATAGTACAACAAGCAATAAAATATTCAAATACATTATTTATAACATATCAACAATGAGAAAGTGCAAAGTCACCTTAAACCATCATCAAAATTGTTAAATATAAACACATACACAGATATATAATATGTGCATATACACACAGTACACATACGTACACATATGTATGTACACATATATGTATGTGAGTATGAAAATGGAAGGGAAGAAAGAAGACAGAAACTCAGAAGAAAAGAACAATATGAAAGCAACTGCAAACAAAACTTTGCAGAAAAATGATAATAAGACACAAGCTGAGCAAGAATTCCTGGAAGAGTAAAAGAAAGAGATGAGAGGTAGAGGAAAAATTGGGAAAAGAAATGAAAGTGATGCAAGAAAATTATGAAAAGGAAATTAACCATTTAATAAAAAAGAGGCACAATAATACTGAAGAAAATAATACATTAAAAACCAGAATTGGCCTAATAGCTAAACAGCCCCAAAAATTATTTTAAGAAAATAACTCCTTAAAAAGCAGAATAAGTGAAATGGAAAAAGAAAACGAGCTACAAAAATTAACTGAAGAGAACTCCTAAAAAAAAAGAATAAACAAAATGGAAAAAAGAGGTACAGAAGTTCATTGAAAAAAAAATACTCCTTAAAAATTAGAATTGCTCAAGTTTACATTAAAAACTCCACAAGACTTCAAGAAAAAAATAAAAGAAAGGCAAAAGAATGAAAAAAATTTAAAAATGAACTATCTCCTCAGAAAAACAACTGACCTGGAAAATAGATCAGGAGAAATAATTTTAAATTTTTGAATTACCTAAAATCCATGATCAAAGAAAGAGCTTAAAATTGTATTTCAAGAAATTATAAATGAAAACTGGCCCAATATCCTAGAACCAGAGGGTTAAATATAAATGGAAAGAATCCAATTATCAGTTCCTGGAAAAGATCCTAACATCAAAACTCATGGAAATATCATATCCAAATTCCAGAGCTCCAATATTAAAAAAAAAAAAAAATTTGCAGGCAGCCAGAAAGAAATAATGAGTTTTTGATGGAGTTGTGAACTCTTCCAATCATTCCAGAGAAAATTTTAAAACTATATCTAAAGCATTAAAAAACTGTGACCCAGGCTGACCCTTTGACCTAGAAATAACACTAGATTGCACCTCAAAGAGAACAAAGGAAAAGAAAAAGGACCTGTGTCTAGAAACTTTTCATAAAGGTTCTTTTTGTGGTGGCAAATAATTAGAAATTGAGGGGATGCCTGTCAATTTTGGAATGGCAAAATAATTCTTAGCATGTATTTATGATAGAGTACTATCATGTTAAAAGAGATAATGAGGGCAGCTTTAGAAAAAAAATATTGGAAGATCTATATGAACTGATGCAAAATGAAATGAGGAGAGTCAGGAGATTATTGTACACAATAACAGCGATATTGAAATGTTGATCAACTTTGAAGGACTTAATTAGTCTGATAAATACAATGATCCAATAAAATTCCAAAGAACTCATGCTAAGAAATGCAATCCACTTCCAGAGAAAATATTGGTCAACTCTGAGTGCAAATTTGGGTCTATTTTCTAACTTTCTGTATTTTTCTTCCTTTTTTGGCATGATATGGCTAATATGTTTTGCATGATTTCACACATATACTTGATACCATAATGCTTGTGTTCTCAGTGGGTACAAGAGGGCAAGAAGCAGGAATTCTTTTTTTTAATGATAAAAATAAATAAAGAAAATTAAAGAAATGAAATTAAAGGAAAAAGCTGTTAAAGTAAATTGTAGAGACATTAGAAAGAGAAAGCAATCTGAAAACAGAAAGAATCCAGTAATAACTCTCTGAAAAAAAACTCTAACATAATTCCCATGAATGTTATTATAAAAATTCAGAACTTTGAGACAATTATAATAATAGTATAAATGGCCAGAAAGATGTGTTTTGTCAAGAAAACACAATGGAGATTACACAGGATTTATCTCCTATTACTCTAAAAAAACAAAATCATTCCAAAATGCAAAAGACAATTTCTACAACCTAGAATAACTTACCCAGCAAAATTGAGTTTTAGCCTACTAGGAAAAAAAAACTCCAAAAATTAAAGATTTTCAAAATTTCTGAATGAAACAAACAAAAAACCCATCAGAAGCTGAAAGTTAACTTTGAAAAATAGCTATGGAAATCATGAGAAAGAAAAAAGGTAACTACAAGTGAACAAGCAAAGGGAATTTTATAAGGATGAACTTTTGTACTTAAAACAAGGTACATGTTAAAAAAAGATTCTTTCAGAATCTTAATATATCAAGTAGTCATAGAGACACTTATTTGAAGAAGATCTATTAATAAGTTTGTGATTTTTATAAGATGTTTTAAAGAAAAAAAGAAAAAAGGATGAAGGAGAGTTCTCAATAAATAAAGAAGGGATCAAAGATGGGGGAACTTATTAAGAGATACAATCATATTGTTCAAGTGTTATGAGTATGAAAACATATAAAGAGTGGGAGGAATTGGAAGCACTTCAACTTTACTTTTATCTAAACTGATCAAAGGATGGCAGAAAGCACACACCTAAATTAGTGTAGCAAAACAGCTCATCAGGGATACAGCTAAGAACAAGTAAAGAATAAAGAATAATACAAAAGGGAAGGTAGATTCAGGGGTAGAATAGTCATAAGAAAAGAAAACCTTAAAGATGGAGAAGATTAAGAAGAAAAGTTAAAAGAGAAATTAAAAAAAATATATGAATGGATTAATTAAAGAGCAAACAGACAATATAGAATCTATTTCCCCAGAACTAGTAACAAACAGATGTGTCGTATTTTAAGGGAAGAAAGTAGACTATAAAATATACTCTGATCAATTCAATTCCAAATTGTGATATATTTCTTAAAAGTTTTATTAAACTCAAAGGGTGAGAACGCTTGAAGAGGAAAGCAGTGATTACCAATTGAACCAACATGATTTCAAAGTTGGGTCATATCAAACTGACTCCATGACCTTTTTGGGTACAACTTTGATGTGTAGATGTAGCCATACTATTCCTAGATTTTAGGAAAATATTTGACGAACTTGCCCAGTCCATACTTTTAAAAAAGAGGCAGACTACATTTCACTAAAATTGGGGAAATTAAGGATAGGTTGAATGTCTAGACCCAAAGAGAAGCCATCTGTATTTATATGGAGGAAGGTCCTTTGTAAAGTGTCTAATGTATCTGTCTCCTTTCTTTTGTTCTGATTAATCTATTTTTCAGTGACTTTGATGAAAACATTGTTCACCTTGTTGTCAAATTTTCTTATGGTGCAAAGTTTAGAAGAATTTTCCAATTGAAAGAAAGAAGAAAATGTGTCAAATCCTCACAAAAATTGATATTCCGATTCATAAACCTCTTTAGCTTTCATAACTGGGAACTTCACCCTACCTTTTCCAAACACAGAGATGACTCTATTACTTATCTCAACATCATCCCAAAGTGCTGCTTTGCATGATCCAAAACTCTGAAAATTTTTACTTAAAACATAACTATCCTCCACCCTTTAGTTAATTCTCCTCATGGTTTCAGGCAACTGTATTCTCACATCTTCCCAAGTCCTATCTTGGTATTGATCTTTTCTTCAATATCAAGATGTTATAGTAATTGGTTAAAAATTTAAGCTAATGTTTATAACTTTATTTCCTTTCATAGCTAAACTCCTAGAGGAATTTCCTACTTTTTCATCTCCCAAATATTTTTCAAGCTCATGAAGTTTGGTTGCTAAGGCCACCACTCAATCGATACTGTTCTCTTCAATATTATCAGAGATCAAAGAAAAATAACTTGGGGGTGGAGCCAAGATAGCATAGGAAAGGCAGGAATTTGGTTGAGATCTCCCTCAAACCCCTCCAAATACCTGTAACAAATTCTAGAGCTTCAGAATCCACAAAAATGACAGAGAGAAACAAATCTCCAGCTCAAGACATCCTGGGAGATTGACAGGAAGGGTCTATCACACTGGACTGGCAGTGGAGCTTGGTCTAATTTGGGCCATGCTGGCATAGATAGGTCTGGAGGAGTCCTCAAAGGACTGAATCACTGGCAGCCGTGGTGGTTTCCAGACTTTTCATCCCACAAACACCAAATAAAAGACAGCATGAAAGATCAGCGAGAAAACTCCATGGTAACTGGGTGAGAAAGGACAGTGGTTGGATCCCAGCTCTGGGACCTTGGAGGTGGTGGCAGTGACTGTTGCAGCAGCAGCAGCAAAGGTGAAGGGGTTAAAGGTGCAGGTGATAGAAGGGAGGGCAGACTGAGGGAAGGCGTAATTGGACTGTATGCCATCTTAGGGTGGGGGAAGGGGAGAGATAGAAAATTTGGAACTCAAAATCTTGCAGAAATGAATGTTGAAAACTAAAAATATATTAATAATAAAAAAATAAAAATGATATTGAAGATCTCAAGAGTTCTAATGGCCTTTTCTCAGTCCTTACCTCTTTTAACTCATGATAGCATTTGTTCATATCAGTACTCTGCCCCCTCCTCTTGTGTATTCTATCTTCTTGAATGATACCATTTTCTTCCTATCTGTCTTCCCTCTCATTTTCACTATCCTTTGTGTGGTGGGGGACATTATCCATATCTCCATATCTGAATGTGATCAACTCCCAAGTTTCTGTTTTAGTCAGCTGGGGGGTGCAATGAATAGAACATTGGACCTTTAGCCAAGAATACTTGAGTTTAAATTCAATCTCACATACTTATTAGCTATATGATGTTGGAAATGTCTCTGTCTACCCCAGTATTCTCAAATGTAAAATGGTAATAATAATAGCACTTACATCCCAGGGTAGTTGTGAGGCTCAAATTAAATAATATTTGGAAAGTGCTCAGCATAGTGCCTGCCACATAATAGTTCCTTAAATGCTTGTTTCCTTCTTTCTTCTGCTTTTATACCTTTTTTCTTCCTTCTTTCCTTCTTTTGTTCTTTTCTTCCTTCCTTCCTTCCTTCTTTCCTTTCTTCCTTCTTTCCTTCCTTCCTCTCTCTCTCCCTCCCTTCATTTTTTCTTCTTTCCTTCCCTTCTTGCTTCTTTTCTTTCTTCCTTCTTCCCCTCTATTCCTCTTTCTCTCTTGTCTTCCCACAAAAATCTCTTGAGGGTCTCATTAGTTTCCATGGCTTAATTGTATTCTATATACAGATGCTTCTTCAAGGCATATCTCTCACACCCATCCCTCCTTTGAGCTGCAGGCTGAAAACTCTCTCTTCTGAATATCTATATCTAGTTATCCCATAGGTATCTCAAACTCACTATGGCCAAAGTGTACCCACAACATTGCAATTGGTCACCCTGTTTCCAATCTATACCTTCAATTCTTCCTCTGCACAGTTGACCAAAAACAATTTTAAATCCCAAGGTCAACAAGGAAACTCTCTTCAACAGGAATCATTAGTAGCTCTCTAGGTGTCCTGATAGTATTAGGACAGGGTCTCTCATTATTGTTCTAAGAAAATGCATGGTAAGAAACTCCCTCTACAGGTAGAAATCTTCCCTGGAACTTGTAGTTGAGATTTGCTTAGACCACTGAAAGGTTACTAAATTTTTCTAGAACTGCAGATCATCATTCCTCTCTCTCAACACTTTAGTCTTAGAGCTAATGGGTGTGGGGGTAAATTTTGTTCAATATGATTGCTATATCTACTGCATTCATTCTAGACAACATCAGCAAATATATAGATATCTCTATATCTCTACTTCCTAGGCCCCCATCTACTCAATTCCTATGATCTACAACTTAGCTACACATAAAAATAGTCACAGCCTTGACCTTTCTGTAACCCACGAATGCTACATTTCTATGTTCATGAACTCTGAAATCATTTGAGTTATCTGACTTTTATCAATCTCTTTTCCCCCATAACAATTTTCTTTGACCTTTGATGCTCTTCTTTGTCCCATTGTGTCCACCTTTACCACCACTTGGTTACTTCCTAGTCCATCAAGTTTGCATTGATTTTAATATTCTCATTCTGGATAATCTGTCCTCTCTAAATTTTTGTGACACTGCTTTCTCTTGGTTCTTCTCCTATCTCTCCTCTTCTTTCTCAATCTCCTTTGCTCTTCATCTCCATGTTATATTCTCTAACAGTATCTAGCAAGGCTCTGTCCTGGACTCTCTTCCCATCTCTAAAATTTCACAATGTCAACAACTGAAACATTGACTCAATTATCATCTTTATGCAAATGAGTCCCAGAACTATATATCATACCATCTGGTGCATTAAGCACTTAATAAATGCTTGTTCATTGATTTGTTGCTTTTGCAAAGACAGAGTAACACTGAAACCCCATGGGATGTGGATCTATTAATATATATCTCAAACTAACTTAAAAAATAAGTGCTAGAGGGGGAAAGGCCTGGAAGGATGGAAAAAGCACCTGCTTTATAATTAGAAGTTTATCCAATTAGAATAGGCTGCCTCAGGAGATGATATGTTTCCTCTCATTGGATGCCTTGAAGAAGAAGTTGCATGATCACCTTCTAGGAACAGGTTACAGGGAAATTGCAGTTATAGGGGAAATACTACTTAAGTATGTGTGGGAAAGAATGATTTTCAAAGCATTTTAGAAATACTATCTATTTATTTTTTAGTTCATTAATTAATTAATTAATTAATTTATAGTTTTCAACATTCGCTTACTCAAGATTTTGAGTTCCAAATTTTTACCTGATATCTACCCCCCACAATCAAAGATGGCAGGCATGCTGATTATCCTTTCCTCCATTCTGACTTCCCTTATATCATCCTCCCCCCTCTTCTCTTATACCCTTCCGTTCTATTTTCCTATAGGGCAAGAGAGATTTCTATACCCCATTTCCTGTACATCTTATTTCCCAATTGCATGTAAAAACAATTTTTAACATCTATTTTTAAAACTTTGAGTTCCACATTCTCTTCCTTCCTCCCTTCTCACTCTCCCCATTGAGAAGGCAAGCAATTTTATGTAGGTTGTATATGTGTAGTCATGCAAAAACTTCCATAACAGTCATGTTGTGAGACTAACTATATTTTCCTTCAACCTATCCCACTCCTCTTTTTATTCTATTCTCTCTTTTGATCCCAGCCCTCCTCAAAAGTGTTTGTTTCTGATTACCTCCTCCTCCCATTTTCCCTCCCCTCTATCATAACTCTTGTCCTCTTCTCCCCTACTTTTCTGTAGGGTAAGACAGATTTTCATAGCCAATTGAGTGTGTGTGTGTTACTCCCTCCTTTAACAAATCCAATGAGAGTGAGGTTCACTCATTCCCTTTCAGCTCCTCCCTCTTCCCCTTCACTGTAAAGCTTGTTTCTTGCCTCTTTTATGTGAGATAATTTACTGCATTCCACCTCTCCCTTCCTCCTCTCAGTACATATGTATACATATTCTCTCCAAATACCCTAATACTGAGGAAGGTTTCATAAGTTACAAATATCATATTTCCATATAAGAATGTAAACAGTTCAACTTTAATAAATTCCTTATTATTTCTCTTTTCTCTTTACCTTTTCATGCTTCTCTTGATTCTTGTATTTGAAAGCCAAATTTTCTCTTCAGCTGTGGTCTTGTCATCGATAATGCTTCAAAGACCTCTATTTCATTGAATGTCTACTTTTCTCCAGATGTATTATGCTCAGTTTTTCTGGATAGGTGATTCTTAGTTGTTATCCCTAGCTCCTTTGCCCTCTGGAATATCATGCTCCAAGCCCTCAAATCCCTTAATGTAGAAGCTGCTGAATCTTGTGTTATCCTTTTTGTGATTCCACAATACTCAAATAGCTTCTTTCTGGCTGCTTGCAAAATCGTCTCTTTGGCCTAGGAACTGTGGAATATGGCTACAACATTCCCAGGAGTTTTCCTTTTGAGATCTCTTTCAGAAGGTCATTGGTGGTTTTTTTTAATTTCTATTTTCCATACTGGTTGTAGAATATCAGGGCAGTTTGCCTTGATAATTTCTTGAAATATGGTGTCTAGGCTCTTTTTTTTGTCATGGCTTTCAGGAAGCCCTATAATTTTTAAATTATCTCCTGTATCTATTTTCCAGCTCAGTTGCATTTCTGTTGACATATTTCACATTGTCTTGTATTTTTTCATTCTTTTGGTTTTGTTTTATATTTTCTCAATTTCTCATAAAGTCATTAGCTTTTATTTGCTCAATTCTAATTTTAAAGGAATTATTTTCTTCAGCAAACTTTTGGACCTCCTTCATCATTTGACTAATTCTGTTTTTTTAAGGCATTCTTCTCCTCATTGGATTTTTGGACCTCTTTTGTCATTTGGGTTAGGGAGTTATTTTCTTCAGAATTTTTTGGGAGGGATCTCTTTTAGCAAACTGTTGACTCATTTTTCATGATTTTATTACACTGCTCTCATTTCTTGTCCCAATTCTTCTTCTACTTCTCTTACTTGATTTTCAAAGTTCTTTTTGGACTCTTCCATGGCCTATGACCAATTCATATTTTTCTTAGAGGATTTGGATGTAGGAGCTTTGATTTTGTTATCTTGTTTTGCTTGGATGTTTTAATCTTTGTTGTCACCAAAGTAAGATTCTGTAATCTGATTTTTTTACTGCTGTGTGCTCATTTTCCCAGCCAATTACTTGATACTTTTTGTTCTTTATCAAGGTAAGACTCTTCTTCCAGTGTGGAAGGTGTACTATCCTACGCTTAAGTTGTTGTGTGCAGCTGTTTTTAGAGATATTTGTAGGTACCTTCAAATTTTCAGTTTTTCCAAGGCTTTATGATCAAAGGAGAGATGTTTACCCCTCTTCTGGTCTGTGTTCTAGTCTGTGTTACCACAAGCAATCTTTTGTGCCTTGAAATTGTGAAGAAAATTTGCTCTCCATTGTCACCACCAGCTCTGCCGTAACAGTGCTCCTTCTCACCCCAGGACCACCACCCAGAACTGCAACCCAGATCTAGGCATGGGCAAAGCAAGAGAATTCTGCCTCAGTGCCAACAAAGAGATCCCTGCAATGTTTCTCTGGTCTGTTGCTCAATCAAGCTCAAAAGCCCCAGAAGCAGCTACTGCCTCTGCTGCTGCCACTACCATCATCACCATTGTCATCCAGGGACTGGAGCCAGATCATGCTCCCCTCTCACAGACATTTCCTACTGACCTTGTAAATTGTCTTTGGCAGTTGTGGTTTCAGAAGTCCAGAAACTGCCATAGATGCCAGTAATTCAGTCCTCTTCTCCAGGTTTGTCGGGGGGGGCCATCTGTGCTGGCATGGGCGATCCTAGACTGTGCTCTTCTCTCAGACTAGTGCAACAGACCTTTCCTATCAACCATCCAGGTTCTTTTGGGTTGGAAATTTCTCTTACTCTGTCATTTTGTGGGTTCTGCTGCTCTAGAATTTGTTTAGAGTCATTTTTATGCTTATTTGGAGGGTTTTGAAGTTTAGTTCAAGCGAGTTCTTGCATTTACTCTGCCATCTTGTCTCTGTTCCCACCCCCCCCCCATCATATTATCTCACTTTTTTTTAAAGGACTTCTTTTGTTCTTCAGGACAAATTTGGGTGTTGATGACATTATCTTCACTTTCTATATGAGGAAACAGACAGAGGAAAAATGACTTACCTAGGTTCACACAGAAAATATATGAAACTGTGTTTGAAGTTTGAATTCAGGTCTTCCTGGTTCCAGATTCAACACTTTATTCCCTCTACTAATTAGTTTCCTCTATTAATTTCTTTTCATTTTATGAATAATTGTATTAGAATCAATTAGACATATATCTACAATGATGACTCTGGAAGCACGTGTCCCTAAATCTTTTCTCTCTCACACAATTCACTTTAACAAAAGATTTTTTTTCATTTAATTTACTGTCACATAGAGAGACAATGCCATAAGTATTTGCTAATTTCATTTGATGGGGACCTAGATGTACCTATTCTACATCACATTTCCCCATGAATTGTACTGAACTATAAACTCTCAGTGACATCAATTTTTACTATAACGTTATGGGTGTGCAGTTTTCATACATGAAAAAAAAAACCTGTTATTTAGACACTATACTTATCTGTAGGTTAAAGGGTTTTTAAAGGCACTTCATGTTTCTAATGATTTTAACCTTGTAACTCTTATTCAACTAAATTTCAGAAATATGGAAGTCAAATTAAATAGGATATATCATTTTAACTTTTTTAAAAAAATGTTAGCTTATCAGTAATGGGGTCCACAGAGCATCCTTTGGTAATAAATAATATCATTCAGTATCTCTAAGAAAATTCAGAGCAAGGTAATGGGGTATTTCAAAAACCTGAGTAAATTTAAATTTAGAGAGAGATTGTTTGCCCAGGGTCCACACCCATTAGCAAAGCATTAATAGCAAGACTACAGGAGAAGAGGGTTACCAAACTCTATTTGCTATGACCAAGACTTTCTATTAAATTGATATGCATCAATCTGACATCCAAGATAGTAAATGTTTTGTTCTCCAAGTTGACAGACTTGAAGAACATTATATATTATTAATATGGTTGGATAATTCCCAATTAGTAACTCATTAGCAGCACAACAACTGTAGATTTTGATGGATTTGCAGTCAATCTAGGGAAAGGTTACATTACATGACCTCTTGTCCAGCATTGTTCCATCTGTCCATCATAATTTAATGCCCCTGTCTCACTGGTGGCTTTTATAAATGCAACAAGAGAATGTGATTATTTGTCTTTCCCTTGAGCGGGCATGAACTCGATTCCTCTTAAATTCCTTTATCCTTCTCAGAACTGTGTCCTTGAAGAAATGCACTAAATGTTATTTAATGTTATGACTGATGATCAAATGCCTGCATTTGATTTTCTGCTGAGAAATCTTCATTTTCTTTCTGTCTTTGCATGTACTTTGCCCTTTCTTGCTCACACTCAATAAAAATAAAATGAAATAAAAGGTACTAACTTAGTTATGGGTGTGCCAAAATGTGAAACATTTGCATTAATTCTAAACATAGAGATAAACAAAAAAACAACAAGGGCCATTTTGGTGATTACCATAGCAATAATGGAATTGTACAACACAGACACATTCACTCCTCAGAGAGGGAAAATCATATTATGAAAAGATACATTTTCCAAACAAATATTTTAATAAAAGTCTTTTAAGAAAGTCTAATAGGGACTGTATTTAACTCCCAGGTATAGTCTAGAGGCATATATAGTGAAGAATCCATAATATTTCAAAACTAATTGATACTGAACTTAGAAACCAAAGCTCTCCCAGCTTCAATGGTGCTAACATTATTCTCAATGGAATTTTCTTTTAGGTACTGCACTGTCCCTCTCCTTCCCACCAACCCAGCCTGTACACACACACACACACACACACACACACTCCAACTTCCTCATGTTGTACCATTTTCTTTCATAAAGCTCATAGTGACCTAGGATTCCCAAAGCCTCCAAAAGGTAAAGTGATCATTTCAGATAGTTTTGCAAAACCTCAAGCTTTCAAGGTATTAAGTGGTATAGTCAAGAAATAAATGAAGTCAGTCTTTCCCAATTTCCTGTTTCATTTATTCTACTCCCCTCCATGTTTTTCAATTCACTTAGTATTGTCATCAGTGTCCTAAGCCCTGTCTGGTACTGCAGAAATTTTGTGAATTGCAGTAGATGACAATGCTATATTTTAGTAAGAAGATCATTGGACTAGATGTGAAGATACATAATATGACACCATTAAAGAACTACAAAGGATCTTAAAGGAAATATCATTCAGTCAGTCATTAATTGAGTGCTAACTGTCCAGACACTATTTTAAGTATCGTGGACATGAAGAAATGCAAAAATGTGGTCCCTCCCCTGAAATGATTCACATTCTAGTGAGGTAAACATATACATACATGATAGATACCTTTCAAACTGAAAGTTATCCCAGAAAGAAGGAATAATGGGCAAAGAGGGCAAGGAACTTTTCTTGAAAAAAAGTTGGAATTGAGTTGATTCTTGAATGAAACCAAGGAAAATCTGAAGGCAGAATTTATAAGGGAAATTATTTCAGTCATAGGGCAATGGAAAGACCTGAAGCTGGAAGATGAAATTTTAGGTAGAAGAAAGAAAAGCTTGAAAACCAGTATCAAAGGATCATAAAGAATGCGGAGGGAAGCAGAATATAGGAAGCATGGGAAAAAAAAAAAACAGGAAAGATCAGGTTGTAAATGGCTTAACAGCCAAAAAGAGAGCTTTGGATTCTATTCAGGACGTGGTAGAGAGATGTTGGAAGCTGAATAGGACAATGGAGGAACAAACGTTCAGACTTGCTCTTTAAGAAGATTACTTTGATAGCTGAGTATAGGATACTATATAGTGGGGAGAGACTTGAAGTAGGGAGAACAACCAGAAGGACATTGAGATAATTTAGGCATGAGCAGTGGAAAGCCTGCACCAGGGTTGTGGCATTAGCAGAGGAGAGGAGGGAATGTAAAATAACAAGATTTGATAACAGATTGGATTTGTCAGGTGAGTCCATGTAGCACTAAGTCATTGGATTTTGAGTTATAAGGTACCTTAAACATCATCTCTCACTATGTACTTAATTATAGATGAAATTGGATCAGTTAGCAAGGAAACATTATTTGCCCAAGGTTACGTAACTAGTTATATGAAGAAGTAAGATTCCCAACATATTGATTAGACAAACTATGCTCTGGTCTCAGCTTTTCCCTGGACCAATTCCTTTACTTTGATTAAGTCATTTCATGGATCTTGGTCTTAGTCTACTTCTTTGTAAAATGTCAAATTAAAACAATCGCTTAGGTCTGCTTAGAGTCTTAGAAATTTAATTAACAAGAAGTGTCCAATAATTTAATGAAGATATTTACATTTTTAAGGAAATGAGCCATAGATCATGCCAAAGTTTCAAGAAAAAAATGCCTAATGGTAGGACTTAGAGTAGTATGATAGCTTGAAGAGAAAGATAATTTTGAATAAAAGTGTATACTTGGTCAAAGCTTTTCAAATTACAATCTAGCACAAACTCTTTCCTAGTTGCCAGACTAAATTACATTTCCAGACAAATAGTGAATTTATGCTCAAATCTTGAATGGCAGAAATCTGTTTGTTGTATCAGACCTTGGCATCTGACAAAGCTCCCTAGAAATATATAGAGTGGAAACAGTCTTGTTGGTGTGTAAATTTAGGAGAATGTCCTGTCTCCTATAACAAAGTGATCTCTAAGTGAAATGTGCCTTCTCTATCAAAATACCTCAAACTATTGGATTAATATAATTTTCTAATTTAATACAACTTCTGCTTGGATAGAATCATGCAGTCATGCTGTACCTACAATTTCTAATTGTATTCAACTTGACAGTTATGCTTCATAATCATGGAGTGAAAGGAAGTATGATGTGGTTAAGAGATTGTGAAGCATAAATTCTGGAAAACTAGAGTTAGGAGCTCCATCTCTGACACTGCCTAATTATGTGACCACGGACAGGTATTTTAACCTTCTTGAGACTTTGGTAACATTAGCTTTCATAACCATTAAATCACAGGTCCTTGAAGTGTTAATGATTGTGTATACATAATACCAACCAAGTGCCAGGATATGTGACCCATACCTTCTCATTACATTTTAAGATAATGGGAATAAGGGGGAAAGCATGTTTTTACATAAGAATTTAATATTTATAAACATGTTTCTTACAGATTGTTTGAGTTAGACACAACATCTGTTGATGATATCCAGTTTATAGAAGAAACAACCAAAATGTAAGGAAGTTTAATGATTTGTCCAAGAATATATCACAGGCAAGTGTAATCATTAAGCCTTGAAGGTCAGTCATTTGATACTGGATCCATTGCTCTTTTCTGTATACTCCACTAACAAAATAGATGGGTTTTTTTTTTGTAAACTTTAAAGAAGAAATGCTATTTTACTTTTATCCTTAGCTCCTAGCACAAGGCATGGCAAATTGTCAGTTTTTAGTGAATGACCTCCTTTCCCCCTCCTCTTTCTATCTACCTTCTTACTTATCATCTCTAGGTTAAATTAAATGAGTCTATTTTTTTTTAAAAGTGAGGAAAACACAATCTCTATTAATTGCATGTCCTTTTGTCTTTTGAAGAGAGACAGTTACATAGTTGGAAAATTGACTATGATAATATAAATCAAGCTCCACCTTCCCCAACCTGCCATTCACTTAAGAAGATTGTAGAATAGGCAAAATATGGGAACATAATCTTAATCAGAAGCATTCGATTTCCAAATTGATTTGGCATTTTACTAGGCATTTCTGTCCGGGGCTCTACTGCTGCCACAAGCTCAGGGACATATGTTTGACTAGCCCTACAACCCTCACTTACCCTTCAGGTCTTCGGTGATCACCGGCTTCCAACAGGAAGAATGAGTCAGACAGAAGGCGAGATTCAAGGGGTGGTTTATTCTTGTAAGGTCACATCTCAAAAAGAGGGATGCTTCCGCATTCAGGTCTTTTATCACCATCCCTTATCCAATCACAGGCTCGGATTACATTTATTACCTTATATGGCACAGCAAGCTAGCTAAGCCACACCCAAACTACGTAACCCTTTTACCCCCGCCCCCAACACATTTCTATTTATGCATTACAATTATATTAGACATTTCAGATGAGGGGAAATCACAATGTACCATTAAAGACCCAAGGAAACTTGAAAGAGTCCCTTAAAATTTATGTTCTCCAAGTCACTCTTATTTTACAAGCATTTCTAATTATCTTGCACTAATTTCTATTTTTGATTTTCTATATTCTTCTTTCCCTTGCAAATAAAGTCTTGAAAAGACATCCCTTTGATTTGGAATATGATTCTGTGTATGTATGTGCTTGTTTATAGGTGTTTGTGTAGTTGTTGTAATGGTGAAAGAACAGATAAAAATAAAGAAAATAGGTGTAGGAGTTTGTCACCAAATTACAGCAGAGGGAGAAGTTGGAGTAGAATATCGGGGTATAAATCAAGAGATTTCTGAACTCAGGATGGTGACAAACAAGGAAATAGGATGATTTTTTTGCTATTTTACTTCTCCTGTGGTATATTTATAGTGTATCCACATTAATATTACATGTAATTCAACATAATAAAATGTGGAACATTAATTCAATGTCTAAATGATAGGTAAGACAAGGACCTATCATACATACACTTAAAAATATATATTATTATCCTTATTCCATATACAAATAAGCATGAAACATGAGAAAGCAATGCATTGCTTAAGCAATTGTATAGCAAATATATATGAATAGTATTAATAGATAAACAAATAGCAACATAATTGAAAGATAAGAACCAGAAAACATGCAATTAATAATGATACATGCATAACATGTACCAACAAATTCATTTGCATTAAAAGCATGAAGTGCATTATTGATATCTGATATCATGCTTAATCACATTTACTTCTTCTCTAACGTTATATGAAGCATTACTTTAGGGACCATTTCTGTATCTTTGTCTGTCTCTCTGGGTGTATCACTTAACCCCTTGAAATTCTTTCTCAAATTAATAGTGTATTAATCACTAGGTTAATTGTGCAAATTCTATATGCCATTCTGCTATACGTGGACAATATTCTGAGGAGTCATGTTAAAATAAAAAAAAAAAAACAATTAGACTCCCTTTCCAATCCTGGTTGTTTAGTCTTGCTATTTTACGTCCAAACCTCGAATCTAATCCTCCTAACCTCTGTTGCACATTCCCTTCCACATTTAGTGCTGATGAGCTAGCCTCATACTTCACTGAGAACATTGAGTCAATTGACATGAATTTCCCGAATTTTTGTACTCCATTCTTCAAACTTTCTCAAATTTATTATCCATTCTCAGTCCTTCAACGTCTCAAGAAGAAATGCCTCTATTAATTACATGACTTGTACCCTGGATTCCATTCCCTCGCATGATATTTCAAAAAATCATTGCTATTTCTTTTGTATCTTCTAATTATTTTCGACTTGGTTCTTCTCATCTGCCCACAGACATCCTCAGGTCTCCTTAATACACTAAAAAGAAAAAAAAGAAAGAAAAAAACAGCTTTCCCTTAATGTTCCTGCTCCATATGGCTAAAATTCTATCTCAATCTTCCTTTTCACCACTAAAATTCATTTTGTTTTAAAAATGCCTAATCAAAAAATCTGTTTATTCAATAGATATCTAGGCGATATGGTGGAGGGAGTGTCAGGGCTATGGTTAGGAAGACCTGAGTCAAAATCTGGCTTCATATATTTACTACCATTTAACCCTGGACTAGTCACTTAACCTCTCTTTCCCCAGTTTCCTCACTCATAAAATGGGAATAATAATAGCACCTACTTTCAGGATTGTGAAGATTAAGTGAGATCATAACTGTAAAGCACTTAGCCCAGTGATTGGCACATAATAAATGATCTTTATGGTTAATTATTTTATTATTCTTGTTATTAGTTTTTATTGTGTGAGAATGGGTGTATCACTTAACCCCTGTTTGCCTCAGTTTCCTTACCTGTAAAGTGAGGATAACAATAGTACTTACCTCCATGGGTTTTTAGGAGGATCAAATGAGAAAATAATTGGAAGTCACTTAGCACAGTACATAGTACAGAGTAAATATTATATAGATAAAACAATAATTATTATTATTACTTACTCTCTCCTCACCCCCTGGCAACTGAATTTGTGCTCATTGTTGTATTAACATTGTATTCTCAAAGGTATAAACTTATCTTATAATCAGTAAATCCACTGATTTTTTTCAGGTCCCATTCTCCACAACCTTTGAAAGTATTGAATACCATTTTTGCCTCAAACTTTCTCTATCTTTGGCTCCAGAAGCAACAAACTCACCTGTGTCCTGTCCCTTTTCAATTGTTATTTCTGTCTCTCCTTCACTGATGTATCATACTCTTCTTAACTCCTTAAATGTGAATGTTCTATCAATGTATCAATTCTCTTTCCTCTCTCCTTTGGCAAATTCCTGCCTTAGTATTAATTATATTTTATTTTAACAGTTAATGGTGATTGGTTTTGTTTATATTGTTATATACACCACTGGGGGCTCAATAGCTACAGTTGCCAGTAGGGGAATTATCTCCCTCTGTAATAAGATTACCTTCAGGATTCAAAGAGACTTTAAGTCATAGACACATTGTGCTCATCTGTTTCTTAGATCTTCAGAACTGCTAATGAGGCAAGTTTGAAAGATTAAAACAGCCCAGAGAGTGATTTTAGGTGTATGCAGATGAATGTAGTCCCATGCAGGGGCTACCTATGTGGAAGGAGGTATGAACAATGTGCTATATTAGATCAGGGAGGGGAAAAATGGTTATGTATTGAATTACTGAGGTACAGATAGATTATGAAGACAACCCAATACTACCATCATACATACACAGATGCATACATTATGAGAAAAGTACAAACAATAAATAATTAAATATATAAATAAGACATATGCAGTATTAGGGTCTTATTTACTAGGAAATTGCAGGAATAGGGGTTGTTCTATTCAAATAGGACCTAGGCAGAATTGTGGGTTGGGTAGGGAGCATTTTAGATTAAGGAAAATAGGTACAGTAAGAATAGAAGTTTTAGAAGGATATCAACAGTTAAACTGGGGAGAAATAAAATTTAGGTATAGAGTTGACAGGAAGAATTTGGCAAATATCTGATGGTTTAGGAAAGCAAATTCCAGAGGTTGTAAGGTCGAAAGTTCTGAGATGTCATTTCTGGAGAGAGGGAGATAGTGAAAAGATTTCTGATCCTAGGTCAGCCTGTATTTGTTCATTATGACATAAGTGTCTAGAGGGCTAGACTAGGTCTGTCATCCTGACCAGTCTAATTTTTCTCATTCTCAGTTTCTCTATCTTAAAATGGAGAATAACAAAAGCTATAGAATTTATCTCACAGGATTTTTGATGATCAAAGAGGAATAGATAGTATGAACATATTGTATGCATCACACTAGATGAAGGTCAGCCACTTAATTTGTTTTATTTTGTTTATTCTTGATGCTCTGTGTAAATGTACTTGAAGATGTGTGATTATATCTACAAATAAGTCTATCATAAATCCCATGGAGTATTCTCCTGATTAAAGCAGAACCAGAGACAATAAGGATCTTGAGAAGTTCTTACACTACAGCAGAAAAGAAGAACAAGTAAAACCATGATTCATGGCCCAATTTATATTTCTGTTATGAAGGGGAAATGTTTTGCTTTTAAAAGGACTAATGACTTCATTCAAAACATTAGTCTCAGTGAATATGAATTTTAATGTCACAGGTATGTAAATTTAAATATTGAATTACATGAAATTATGGAATCTTTGAAATGGATAGGATATTGAATTGGATGGGACTTTAAGTGGAAACCCTTATCTCATGTCAAAAATCCTTCCATGGTATTTCTGAGGGCTATTGTCTATTCTCTCCTTGCATACCTTTTCTGGCAAGGGCCTTACCAGTTCACCTTACTGAAAGTCCATTTCATTGGGCCATTCAAAGTTTATGAAATCCATTTACACAAAGCTGTAGATCTTCTTAGGTGGAAGATATTTTAATTTGTCAAGAATTTGTCAAGCCCCCTAATTTTTGCAGATGAATGGATTGGGGATCATAGAGGGAAAAGATCTTGCCAATATCTCATAAACCAATTTAATATTTTCACTCCTCTGTGATACCTTCTCTGCACTAAAGTGATCTTCTACCATGGGATTTTTACCCATTGGTACCAGTTCTACTCTCTGAAGAGGCCCAGGAATAATGTGTGTAATAATTCTTCCACATGGCAGCTCATAAAATGTATGTCCTTCCTAGGTCAGCTCTTTTCCAGTGCAAATATCCTCTATTAATCCAAATGGTCATGGTTCCCTCAGCATTCCCATTACCTTATTCTGGATGTGTTCTAGGTTACCATTGTCGCTCCTAAATTATGATGCTCATAAATTTACACAATGACCCAAATGTGATCTGAAAAGGGTGAATTATAGCAGAATTATTATCTCTTTCATTCTGGAATATACTTCTATTAATTCAGTATAAGATTATAATACTCTTCAGGGTGCCATGTTGAACAAATAATGAGCTTGATACAACACTCTTAAAGCACTTGATCTGTTTTTTCCAAGATGACCCACTATCTATTCATACCTATTACTTGCCACTGACTTTTTTTTAACTTATGTAGAAGACTGAATTTTTCCTATTAAATAATTCCTTATAAAACTTATTTAAACCATTACTCCAGGTAACTGAAAAAGTGGTAGTTTTGTTTAAACAATCATGTGAGTGATGTCAGTCTGACAATCAGTCAATAAATCTTTATTAAACACTATGTGTCAATCACTATGCTAAGCATATTTGGCAATTTAGGTCTGTGGTCACCCATTTCTATTTTCTAGATAGTTTTTTTTTAATGTATATTCCTAGCATTGAAAAGTGGGAAAAGGAAGTGATTATCACACCTTCTTGACCATTTTAAAGATCTTGGTTCCGTTTGATGATAACAAACTTAGGGAAGGTCATGAAGGGAGCAATGGTAGGACTCAGTAGAACTTGGTAGAACTTTTGGACTTGAAGCAATTTTTACAATTTTTATTGTTTTGTCTAAAACCATATCAGAGCAAAATAAATGTCTGAAACTTATTTGTTCTTTGTACCAATCAGCAAAATCATAGGGTCATTGTATAAGATAAAAAATCAAAAATTTATAATACAAATATTTTTGGACATGGTAAATGATGGAATTTTTTATTATTTTTTTATTGCATGCATTTGCTATAAAGTTTTTTTTATCTTTTTTTTCTTAATAGGAGAGGGAATGAAGGAGGGATATTAAATACTTATTAATTGAAAAATGTAAAATAAGGAAGATATATTTATATAAATTCATTTCAATTAAAATATTATTAAGATATTTTTGAGAAGTATTTGCTACATTATCAAGTGTGGGTTTGGGAGACCATATGAAACTTGTTTCCTGATGTCATCCAAATTACAGTCTAGTATGGAGTTATACCACATGGCCATTACTATGATACAAAAAAAATACAAGTTTAATAAGCACAAAGTGTTTTGTGAAATCCAAGATTAAAGTTCTTTGCAACTTGATGGATCAATAAAAACTTCTTCCATGAGGCATCTTTTAAAGAATGACAAGTGCTGGAAGTAGCTCAAACTGGCTTGCAAAAACTGATTGTTAAATTTTCCATCTGAGTTAATTGCTAAAGAGTTACCAGTAGACCTCTGAGTTTAATCTACAAAAATGTCTGAGAGAAGAGAATTTTCCAAACCAAGGAAAAGGAATGATCAAAATTACAGAAGAATGAGAAAATGAGACTATCTGGGGATGAACAAATAGTCTATTTTAGCTGGAAAATAGAATATTTGGAGAATGCTAGTGAGAGATTAGTCTGGAAATGTAGTTTGCTGCAAGATTGTGGAGACCCTAAAACACCAGGTTAATTACTCAATAGGCAAAGGGGGGACAATGAGAGGTTTTTGTCTAGATGTATGCATCTAGAAGATGAGCATATGTGTGGTTATGTCACTACTTTGCTCTATTAATGTGAAAATGGAAAAAAAAAGTCGAAACTCTGTTGATGTGAATTGGAACATTATGCCACTACTCTCCTAATCTAGTTTTCTAATAGGAAAATTAGAGATAATGTATGCCCTCTTTCTTCATTGGTTTGTTATAGAGCATTTTTAAAGCTTAGAACAGGATAAAGGTGGGACATGTTATTCCTATTGATATTATTAAACTAATTTTTCCTCGTGCTTCATCTTGAAATGCATTGTTTGAATATAAATCTTTCTGACCCTGACTCAAGCACTGTACCCACTGAACTACAACCTATAGTAGTGATAAGCATTTATTAACTACTTTCCTCCCTCAATTTTCCATAAGCTAAGAATATAAAAACAAAATAAACCACCAAAACCAGACCCTACCCCCAGGGAGCTTTTTAAACTTATCAAGGTATATCTATAGATGTTAACTATCCAACTGTAAAGCCAAGGAGGAGAGCTCTCCAGAGGATTGCTGCTGTGAATAGCTTTAAGGTTCTGTTCTTATAGTATAGTGAACTCTCTATTTATTCAGCAGTAAACTAAGGTAAAACATTCATAGAAACCAATGTACAACATTCACAATTATATAACATAACAACTTATCAATAAAGTGGCCAAGTAGTTTTAAATAAAAGATATCATTCAGTAAGTCCTTAACTCAATACTCCTTAAGAAGCAATCTTCCTTTAGGTTACATTGTCTTAATCTCCCAGTAATAAAGTCTTCCTTCTTCTTAATTGGAGATTAGTTTCCAGTCATCCTCAACTAAATCATCTTTAAGGAGTTCAAGGTACAAAGTACAAAGTTCTCCCACCCCAGGCCACAATAAATCATGATCTTCTCAGTCAGCACTAAGTATTCAAGGAGAGATATTTTCATCTTGGCTCAAGGCTGGCTCACAGATTCCATGGTGCCACTTCCATGGGTCCATCTCTTGCCTAAATCTACTAAACTGTTACCTGGATTCATAGGCAAGCAGCTCTTAGCTCCTCATCTAGCTCCTCATCCATCTCCCATTCCATATTGAAGTTCACAATGTTTAGTCCACCTCAAGTCCTTCACAGTTTCTATTTCTGGGAAGACAAAGCTTAAAAGAATCAAAACAACATTCACACACATTGCTGGCACGATCAATTCACTATCTTCCTGTGAAATCAGCACAGACCCACAAAGAAGGTCAGAGAAGTCAATACAAATCATCAGCATATTGCAAGGACCTCTGAAACCTTCCTCCAGGACTTCTGTAAACAGACAACAAGAAAATCCTCTTTCAGGGCTTCCAGTAAGGTCTCAGGGCTTCTGTACAAAGTATCACAAGCACAAATCAACACAGACAGAATAGAGAGACAGAGTGCTGGCCACCTCTCAATTCTTCTCTGTCCCAGCTTGTGCTCCTCCTTATATCTATGGTGGTTCTCCTTCCTGTCTCATCCTTCCTTTTGTGTCAGCAAGTTCCTCCCACCTTCAAATCACAAGGGGCTCAAACAAGGTGCTAAATACTTAAGTAGCTGAAACAAGGTGCTATGTACTTCTTTGCTTGCCATTGCACCAATCTCCTGAAAAATCCATCTTAAAGTCTTTGTAACTACCACAATTACAAAACTCCAGGGGGAAAAAGGAGTCTCTTTTAATTCATCCCCCTATTAAGTATCAGAGGAAAATATCAGTTTAACAATATGATTAAGAATGATTCATCATTTTATACAAATTGATTTAAACTTTAAATGTATTCTTCTTATAACAAACAAATGAGAAAAAAGGGTGTAAGTATCAGCCTTAATTTTCTATAAGGACGTCACTCAGAAGGGTGGTGCCATAATTTTCCCAATTTTAAGGAATTTACATTCTAATAATTTCCCTTTTGTGGCATTGAGAGTGCCAATATATAAATAT
>CM053585.1:57421174-57438505 GCA_028646515.1 Pseudochirops corinnae
TCCTGGCTTGGAGAATGTCACAGCCCTCTAGACCCACTGCCCAATCACAAAGTTACAAGACATGGGCATTCCTGGAAAACAAGCCTGGCACCACAGGCTCCACGTGACCACATTCAGCCTATTAGGGCACAGAGTATACTTTCAAATATCCAAGGGTCCTCAGAGTCATGTAGCCACTTTAGCAAAGGGCCTAGAAGCAGGAAAGATCTTCAGATTCCCATAACATATCATTAGCAAAAAAAAACTGGTACAATTAACTGTTTTCCCCATGTTGTATCATTTAAAATTTCTTGAAATACAGCACTGGAAAACCAGGCTTTGATAAAGCCCACTGGGATTCAAATGGAACTACTTGACCATATTTAAGCCGAAGTCACTCTGGCTCTCATTGATTGGTCAATCAGAGGTCATATCCCAAGCCTAACTTGATAATTATTTGAATTTTTGATGGCTCAGATAGAGTGTAAATAGCAGTTATTTCTGTTCTGGACAGAAATCCTAAAGGTCTTCTCCTCCCAGGTTGATTTCTTTGAGTAGGTAAAAGAGGTTATTTTTGCCTCATTTCTTACCTAATCTTTATTACTGAATTCAGTAATGATTTAACTCAGACAAACCAAGACCTGGGAAAGACCTTAGCTTAAAAAGACCATGGTCTCACACTGCATCTGGGGACATCTCCAGTTGTCCTGCTCTATATCTTGCCACTGGACCCAGATAGCTCTGGGGGAAAGAGTGAGGCTGCTGACCTTGTATAGCTCTGCCTCACTTAAATCCAATTCATTTGCAAGTCAAGATATCACCTTCCTGATATCCTCTTCAATAACAAAGGACAATTACAACAGAGATCTGAGAATAAGGAGTGGTTACTTGGGCTGTTTCTTAAAAGGGAGGCTCTAGGAGAAAGAGGTCAAAGGGATGGAAGGAAAAATGAGGCTTAACCCTAGTGGTGATTTCTAAAGAATGAAGAATGGCTGATGTGGACTTTTTCAGAAAATGAAGACTCTATGCATGTCAGAAGGAGACAGTAGCTCAGACATATTGGCAAAATCCAAAAAAAAAATCATTTACATATGTTATTTCATTTGATCCTCATAATAACTCTGGAAGGTAGGGTTTATTATTATACTCATTTTATATATGATAAAACTGATACTGAAAGATTAAATATCTTATGGATATGGATCATATAGCTAGTATTTGTCTAAGGAAAGATTTTAGCTCAGGTGTACCTAACTCCATGTCAAGTACACTATTCATTAAACCACATAGACACCAAGCATATAGCAACATGCTGAGACACAATACAATGATCTTGGTCAGGACTGGTAAACCTACACCCTAGAGGCCACATGTAGTCAGTCTTCTAGGTCCTTGGGTGCAGCATTCTGATTGAGTCCAAGTTTTACAGAATAAATCCTTTTTTTAGTTTGTTTTTTATTTTATTTTTTGTCTTTGTTAATTTGTTTGTTTACTTTTAGTTTACAAGATTCAGTTCCACAATTTCTTGAGTTTCAAATTTTCTCCCTCCTCTTCTCTTCTCCCACCTCCCCCTCATGGCAGCACGCAATCAAGTATAGGATCTACAAATACTTTTACATTACACATTAATCAGGTTATAAAGGATTGTAACAGATGGAATGAACAATGGGAAAGACAAAATAAAACCAACAAGAAAAAGAATGAGACAAGGTAGTTTGCTTCAATCTTCAAATAAAATCTATTCTTTCTAGTTCTTTCTCTGAATGTAGACATCTCTCTCCATCATGAGTCTTTTGGAGTTGTCCTATAACACTGCATTGCTGAGAAGAGTCCAGTCTATCAAAGTTGGTTGTCACACATATGTGGTGTCTATAATTATGTACAAAATTCTCCTGGTCTGGCCTTTCTCACTCAGCATCAATTTATATAAGTCTCTGCAGGTAAATATAAAGTTTGTCTGCTCCTCATTTCTTATGACACAATAGTATTCCATTACATTCATATACCACAACTTGTTTACCACTCCCCAATTGATGGGCATCCCCTTAATTTCCAGTTCTTTGCCACCACAAAAAGAGCTGCTATAGATAAGAAAATAAATCCTTTTTTTTAAGGACATCTATTCTGTGAGGTTTGGATTTAGTCAAAGAAACACACTTGAGGACCTAGAGAGTCACATGTGGCTTCAAGGCTGAAGATTCCCCACCCCTGATGCTAGGTACTCGAATTTGGAGCTGAGAAAATTAGACCATATATCTCATTCACAACTGACTAAAAATTATTCAAGTTTAATGCTTCTACCAGATGAAAGATTTTCATATATTTGACAAGTTTTGTTACCTATAAAGTCTTCTTTCCTCCAGGCTCAAAAATGTGGTTTCAAGTTCCCTTGAAATTTTTTCACATTACACTGGTTATTTTCCAGTTCACTGATAGCCTTGTCTAAAATCTATTGTAGGCACTTGTGGTTCATATAGAACTTTGTTTCTAGAATGTGAGAAAAGTGATTGTATATTAATAACCAATTTTATATATGGGACACAAAGATCCTTTTTTTCCTTTCTCCTTCAATGTCCAGTCTCTCAAGACCATTTCTAAAATGGGCCAAAAATTCACCCCACACAGACTATCTTATCTAGGTGGAATTCTTAACCCCGTTGTTCAACTTAAGTATACTAGCTGAACAAATTATTTTTTGTAGATTTCTGGAGGCAGAATAATCTGGAAGTGCTAACATTTTAAATTCACATTCCCACCCCTTCCCAGGCCCCCCAGATCCTTATTAGAAAAAGCCTACCTCTTATTATTATATTAATTCCCTAACTATTTGCTAACCAATCAGGGTTAATTTTAACTCTCAGGCATACTTCCTTTTCCAAAAGTAATTAAGCATTTAATGACCTCCATTCAGGGTCTTTAGTTACCAGGGAGACCACTGACTTCAATTTATTGATTATTTGCTCATCTAATTAATATGTTGATTATTAATTACCAGAAACTTTGTCTTTTGGACTCCTCATTTGTCTCAAATGAATTAAATAGTTCAGGAATGAGGATAAGGATGATGTGGAGGAGAAAGGGGGTGAGAAGAGGAAGAACAGGAGGAGAAAGGTGGCAGTGAGGATGAGGATGATGTGTATAATAATGTCAATGACCCTCTGGTAAGTTATTTTTACTACTAAAAACATATTTAGTTCCTAAAAGTATGAATAAAGCACTTAGATAGCGAATTTGATAAAGTCATCGGCCTGCAACAAGGAAGACCTAAGTGTAATTCTGGCTTCATATGTTTATTAGTTTTGCTGCCCTGAGCAAGTAATTTTATCTCTGTTTGCCTTTGTTTTCTCATCTGTAAAATAGAAATAATAATTAATAATTTGCCTTCTAGTATTGTTGTGGAGATCAAATGTGATAATATTTTAAATTACTTAGTAATTTAGCCAGCACATTGTGGTCACATAAATTACTTTTCCTATACCCTCCACCACCCATGTTAATAACCCCTTAGAAGCCTAACTCATTACCCATAACATTGGAAAATGGGAAATAAAAGGAATGTCAGCCAAGAGTTATGGGTTTGTCTCTTCCTTGACAATACAAGTAATGGAAATCTGGCATGAATCCTGAAATTCTGGGCAATTGGTTTTTGGTGATACCACTGATTTTCATAAGAAGTCCAATCAGTGAGATGAAATTTGCCCTATAAATCTAAGAAATAGTTCAGATAGCATAAAGTTGTAATAATAACAAGAACAGCAACAACAACAACAGCTAACATTTGTATAACACTTTCTATGTGCCAGGCATTGTGCTAGGCATATTACAATTTTTATCTTATTTGTTCCTCACAATCATCTGGGAAATAGGTGTTATTATTATCCCCATTTTATAGGAGAAGAAACTGAGGCAAAAGAGGATGAAATGACTTCTCAAGGCTCATATTATTAGTAAGTATCTGAGGCTGGATTTCAACTTAGGTCTTCCTGGCAAAAAGATCCTTTCTCTATCCACTGTGCTGCCAATTGATTGTCCATATTAAATACAACTAAGTTCCATTTTGTGTGAATAGAGCATCACCTGAAATGGTTGCATGTATTTAATTTTGTACTGTCCATTATATGGCACTTGTTTCCTATCTAATCTAAAGGGAATAGGAAGAGAAAATTCATCATGATTATTGCAGTGTTATTCCTGTGTTATCTGTTAACAAAAAATTTAAGATATGGCAAAACAAGTTAGAAGCATCAATACACAATCTTCTGGAAATGCTTCTATACATATGATGCTGACCGTTAAGGTAAGGTAAATCCTGAGCATATATGCAAGAAAATTCCAGCTTAACTCCCACACTCATCCCTGAGAAAAACAAGACCTGTGGAAAAGGGGCCAAGCATCCCCACCACAACCATTACCAATCACTGACTAAATGTCACAAATAGGCAGAAAGTTTCAACAACCCAAAGAAAAGCAGTCCCTCCTCCCCCTATAGACCACCAGCCCTCATTCCAGCATAGGATCCACAGTCAGCATGAAACCATATAAATTCTTCTACAGGAGTTCTAGGCCCTGTGTTTTCAGAAGCCAAGGTGAATGAAGACATGAAAGGGAAAGTTCTTAACATCAAAGTATTTGTAACTGTCAAATAATTCAGCATCAAACCAAAATGGAAATGGTTTTATTGGCAGAAATGGTATTAAAATGAATATTGTCACCTCTTCCATTCTAAGGACAATGTGAATCTACCATCTTACTTAGACTTGAAAAAAATGAAAACTATTGAGGAAATATGGAAAGACATTGAAAAATTGCATCAATGTCAAAAAGTACACTCAGAAGAATACTGAAAACTTTGATTTCTTTATTTCTTAATCTTATGTGATAAAATTTTTTCTATCAAAACTTTAAAAAGTAAATGGTAATATCATTTAAAGCCACACACAAGTAGCTTTCTAGAAAAATGCTGCTATGAACAGCTTTCAAGGCTCTGATTACATAGTATAGCAAACTATTTATCCAATAACAAATCAGAGCAAAAAATTCACATAAAATCAAGGTACAGCATTCACAATGTTACAACTTATCACAGAAAATCAAAATACAGCATTCACCACGTTACAATTCAACAACTTATCACTAAAGTGGCCACATGGTTTTCACCAAAGTGGTCACATAGTTTTGAACAAAGTACAATCATTTAGTAACTCAATCATTTAGTAACTCGATCATTCAATTAAGGGACACAAAGTACAAAGGTTCAAAGTCCTCCACCCATGAGGCACAATAAGTTACAAATCAGTCACTCTTCAGTTATCAGTCACTGTTCAATCATCAATCACTACTCAGTCATCAATCACTACTCAGTACCCTCTTAAGGGGTAGTGGAAAATACACAGGCCATCCACCTCTCAGTCACAAGTAATTTACAATTTCATCAGTCACTACTTGGTATCCACAGAGAGGTCTTTTCATCTTGACTCAGGCAGGTAGCTGCTATCTGAATTCACCAAATGGTCACCTGGGTTCAAAGGCAGACTGCCCCCAGTTCCTTGTCCAGATCTCCAAGCAGTTCCTTCTCCACATTGAAGCTCACAGTGTCCAGTCCACTTCAAGTCCTTCACAGTTTCTGTTCCTGGGAAGAGAAAACTTAACAGAGCCACAGATAAAGTACCAACACCACAGTCGTGGTTCCTCTGGCAGCTCCAGCTGTCCCTCAGAATCCTTCAGCAGCTCCATTTTCAAAATCAGAATGACTTTGTCCATGGAAGTTCCAGTCCAGCAGGAGCAGCCCAGCCTTCAGATGCTCACTGAGAGAAATTCTCTCTCTCTCTCTCTCTCTCTCTCTCTCTCTCTATCTATCTATCTCTCTCTCTCTCTCTTTCTGGCAGCAACTGCTCTGCCTCTAGATGCTGTCCAGCTTGTGTTCTTCCTTATATATGGCATAGCTCCTCTCTGTTGAGCCCCTTCCTGTTACATCAGCAACAGGGATTCATACCTCCTGTTTCTTTATAGAAGTTTAACTTGAAACTAGGTGCTAAGTACCTGTCAGCTTTCCAAATACAATGGGATCTTCAAATTTCATTACCTAAATTACAGTGATACAAATTAATAATGCCACTATACAAATTATTCTCTAAAAATGAAAAAGCTCTCTACCATACTCCTTTTATTAGTAAATATAATACTAATACCTAAACCAGTGAAGGGCAAAATACAAGAAATTTATAGTCTAATAGAAAGAATGAATATCAATTTTTAAAAATTACATAAAATTTTGTCAGACTAATGCAATATATAAAAGAAGTCACTTATTATAATCAAGCTATATTTATAACAGAAGGGTAGGACTTGTTTAAAATTAGGAAAAAATAATTGTAACAAATCATATTAAATGTTAAACATATAAAATCATGTTATTATCTCAAGAGATGCATGTAAAAAAAAAAGCCTTTGATAAAGAACAACACACATTTATGCTTAAAAAAACCCCTACAATGTGTATGCATCGATAGACCTTTTCTTTCAAAGGTCATTTTAAAAATCTACATTAAAGAGAATTGTCAGAGAAAGAGGATGAAGAAAATGTCTTGTTCTCTCCATATTGGTAAGAAGTCTAACAAAATAAACATGTAAGATGAGTTAATAGAAAAATAGAAAGCTTATTCAGTTCGTTTAATGAATGGAAGAACAATTATATCAAACACAGTAATTAATACTTAATTTCTTTGGATAACTAGAGAATTGAAGGACAAGTGAGAAAGAAATTATTGGCTTAAAAGTAGTGACTGTATTATTAGCAAAGAACATAATGAGCTTTCTCTCTGTTGCAAATAAGATTCAACCTTTCTTAACACATGTGATAACATATCTACAAGTGAAAGATTTAAAAAAAAATCAGCAACCCTAGATATACCAATTTTTATATACTTGACCTATAATATTCATAGCTTTTATCATTAAAGAAAAAACAAAAATCCTCATTCATAGAAGAAAAAACAATATATTGAGTAAGAAGTAAAAAATAAATGTGTCCCCAAATTTCTGGTACCTAGAGAGTAACTTATTATCACCTCAATAAATATTGAGCAAAGTCCACCAAAAACATGCTGTAATATTTACATAAACTATGTTGATTATCACAAAGCTTTTGACACAGTTCTGCAGCCAATATTTATTCATACCCTTCAAATGTAAACTCAACCGTAATAAGAATGCTATAGTATTTCATGTTCACATGGGAAATTATTCCCTATTTAGAACACACCACAATCACAGTAATGCCAATAACATTTCATATAAAATATCACTTTTTAGGGTGAAAATTTAAGTTCATTCTGGATCAACCTAGAATTTATCTATAATTTTCAAAATAGAAAAAAAAAGACTTCCAAAATAAGGCAGGAATTTAACTAAAACATTTGTATTAAATATTATCTGTACATGGATGATGTGAAGTATAGCTCAAACAATAAACATACATTTATTAAATTCTTATTATATTCCAACAACTGTGCTAATCACTGGGGTTACAAAGAAAAGGGATTGGGAGTGAAACAGCTCATGCTCTCAAAGTACTTATAGTCATTTGGAGAGACAAGATGTAAACACCCAGAAACAACACACACATATATGAAAAATTAAGCAAAATACTATAAGTTGCTTCATTTTGAAATTATTTAGTCTACATGAACAATAGCCAATAGAATAATAAATATAAAAGAATAATAGTGTGAGAATAGCTGATCAATTGGAATCATAATAATAAAAATTGTGGACTAGATAGTAGTGGTGATGATGGAGGTGGTGGTGGTGGTGATTATAGCAGCAGCAACAGCAACAGAAGTAATGTATGGCATTAATTTCAGTGTCTAGTTTTTAAAGGTCTTCCATATACAGTATTTTACTTATGTCAATATCAACTGTTGCTTTGGTTGAAAACAAAGAAGACTAATAGAATTAAAGTAGCTGATAACGTTTCCATTGACCATTTAGACATAGATCAGTACACAGAAAGTGGTAAAATATAAATCTTATATTGGGTGTTGGAAGCCCTGTGTTAAATTCTAAGTATTTCACTAAAAGTTTGGATCTATCTTGTGTCTTCCTTCTTTCTCCTTCTACACTATCTCACTTGATTATCTCCTAAATACCCATGAATTCAATTATAGACATCGTTAGCTTTCCCCCTAATCTTTCTACTCTTTTCAACCCCCCTTACTAATGTCAAGGGCCTCACTATACTCGCAGTTGCCTAGGCTTACAAGCTTTGTGTCACATTTGACTTCTCATTCTCAATCATCCTATATATTCATCCTGTACAAATCCTATAATTTCTATTTTTACATCATCTATCAATTTAAACAGCTACCAATTTGGTATAGGCCCTTAGGACTTAAGATCAGAACTATTGCATTAGTTTCCTGTTAGGCTATATACCTCAAATCTTTACCCTTGGCTGATTCTTTCTCCATTCCATTGCCAAGGTACTAAAGTACAGGCCTCACCATGTCATTCTCCTACTCAGTGACTCCCTATTATTTCCAAGATTAAATATAAAATTTTCTGTTTTCTTTTAATTCCCCTTCCCAACATTTTCCTTTCATACCTTTCCAGTATTCTGATCCTTAACTCTCTTCTACTTATTCTGTTATCAAGCAACAGTGGCTTCTTGCTATTCTTCAAACATAGAACTGCTGCTCCCAATATTTGCCTTTGCTTAGGTTGTGCCCCATTTCTAGAATACTCTTCCTGATGCAAGGATGTGAGAATAATGTCATGTGTAAGTAATGTGGCTGTTTTAGTGATAAGTTGTTGTGAATGCTGTATTTTGATTTTCTGTGATAGGTTGTAATATTCTGAATGCTGTACCTTGATTTCTGTGAATGATTTGCTCTGATTTGTTATTGAATAAATAAAGTATTTACTATACTATGAAATCAGAAACTTGAAAGCTGTTCATAGTAGCATTCTTCTTGAAAGCTGCTCATGCATGGCTTTACACAAGGCCACATGTAGCCCTCTAGTTCCTCAAGTATAGACCTTTGACTGAATCCAAACTTCACAAAAAAAAAATTGTGGCCTCAAGGTCACAGGCTCCCCACCCCTATTCTAGAAGGTTCTATGCTTCCAGAAGAACTAAAGATTTGGGTTTTGCTGAACAAGAATTAAGTTGATTTAGGAAAGAAGTAATCTGCACTTTTTTTGTTCTTTTTTATGAATTAAATTATTGATTTTTTTTCTCAAATAACAAGCAATTGCTTTCTCTAGCTTCATTCTACTATCTCACTCACAAAAGAAAAAGAATATATAGTAATTATAAATAGTCAAGGAAAATTATACTAAAATAAGTTGCTAAATTATATATATATATATACTTTTACCCTGGGATACCACTATGAGTCATGTATCCACAAAGAGAGCACAGAAAGAGGAAAAGGACTTCTACATATATGTAAATATATTTATGACAGCACTTTTTGTCAGTTACTTAACATTTATTAAGTGTATACTTTGTTTGAAATACTGTGTTAAATTCTGGAGAAACAAAGGTAAAAGTCAGTCCCTACTTTGAAAGAGCTCACCATCTAGTAGAGGAGACAACATACAACAAATATGTATGATCAAGTTATATGCAGGATAAATTGAATATAATCAAAAAACAAAAAACACTAGAGTTGAGCCATTGGAAAGATTCAGTTGTGGTACAAAATAAAGTGCCTCCCTCTTTTCTTTGCAGGGCTAAATTAGGCAGAAAAATAGATGATTCCCAGAGAGCTGGGTGGCTGCTTTCTTTCCCATCCAGCCAATAGCAGTTGTGAGCAGATGGACAACTCTATCTTTTTGGGGAATTTTTAGCCAGAGTAAAGAGTATCAGAAAGTATGATGTACAAAGAAATCCAATTTCAAAGCCAACAAGATATGGATTCAAATTCTGTTTTTTATACATATTGACAGTGTGAGTTTGAACAAATCCATCAGAATCTTACTGCTGCAGACAAGCTTTGAAGACCAAAAGTTATAGAGACATCACCAACCTACATTTGTACGCAAAGTTTCCATACCTAGAACTTCCTTATATTAAAGAAATCATAGATATTATTCCTTTCCTGCCCCTTCCCTAAGTACCTGGACAAGAAGCAACCTCAAGATAAACATGTCTAAGAAGTAACCCAAGGAGATTGTTCAGAGCTCCTTTTTACATTTGGAGCTAAATGTAGAGGATAGTAATGGCCACTGGAAGCCGTAGAATTAACTACCAGAGAAGGTAGTACCTAAAGGCAATGGAAATGACCACAGTCTGATGACAAAAGACAGTCAATAAATTATAAGGATGTTGCAAAGAACATCTAATACCAGAGAAGAGTAAATGTTATAGATACTATAAAGGTATTTTCTTGTCAGAGATCAGAGGAGAATTTCACCTAGGTAGAACCTCATGAGATCCCTACAAAAAGTAGAATGAGTACAAATAGAAGAATACAAATAGGACTTCCAGTGCATGAATTGTAATTTAAACTTTGGTCACATGTTCTATATACCTGTGCTTCATTGCAATTTCCTTTTTTTTCCCTATTCTCTCTTGATATTGACATTGATTTTATTTCTGAGAGATTTCACTCCACATTTTTGTTTTTGTTTTTTTTTGGGAGCAAAAGAGGGTATTTTGTACTGATTATTCCTGCTATAACTTATCAGTCAGCACTTTAATAAAGCTAATTACATCTGGCTGCCTAATTGTTAATAGACAGTACAGTGGTTGGGCCTCATGAACATGAGCTGCTGTTGCTATTGTTGTTCTTTCATTTTCAGCTAGGACCAATGACATCACAGGGCGATGTCTTGGTTTGTGCTTGAATCATATCTATATGAGACAAAGTTGTATAAATTTGTTAGTCTTACTCTCTTTTCTAGTCATCAAAGTCCAGTGATAAGACAAAAGTCAAAATAGCAGGTGATAGCATTAGATGTCCTTAACATCTTTGTTATCTGACTAAGCTCTATGCACTCCACAGTGCCTGTTTTAGTCATCTTCATGCTATTAGAATAAATTGTTCTCATCTATTTATTCCACCAGAGGGAGACTTCACATGCTTGGGACATAAATATCTCTAAATGAACAAGAGTACAAGAAACTCACCCCCTTAGGAAAAAAGAGTGCACTCAGGAGAAATCAAGAAACTGGGGCTCAGATGTTAAGTATAATCAATGCAAAGTAGTATGGTGTTTATAAAGTATGTGAGAATGTGCCTGATTAGCACTCATATCTTATGTATATTCTCAAATTTATATTTTGATTTTCTTTCTCCCTCTAACATTTCACATCTACCTCTAACAATCTGCCTTACATTTTAATATCATTCAATCTAAGTTTCTTTTCATTTTTAAGTTGTTAGCAAAAATGTACCTATTAAAAATAAATAAAATGTATTATTGGAAGGATCTCTACAGCTTAAATATGGACCAGGAATGTGGTTAAATGCTAATTCCAAAATTTTCTTTCAGCTCTAATGTTCTATTATTCTATTCATTTTAAATCAAAAGAAAGAAACAAGGCCGTTCTACAAGTAGACAATAGGTAGATGTCTATTTCACTTATTTCTTGGCAAACCTAATTAGAAAACAGAGCTCTGAAAAGTTTGTGTGGGAATAAGTATTTCATGAATGATTCCCTTGCCTTCAAACCAAATAATATACAAACATTTGTAAGTGTATTATTACCCAATGATTGTGAATCAGCAAAGAGACACAACTTATTTACTTTACCTTGAAAATATACTGTTACCATTTTGATTCTACATCTTAATAGCCTCTATCTCTGACGTTATGTCTTATGGGCATAATTTAAAGTGACAAGTCTAAAAATTACTGTTCTCCTTCTGTTTACCCCATACCAGCTAGAGAATCCCACATCTGTTACCCAGTTTTTGTCATGATTAATAAACACACCTAAAATAGAAATAATCCTGTCTCAAAACTGGGAGAAATGGGGGGTTGCAGGGTTGCTGATGCAATAGTTAGGCCAGCTGGTCTATTACACCCCCACAGGGGGAGCAAATGGCCTGGGGTTAACATAGATGTAAAATATACCATGAGTTGCCTTGACTTCAATCAAAATAACAACTGTCCATCTCATAAAGCCTAGCCTTTTCTTCCCCAAATAATTTTTTCTTGTTTGCGCTTAATTTCTTTGTACCCGGAGGATCTACATTTGATATGTTTCTAAGTTTTCTCCAGTGATAACAAATTATCTACTCAGACACACTTCCACATTCTCCTTTAAAGACTAAATGTTGATCCAAGACCTCTTATGACTATCTCCGTAAATTATTTCCTCACTATTCCTAACACTCAGCCACTCCTTATGCCAGGTAATCCCTATGGAAGTATAATTCAGAAATAATGAAGCACTTCTCTGAGTACTTCAAAGTTCACAATGCCCATTCCTCAAAAGAAACTTTGAAAATAATAAAATATAAATAAAATTATCCCTATCTTATAGTTAATGATTCTAAGGCTTAAACAGATTAAGGGAATAGCCCAGGTGGCATAGTAAGGGACATATTAGAATCAAGACGCTTTCAGCAGTCTTTCCATGAAACCACACTGTCTCTCTTTCTACCTTTTATTTTCCATAGTTCCTCTCTATGACTTTCAGTAGGATTGTTACTGATTATCTACATCAGAAAGACATAATCCAAATTTATCAGAACAATTAAAATATGATTTCTCCCCCAGTGAAATATGTTTGTAACTTATAGATATAAAAATAAGTAATGATGATGATGATGGTGATGGTGATAGCATTCAAATAGTACTTTAAGGTTTTCAAAATGCTTCACAGATCTTAAACATTAATAGTTATCACTAAACAATTGCAGGAGATTCAAGGAATTTCCTTTCTATGCGTATGTTTAGGGAGAGATTTATATTCAGATGAAATATAGAAGTGCTAAGGATAGTCAAAATACTTTTTAAAAATAATAATAATTTAAAAATGGATCCTGCACAAGAAAATAATTACATATTGGGAAATATTTTTATACTTAAAATATCTAATAAAAAACAGAATATTAATATATATGCATACATATCAATATGTGATATACATCACATCATGCATAAACATGTATGTGTGTATATATACATATGTGTGTGGGTGTATGCATGTGTAGTTGTATATGTGTGTACATAAAGAGACAGAAGGAGAGAGAGAGAGAGAGAGAGAGAGAGAGAGAGAGAGAGAGAAAGAGAGAGAGAGAGGAGGGAAGGAGGGAGACAGAATCTATTCTGCAGTAAACTGCTCAAAAATATAAAGTTTTGAAATGAAGATATGAAATCTATAAACAATCTCCTACTCAAACTTGAGTGTTACAAACAAATAGGTGTATTTATCACAGATCAACCTCAAACATCTACCTCAGAGAGGCCCTAAAAGACAATGGACTCCAAGTCTTCAGGTGGATAAAGTGAAGTATGAATTCATCCACACTTTACTTCCTCATTTATCCTAGAGTCAGATGTTTTGTTGGAAATGGTGTATCTTTGAAAAGAAATTACCTATTCCTGATAGTCTTCCCTCCTGTCCTTAAGTTGATGAGATTGTCTGGAGGAGAAAATGTTCCACATTCATATTTTCTTCAAAGGATTCTTCTCCTAAAACATTTTAGTATGTTAATAATAGTCTCTTAAATTAATCTGATCCCAATTATGACATATTTATCTGATTTAAAATCATCATTATCAATTCCATTCTAATTAAATCATATTTATCAAGCATTAAATAAGTTTGGTATACTAGGAAGACATACATTTAATAGGAGGTAGTGTCTTTTTTGTGGGGATTCTAATCCAGTAATCAGATAAAATATATATTAAATATGAATAACCTCAAATAGATAATGATAAGTGGCATACTCCTATATGAAATGATAGAAAAGAGGATAAGGGAAAGCTTCATGGAACACCTGAACTGTTGTAATAAAAAATGCCAATGGTGATACGTATGTGTATGACAAATAGTTTACCTTGACTGAAATATAGAGTATATGAAAGAAAGTAGAATAAAATTAGATTTGAAAGGCAAGGTGATAGCACATTGTTGATAACCTTGAATGTTTGGCTAAATAGTTTTGATTGTATTTTGTAAGCAATAAGGAGATTTGGAAGCTTATGAGTAGAGGAATTAAAGGGTCAGATTCTTGGAGCTTCCTCACAGTTTCCATGTGATCCTTTTCACCACTGAGAATTTGTTTTCCTTATCGTGTTTACCCTTGTCTTGCTGAGAAGTGCATAGATCTGTCAGGATTACCTTTGGTTCAGGCACAGTGCAACTTTTCAACTAAAGCAACAATTGGTTAACTCTTGTCATCTTTGTTCTGGAAAATCATCTTAGCTGCCACATCTAATCCTTGGATTCTGTAACTCGGCACAACTCAAAACAGGGTGAACTAGATGGTCAGTGCTTAATGCCTATTTCCATGTTACTATCTGCCAAAAAGAAACTTTAGTTTATCTTGCTCAAAGTCTAGGTATTATTTACCTTATAATAAATTCAAGATTAAGTGCACATGATGAGGACCTTCATCATGGGAAAATCCTAAATTGTATCAAAATTCACATTTATTTTATGCTTTTTAATCCACCTATACTTTTCTTCTTAATAACCCCAAGTTATTACTACCTTTAAAAATGAGCAATGAATTATTTGCTAATCATAACAAACATTTGATTTTTATCATTTTATATTTTCTTCCAGAAAAGATTGGAATAAAAATCTCCTTTTGTCAAATTTTGTTTACTCATTTTTCAGGTAAGCATTTAATTGCACATATATTATATCATTGGTTCTAAACCCTTCCTCCTGACATAGAAAGACTCACATAAAGCAAGACATTCAATATGTTAACCAGAAGACCTAAACTGATTTTCTGAGAAGTGAGATGGTAAGAGTCTACACATTTAGCAATGTGAGACTAAATTTGCAATCAATGGACCATTTATGCCCTTACACTTATGTCACATTGGCATAGATCTTGAACTATCACAACAGCTGGATAACTGTTGAAATTAAGATCAATCATGTACAGTTTTATTTTAATCCTAATCTGTTGTAATCCATCTAAGCAGATCAAAATAATTCTCCAAGTCTAAAGCTCAGAATAGCAAATAACTCCTTAACCGAAAACAAAAGGATAGGGCAACCATGCTGGAGAAGTTATGTATCATAAAATTCCACATAGAGCAAACGGATTCAAAAGCCTTGCCCTGAAGTCAATAGGGCTAGATTTAATTCATTAATCATGAAATTTCACTTGCAACAACATGTTCCAGCTTCTAAGAATGAGTTGTAAGTGGGCCTCCATTATGTAACATCTAATAGATAGGCCCTTCTAGCATAATATGTCATACATGCTGACATGTCTTCTATAAAGACTATAATATTGAATGGAAATTGTTATCTACTATGAGCAATAAAAGCAGCTGATTTAGTGAAAAAGTGGCAACCATTGATTAATTCACTGTGAAATTACATCATTTACTTATCTGAGAACTCTACTTTTCTTAAGAGATAAAAAAAAATCAGTTATGTGGATGAAATATATAAGAAGAAAAAAAATGTATATTTATAGAAAAGCTCACTAGTAACCACTCACCACCCTTATCACCTCTTATTGGATCTTGAATCCTTTGGATTCAAACTTTCAGGGAAATTAGAAACCATTTTATGCAAACCCCTTATTTTACACATAAGGAGATAAGCACACTGAGCATAAATGGCTTGTTTAAGCTCACACATCTTTGTCTTCTTCCTATTATTATGAGCTATTACTCTACACATTCAATTACTATATTTTTATAAGTATCTAACTCTTTCTTCTTCTTTGTTAATTAGAATGTCAGGAAAAAAAAAAAAAAACCAAAATCAAATGAACCCAAATCAGGATCCCAATAATATTAGTGCTTGAAGAAATATGTATATATGCAGGTAGGAGAGAGACAGAGGCACTAAATGATCCCATTATGTCTAAATGAGTCAGCAGAAAATGAAGACTCATCAATAGAAAACTGATTCTGATATTATTATTGTTTGCTTGAACTATGATTTTGACCCAGAATTCCCTATTATATTGACTTTATCTTTCATTTCCCCATTTGACTTGATTCAACGTGATACATGACCTTCTCTTCCATATTAATCAACTCTTCCTTCAGCTTGCATTTAGGCTCTTATCTGTTGCTTTAGATCATAGTTTCATAAGTTTATAGCTGAAAGGGTCTTTTGAGATCCCTGAACAACTAAGTTTATAGATAAGAAACCTGAGGCCCAGAGAGAAGAAATAATGGCAAATTCATCAAACTACATGAACACTATAACTTGGCAGGCCCTACTTTCTATCAGACCTTAATAGCAAAATATCAGACTTATCTGTTACACTAAATTGAGTTCCATATTATCTTCTCTATCAGTTGCCATTTACCAATACTGCCAATTTCTAGTTATCTAAGACCTACCCATGTATAGAGGCAGAGTAGAGCTAATGGACCTATCATTTGGTGGGGAGGGGCTTTACAACACCAGTCTTATTTGAGCGGAGATTCATGCTGAGGGAGAAAGGACTCAATCTTTTATATTCCCAGGCAAATTATCCATATCTTTCTCCAGTTTCCCCAAAATAATTATGAATAAAAGTACTTTAACCTACATTTATACAAATATAAAATTATAAACATACTTGTAATCTATATTTAGACTAATACAAACATATTTAGATGACTATCCAAATGAAGATTGCCATTTAGGATTTATACTCATAGTCATGCTTGCCAAAGTCAAAAAAGAGCTCAAAAGAAATTATTTACATATTGGTCATGGGAGAAAGTGGGTTAATGGATGTAACAGTAATCAGTTTAGCAGATACTTAGCACTTAGTACCTTGGGGATAAGTATGGAAGGTTCAAACTCTGTCCCACTATTGAGAAAGCATGAACTCCCCTGTTGATGTGGAAGAAGGGGATTGGCTGAGACAGGAGGCCAGTGTGTGTGTATAAGCAAGAATTCCAGAGACAGAGAGACAGAATTGGAATGTTGCTCTTGGGAAGGAAGAACCATGGAGACCAAAGCTGGCTGAGAGAGAGGGAGAGACAGAGAGAGGGAGAGAGAGAAAGTTTCTGTCTAAGCTGACTGAGAGACAGAATTGGAATGATGCTCCTGGTGAAGGAAGAATCATGGAGACTGAAGCTGGCTGAAAGAGAGAGAGAGAGTTTCTCTCCCAGCATCTGGAAGCTGAGAACTGATTTGGAGTTTTCTTGAGAGAGAGAGAGAGAGAGAGAGAGAGAGAGAGAGAGAGAGAGAGA
>CM053585.1:57439005-57458582 GCA_028646515.1 Pseudochirops corinnae
TATATGTGCACTATATATATGTATGTAAACACATGTATATGTGTGTATATATATATATACACATACACACCTACAAAATAGAAAATATTATAGAAGTACATATGTATTATATGCATATACATACATACACACAGATATACACACACACAAAATAAAATTGTATATGTGTGTGTGTGTGTGTATGTATTCAGTAAGTATTCACTTGGTATTTACTGTATTAAAGACTTGATGCTGGTTGATTCAGGGGATTTAAGGAAGACTACCTGAATTCAGAGAGCTTGTGGTGATAGCAGTAGAGATAAAACATGGACATATAAAAATGTAATACAAATTTTCTAATTTATATATTATACAAGAACCAGGACTATGCCTTTTTTATATAATAGACATTCAGTGTTGATTTATAAGCATTATGGAGACAATGTGAAGTAAATCATAGAAGGAAGTAAGGAATATAGTATAAAAGTATATAAAAGAGGTTCATTGTTTGATTAAAGTTTAAAGTTTGGGGATATTATTTTAATTCATCTTGGCGATAGTGGGTTGAGGAGTAAAGAAGATTGTAGAGGAAGTAATATTTGAATTGAATGTTGAATAATGGGAAGAATTTCAACAGGTAAGATAGTGAATGAAGAAGGTAAAGTAGAAGAAGTCAGAGAAGAAGTGAGTTTTTCCAAGTTTAGGCAATAGTATGAGCAAAAGAGACAGAAGAAGCATATGAGTATAGAAGTATGAAAAAAGAGCAAAACTGGGAGCTAAATTGCAAAATTCTTGAATGTCACACTGAGTATCTATTTTATTGAGTTAGCATTGTGGAACTTTTTAAGTTTTGGGGCATATTAGTGACATGGTTGGAGCAGTACCTTAGGAAAAATAATCTTCTGAATAGTTTGCGGGAGAAATAGAGAACTGCTCGCCAAATGTAGCAATTGACAACACCTAACCCAGATGGTGACACAGGGAAATGAAATGATAGGATCTTTAAGGGATCATTTGAAGATAAAATTGATAGGAGTGACTAACTGATCAGACATTTTAGGGAAGAAGAAATAAAAGTTTTTTAGTGGCTTCTATTCCACTCTTAATAATATTCAGTTAAATTATTCCCTTTACAATGGTGAAATTTAACTCATCCTATTAGTGATTCTTCTTTTTTGTTTCTGCTTCTCTGTGTCCTTATCTCCCCCTGTCCCCTTTCTAGAATTCATAATAAATTTAATGAACTGGTCAATTTCATTTATTTGACATCTGTTAATAGCTATATTCAAATATAACACTACCTCAATTAGCAATTATAACGATTTTGTTTCCTCTTAGTACTTTAGGCAACACCAGGATTTACTGCTCACATTTTTAAAGCTCAAAGGTGTTGTTTTTGATAAAATTTTCTTCTGGAAATGTTCATTTACAATTAAAATTAATTGGACTGACTAAACACCAACACTTTGCTGCAATTATGTAACTACTCAAATTGGAAAAGAGAAATGGTGAAATATTTATTTGAGAAATTAGAGATCATTCCATTTGGGTATATTAATGAAGTTTAAACTGCCCATTAAAATACTGAGCAAAGCATGAAATGGACAATTTCTTCTTCAGCTTCAAATATTGAACTTGGTGCTCATCAAGTCTTAATCAGATTGATGAATACCCCAATGGAGCAGGGAGATAGTATCTATATGCCTTTGTCAAGGTTTAAAAACTGTATTTATGTTTGAATACTTGCTCCTTTTGTGTTACTCCAAAATAGAAGGTGCAATTTCACTCATATGAAGTTTTACATGTGTAAAAACATCAAAGATCTGTGATTTCTTAGATTTTAGGAACTCTTCCAATAATAATATTGCCTCTAATTCCTTATATATCTTAAAGACATTTCAAAGAGTCAAAGAGATTAAATGATTTGCCTGTGGCCACAGAGATACTTTCAGAGATGGAAAATATTTGAACCCAATTCTACTTGATTTCAAGTGTAAAACCAAATTACATTGTCTCTCCTTGACTTGTGATATAATAAATACCTACACTCCAAGGACAGCATCATTTTGTGACTTTAATGGCTCACATATGCATGTATGCATATGTGTATATCCACATATATGTTTATATGTGCACATGTGTGTGTGCATAATGCATACATATGCATGCATACACATGTTCATAGATAAATATATAAATAAATACAAATACTTATGTGTATGTGTGCATATTACACATACATTATACATACATACAGAAGAAAATTTTATCAAAAACAACACCTTTGAGCTTTAAAAATGTGAGCAGTAAATCCTGATGTTGCCTAAAGTACTAAGAGGAAACAAAATTGTACATGCATACATACATATAAATAAATATACATGTGTACATACACATGTATATATACACACATGTATGTGTATATATGTATATATACACACATACACCCATATGACAGCTACATGGTGCAGTGGATAGAATACTGAACCTGGAATATAGAATCAGGATCATCTGAGTTCAAATCTCACCTCAGACACTTACTAACTATGAGACTGAGCAAGTCATTTAATGCTGTTTACCTCAATTCCTCACCCATAAAACAAGCGGGAAAAGGAAATGACAAACCATTTCACTGTCTTGCCAAGAAAACCACAAATAGAACAGAGAGTTAGACATAACTAAAAAAAAACTCAACAATTTATTTTAAAAAGTTATGTTAAAAATGTTCCTCATTTTACTTGCCCTTATTGGCTAACTGGCTTGTCAATCTGTAGTGGCACATTGTCTCTGGCTATACAGTTGTGTGTGTGTGTGTTTATTTTTTTTTAATAAGAAACTGTTTCCTGGAAATAACAAGATAAGAACAAGCCAGTATGGAACAGTATAAAGAATAATGGAACAAGGGCCACGGGTTTCACTATTTATCCATATGACAAGTGTGTCAATCTATCTGGGTCTCAGTTTTCTCCTTTGTAAACTAATAATATTGGACAAGATGATCTCGAGTGTCCCTTACACTTGTAATGGTCAATGAAAATAAACTTTGCTTATAATATGGAATCAGCAATTTCCAATTAAAGTCACTTATGCTTTTGGATACTATGTTTCTGATAAAGCAGAATACTCATACATATATTCATTTTCCATGGAAAATTTTCTAAAATCACATTTCTCTTTTGACATTTCAAGTGAGACCCTTCACTTTGCTTGAAATCAATACTTGTGGAAAAATAAACCTTTTCATCATTTCATTGATGACATCCAGGGATGATTGGTGACCCACAGATTCACCCATTCCATTGTTGGAATTAATTAATTAATTAATAAGGAACTTTTCCGTATTTGATCCACATGTACACAAGGATTGTTCATTTTATTTCCTTTTACTAGGCTTACACATTCAAATTGTGTGGCTTTGAACATCTGGGATCTTAGAAAATATCTTACATTTCTTGAGAACAGGACACATTTCCAGAGTGAGTGAAAAAGGAAAAAAAAAAAAAAAGAGAGAGATTTAATCACAGGATCTTAATGTTGAAAGTAAACTTCAAGCTGTACAACTTTTCCTAAATGAAATACACACACACACACACAGAGATATGTATATATACACACATATGTGTATGTCCAGTCAGTTAACAGCATTTATTAAGCTTGTTCCAAGCACTGTGCTAAATACTAGGTATATAAAAAAAGGCATAGCCTGTCACAGAAAATCTCTCTAGAAAGGCATCCCAATGATGTGTTATTGTTCCAGTACTTTTCAAAATTATTTTTATTCGTTATGTTACTTAGATGCAGTCAGAGATTATGGAATTACCAGAATTTCAGGTGATAGAAAGTAATTAGAAATAAATGATTGAATATAATAGGAAGCAATTGAATTGGTATTAAAAATAAAGGTTGGGTTTTTTTGAGTGGTCAAAATTGCTTCTAAAAAGACAAATCGGGGGCAGAGTCAAGATGGTGGCTTAGAAAAAGCAGAATTCCATGAGCTCCCCCGCAAACACCTCAAATAACTATAAAATATGACTCTAAACAAATTTTAGAGCTCCAGCACCCACAAAATGCCAGAGAAACAAAACTTCCATTTAAGGCAGCCTGGCAAGTGGATGGGAAGGGCTCATCGCAGCATGCTGGGAGTCAAGCTCACCTAGGCCTGAAACCAGTTAGCCCCAGGGCAGCCAGGGCAAGCTGCACCTGGAGCACTTGGGAGAGTAGATTACCAGTAGCTGTGGCAGTTTCCAGAATTATCAACCCATGAGAAACAAGGACAAAGTGAAAGGTCAGTGGAACTTGGCTAAATTTGGGGAAAAGGAGTGGGTCCAGCCATCTGATCCCAGGGCAAGGAAGCAGCAGAAGCAGTGGTCCTACAGCCACCTCTATATGGCTGCTTCAGAGCTCCTGGCCTGAAGATTGCAGGGGGCCAAGCAATCATTCAGAGGCTAAGTGCTCTTGCCTTACCCTGCCTGGATCAGGATAGTGGTCTTGGGTGGTGGTCCTGAAGTGCGTGATCAGTGATCCAAAGCTAGTGGGGGCTACAGAGATAGCAGCCCCCTAATAGCTCTGGCGGCTGTGAAAACCCCAGCAATTTGGGACAGAGCTCTCTCCTCTGAAAGCAGAGTTCTACAGAGCCCAAAAGTCAAGTAATTGACAGGCAACATGAGCAGGAAAAGGAAGCAAAGTAAACACAGCAATAACCAGTACCACAGTAACCAGTCTACATTTTTCTTGGAAGCTTTTGGCGAGGAAGTTCTGAATGTGTTGTCTTCCTCCCATTCCATGCCTTGATTCTTTTTGTCCCCAAAAAAGGAATCTAAAGATGGATTGCTGAGCTTTGTACTTTCCTCATTGTACTTGCCCTTACTGGCCATGATCCTGATCCAGGCAGGTCAAGACAAGAGCACTTAGCCTCTGAATGATTGCTTGGTCCCCTTGCAAACTGTAGGCCAGGAGCTCTGAAGCATCCATGGGGAAGCAGCAGAAGGGCCACCACTTCAGACTGCTTCTAGCTCTGGAGACAGTTGGCCAGACACTCTCCCCCAAATTTAGCCAAGTTGCACTGACCTTTTCCCTTTGTCCTTGGCTCATATGGGTTGATAATTCTGCAAACCATCACACTGCCAGTGACCCACTCTCCTGAAAGCTCCAGCCACAGTTTTTACTGGATGGCCTGGGGCTAAAACCTAATGAGGCTGGGCTCTGCTCCCAGCCCAATGTGATGAACCCTTTCCATCCACCTGCTGAGCTGCCTTCAGCATGAGCTTTGTTACTGTTTCATTTTGTGGGTTCTGGAGCTCTAAAATTTGTTTCGAGTCATATTTTATAGGTATTTGCAGTGGATATGGGGGGAGCCAAGGAGTGATCCTATTTTTATGCCACCATCTTGACTCAGGGATGATATTTTAAGATGTGAAATTATTATTATTATTATTTTCATGCAACTAGGAAATAAGATATACAGGTTCTGGGGTATGGCAATCTATCTTGCCCTGCCAGAAAGTCAGAGTGGGGAAGGGGGAGGATATAGGAGAGACCAGATTGAGGGAGATGATAAATAGTGAGATCACTATTTTGGGGTGAGGGGTAGGGGAAAGATGAGGAGAAAATTCATAACTCAAAATCTGGTGGAAATGAATGATGTAAACTAAAAATAAACAGAAGTTAAAAACAATAAAATATTTTAAAAAATAAAAGGACAGATTGGTTTGAATGTCAGTAGAAAAACATTCATGTGAAAATACACACACAGGCATACAGAAATTTCTGTTTCTTGTTCTGTCAACTTAGGAGTTGACAGTGTAACATAAATTCATACATTAAGCATGACCAAGTATCAGTCATTATGGAAAGTACTAGGGATGTGAAGAACACAAAATTATTGTCCAGGCTCTGAAGGTATCACCTAGTAATGGAGGAAGCAACTACAAATAACTTTATCCATTCAGGATATCTATAAGGCAAATAGAAAGTATTCTTAGAAGGAAGCACTAGCAATGGAGGAGGGAGGAAAGAAAGGTATATTGAGAAAGATTCACTGTATGAAGTGGGGTTTGAGATTGGTATTACAGGAATCCTGGAGGCAGAATTTTGGAAGAAGAGCATTTTAGACACTGGGAACAAGTAGTGAAAAGTATAGAGTCAGCATACGGAGTATTTGGGAAGAGAAGTGAAAAGAAGGCCTGTGTTTCAAGATCATAGAGTACATAATGGGTAGTTAAAAAAAGTCTAGAAGACTGGAAAGTAGGAAGAAGTAGAGAAGGGCTTTAAAAACCAAACAGAGGAGTAGAAATTTTGACAGTGTCAGGGAGCTACTGGAGTTTATTGAGTAGGTCTATGACATGGTGAAGCCTATACTTCAGGAGGATCAGTTTGACAGATGAATGAAGGATGGACTATAGTGAGGTGAGACTTATGATCTGGATAATCAGCAGGTGATTGTATAAACGAGTTGTGAGGTGATGAGGGCTTTCACTAGGTTGGTGGCAGTGACAGAGGAGAGAAAGGGTGATATAGGAGAGGTGGTATGAAGGTAGAAATAACAGGATATAATAACTTTTTGCATGGGGGAGGGTGAGAGAAGAGCACAAGCATTTATAATTGGCCTATTATCTATCAAGCTCTGTGCTAAGCATTTTTCACATGTGTTATCTCGTTTGATCCTTAAAATATCCCTGTGAGGTAGGATCTATTATGACCCCATTTTAGAGTTGATTAAACATGCAATTGGAGAGAGAAATTGAGAAGTCAGGGATGAAGCCTAGGCTGTAAACCTGTGTGACTGAAAGGATGGTAGTTTTTTCAGGAAGAATCTTGGGGTAATTAAAAGCACTTTGCAATTTCCCAAAGGCAGTATAGTCTTCTCTTATGTTCTTCTTTTGTCCAATTCACTGTTGTTTGGGGGGCAGGTAGGTGGTGCATTGGATAGAGGGCTGGACCTGAAGTCAGGTAGATTCATTTTTGTGAGTTCAAAGGTGGCCACAGACACCTAATAGCTGTATGACCCTGAATAAGTCACTTACCCTGTTTTGTCTGTTTCCTCAACTGTAAAATGAACTTGGTAAGAAAATATCAAATCACTTCAGATTTTTGCCAAGAAAATCCCAAATTGGGTCACAAAGTGTTAGAAACAAAACAACTGAATGACAACAACATTGTCAAACTGCATTATAGATACATAGTTTAGTTCTATCCAACTCTTCATGAACCTTTATGCAGTTTTCTTGGAAAAGATACTGGAATGGTTTGCCATTTCCTCCTTCAGTAGATTAGGCCAACAAAGAATAAGTGAACAGTTACCCAGCTTACAAAGCTAATAAGTTTCTGAGTCTGGATTTGAACTCAAGTCTTATTGACTACAAGGATGACACTCTATCAACTGTTCCACCTTGCTGCTTTCAGATACATACCTAGATACATAGAGACCCATATACATACATATATATATATATCTATAGTGATTTAGCTATATCAATATACACATATGTCATTGTTGATTATATAGCTAAAGACACAGATCCATCTCTATCTATCTGATACAATAAAAATTGACAATGAATTTAGTCAAGAGATAAACAAGAGAAGAGAAGTTGGAATTGTTTTTGTGAAGTTGAGAATTTCATATATATGTCCAGGGAAGGAGATGAATAAATAGGTAAAGAATGGACAACCCAAAAAGCTCATCCATCAGTAACACCCCTCCACACACACACACACACACACACACACACACACACACACACACACACACACACTACTATATCTATAATGTATAATATGTAATGTATATAATTGGCTATATAACAGATAACATTGTATAACATGCATAAATTCATATACACATGCATACACCTGTACATATATATGTATGCATATTTATGTACCTGAATGCATGCATACATACATCTCAGTTTCACTCTCATTCATTCAGTTATGACTTCTGTGCTGACGATTCTCAAATGTACTCTCAAAATCTCTTTCCCTCCAGTCTCACTTCTCCAATTCCCTACTGACGTAGCTTACTGGATACACTGTAGACATCTTAAGCTCAACATATCCCAGGCTGAACTCATTATTTTCCCAAAAAAATCCTCCCTTCTTCCTAATTTCTCTATTACTGTTAAGGGTGCCAATATTCTCTCAGTCATCTCCATAGGTTCCCAAGATAGATGATACCACCCCTTTGGGAGCACTGGAATGATGCAGGGGATGATAGTAACCTTGGATGCAATGGAAAGCATTGGATAAAAAGGGAGGGTGGAAGCATAAAGAAATAAGAGAAGATAAGGAAAAAATATGAAAAACCATTCTCACATGTTTTATCTGTTGTATAACAGAGTTAAAGTCAGTGATTACATTATTTTCCAAATAAACACACACAAAATGCAACTTATAACGGATCAGTGGTCAAGGCTGCTGACAGGTGTTAACAAGTGTGGCCAGGTAAGCCTGCTGTGCATTGTCAGAAAGTCCAGCGTGCACCAGCAGGAAAGTGTGCATACAATGATTTGTTTGCAATATGATACTATAGGATTGCATGACGCAATCTTGCATCATCAAAATTTCAATGTAGGGGAAAAACACAATATATTATTACACTTAACATGCATCATTTAAAAAAAATCTTAATTTTTTTGAAATGATGCACTTTTTAAAAAACATTAAAGGATTAAAGAAGTAGATTTCCAGGGAGACCCCTGAGGAATTATTTTTTTCTGAAAAGGGGGCAGTAGACCAAATAAGTTGAGGAACTTCTGATCTAGACTTTCAGCTTAGGTGTCATTCTTAATTCCTGGCCATCTTTTACAACCACCACTTAATATCTAATCTTCTGCCTAGTCTTGCTGATTTCATTTTTGTAACATTTCTCACAAATGCTTCCTTCTCTCCTATGACACTGTACTACATCAGTTCAGGATCCCATCACCTAACATCTGGACTATCACAATAGCCTTATAGTCTTCTGGCTTTAAGTCCAACACCAGTCCATCTATCACTCAACTGACAAAGGGTAGTTCTGATCATATTAGTCAATAAATTTCAGTAGCTCTCTATCTCCTCCAGGTATATGCATGTGTATGTGAATGTGCATGTGCATGTTTATGTCTATGTCTATGTGCATGCATGCTTGTATATCTGTATAAATGTGCATGCATATATGTGTACTGCACACATGCCTATATATACACACAGAGTCATATATACATGCATATATGTGCATATATGTATGCATGTTTGTATATGTGTATATACACACATGTATATGTATGTATAATAATAATGATTATTATTATTATTATACCTCCAAAATTGTTCATTTACTTTTCTACTCCTTTTGCATACTATTCATCTCCACCTCAACTGGAGATTATGTACATACATCTCAGCTTCACTCCCATTCATTCAGTTATGACTTCTGTGCTGATGATTCTGAAATGCAGTCTCAAAATCTCTTTGCCTCCAGTCTCACCACACCACACCCCCACCATACCACACTCCTACTCTGAAATCCAGTGGCGCTGCTGTCCTTGGAATTTCTCAAACAAGACACTTCCATTCCTTAGTCTAGATATCATCACTGGTTTTCTTTCATGCCTGGAATGTCCTCACTCCTCATGTATCTCTCCTATCTTCCCGGACATCATTTAAGTACCAGTTAACATCCTCCCTCCTACAGAAAGCCTTTCCAATTTTTTTTAAAATTCTAATGTATTCCTTCTACTGATTAACTCCAAATTTATTCTGTACATAGCATTTTGGACATAATTATTTATATGTTTGCTTGCCACATTAAAATATGAGATGCTTGAGAGCAGGGGCAGTATTTTGCTTTTCTCTGCATCCTCAGTCAATAATAATTTATTGCATAACCGCTATATGTCAGGCACAATGCTGAGCAATGGATATACAGAAAGAGGTAAAAGACAGAACCTACCCTCAAGGAACTAATTGTCTAGTGCAAAAGGCATAGACAAAATTTGTAGGGCTGGTGTGAAGCAAATGAGGAAAGAATGAAGGGAACAAGCATTTATTAAACACCTACTATGTGCCATGCATTGTTATGCTCTTTACAATTATTATATCAGCTGAGCATTAAAGCAATCCTCTCATTTAGGTGCTACTATTATGCCTACTTAGAGTTGAGGAAATGGAGGCAGTCAGAGGTTAAATGAATTTCCAAGGATTTGAAGTCAGTTATTCCAGACTCCAGGTTCTTTGCTCAAGGTGGGTCCTCAATAGTCATCATAGTGTCATGCACAGAGTAGATATTTTAAAATATTTATTGAATCACTGAGATTATAGGGAGCCTCAGAATCTTTTTTTTGGAGGGGAAAGGATTAGAGAGGACAGTAAACAAGGCTTTAGGGAAACCACTTTGGCAGCTTAGTTGATGATGAATTGGAATGTGAATAGACTTGTGGCATAAAGATTAGCCAAATGCTCTAGCAATAAAACAGGCATGAGGGGATGAGAGCCTGCTGCAGAGTAGAGGATGTGGGAGTAGGGAGAATCTTGCCTATTCTAGAGATGGTATAAATATAGAAATCACAAGACATGGCAAAAATAATTAATTATGTGGGTGGGATGAATATGAGTGAGGAGTGAAGAAAGACAATGAAATTGTGAGTCTGTTTAATTAGTCAGATGGTGATACCTTTGAGAGTAATAGGGAAATTTAGAAGAGGGGAAGTTTTGGGGACCTGCAGGAGGGGAATAATGAGTTTACTTTTTGAAAGTTTAAGTTTGATATATCTCTGAGAAGTAGTTAGAAATGTCCAACTGGCAGTTGGTAAAATACTGGAGCTCAGGAGAGAAGATAGGGCTGTGTAAATTGATCAGAAAATTATTAACCTAGCGATGATAACTGAAACCCTGTGAGTTGTTGAGATAAAAAAGAGAGATAGCATAAAGTAGAGAAGAGACAACACGTGAGACTCTTAGGGGACATTCAAATTGAGTGGACAAGAGATGGTTGAGGATACTGCAAAGGGAGCTTAGAAGAAGCAGTCAGTCAGGTAATAGAATGGATTGGAAAGTTGAATAAAATGAAAAAGAAATCATTTTAAAGAAGCTTTATAATTAAGTTGAAGAGAAAATGGAAGCAGTGAGTTTGGGTGGCTTTCTCAAGGATCTACAAAAGGGGTATGTGTGAGTAGATAGACTAAAGGCTGATGGTGTGGATGATCATATCAGCAAATGATTTTTAGGGATAGGGAAGACATGGCTATATATCATGGATATCATGGAATCTGCCAGAAAATATTAAACATTAATGAGAGAATGGAGATAATAAGAGGGAAAATCTAGAAAGAAGAAAGAATGAAATGGATCATAGAAGCACATAGAAATATGCTCATTGAATTGACTTTGTCAAGAACAGTGGTTATGTCTTCATATATGAGTGTGAGTATGTGTATACACACACATGTATATATGTACACACACATACATAGATGAAGAAGGAGGTAATAATAGATGAAGCTCTGTCTTTTTTTTCAAGGAAGTACGAAGCATGATTCTAAGCTGAGGAAACATCTATGTGAATGGATGTATTTTAAGTGGAGCATGAATGAAGTCATAGAGATGAAAATAAACAATTTCAAAGAGTTAGTGAATAATTCTATTTGTTGCTTAGAAAATTCATAGACTAGAATAGGGAAATGCAGAATTGGAAAGGATGACTGGGTCAAGTTTGTTTTTCTTTTATTTTTGTGGTGGAGAAGAAATGCAAATTCCAAGCTATGAAATTTAAAACACTGTTTTACACACTAATTCCCCCACCTTCAATACATTTGAGCTCAAAATGTGTGGAAATAATCCATAAATTTTTGTCCAAGGAACTGGGGGGGGGGGGGGGAGGTGAGAAGTATTCTTTAAATAAATAGGAGGTAAGACATCAAAAAAACATAAGGATATCATCCAGGACATAAAGCTTGTTTTCTTATGCCTATATCTTTAGACAAAATTAGTAAAAATTGTGGTTGAAGGGCCCCTAAAACACTGGGTATCCATAGACCAGGTTCAATACTGAAGCAAATCCTAAAACATCAGGAACTCTTCAATAGTCATACCTCTACCTATGGTTTACTCTGGAATATCTCCATACATGATATAAGTATCACTCATGTCTAGGTTTCCACAAATGTGGGCAAAAATATACCCAGATCTCATAGAAGTAATCAAGGTAAAAAATGCATACTAGCTATAACCTATGCTTCATTTCAACCTACAGAAAAAGAAAACAAGCAAGCAAGTAAAGAAATTAATACAAAAGACTTAACTGACTACATAAAAATACAAATACCACAAAATGCGCTCACCAAAGTTCCTATGCAGTCATAATAATTCTTCTCCCTCTTTGATGGGTCAGACTGCTGTACCAACCCTGAAGTCCTTTCAACTCAGAACTCAGAACCACTGTGTGATTTAGACTTCCCAGAGAGGAAACTAAACTAGTAGTTGCCAGTGGGACAATATTACAACATTCCAAGTGAATCACCGTCTCCCACAATCAATCAATCTAAAAAAAATATTTATTGAGAACATATTTGGGGTCCTGGACTCATAACTCTTCAGCTTGTACACCCTCCAGAAGAAAAAATATATCTTGAAGATGATGGATAGGAAATCCCCATTTCCTTGTATTTTCACTGGACAAGTTAGTAATGGTAGTCGTAAAGAATAAAGTCTAGTCTTCTGCTCCTCCAGATAATGGTTTTAATTCCTTACTGCCCCTTTGCTTTTATGAACCATGTAGATGATCCTGTTCTTTCTGCAAGAAACATAATATTCAAGGACTTCCCTTCTCTATTTTAAAGGGCAGTGGTGCAAATCCTTGAAATTATGGTTAATCTTGAGGCAACTCTTCTTCAGTACTGTTATCTAAGAAATATTCCTTCTCCACTTAAAGGCAATATTGTGGGGACATACTGTATAGAAGATTATCCCTGTTTTCTGTCCCAGAGATTGTAATTCCAAAATATCACCCATGAACCTTCCTCTAAGATTGCATGGACAATGCAAAACATTTCCCTTATGCTTCTCTGGAATATTTTACCACTGCCCAACTAATGATGTCTCTTGGGCTTGCAAAGTCTATTGTCATGAAATCTCTCTTGACGTATAAAAGGACATGAAGATCCCATTTTACTCAAGACTTGCATTAACCATACCTTGGAATTGGGGGGAGTATTTGTAACTACAAAAGTTAGTTCTCCTTTGTTGTTCTCCAAATAAAGAAACTATGAAGAAGCCAATGAGAATATTCTTTTGGATTTATTATACATGACTGCAGAGAGGAGGTGTCTGTTCTTATAAGAGAGGGTTGCCATAAAAGTTTATGCCAATTAAGTCATCTTTGAGGAAATACTAGTTGTGAACTTCTTGCCCGGAGGTATCCTTTGTTCCCTTAATAAAGTGCCAATAGACACATCTACACTTAGCACAAAAGATGTAAACAATTAGAACTTCCAAACAAAGAGTAACCTCCCAGGAAATTTATAGGTTTGATAACCAAACTCCCTTGATCCCCTTATAAATTATTTTTATTATACATTGAATTTCAAATTTAATATTTTAGAAGAAAAAAATATTACTAATGTATTCCTCTTTTTTTGTCACTCTGGGCTCTCAGTAATGCTTAAGGAAAAGGCCTAATGTTCCATTCTTATATTACTGTCCCTTGTATTGTCCAATCCATCAGAGCAAACATTTGCTCAGAATGCAACAACAACAAAAAAAATCAGTTAGTATCTATAGACAAAATCCCTTATAAAAGTACATAAAAATATACAAATTTTAATTTTATTATGAAACTAATAAGGGTAGGGGCCAGTTTGCCAGGCAGGGATTAAGTAGGGAAAAGTACAGATAGAGGATAATTTCACCATGTCCCACGGTGCAGTACACAGACAAAGAACAAACTTCATGCAGTCAGATTATTCCTTACATAGGTCAGTGAGCCATACTTGGTTCTGAATGATTAAAAATATATTGAATTTGGATGAGAGGCACCCTTGCTTATTATTGCCTTGATCTCCTTTCTTCTTTCCAAAGAGAAAAATTTTTCAAGAGATTTACTGGAGACTTCTAAATTCCATTATCCTTTAATTTATTCTATTTTTTCTTTGAAGCTAGAAAAGACAGAAGGAAAGAAAGAAAGAGAAAAAGAAAGAAAAGAAAGAAAGAAGGAAGGAAGGAAGGAAGGAAAGAAAGAAAGAAAGAAAGAAAGAAAGAAAGAAAGAAAGAAAGGAAGGAAGGAAGGAAGGAAGAAAGAAAGAAAGAAAGAAAGAAAGAAAGAAAGAAAGAAAGAAAGAAAGAGAAAGAAAGAGAAAGAAAAGAAAGGAAGGAAAGAAGGAAGGAAAAAAGAGATAAGCAAAAGAGAAAGAGAACTTTAGAGTAAAAGAAGAGAGAAAAAAAAGAAATAGAAAGAGAGAAAGAAAGCAAAAGAGAAACAAAAAGCAAACATCTTCCCTTCAGCCCTCCTTCCTGAAAAGAGTATACCCTAGGATTAACATTTTCCCTGGGAATCCTATTTGCTTTGATTTGAAAACCAGTGTTGCATTTAACACATTTCAACAAACACACTGTGGTGGCAATGTAATGTTATAGAAAGATTGTTGGTTTAAGGGCACATTTGATTATGTACATATCTTATTTTGATTTAGTTAGTACTAGAAAAATGGAGCTTGAGGCCTCCTTCCAACACTTACTATCTATGTAACTGGGCAATCCTCTTAATCTCTCTGGGCTTCAGGGGTCTTCCATATCTATAATCACTAAAGCTGTGAATCTAGGTTCCTATGGCATATTAGCACAGGTAATGAAGTCTTGAAAAGTTTTTATTTTTTTAATGTAGAGAAGAGAACATTTTAAAATTGATGTTGGAGGAAAATAATTCTATTGATAATTTACAGGGTACACATTAGTAGGGGGAAGGAGAAGGGAGGAGAACAAGCATTAATTTATGTTTTAAATTTTTTTTTTATTTTTTTTTGGAGGGGGAGACTAGGGTAATTGGGGTTAAGTGACTTGCCCAAGGTCACACAGCTAGTAAGTGTTAAGTGTCTGAGGCTGAATATAAACCCAGGGCCTCCTGACTCCTGAGCTGGTGCTCAATTCATTGTGCCACCTAGCCCCTCCAAGAACAGGCATTTATTAAGCACCTATATGTGCTAAGCATTATGCTTATATTTTCCAAATATCATATTTGATCCTCACAATAACCTTGGGAGATAGGTACTATCATGATAGCCATTTCATAGACTAAGAGTAGAGTCAAAGAAAATGCTTTGGAGATTATTGTAATACTCCATATTTGTTGTTGTTCAGTCATTCAGTCATGTACAAACTCTTGATGATCCCATGAACCGTGAACCACAGTATGCCAGGTCCTTTTATCCTCCATTATCTCTCAAAGTCTAAGTTCATGTCCCTTGTTTCCATGACACAATTTGTCCATCTCATTCTCTGCCATCCCCTTTTCCTTTTTCTTTCAATCTTTCCCAGTATGAGGGTCTTTTCCAATTACTTCCATCTTCTTATTATGTGATGAAAGTATTTAAACTTCAGCTTCAGTAACAGATCTTCCAGTGGATAGCCTGAATTCATTTCTTTAAGCATTCACTGATTTGACCTCCTTGTTGCCTAAAGGCCTTTCCAAAGTCTTCTCCAGCACCACAATTTGACTGTGATGCTCAGCTTTCCTGATAGTCCAACTCTCACAGTCATACATTGCTACTGGGAAGAAAAAAACAACAGCATAGCTTTGCCTATGTAGATCATTGTTGACAAGGTGATAGCTCTGTTTTTTAGTATTCTGTCCAGATTTGCCATACCTTTGCTTCCAAGAAGCAACCATCTTTTAATTTCAAGACTGCTGGCAAATATACTGGAGCAGTTTATCATTTCCTTCTCCAGCTTATTTTACAGATGAGGAAATTGGGGAAAACAGGGTTAAGTAACTTGTTTACGGTCACATAGCTAGTAAGTGTCTGAGGTCAGATTTGAACTCAAATAGAAGAGTCTTCCTTACTCCAAACTTGGCACTCTTTACACTGCACAACTAATCTGTCCTAATATTCCAGAACTGAGGTTATATATCCATCAGTTAGGATGATGGGAATGGAAAGAAACAGATCAGGTGATAAAGTGTTGGATGATGACTAACTGGATTCAGGAAAATGTAGGAGTTGGAACAGATCGTCTCTGAATTTCCTTCCAGAATCACATCAGTCATCATATGTATGTGTTTGTGTGCATGTAGTTTATACACTTACAAGGTGTTCAATAGAGTTTATATTAATATTAAAAAGTAATTTGTATAAATAATCTCATTTTTATCCTCATAACTACATTGTGATATAAAATAAATAGTTTCATTGATTTTATAGAAATAATTTGGGGTTCAGAAAGGTTAAAAACCTTACCAATAGTTACATAAAAAGTAATTATTGTTATGGGTTTTGAACTCACTTTTCTCATGAGCTCACATCCAAATGTTATTCTTCAATATTCATGACACCACACTCTTATCTGTTGACTAACCAGATTATTTTTTCATAATGAAATGAAATATTATAAACAAAATAAACTCAGATTAAATTACTTCATCTACACTAATCTTTTCTTACTTCCAAATAGTGTTTTGAGCATATATTAAAATTTATCCAGTCACTATCCCTGCTTTCAAAGTATGCCATTTCTTTTTCCTTTATTTTTTGACTTTGTTGTCTTTCTTTTCAAACTAATTGAATTATCAAATTACAGATTCTTTGACCTTATGCAGCAGTTAATTGAAATCTGTCCTGTTCAGGAAGTCCATTCTCCCCTCCCCCCTGGTCTCCTCCCTACAGAATCCCAATGAATCCAAGTTTGAAATCTAGCCTCAGAAACTTACTGTCTGTGTAACCCTGGGTTAAGTCACTTAATTCATTTTCCTCATTTATAAAATGAACTGGAGAATGAAATGCCAAACCACTTCAGTGTGGTAACCAAGAAAACCTCAACTGGGGTCATGGAGAATTGGAAATACCTGAAAATGACTAAACGAGAAGGAAAGGAACCTATGATATTTCATGGAACCCATTTTACTTTGGGGCATTGTCAATTCTAGATGTATTATGATATAACAATATAAAAACTTCTTGTGTTACCCTGCTTTGAGCAGAGATCTACCTTTCTGAACTTTCCACTAATCATTCCTATATCTTCCTTCTGGTCAAGCATAACTCATTTAAAGAGTTAAATAATATAAAATATTTAACTTTAAAAGCAACTGTCACTTCAGTCAACATTTGTTAAGTTCTCTCTGTGAAAGAGATTGTATCAGGCACTAGGTATATAATGGTAAAAATGAAAATCTTCAAAGAGTCTTCGTTTTGTTGGGAAATATTATGAAAGGTAGAAAGTAAAGTGAGCCACAGAGAAAACAGACACATACGCAACTGGTGCAGAATTAATAGAACGCTGACCTAGAGTAAGAAAGAGATGAGTTTAAATTCAGTTTCACATACTTCCTAGCTGTATAACCCTGGGGAAGTCACTTAAACTTTGTCTCAATTTCTTCAACTTTAAAATGGAGATAATTATAGCATCTGCTTCTCAGGATTTTTGTGAGGATCAAATAAAGTAATATATATATATAAAAAACTTAGCACAGGACCTGGTACATAGTAGGCAATATAGAATTGCTTATTCCATTCTAAATTCTATCACTATTTAAGGAGGGAGATAATTTTGAGCTGAAGTAAAGAGGTAAGATTAGAGAACGAATTCTTCTCTGAGGAGTTGAATACTCCATGAAAGTCTTGAATATATGTCAATAATATGGAAAGTGAAGATAATTATAGATTGTATTCAAGATTAGAAATGATATAAAACTCATACAAATATAACTAGAAGATCATTACAACATCATTTTATTGGAAAAGAGTTAGAAATTATTTGGAATGCAAGGGGACAACCTGATGTTAGATTAGAAAGGTAAGTTTCATCTAGAAGGGGAAAGGTCTTAAATTCTAGGCAATTTGTCTTCTACATAGGGAACCATGGTGCTTTCTTGAGAATGTGAATTAGGTGGCCTAACCTGTTCCCTAAAGAATATACTTCTGGAAATTGTGTGAAATACATATGAGAGGAAAGGAAGGAGGTAAAGTTGAACGGTTTTGACAATAATGCTAGACAAGAGAAAATGGCAACAGAGTGTTAACAGAGGGAATAATAAGAGACAGTGAAGAGTGAATAAATAAATTCAAGGTTAAAAAACTAGGAACAAGTTATGGACGTTATTTGGATGATGATGACAACCTCCAAGATTTAAGTACTTGAGGGGGATGAGCATATTTGGAATGAGAGATGAACAATTCAGGTTTTCCCATCTTAATTTAGATGTAATATTGGGAATTCTAAGCAAGGACTTCAAATAAGAGGTGATGTTAGGGACTTAGACTTCAAAAATAAATGGAGAGATATTTAGAACTGGAGGATAATCTGTGTAAAAGGGAAGAGTGATGATATGTAAGAAGATTATATCATTGGTAGTGAAGAGAGCCTAAGTTTTGATGATAATGGGGGAAGGAGGGTGGCCTCTAAATTTAACAGGCAGGTTTGCATAGAAGACAGAAGAGTTATTGGACAAGTAAGAGGAAAAATGGGGAGAACTCTATGAAGGAAGCCAACAGAGGAGTGATGATTCAGGAAAAGAGAATAATCAATAATATCAACATTTTTGGAAAGTCAAGAAAGGATGAGAGCTGAGAGAAGGTGATCAGATTTAGACATTTTGGTGATCATTGATAACCTTGGAGAAAGCAATTTTCATTGAATAGTGAGGTTGGAAAGATTTTTAAAAAAACATGAGTTAGAGTAGTGTAAGGAAGTAGAGGAAGAGAATGAGAACTTTATCCCTATGCACACTGCACAGTTTGTCAGTAAAATGGAGATGAGACAAAGGATAATTTCACGGAATAGCAGATTATTTTTGTTTGCTTCTTTATTTATTTTGGGGAGGCAGGGCTGGAGAAGGATAATACTTCCTTTGTGCTTCTTCACCAGTAAATAAGGCTCCTGTTGGTTTTGGTATATTTGGTGAATCTACCATCAATCAATTAACATTTATTGCCTACTTTGCTCCCCAAACTATAACTTATGAACCTCAATCAATTAGCTAATCCTTCACACTCTTTCAGTACTCACAACTAGGTCAAAGTCAAGTTATTTAGTAATTATAAAATCATGTGTCTTAAATATTAGGTCAAATTCAAATAAAGAGCATCTTTCACATCCAGTAATTCTTCCCCTGGAATTTCTCTACTTTTGAAATGAACTCATTGGTCATTAGTCATTCACTATAGTTATGATTTAAAGATTAGTCAGGATTGACAAGCTGATCATCTAGAGACTTTGCTAAGACTAGAGGAGTAATTTTCTTTTTCTTTTTCTTTTTTTTAAATTTACTTTTTATTTACTCATTTACTTTTAATTTACAAGATTCAGTTCCACAATCACTTGGGTTTCAGATTTTCTCCCCTCCCTTCCCCTCCCCCCATGGTGGCGTGCAATCATGTATAGGACCTGTAAATACTTTCACATTGTACAAT
>CM053585.1:57459082-57490249 GCA_028646515.1 Pseudochirops corinnae
AAAAAGTCAGAGGGGTGAGGGGGGAAGACATAGGAGAGAATAGACTTGGGGAGGGGGGAAACACTGGGATGGCTGTTTTGGGGAAGTGGGTAGGGGAAAGATGGGGAGAAAATATGTAACTCAAAATCTTGTGGAAATGAATGATGCAAACTAAAATAAAATTTAAAAAAAAATGAACAGACTTGAAAAGGGCTCAAGTCCTCACACCAGAGGTACTTGTCCTTCCTTAATACCCCAGGGATATATTAACAGTGAAATAAATAATCCATGGTCTCAAGGAGTTTATATTTTAATGAAAGAAATATATATATATATGGAGATCACTAAGAGTTGGGGGATTCAGGAAAGGCTTCATATAGAAGATGGTGTTTAAGATGTGCCAGGAAAGAAGAGAAAGATTTTGTTAGATAAGGAAAGAGTGCAGATACGCAGGGAGGGAAAATGAAATTACGTTTGAGTAATTTAGAAAAGGTGAATTTTATTGATTCATGGAATGGGAGGTTAGAATGATAGGTTGGGTCCATTCTGTGAAGGGTTTAAGAAGTGAAAGAGAGAACTTACTATTTTATCCTGGATCCAGTAGGGAGTTGATGGAATTGATTGAGTAGAGGAATGAAATGATCAGATCTACAATTTAAAGATATTTCTTTGTAGCACTGTGTATGATATGATGGAGTGGGAAAACAGTTGTGAAAAGGAGGCCAATTAGGAAGGCGTAAGTGCCTGAAATAAGAAATATTGTATAAAAATTATAGAGCTCATAAGAGCTGCTTAAATTAAGTTAAATTTTCAGTGAAAACATGTACACTTCAGAAATTGGCAAATTCTACAAAATAGGACTTGATTTACTCTTATATTGATGGTCTCATCTTAAGAAAGTAATGGAGTAAATATTAATAATGCAGATGAAATTTAAAAGCATGTCATCAGTACATGACTCCCCCCAACCTAAGAGATAATTGTTTAACATTTAGCAATGCATCACTATTCCTATGTGAATAGAAAGAAGTTAATTCTAAGAGACATAGAAGTAGGAGTGACAAGATTTGGCAACTGACAAAGGGAATAAATGAGTGATAGACAGTAAAAATTCCAGTAAAAGCATACATTCTGCTAGAATTCATGAGTGTCATTGTTTAGAAAGTAGAAATGGGAGTAATCTATAATGAAAGTTGTTTAGTATTCCCTTAGTGTCAAAAGAATCTAATAAAAATTGGTGTCTCAAGAGATAACTCCCCCCTCCCTATCTTTTAATTCTCAATTCAAGAGCTTCACATTAGTCCTCATTGTTAGGAATCAATAGACTCTTCAGGTCAGCATGAAAAATCATATTAATGAAAGACAGATTTTTTTAAATTCAGGAATTAGAAGAGTCTATGACGTGTCAAGCAGAGATAGAAAAATAATTCCTTCTTTTTGAAGAGTAGGTTGTTTTAGTATAACAGCTATTACTTGGCATATCCTGGACAATTGTATGACCTATCTTCTTATGCAAAGGAGACAAAAACATGAGGGCTCTAAGAGAGTTAATAAAAATTAACAAAATTAATTAAATCTAGACACATAATTGATCAAATTTATTAATATTTTATTGTTGTCTAAGGGATTTTTTTTTTAATACGGTGACAGTGTAAATGTCATAAAAACGAATGAGTGCAGAAGCAACTGTGTAAACTCTTTGGTTAAAGGGAATTCAGACTGCGACTCAAGAGAAAATTCCTAGTCTATGAAGTCTTCTATGGCAGCAAAATTGAAGATATTCTTTTAAAAATAAAACTTTTTGTACTAATGGCTAAATTTTTTTTTCTACATTGCTATCAGTTCCTAATCACTCTTCATCTCAACTCTACACTTAACATAAACCAAACCTGTAACAAAGAAATACAGCTATAAAAATAAAGTAACTCATGGGCCAAGCCTGTCAATTCACCCTTCATTCAGAACCTGCTGTTTATTACATCTTTACAGAGAGCTTGAGGCCTGCTTCAGCATTCATCCTCTGACACTATTAGTAGTCACTTCATTGACCAGACTTCTAATGTCTTTTAATACTGTATTTCTTTACATAATTAACTATTCCTTTCTACAAGGGATCATTTTACAAATTGATCTCCTGGTTGTACTTATTTCACTTTATAATAGGTTTTTCTGAATGATTCATGTTTGTAGTTTTACATGGTGCAGCTATATTCCATTATATCCCTAAACTACAATCTGTTCAGCCATTAGATAATTAAGAGTTACCTCTTTGCTTCCAAGGCTTTGCTACCAGAAATATTGTGGTTAAAAGTATTTTTCTATATACAAGATAAGCCCTTTTCCCTTCCTGTTTCACATCCTTAGACCATATATCATAAGTGATATTTTTGTGTCAAAGGAAAGACAATTATTATTTTATTCAAACTTTGCTTCCAGTCTAGGACTAAGCCCTTCACAGAATATTAGAATTAAAATAGTCTTCAGTCATCTTCTACTCCAATCCATATCCAATAAAGAATCCCTTTTCCCTATATTTTACAAAAATGATCATACACCCTCCACTTTAATTTTTTCTAGTGAAAGGAAACTCACTTCCCCATGAGGCAGTTCTTCTGAGATCATCTAGTCTAAACCATTTATTTTGTAAATTGGGAAAAAAAGTAGGCTTATGGGGAAAAAAAGTCATTTTCTTACTCAAACTTACCTAGGTATTTATAAGCAAAATTAGAAGCAGAAATCATACTCCATGATTACAAGGCCACTTTTTTATCTTTCTTTATACCATGCTGATTTATTAAGAATCTCAAGTTTTAATAACCTTTATGAATGTATGAAACAGAATGATATATTAGAAAAAGCTTTGAGTGTGATGTCAGGAGAGTCCTGTATTTGAATCTTGCCTTTTACACTTAATTGTTATATAGCATAGGTATAGAGCTTGAGTCAGTGATTTCATTGATATAGCTGTTTGTCCCTAGACAAATAACATCTTTGAGCCTCATTCAGACACATAATAATAGGTGTATACACATGCATAAATAGCATTTTCATTTATTTAAAGAAAACCTATGTGATTCTGACCTTTCAAAGTAAGGAAGTCCAGTATTTAAGTCGTGTCTCTGATATTAAGTGGTTGGTGACCCTGGACAAATATTTGCCTGTACTACTTTGACATAACATCTCATTTCTCTAATGAATTGTCAATGACTATACTTATTTATATGTGTATTTATGTATGTATACATATATATGCATACATAAGCATTATGTTGAAATTAATTTCTAATAGATTGTTGTGTTTTGGCCTCAAAATATGCACTTGGAAAGACATTAAACATATAAATAACAATGAGTGAAATCAAATTTAAAATATAATACACCACAAAGTGGCTATCTTAAACAGTAAACATAGTATATGACTGGATAATATACTTTGTAAATTTTAATTTAGTGAAATTTGACTCCTTTCCAATTCATCACTTCTTTGACAATTATAGTTTTTTTTCTGTTTTTAAAAAAAAAAATTTCCATTTGTTTGTTTTGTAAACTGAGAACGTTTAAATATATTCTTAATTTTATTTAAGGGGCCCTGAGTCTGTCTCTCTGATTTCATCTGGAATCACAGGGACACATCAAAAGAAATAAGCTAAATTTTGAAAGAGTTCATAAGTATGTATCTGGAGTCAATTCCCCTAACCTTCAGAACCCAAACAGTTGGATTAGTCCCAAGGTTACTGGCCATTTACAAATATTCAATTTTATGGTTTTTTAGGGAATTATTTTCTTCTTACAATAGAAACAACTACAAAACAGTCATAAGGAAAACTCACATCCCATGATCTTTGTCATATGAGCATCTTTTGAAAGAGTTCTTTAAGAAGGTAACTAAATTGTGTCAAAGTGATGCTTCATTCCAATTATGGCAGAAAAATTAGGACTGGGTCCTTGGAGGAATCTAGTTATTAATCAAACTCCTTTAGTTGCATTTCTCTTCATTTAAGGAAATGGAAATTTCAGAAATTGGCAGGAAAATATTTGCTCTTCTTGACAAACCCCAAACTCTCTGATTTCTCTGTCATTTACACAATTGCCTCAATCCCCACCTCATTTCATATATATAAACACGTGCTCATACATTCATGTATGAATGCTATGATAAATATGTATATATATATAAAAGATTATGTAATTTATTTTTAAATTAGTCTGTATACATCTATATGAAATATATGTATCTGTACTTATATTAGTATGATATAATTAATATATGTACATATTTTGTGTGCATGCATGTATACAAATATAATATATGTGTGAATACATGCATGCACACATGTACATGTACACCCATGTGTAAATAGATACGCATACACATATACAACCATGTGTGTGTGTTTGTATGTGCGTGTGTGTATATGTGTGTCTATGCACGTATATCTCCATACATATAGTCTGGGCAGGGTAGAGGGTGGTATCTGTTTTATGAAAAACTTTATGTCCACTGGGGGCAGTGTTGTATGATGGAAAAATCTCTTATTTGGGGTCTAAAGACTTCATTTTGCAGTCCTAGGTCTTCCACTTAGCTTTTATGTGATATCAAGCAAGTTACTTGGATTCTCCAGTCCTCAATTTTCTCAACTGCAAAATGAAATGTTTGGATTGAATGATCACTAAGGCATTGTTCAGCTCTAAACCAATGCTTCCATGATCTTATGACTTTATCATTCCAGTGAACTTGCCAGCTATGAAGAAAAACTGTATAACTTTGGCCATTGTATATGCTTCTAAATGACAAGGGGGATGTGTTGCCAATGTGAAAGGAAACTAAGAGGAATGGGTTGCATGATATTAAAGGAGGCTTCCCTAAGAAATGAAACTAAGATCAAGAATATGAATCCTAGAAGTAGGGAAAACAGTAGAGGATAAAGAGAAGCCTGCATTGGAGAGGCAGCAATTTAATTTGTGGCAGCTAGGTACTAAGCCTGGAGTCAAGAAGACTCCTCTTCATAAGTTCAAATTTGGCCTCAGAAACTTATAAGCTGTGTGATCCTGAAGAGGTCACGTAATCCTATTTGCCTAATTTCAATTTCCTCACTTATAAAATGAGCTGGAAAAGGAAATAGCAAACCACTCCAATTTTTTTTGTTAATAAAACCTCAAATAGTGTCATGAAGAGTCAGACATGACTGAAATGATCAAACAACAGCTTTTCATTTTTCTCTCTGGGGTCAGGAAGGAAAGGGAATCTTCAGGAAGTAGTTTGGTATAACCTTTTCATTTGAGGAAGACATCTGAAAAATACAAAGTCAGGGCTATCCTAGATGTAGAAATAGGCAACCTTCCACCAGGGGAATTTAGCAATTCCTAATTTATCACCATTGTATTCATTAGGACTTGACCAGACAGATGCCATATGTGTGATTATTAGATTGGAACACAAAGTAGAATAAATTATACATCAAATGATAGTTAGAAAATTTCTTTCATTGGTAGTGGCTTTGGGTTTCTATCACCCATGGTCATGTTTGTGTCTGGTATTGTTGTTAGTTGGTAGTGCCTTGGATTTTCTTCCAGGGTTTCAGAACCCAAGGGACTCATAGGATCATGGGATCATAGAATTCAGAGCAAAAAGGATCCTTTGAGATAATCATGTGCCAGATTCTGTTTAATGGAGGAGGAAAGTGCAAATCATAGGGAAAGCAACTTGACAAAGTTCATAGAGAACTAAAATTGGAAACCAGGTCGGTCCTCTGAACTTCAAATTCCATATTCTGCTATTGAATCACACAGTTTTCCCATTCAGTTTTAACAAGTGAACAGTAACATTGGGGGCAAGGCCCTCTGTTGTATCTTCTGTTTATGGGTTGATGGAATGAGCTAAGAAAAATGAAATCCTCTCAAGTCACAGATGAAAGAAGTTCCATAATATGAAATAGCTCTAGGATTTAGTAATTTGCTATAGAACTTTGGATACTGACAGGAAAGGCAGACTGGCATACCATAATCAATTACTATCCCCACTCCTTATACCTACCTCTGCCCCTGCACAGAAAACAAAATGAGAATTCAGGGATTTCGGGGGATAATTTGGGAAGAGGATCTGGGTAAAGTTTACTTTTTTGTTACCTATGAGGACAAGATATGCTAAGCAAATTAATGTTGTGAATGATATTAAAATGACTATGCTTAACTTATTTAAAAAAGCAAAACATTTCCATATATAATAAAAGTTCTTATTTTAATATAATATTAATTAAAAGTTATTCCCTGGAGCAGGTTCCTAAGCAATTTCATCTATTAATCCTAACCTCTCAGTTTTCTCATCTTTAACATGAAGATAACATTACTTTCACCACCTACCTCTTGGGTTTGCTATAAGGAAACCAGTTATCAAACATTAAGGCAATAGATAAATGCAAAATTTCATTATATCATTAATTACTATACAAAATCAGTAAAAAAAAAAAAGTTGGTTGATCACGATCATTGCTTTGGTATCCATTAAAGCACACACACACACACACACACACACACACACACACACACAGATATAGGCACAGGGTAATGGTTAGAGAATTGGCCTTGGAGCCAGAAAGACCAGATTCCTTTGATACTGTCTTTGTGACCCTACACAAGTTACATACTTCACAGCGTCCCTAAGAAACTAACCAATGATATAAGTTGTAGAGTAGGTGGCAGCTACATTGGTAAAAGGAGTTCATTGCCCAGGGACTTCCCTAAACCATTGAAGACACAGGCTAGGGGGAAACAGGCCTACAGGATGAAACTGAATGGATGAAATTTGATTTATAGCAGAAAAGGTAAACCTGTATTAATGAGATCACAAATAAATTGACTTATCAAAATATTTGTTATTTGACTGGAAAGTACTAAAAGTATAATTCTAAACATTTTAAAACTTTACCTTTATATTATTTCCCCACAAATAGTCTGAATTAGTAAAAATGCCTTCTGAATTGATTCACAGAGAGATTTCTCAAACTTGGAATATGTGTTTGATATGGCTGCCTTAACAAACTTACACATAAATACACACACACACACACAAACACACACACACACACACACACACACCTGTGATTTTTATTCTTAGTTGGTTTGAATAGAAATCGCTATCATGTGAGAGGCAGCCTGGTCTCATGAAAAAAGTAGGAGAAAAAATAATGACTCAGGAATCAGAGGATCTGTATTCAAATGCCACCTTTGGCATTTTTTACATATGAAACTCCAAGCAAGTACTCTACCTCTCTGGACTTTACTTTCCTCATCTGTAAAATAACATGGGTATACTAAATGTTTTCTAGGTCCCTTGCAGCTCGTTATTTAGGATCTCTAAGATCTTCTATGCACAGAATCAAAATATTTGTTGAGCAAATTGCTTAATTTCTCTTAACATTCGGTTTTCTAATTTGTTAATGGGATTAACAATATCCATATGATGTCCTTTTTCTATGTCACCTCAAATAAAATACCAGAAGTGAAAGTATATTAGAAGGTAGAGAATATTCAACAAAAGCAATTCTACTTCCAAACATCCATGCTCATTTCACCCAATAGAAGATGGTATTCAAAAGGTACTTCAGTCAAAATGAAATAATTTCCTCATTTTCTACCAAACCTATTACTGAGTCTATACTTTAAGCTTCCCTAGTCTTCCAGTATACAACAGGACTTGTTACTCATAGGGATTGCCTTCCTTTACCCAGAATTTTCTTCATGAAGTCATTTTTAGAGGACTTCTGTGTATTATTAAAAGGAAAATATTATGGCTGGATCTCAGGAAAAGAATTTTACACATGCTTCACTATTTTGTGGGATCCTACGATGGCCTTACAACATGCCCTTATGTTTGGCCCCAGAACAAGGACTGTAGCTTGTGCAAGGAGAAAGAAGGATTTGAAAACAAACAGATTTTCTTATTCATGCAATTCAGATGTCCACAATATAGTTAGTTGAGGAGAAAATAAATACTAATGGTGAGAGGGAGAATGGTTGCCACGGGAGGCCGCAGAATTATAGAAAGACTATGACTAGATTAGGAGCACAGGAAACGTTATCTTTAATTTTTCCATTTGTAAGCTGAGACTCATTCATGGTCATACAACTGGTAAGTATGGAAAGCTTAAATCAAATATGGATCTCCTAGAGCAAGTCTATTACACTATCAGTATCTGCAACAGTAAAGCTGCTATATAAAGAAATGATTTTCCCTTCATAGGAGATCTTCAACCTGAATCTGAATTATCATTCATTAGGAATAGTGCAGATGTTTCAAGAAGAAGCCAAACTAAATAATCTGAGGTGTCTTCCAAATTTGATATTCTAAGCTTCTGTCCAATTTTTTTCATTTTCTTTCTGCCATGAAAAACAATTAAAATTAAGACTGGGCAAAGATGGCATTAGGAAAACCAATGTATGTTTACGGTGGAATTTTTGGTTTTCTTACACATAGCTCCTTGAGAAGACTGTGATTAGACAAAGTTTTATAAATATGAAAGCTTAACATAAACATTAACTCATTAGTATCATAAAGCTTATTTATTTTCTTTCTTGACAACAGACCTGCAGAAAAATGAGCATGCTCTTTTATGGATATGAAAACTGAAGTTCAAAACAGAGGAATACCTTTTCTGGTATAGTAACACAGATAATAAAAAGCTCAAGTCAAAATGTGACATGAGGCCTCCAGACCACTTGTCCTGAGCCTTATGGTTCTCACTGTTACTATCTCCTATGTGTAAAAGTTACCTAAATCCAGGAAATATATCTCTGTAGCCTCTCAGCAGAAAAAGACACAAGAAAGATGAGGTATTTTGCTCTAGAAGGCCAAGATACATGTAATTTCCAGGGTCAATTGTTCACACTGAAGACCCCCCAGATTAGTTGGATTTACTATTAGTAAGCTTTGTAGCTCCAATAGAGCCCCAATTTCTGTAAGCTCCCCTCTACACTGTTTTACCATTCATGACCTTTCTTTGGTACTGTGACTGATGTTTGCCCGAATCTCTTTGTAAAAATCTGCTCCTGACTTTCTTCCATCAAATAATCTTCAAATGGCTCCTCATTCTTTCCAAAGCAGACTAAGGGGAAATGCCATTTAGAAGCATGTGCGATCTTCTGATCTATTTGAAAGCATTTGAGTGCCTCACCTCTCTGCTGACCCCACTGTGTCTCATGGGCACCTTTCTTTCTTCGTTGACTAAATCATTACTATCATTTATTTGAGAAGAATAAATATGTTCGCTGACCTGTTTGAACTGTGGGATATATCTTCCAGCACTCTTATAAAGCTATGCTTATATACTGGTAGGAGAAAAGTGATTCACCATGGTAGCTTTGCTAAATGCCTTCAAAGAAGATGAATAGACTTGTAGGGAAAGGAAACAAAAAAAAAAAGATTCTTTTTCTCCTACAGCTTCAAGGGAAGCCGTTTCTCTTCTGTCTTACGTAATGCCTTTAATGAATTCCAAAATATATTGCTTACTATTCATCCTTGATGAGTTTTTGTATATGGCTATATCATCAGATGAGAATTATTGACACAAAGGTATAATTACAAATTCCATATAAATATGTGATAACTTATTCAACCATTTTCCATTTTAACACCCTGTAATCAGATTACAGTGAAGGGATAGACCTATCTGCCTCAGTTTCATATCATCAGTGAGACATACTACAAGGCCCTTAGAATGTGGAATGTCATAAGAGCACTGTTTGTGAAATATCACAACTGCAAACAATTGAGACAATAAATTGTTTTTCAACAGTTGCTGTTGCGATAAGCCCTCAGGTGATATCATTTTCCATAATTACATGAATTTCTTCTTAGATACCAGACATACAGTCCTAAACTGTAAAGACTTTCCAGTATAGTTTTGACTTACTAGAGTTATTCTGAATTGGCCTTTAAAAATACAGAATCATTTGAGCCACCATGAGGCATCACTGTATTACTTTGGTGGAAGCATAAAGATATAACTTTTACTAGATTTTTGACTCCATTTATCTTCTCATATTTCCATTAATGCTCAATAATACTTCCATTCCCTACCCAAAAGAGCAAATTTATTCTTCACAAAAATCCTATTTGTGTTGGATTGCATTTAGAAAAAAGTGCACAGTGTTCTCAATGACACCAAGTTAGTCACTAGATCAAATGCCTATCACTTTAATTGAAGTATTTTTCTAATGATGCAGGTAGATGAGTAGTGGAGAGAGTACTAGACCTGAAGTCCAGAAGATCTGAGCTCAAATCCTGTCTCGACCACTTGCTAGTTATGTGCCCCTGGTTAAATCACTTATCCTCTGCCTACCTCAGTTTTCTCCTTGTAAATAAGATATAATAAGAGCACCTATATCTCAGGATTATTGTGAGGGTCAAAAGAGAAATATTTGTAAAGCACTTTGCAAAACAAAAGCACCATATAAATGTTAGTGATGATCATGTTCCATGGTTCCAAATTATAGCACAACATAATATAAGAAGTACAAAAATTATAGATGACCTGAGTGGCAACAGAAAGACACATTATTGTTGTAAGCAGTCTGTGATATCATACACATAATAACTTCTATATGGGAAGCAGTGGAAAGTTGTCTTGAATGATAAATCTATTCAGAAAAGTAAAAAGACTAGTCTGGGTGCTCTTCACTCTCTCCTATATGCATGTGTGTGTACACACATACACACACATAATTCATGCGTGTGAATGTATGTGAATGTATATATGTTTGTGTATTCAAATATGATTACATAGATGTTACATATATATATATCACATATAAAGAATCAGAGGAAGGTCTCTAGAATTTGAGTAGAGTATTTATGGAGCATTTATGGAAAGAAATGGATAAAAATAACATGTGTTAACAAGGTAAAAATCAGTTACTATCTGCACTGGAGGAGATGGTTCCCAAAACAGTGAATTTTTAAAAGGATCAAAGTAAGTTTGTGATTTTCTTATAAGTAATCTCAAGTTAAGTAAGGTATCTTTTCCTCCTCTCTCACCCTTGAAATATAACATCTCTGGAAATATATCTGTTATTCTCATTTCCTCCACTTCTTTCACTCATCCCCTCTTCAATGTCTTTAAATTATGTACACATGCATGCGCACACACACGTATACACATAGATATATTTATATTCCAGTATATCCATTCCATAAGCACCATGATATCATTATTAATAATATCCTATTTAATATTATAGTAACTAGTTATAATTTGAACTGGGGGAGTATATTCTTCACACGAGCTTAACAGTATTACAAGCAAAGTATTACAATCATGTTGTCAATTTTCTTCCCATTTAGAAAGTTAAAAAGAAGGAAACATTTCAGGTTATTTTTTTGTTGGATTCTATAGATTAGAAACCTGAAAGTCATACTGAATAGATCCAGAAAAAGCAGCTAAGAAACAAACTTCATGATGGGAAAATTGTAAGCATAATTCATACATTATTTTCCCTTGGAGAAGTAGCTAGAACCTTCTAAGGTTCTATTACTTTGTATTTGTCTTTTTGGAGAGCTCTTTGCTTGTTTGTGGGCTTCAAATACCATATCTTTGCGAATAAAGGGTTAAAAAAGATTATCAAGAAGGTCTCTTCTAATTCTCACATCTTGTGATTCCCTAATGTGGGTCTGCTCTAGTTGGTTTCATCCCTTTCTCTTTCTCTTTCTTCTCCCCTAACTCATCAAAATGCACCTGTCTCGTTTCCCATTCCCCCAGGGCCTACGTCTGTGCCTTACAAAGTGACAGCTAGTTATTTGATAAGCTCATCTCAGCTAAGAACAGTTAGTGGATGCTGATTGCTTAATGCCATCTTCCTCCCAATCAACACTGACAATTTAACAGGAGCCTCCCAGAGATACAGAGCCATAACCCAATGGGGTGGCCCTTTTAGACTTAATGACAGGCTGGTAGGAGATGGTGTTTTTGTTTTTGTTTTTGTTTTTTTATGGGGGATGGGGTTGAGAATTTGACCTAAAAGAACTTCATAAAGTCAGTCTTGGAAACCAACTGACAAATGAAATGATTCTAGGAATACTTCTCTTCTCTGTCACCTTATTATACCAATTTCAATCTAAACTGATAGCAACCATCAACATGACAAGAAACTATTGGGAAATGTGGTATGCAGAATAATCTTAAGGATAGATGGAGTTTGGTTATCCCACATGGAGTTTTAATGTGGGAGGTCCTTATGCTGGGCCAGGGACAAACACCTAATAAGAGGAAAATGCCTAGGTGAAAGAATATTGCTCAAAATATACTGGGAAAGACCTGAGACTCACAGGAATACACACAGGCATCCTGGGATACCTTTGTGTCACCAAGAGCAAATTGATGGGGCTGGCTCAATTTTATTCAACACCCATCCTTTCTTCTCTTTGTTTTTAATGGTCATGCAAACTGGGAAAAGTGTTGTGCATTGAAGTCCAAACACATGTGTTTAAATCCCAGTTCTGACACTCCCTAGATGGGTGAACCTGGGCAAGGTCACTAATGTTTTTCAGAATCTCCTTTTCACTTGTCTCTGCTACCCAATATCCCTGGCTTCCACCACATCTTGGCTAAAATTCTACCTTCTACAAGAAATATTTTTTGAATCTTCTTAGTTTTAGTCCCTTCTTTCTATTGACTATCTCCAATTTATTCTATATATAGACAACTTTTACATAATTGTATAGTGTTTCTCCCTTTAGACTGTGATTGTCTTGAGAGCAGGAGCTGTCTTTTCCCTTTCTCTTTATACCCATTGATTAATGCAGTACCTGACAAATAGTTGACATTTTATAAGTGTTTACTTATAAATGGAATGACTGATGACTGTGAAGAAAGCAGATTGTAATTTATAAATCTCTATCTTAATATTTTATTGTAGTAGAAAAACAATTTTTTAATTATTTTAAACTGTGCACATCCCTGAAGATGACCTATCCCAACATCCTTGATGTTCAGATATGAAAATCGAAGTCCAATGGGCATAAATATTTCTCTATTGACATTAATCAAACAGGTAGCAAGCTTGAAACTTGAACCCTTTTAGAAGACTTTTTCCTCTTTTCTCCATGCCATTTTATTGTTTCTTCCCAAGTTTTTTTTTTCTCTTTTCAAAATTGACATAGATATCTCTTTTAATTATGTTTGAGTAAAACATATTTTTTTGTTATGTTTTCAGGAGGTGAGGTTGGGAAAAAGATTTGATGATTTATCTGTTGGGCTCTGAATCACCTTCTTTTCATCTACTCCTTAGCTCTCTATGTAAGTATTAAGACAGACAGTACTGACTTTCAGAATTGTCATTGAATTAATGAAAGCCAATTAAACACAAAATAGTCTGCTTTTGCAGATGGAGGCAGTCTTACAGGGAAAAGCATTTAACTTGCTGTCTCATGAACTCATAGAATATTAGAGCTACAAAAAGTTTTAGTCTAGCCCCTTTATATTACTTTATGTTATTTTCTTTTATGTGCTGTCTAGGTTCTTTTTATAAAATTTTATTGATGCTTATTATATTTATATTACAATTTTTTTTTTTTCTACATCTTCCCCTCCTCACAGGACCATTCAGTGTGCCTTCCTTTGAAACAAGGAAAATATTTGTGCGAAATAGAAAGCACAACAACATTGTCTTGTAGCATATTTACCCATCTGAACCTGTAGTCTCTCATCTCTTAAAAGAAATGAGAGAGGAAGTTTCCATTTATCTGTTTTCAGGGACCAAGAACAATTATTGTGATGACAAAACATTCAACCTCATCTTAGCGTGCCTTTCATTCACATTACTTCGATCATTGTTTATATTGCTTTCCTGGTTCTGTTGACTTTACTCTGCACTGGTTAAAAAATGTCTTTACATATTTCTTTGCAATCTTCATATGCTTAATACATTATAGTACTGTATTACTTTACCTTCGGAAATTAACATTTGATTAGTTATTCCCTAGTCAGCTAGGTGTCCCAGTAGATAGAGCACTGGGCCTGGTGTTAGGAAAACTAAGTTCAAATTTGATCTTGTTACTTGCTATCTGTGTGACCTTTGGCAAGTCACTTAACCTCTTTTTGATGTAATCAACCAGAGAAGGAAATGGCAAAGTATTCTGATATCTTTGCCAAGAAAAATTCATGGACAATATTGTCTATAGGGTCACAAAGATTTGGGTATGATGTAACTACTGAACAACAATCAACTAAGAAGGACTTCATCTCACTTTTTAAAAATATTATAAAGAGTGCTACTATGAATATCTTGATATGTATATATATATATATATATATGTATATGTGTGCATGACTTTTCCTTGCATTTTTTACTTATATGCACATGACTAGCAACAAAATAATATAAACGGTAAAAGAATATAAATGTTTCCGTCACTTTTTTTTCATTGTAACACATGTAAATGAGAGTTTGATATGTATCTAGACAACATAAGATAGCATCACTCATGTAGATGTAAGGTTTCTGCTTTTCTGAGACTAGTAGTCGATAGCATGTATAAAGATTTTGAATTATCCTACCCTGAAATTGGGAGCAGCCCTTTTTCACTGGCTACATGACTGCAACCAGCGATCTTTAAATAGACCTGATTCAGCACTTGCAGGATTTTTTTCTACATTCATGTCTGAGGGTGAAAGTGACTCTTGGGGCTCACAATCAATGAGACTATGTTCTTGGGAGGGAGGATCCTGTGGCCTCCTTATGTATTCCCTGTAAGCAATGTGATCCCAAAAATAGTTGTAGGACTTTGACATTGTGTTCATTTATTTTTTTTTCCATTCTAGGTTCAGGAAGTACTGTCTCTTCAGTCAGAGACCACATGCCATAGGGATCCATGAGTGCAGAAATTCAAGCTAAAGGTCACTGTAAGCCCACCAACAACACTTTGAAGAGCACTGGTGTGCTCATACCATCCTAGAAGAAATCCACACTAAAGACTTGAGACATGAACTTGGTAGAACTAATGTTATGCAGGAATTAAAAACCTAAACCCTGTCTTCCCCAGAGACAGAGAGTAGGGAGGAATTATAGGTGCCTATGGCTTTAGGGAAAATTTTCATATACTTGTTTTAGAGTTCTACTCTGGTGAGTTTTAGGATCATTCATAAAAGTACTCTGTGACTCAATAGACCCCAGGGAGTTATTTAATCTCCCATGGTAAATTATAGGCTCGTAACATAGATATTTGTGAAATGCAAAATCCCTCAAGGTTGTTTTTTTCCATGTACCCTCTTCTCAAGTACTAATGTACCTCTAGACAATGAAAACAAATTGACTTATAAAAAGAGAATCAGGTCTGAAAAATACCACCCACTCTTGTGAATAGCAAAATAGGAAACATTTTGCTATTTTTCAGTTGTGCCCAAACAAATGAAGGGAGGGCAGAAGGGAAAATAAAGCAGTTGTTATGGATCAGGAGAGAAATACTAATCATCCCTTTACTCTATTCTTATTACTACAGTCACATCTTACCACTGTAGGTGATAAAGCTAATCACACTTGAGGGAAACCAATTGCTTTTCCACTTGTTTTCTTGTTTCTGCCTTAATTCCAAACCATGTCCATCCTCACCTCTGGGGGTTCTTAGGTCCTTTGGGGTCAAAACCTCTCAACCTAAGAAAATGAATTCTTTATTTCCATTGTGATATATCACAGTCATCTTCAAAATTTGTGGGTCGGGTTACAGCATAATCCCAAGTTGTTGTTCACAATGGTTAAACCAATTCAACAACAAAGCATTACTTTGCTTATTCTTCTGCAGTCCCCTCCAACATTGGTTAATTCTATTCTTTTTCTTTTTCCAATTTACTGATTTCACAGCAAAACCTGAGAGTTTTATCCTGCATCTCACTTTTTAGCACTAAGGAACTTGGAACACTCTTTTACAGTTATTGATAGTTTGAGTCTTCCTTTAAAAACTAGAGAAGATAAGAGTGAGAGCAACAGAAAAAAAAAGAGGGAGGAATGGATGGAAGGAGGGAGGTTTGGAGGAAGAAGGAAGGAAGAGAGAGACAGGGATAGAGAGAGAAACACACACACACACACACACACACAAACAAGGAGATACTTAAACACATCAAAGTTCCATAGATTATTAAAACTCAACCACATTCTACCTCTTTGAAATTAAGTGCCTGTCATAGATACTCATAACACCATGGACTAAATCGTTTGACAATGCATTGTTCCCACTAATATATTATGGTAAGACCTTTCATTAAGCCTTTGGGACTAGAGGAATGTGTACAAATGATTTCTTAAATTTAAAGACAATTCATCAATCACTAGAACCCTGCTTTATATTAGGTTCCACCATTTGAGTGACACCTTTGCACTGTCAAGTCTTCTTTTTGTTTTTGCAAAGCATCTCTCTCTCTCTCTCTCTCTCTCTCTCTCTCTCTCTCTCTCTCTCACACACACACACACACACACACACACAAATAAAACAAACCCAACAAAGAAAAAGAAACTTTTCTCATCACTTGTATAATCACTGTCCAAGTGTTCCTATCACAGTTCAACTCTACAAAACTAATCACTTAAGTATTGGTTTGGCCTAATTGACTTTATGGTACCTGTGGGGCTACTGGAGATAACCTGAAGAGATAACCAGAAATCTACAGGTGCCTTGAATTCAGCTTATTCAAAACTGATCCCCAGGGTAAGCATCTTAGAGGTAAAAGAGGCCTTCCATGGAAAAGAAAAGAAGGCAGGAAGAGAAAAAGGAAGGAAGGAAGGAAGGAAGAAAGGAAGGAAGGAAGGAAGGAAGGAAGGAAGGAAGAAAGGAAGGAAGGAAGGAAGGAAGGAAGGAAGGAAGGAAGGAAGGAAGGAAGGAAGGAAGGAAGGAAGGAAAGAAGGAAGGAAAGAAGGAAGGAAGGAAGAATTTTCTAAGTGCCTAAGCTGTGCAGGCACTATACTAAGCATTTTACAAATATTATCTCATTTGATCCTTACAACAACCCTGGGAGGAAGATGCTTTTAATGAAAAATGATTAAGTAAAGCTCTTTGTTAACCAAATATTCACCCTTATAGATAAAAGATCAACCTACTGACTTGTATCCTAGTATTGCTTTGTATCATCCTAAATGACTGTAATTAATATAATTACAGACTTTAAAACCTTATTAACATAAGCTCCTAGAGGATGGAGATTCTGTTTTAGAAATCTTTTTTAATACTTTATCTTCAACCCCAGTTAGTATAGTGACTTCCAAGGAATTTTATCCATCCTACTGGAAAGAACACTGAACTGAGAATATAGAGATGTAGGATTTTCTTTTTTCCTCTGTAAGCAACAATTTACACCTCTCTGGGCCAAAGTTTTCCAGTATATAAAAAAGCAAGACTAGATGAACCTTCTTAACCCTGTATTTAGCCCAGATTTAGATTTATATAGACAAAAATACCACATCTGAGAAGCAGGATGATGGCACTGGGGTGTTTGGAATCTGATCAGCAGAGGGAAGAAAAGAGGAAGCAGGAGGAATCACATGATAAATTTAGAGATGGAAAAGATGATAAAAAAAACATAGATTTAAATTTGGAAGGAATATTAGAAGTCCCTTATTATACCCCCCCCCCACTTTAATAAATGAAATGTGCTGAAGTAATTTACCCAATGTTACCCAAGTTCAGTAAGGAGCCAAAAGAGTAACCCCAAATCCATGGTTCATTCTACCACACCTCTTGAACATGTGGAAAGTAGCTTTAAGTTGTATTTCTACTTAAAAGCTTCTGCAAAGAGGAGTTGAATACTGATTCTGTTAGCAGTGGGGCTTTTATAAGAGTCTACTAATTATGGATCTATTCAATTAAATTTGCCAAAAGAATATGAATGAGGGGGCCTTATATAGTAAGAAAAGGTAGGAAAGCTCACTAAAAATCAAATTCACAAATCACAGCTTAAATATAAGTATGATGCTCTATTGACCACAGGTGGAATATAGATAGGGAGGATAGGGATTGGACTAGAAGTATGATTTCACTGGCGCAGGGCACTCCCACTACCAGTGATGGTTGGCACTTTTTCTATAATTTACTGGTTTAGAGATTTACTTGTTGAGTTGTTGTGTCTGACTTTTTGTGAACCACATTTGGCATTTTCTTGGCAAAGTGGTTTACTATTTCCTTCTCTACTTCATTGTACAGATGAGGAAACTGACAGAAACAGGGTTAAGTGACTTGCGTATGGTTCACATGGCTACTACATAACTCAGACAAGATTTGAACTCAGCAAGATGACTCTTCCTGACTGCAGGGCTGGCATTCTATTCACTGTGCCCACCTAGCGCTTCAAAGATTTACTGGAGACAATCAGAGGTGCCCAGAAACAAAAAAGTTCATATCTATCAGAGATAATACTTTAATGCAAATCTTTCTGGCTTCAAGGACAGTTCTATTCACTATGTCATACCACTTCTTTCTTGTGTATTGGAAATTTTAAAATGATATGTTGTCCAGGCTTGTGAATCTGATCAAGAGAACTTTAAAATAAAAAGTTAGGGAGAGAGAAAAAACTGCCAAGTTATGTCTGACAACTCAATTCTCAATGGTATTTTGATACATGTTTCAGATTTTGTTCTCCTTTGGAATAATGCAGTATCTATTCAGTCAAATTTATTTTAATGAATATCTCCAAAATATGTGTTTATTTTACAAATAGATATGTACACACACACATACACACATATGCTGCTCTGGTATCACTGACCCTTATAGAAATAGGACTGGCTCATCCAGAAATAATGCTATAGATGTTTATTCATTATTTCCAAAAGAAAATAAGAGATAAAATATGTATTAAAAGAGCATGAAAAGATGAATATGCCTAAGGAAGTTTTTAAATAACAAAGGAATGAATGTTGGAAAACTTCTGATAAAGATGATGAGAAGAAAATTTAGGAAACATGAGAAACCTTGCAAAGAGGCATAGTATATTAATAATGGAGAAGTTTAATCCACCAGAAGTCGGCTGCGCATTTCCTTCTAGTGAGAATTCTTTGTGAGACAGAAAGACTGACAGAGAGACAGAGACATAGAGGTAAAGACATATAGAGACAGAGCTGAGAATAGAGATAGAACAAAAACAGAGAAGACAAAGACAGAGATAGAGAGGACAGAGACAGACACAGAGAGGCATAGATAAATACAGAATCAGAGATGAGAGATGAGAGAGAGAGAGGCAGAAATAGAGAGAGAGAGAGAGAGAGAGAGAGAGAGAGAGGGAGGGAGGGAGGGAGAGGAGAGAGAGAGATTTAAGCTAACAGAATTTGGAAATTGGGATTTGATTCCCGGAACAATTTTGTGATGGTCAGTGAATGTTTTGAAAGAGTATTGATCATGAAGGGCCAGCATGGCTTCATAAATAGCAGGCAATCACAGACTTATTTTATTTCCTATTTTAGGCAGTATTAGTCCAGTTGATTGCGAGAATGAGCAAATGCCATAAGAACACTAAACCTGTATTTTGCTAAATAATTTGACAAAGTCTCTTATTAGGTAGCAGAGCAGATAGAGCCTTGGATGTACAGTCAGGAAGATGAGTTTAATCCGGCCTCCAATACTTACTAGTCATATGACCCTGGGCAACTCATTCAAACTGTTTTCCAATCCAGAAAATGTGGATAAAAATAACACCTTCTTCCCTGGATTGTTGTGAGGATAAAATGAGATAATGATAACAAAGTCTTTTGAAAAGTACCTGGCACATAGTAAGTGCTATGTAAATGTTAGCTATCATCATCATCATCATCATCATCATCATCATCATCATCATCATCATCATTCTTGTGGAGAGAATGGAGAAATGTGAATTCATTAATACAATCAGATATTCCTAGAACTGACATGACATATGATTGATATGATATGATATGATATGATATGATATGATATGGTATTATATGATGTGATGCGATGTGATATGATATGATATGATGATGTGATTCAGTAGAAGACCAATCAAAGGATTTGTAGTAAAGGAATCTAGAATCACACTAGGATTCTGATGTTTACTAGCTGTGACTTTGAGCAAGTTATTTCCTTTGTATTTTTTTTTTCAATACTCCCATCTGTATATATGCTTGCTAATGATCTTTGAAATAATAAATCTTATAGCCCTGTCAATAGCTGGCACCAGTTTAATCATTTATAGATACATGTCTACTTGTAGAGGTATTTAGTATAGTCTTTCAGAGATTTTTATTCCTGTGTTACATAATATTTTTTTTTTTAATTGGGAACTTGGGTAAAAATATAAGATAGCATACTTATCTGGTTTGTGGAAAACACTGACTTATTGAATTCCAATTTAAGGATCCTATGAGATCTCAACAAAGTGGAATGTAAGGGCAAATAAGGTAAGATGAAATAAAATTTTCATACTTAGAAAGTCCCATAATTGGGTCAAAAACATTACAGTTGTATAAGGACATGGATACAGTGTTTGCTCAACAGTACATTGCATTAAAGATCTGGAAGTTTTAGTTGTGAACCCAATATGAATCATCACTGTGAGGTAACAGCTAAAAACAAACAAAAAAAATCCTACATCCAATCAATGTATAAAATATTTATTAAGTATTTCATATTTTCCAGGCACTTTGGTAGGTGCTAGGAATAAGAGGATGAAGATGAAAACAATCCCAGACTTCCAAGAGTTTGCAGTCTACTTGTGGAGAAAATATGTACATAAATAGGTATATTCCCAATCACAATGGATACAATGTAATAAGCACAAGGTGTGAGAATTGGGAGAGCCCTAATCCAAAGGAACTCAAAGGAGTAAGGAGGAGATAATCATTCTTTACTAGTCAGATGACACTTGGAACATTGTACTCTGTTCTGGGCAGTATTTTTGGGAAAGTCATTGCAAAACTGGAGGGCTTCAAAAGGAAGGATATCTGAATGGTGAAGGAATTGAAATCAGGAGGATTGATTAAATAAACTGGAGAAGAGTACACTTAATAAGATGTGGGGATGTTTAATGGCATAGAGAAGAAGGAATGAGCTGTAATGTCAGCAGTATACAAAAATGAAAAGGACTACCTCTAATAATAGTGAATTCTTCACAATTCTTCAAACAGAAATTGAATTTTCACTTTTCCATGCTACTGTACAGATAATTCATATTCAAGGAGTTAGATTAGATGATTTTTCCAATTCTCAGGTTCTATATATGATTATATATGATCACCACTGTTCTATTCACAGTTAAATTGTGTTAGTAATCACTCTGGCACCATTCTCCCAGAGTGAAGTTTGCTACATCACTCTCAACATTCTAGGGGTACCCCTGAGGGATGATTTGGGTTTCTTTGTCTAATACTGTTGAAAAAAGCCAATATTTTAAAACTTTTAAATCAGGGTCAGCTAAGTGGTGCACTCAATAGAACACCTAGGCCTAAAGTCAGTATAGAACCTTAGTTCAAATACTTCTTCCAACATTTAACTAGTTCTGTGACCCTGGGCAAGTCACTTTGCCTCTGTCTGCCACACTTTTTTCATCTGTAAAATTAACATAATAATAGCACCTATCCACAAAGGGTTCTGAGAATCAAATGAGATAACAATTGTAAAGAGCTTAGCATAGTACTTAGGAAGTAGTAAGCTCTATATAAATGTTAGTTATTATTATTATTATTATTATTATTATTATTATTATTTTCCCTTATTGGTTGACCTTAATTCCTCAGCTTTCTCTAAATGCTTAATATAAATTTTTTTAACAAATGTGTATACTTCAAATATATAGCAAGAAAAAAAAATTTAAATCAAGTTTCACCATCAATACCGCCAAGTCACTCTCCTTTATCCGTGGAGGTATGAAACTGGACTGAAAGCAGTTTCCACGTGGCATTTACTTCACCAAACTCATTTCCAAAACCCATATAGCTATGGGATGATTCTCTGTCTCAGCTACCATTGCCTTAATTTCTGAAAGTCATCCTTTAGGCCACTGAGGCTGATCAAGCTAGCTAAATCCAGAATTAATTCCAACTATTAGACTTCTACCAATGCACTCTCATGAGCTTTCAGTTCTCACAAGTTTGTAGACATCTCCAATCTATTTCACCTAAAATCAAGAAAGAATAGATACACAAAGAAAGAAGCAGAAATAGATTTGTACACTCTTTGATTAATTCCAGTATCCTTCATAAAAAAGGCCTTTGGCAGGTACAGAAATGGACCTGGGAAAAAGATGGAGCCAAGATGGCAGAGTAAAAGCAGGAACTCACCTGAGTTATCCCATAAATTCCTTCATTTACCTCTAAAAAGTGAATCTGAACAAATTTTAGAGTGACAGAATCCATTAGGAGACAGAGTGTGACAGATTTTGATGCCAGGACAAGACAGAAAATCCACTGGTAGGATTTGTTGAGCTGGGATGGGGAAGCACAGAATGCAGTGCACTAAGCATGTGGCCTGCATCAGCACAGATCTGACTATCGCAGAGCTGGAGTGAGCCTGAGTGAACTGATTCACACAGTGAGGTGGTGATTCCCAAATCTATCACTGCAGGACAGAAATCTGTTGGAACTGCATAAAGGACATGCACAGGGCCTGCAGCAGCAGCAGCTATTCCTGCGGCTATCAGCCCACAGTTTAGATTTTTAAAAGTCATCTACCTGAACTTCCAGGAGCCAAGATAGTGGAGTAAATCAAAGACAATCTCAATCCCCCCTCATTGACCTTGAAAAACCCAGATAATATTGCCGCAAGGTAAATTTCTGAAACAGTAGAACCAGTAGGAGGGTTCGGAGATCTAAAGAAAGGATGTGACTGTGACTGTGCTGAGGTTAAACGGGACCAGTGCAGGATGGGAATTGTCTCAACAAGCCCCATGTCAGTGGACAAGTGGGAGAACCCCAACGGGTGGAGCCATCAAGAGCTAACACCAGAACCCCAGGTGTGCTTCTGCACAGTCAGGGGAAGAGGCAGACAACAGCATGGCACTGGCCACCACTGTGGGGAGGTGGAAACCTGAAGTGACCAGACCACCCCTGCTCCATACTTCATGCTGTGAACTTCATTGTAACCCTGGGAAAATGTAGAAAGTCCTGGCCTCAGCCTTGGTCTCAGCCATCAACACCCAGTTCCAACTCAGCGCCAGATGAGTTGCAGCATTATATAGCCTCCAGCTGACAGAACCAGAGGTCACATAACACAAAGCCAGTAACAAGGCCCCTAGCTCCCAGTACAAGAAGCATGGGTCAAAGCCCTCTGTGCCTGACTTTAAAAGTCAGGAAATAGGCAATCTCAATGAGAAAAAAACAAATCAGAAAAAATGAAGAGTATAGAATCCTATTACAGTGACTAGGAAGATCCTAGTTCACATTAAGAAGAGGATAGCATTGACATTATACTCACATCTGAAACATCAAAAGGGAATAGGAGCTGGTTTCAAGTCCAAAAACCATTCTTGGAAGAGCTGAAGAAAGATTTTAAAAGCCAAATTAGAGAGGAGAAGAAAAATTGACCAACTATTTTATAAATGGCCCTGTCTGAGAGTCTAGTGCACTTGTTTTTTATGTGAAGAAATAGAGTGAAGACCACTTACAAACCAAAGTTGCTTTTGTGTGAGAATTGAAAGAACCAGTTGCATTAACATAGACTTCATTTTGTTTTGCCACGTTTATTATCTTCCACATTATTGATTTTCTGCAAATCATCCATGGAAAACTAGATGGTACAAGCCATCTATTGTTTCATAAAACATAAGTAAATGCCATTAATTATCATTAGTCAGTTCTGGGAAAGACCATGAAACTAAGTTACTCCTTCTCAAATGATCTGAAACTTGCTCTTCCCACCTTCCAACTTGGAAAATCCATAATTTTTCCTCCAAATAGAAAACAGATTACCTGATCTTATATCATGGTTTATATGCTGACAATTCTTTTCTTTTAATACATAATTTTTTTTCTCACCCTGTATTCAAGGTTCAGTGCCAAGCTAAAAATCCCTCATCCCAATTTGTTATGCAATTGGCATGCATTGCTTAATAAATTCATATACTTGGAAGCTTGAAACTGTTTTTTCTCAGTTATTTCAGATTTTTTTCTGCCACAGTGTACTAAATTTCAGTTTCTGGCGCCAATCAAAAGAGTCTTTTTTATCAGATGGCTAGCAGAACTGAAGCAATTACAGAATTTACCGATCTCTTCTATGTGAATTATTACTTCACCTGGGTATCCTGATGCCTACTCACCAGCTTACCATTATATGTTTGTATTGCCAAAATACTTGTTACCTAGGAAGAAATAACATTTGAAATACTAGTCTTACAAAAATGAATTTCTTAAATGATACTCAAGATCACATTGTAATTTGCCAAAGAGTTAGTATTAAAACATGACACAATATGAGAACACATACATATAAACAGACATGTATATATGTTTATAAATAAAAGTGATATTCAGAAATGATCTTCCTGATATGCAGAAACTCACCAATCTGCAAGGAAATTAATTCTAAAATTTATACCTCATCAGGGTGCCTCTGGAGCCCCTCTCTCTCTCTCTGATTGGAGAAGATAGAGGGTATTCATTGGATTTCACCTCCTTGATCCTCTGGCCTTTAAGGAGGTCTCTCAGAGAATTTACTTTATTACTTACCACCAGCCAATTTCCTGGATTTCAAGATCTTTAGAAACTAATCATTCTGCAAATGAAATCAATTCTGAAAATCTTACTTTTTCAGCCCCCTGCCCATTTTCTTTTTTTGTATTGTCTTAGGAGAAAGACTGCCTCATGATTTTCTTAGTATCCTCAACACATAGCACAATGCCTGGCACATGGTAGATACTTAAAAATGTTTACTTACATCCTATCCATACGTATAGTAGGTATACATATGTATAAAGTGTATGTGTATATCCATGCATATCTATTAGACTTTATATGTTTATATATAATTCATCTTTATCATACTGTGTAATTTTTTTCTAATAGTTAAGAGATTCTAATACTTTCTGATTTTTTTCTTTCTGTCTTTTAAAGCATGATTTCTTTGATTCAAGATCTTTCTAAATTTCCAGTTGCCAAAAGCTTTTTGAAAGTCAAATGCTCTTCATGCATTTTTAATATAGTTTTACTTTTGGAATATCTACCATTTCATGTGAACTCCTGGAGATTTTTACTTTATACCAATATGGACTTCTTAGGGGCAAACTATATGCTTTTTCAAGGTTTAATTTCCTGATCTAAAGTGATTGGAGATAAATTGCATGTGTGCATGTATACACGTGCATGTGTGTGGGTTTCTTTTAAGTTGTCAAAGTGAAAGGCAGTATGGTGTGGTCAGTAGAGTTTTAAATATATAAAAATCTGGATTTGAGTCCCATCTCTAACATTTATTAGCTTTATAAATGTAGAGAAGTTACTTAATACCCATGAGACTCAGCTTTTTCTCTTGTAAAATAGTGGGATGGTTTAGAAAGGTTCCGTATATTTTTATGAGTAAAGAGAAAAATAGTAGGAGAACTAATATCTGTATGACCATTGCTGCTTTGGCCACTGCCAAATTTTTCTTACCAGATAGCAAGATGAAATAGACTGTCGTTATCCCTTTCTTCCATGAACTACAACGGTAAAGTTCAAAATTCCCCTTTTTAGCTTTTTAGTATTTTACTCTGGGACTCTCACTGAATTTCCCCTTCCCCCATTCTTTATCCCGCCCTCCACTCCCCATTCTTTATTGGACGTCATTGTAAGGGTGGGGGTTAAGTAAATCAGTTAATTACCTAAACCTCCACTTAGAATAGGTGATGAGGCTATGCTCTGATTTATTTATCAGGTATTGACATTTTTCTATTGTAACAGCAGCCTTGACTAGGCTTTAGACTAAGTTTAAGAATTTCCAGATCAACTAAAATGGTATTGTTAGGAAAATTTCCTCAGATTGACTAAAGAATATCATGCTATTTCAGGCCCAAGAAAATTGAGTAAGTAGAAAGAGTGGAGAGTTATAGAAATATTGAACCAATTAACATCAATGACCTATGAAAATGGGATATTTAGTAAGAAGATATAAGAAGAACAGAAGTACAAACATCTCTCTCCAAAACTCAAGCTCACTCTTTCTCCTCTATATCACTTTGGTTTTGAGGAGAGTTGGTTCAACCTTAAATCAACTGCAACAAAGCATTTGCTCCAACAAGGTCAGTTCTAAATATGTAATAAATAGATGGTGCACAGAGTGATAGGGTCAATTCTGTGTAGATTTGGATCACAGTCATTACTCAAGGATATGCTTCCTGCTAGGTTTCTGTATCTACAAACTCTTGCTTGCCTTCTAACTCCAGGAATCCAGATCAGACTTTCCAGACCTGTTAAAGTTCATATGAGCATATACTAGTTCATTCCATATCCAATTCTCCTTTTTCTTAAAGTAGGGAAAAATAGAAATAATAAGGACAGAAGTAAGAGCAGTGTCATGTGTCATGGTTTAATGTTAATTCAGGTAAGTAGATCACTGACTCTAACTCTCTTTATCCAAAGGCTTAAAGCTATCCCTACCTCCAAGTTCAATTACAGCCAAGCAATGAAGAAAACTGAATTGATTCCTTGAGATTCTTTTGTATGCACATCCAATTCTTGCTCAGCAGCCAACCAAAGAGGAATGTAATAAGTAGATTAGAAATAAGCAAAACCATTAGATTATATATACTCAGAAAAAGATTTACCCAGCTTCTACAAGGATATATAATGAGTATTTAACTGTGAATGCTCTCTTTACATAAATAGATCCTTTACTTTATGTATTGGTCAAGTGTACTAAAAAAGAAAACAGGAATATAACTCTAAAAAAAAAAAAAAAAAAAACAAGGAAAAATAAAGTCACTTGAATCTGAACCTCATGAAATCCTCCGGAAAAATTGAGGTAAAGAATGACGTTAGCAAGAATAAGGCTAGGGAGGAGCTGACATTTTGGATGCCTCAGATATACTTTGTACTCCCTGATAAAGCTAAATCATGTTATCCTTTTACTTCTTTTCTTGTTCCTCCCCCCTACCTTATTTAAAATGGTTGTTCAATAGATACTTTGAAATATTGCTCTTCAGATGACTCTCATAAGTTTTGAAGAATTATACAAAGGCTAATAAAACATGGGTCCTGCCCTCAAAAAGTTCTGAGTTAACAAAGAAATTAATGGGATATAGAACAGGTTGTACATTAAGTATAAATCTTTTTACACTATGGAAAAGATAGCTGAGGGTCAGGTTATTTTGAGAATTTGTCCATCTCACCAAAGAAGTAGTTACTACACTTGGGATCCAAATTGAGCATTGGCCATTCCACAACTGATACTTGTTTTACTAAACCAAATTACTGGTTTTCCTGGTTTGTTTATGCTTCTAACTGAAATCTTACCAAAGTTCGATTTTGGGGAAAAGAAAGAAAAAAAATAGATTCCAACTCTCTGTGACTCATTAGTCCTTCTTCAAATTGTATTTTCTTTCCTATGTTCCGACTGATTATTTTTAAAAATACAAAGATTGCATTAGGTAGTGTCGTTAGATTTTAAATATCAACCTATATTTTGTTTTTTTCTGCTGCTTAAATTTTTAATACTCTCTACAAACTATCATGTGTAGGAGGCTAGCTGAGTAGAGAAGTTCTAGAAATAGATATTTGATGCAACAACCCACTGTGAACTACTTTGAGAATTATACACTTAAAGGCACACTGCCATAATCAGTCTTTCATTATAGCAACATAGTCCTAGTGATAGTGGGGACATGATTTAGTGAGGATAATACTATACTAATTAATTAACTTTTCTTTTTTTTTTCCTGAAAACTAGCATTAGGGAAAGTAGAAAGTTTATGTTCCAAAGAATTACTCTTTAATATAACATTAATTTTATACTCCAAAGATCTACAATTTTGCGAAAGTACACACTTCCTCTACAAAAACAGGTTTCCCCTACCTTCCCTTCCATAAGTCTTTGCGGTGGGTTAAGAAGGGCTCTGTTCCAAAATTTCATCATCTTGCCACTCACTACATGAGATAATGAGTTTCTCAGTACTAAGTTGGCTTCTTCATGATATACCTATTATTTATCCTTAGATCTAGATGTCCAAAGACTTTTTTTAGTTTAAAAAGACTTTATTTATTATTTTCTTGAGATAGAAGAGATATTAGAACATAGAATATAAAAAATGGAAGGTGCCATTGAATATAGACTTTAAGAAAGATAATTGATCTTAGGAGTAGGCTACAGCCAGCTTCAACCCACTTGCCTTTCAAATGTGATCATTTGTACTATGGAAATCAGCAAGTAATGACTTGAATTATTGTTTTGTGGAATGTCTAAACTTAAGATGATGGAGAACATGTGTAAAATGTTGATTAAACTTAAAGGTATGTTGTGAACACATTTTTTTCTTCCCAGAGATCTAGTTGTTGAACATTTACTAGAATACCATGGATTTAGAGATCATATTGTACAATTATCCTAATTTTATAGATGATAAAAATGAAAGGCCAGAAAAATGAAATGATAGCTAGAATTAGAACTCAGCTTTCTGGTCATCAAGGTTACTCAGTGAATAGAGTGCTGAGCTCAAAGTCAGGAAGATTCATCTCTCTAAGTTAAAATCTGGCCTCAGACACTAGCTAAGTGATCTTGGGCAAGTCACTCAACCTTGTTTGCCTCTGTTTCCTCATTTGTCAAATGATCTGGAGAAGTAAATGTTAAAATACTCCAGTATCTTTGTCAAGAAAACCCCAAATGAGATCACAAAGAACAGAAACAACTGAAGGGATTGAACAACAAACTTCTAATTTCCAGTCTTGTGCTACCTCTACCATATTATTGAAACCATATTGCTAGGAGTCAGACATGAGTGGAAAAGATCCATAATATATACAGGATTGCTAGTCTCCTCAATACTGAATGGATATATTAGTAAAATTAATCAAATAACATGAAAAAGAACTGATAGAATTTCAGAAGACTTTATACTTGCACTCAGTGTGATGAACTGGACATATTTAGTGAATTCATAAAAAAATATAAATTACTAATGTATTCCCTTTTGTTTGTTTGTTTTAGAGAAATGTCAGAATATATTGCATTTAGAAGTGTACAGTAACTAAAACTTTACTAAAAGTATTAACAAGCAGATATCCTTTGTGTAACTGTTATACTGAATGTACAAAGCTTTGTAGTTAACAAACATCATATATAAATGAATGCTTCTGAGATTTTATGGAATATGAAGTCTGGGAGAGAACTTGGAGATCATCTAGCTCAACTTCCTCATTTTGCAGAAGTGGAAACTGAGTCCAAGTAGGGTTAAGTGACTTGGCCAAAGTAACAGAACTAGTTACGAGCATAGCTAGAAACTGAATCTTCCAATCCATACTCCCAATGTGGTGTTGTTACCACTTCAACACGCTGACTGCTTCAAGGTAAAACAGTGTAGTAGAACAAGTATAGTCCTTAGAATCAGGAAAGCTCTGTGTTTGTACTGGTCCTGTTCCTTGATATATGTGTTATTTTGAGCATGCTAAGTATTTTGCAGTACTCAAAACTACTATTTCCTCTCAGATTTTTTAAAAACATTTTCTCTGTAGTTCTCTTTGAATTATTAATTTATATTCTCTGTGAAGAAAGGATGTGTTAAGCAAAGGTAAATTTCAAAGCAACTTCTATTTGAATTATCATTGTTTTCTTCATAAATTATTGTAGTCTCTAGATTAATGAGATCTTATTTTATCAGGTTGATCTTGGAGGGTGTAAGGAAGAAAAGAAAATTGTATTTTTATATTGTCACAATACTTATTACTGTATAGGCCCCTAGAATGTGCCTTTCAAAAGTTAACATCCTCAGAAAAGAAATATAAATAAGATGTTGTACTTGGCCTCCCCTGCCTCCCTTGATCCCTTTCCCTTCCCCCATTCTGGGGTAGCCAGCTATCTTCTTCCTGTTCTTTTTCATGGAAATACACTAGTTGGCTACAGGACGCCCCCAAAAGGTTTCCCTGTGCCCATAAAAATCAAAATGTGTACTAGCCAATCTCTGCTGTAAACCTCTTATTATGCAATCCCTGACCATTAAGAGTTGGGGTGACCCTATATACATCAGTGGTCTCCCCTTGGTCAGGCCTGTTTGATTTGGGCAAGGTAAGATGTAGCCCCGAACAGCACGCGCTAAATAAAATCCACTTCCAAAATTGCTCTGGGGGTCTCTTTCTCGCTTCTTTCGGCACAACATTTGGAAGCCCCAGTGAGATATGTAGTGTTCCTTGTCACTGCGGAGACCCCCAACCAGGAGGGGCACTTGGCCTTGGGAGGCAGTCATCTGCTCACCTTGATCCCTGGGGGAGCCGGATCCTGAGATATCCTCAGGGCCCCAGGGTCGGAGGAGAGAAAGCTTGTACCCAGCTCCTGACTCGGACCTGCCTCCTATTTGACCCTTTGTGGATTAAAAACCTCCGGAGGTGAATACATTCCTGGTTCCCTGTTCTGGTAGGTTGGGGCTGGACGCAGCCTGGGTGTTTTTTACACACCAACCCCTGGGCACTCCCAAGATGTTGGGTCACTACCCGTGCCTGGTTCTCTGGTTCTGGTCTGTTCTGTTAGTGTCTGTCTATCTATATATGTTTTGGGCTCGCAAGGTTTTGTTCCAAGCTCATTCGCTTAAAGCCTCCCCGCTTTTACTCTGCAGAGTAGGTCATCCAGTGGCTATCAGAGCACCTTCAAGAGAGTTTCTCTGATTTCCACTGGAAGGACTTCCAACCCCTGCAAGTTCCCTTTCGCCCCACCCAAACCCAGACTGGAGTGAGCTATCAGCCTCCGGGCGAGCCCTCTTCCTCTTCAGTTATCCTTCCCCTTAGGGAAGCTCCTAACCTGGAGGGTCTCCCCCTCCTGGCATATGACCCTTTTTCAACTTGAGTATACCTAAAACATTTGAGTAGATTCTGTTAAAACGTTGAGAGTTTTTCTATTAACTCTCATCCCTGATCAGATTAGGAATAATATTATATGATCTGGGAACACAACAATGTCATCTGAAGCTTCTTGTCTGTGCCATAACTAAAACAATTTGGCTATTGCTTATGAAAGTTATAAGGTGGTAGGTTATGTTTTAATACTAAAACCTAAAGCTGATTACTGTGTGTGTGTGGGGGGGGGGGGTGTGGGTG
>CM053585.1:57490749-57509058 GCA_028646515.1 Pseudochirops corinnae
GACTGAGTCCCAAAACCAGAAAGTCAAAGCCAACCCAGTAGTGATGAAGTTGGCACATGTGGTCAAAGTAATAAACACTCACATCCTCAAGCCTTCAAACAGGACAGGCTGCCTCAGGCAAAGATCCTCCTCTCCTCACGCATGCAACTGCTCAGCGTCCAGGCAGCTTGGTCCCAGCAGCTCTGGCCCCTGGCAGTTCCTGCCCCAGGCAGTCCTCAGCAGGAGTCCTTAGCAGAGATTCTGGCCCGCTCAAAGCAAAAAGAGTTCGCAGCCGCAGCCACTGCCTCTGACGCACCGCAGGGAGACTAGCTTGGTTCCGGCATTCTCTTGCTCCACCCCTTCCTGCTACGTCAGCAAGCTCAAGGGGCGTGGAAGATCTTTAAATCCTAGTATTGTTACAGTACCACAAGAAAATCCTCCTTCAGGGCTTCTGAACCAACAGCCAGGTTCCAGGACTTCTACAACAGTAGCACTGTCCTTCACCATCAGGTGAATCTGGCAAAACAACATCAAAACAGACAGACAAAATACCGGCATCACAGCCATGCCTCCTCAGTCCTTGGTGGTTCCAGGTGGCAGTTTCAGGTGGCAGTTCCAGTGGGCTCTCAGCAGTCTTTTTCTCAGCAACTCAGGCTCCACGCTGTTGGATACTGCTCTCCCAAAGTCCCTCTGGCTTCCTCTCAGCTTGTGCCTCTCTCCCAATTCACGGCTCCTCCCGGTTCATCCCTCTGTATTCACCTCAACAAGTCCATCCCACAAGTGGAATTCACAAGCTCTGGGTTTTAACACTCAACCCCAAAACCAAGCCAATACAGGGGCATCTCCAAATTCCATTACCAATACAATGAGGTGATACTATTAATACTCCTACTTCTTCAATGCTCATGAACTTTCAGGCTGAATCATAAAGCTCCATATTTCTAACTGATTATATTTCCAATAATGACACTAATAATAAACAGGCATTAGTCACAAAGTTATACATTGATCCAATTAGGATCACTGGAATAGTATCAATATTGGGTCATGATTACTTCCCATAATCCAGAATCCTTTTCTCTTTAGATTTCTTCAAAAAGTATCAAGACTTGATCACTTCTTGAGCTTTTTCTCCTCAAGTAAAACCACTGTGTACTCGTATAGAAATGTGTGAAAATGTTCTATGTGAATAAAAGGAATATGAAATAGATGAACATAAGATAATCCCATCAAATGTGAGTCTAGGTATTCCATTAGGAGGGGAAAGTGTGGTAGAGGGAAGAGATCAATTGTACTTGATGTCCAAAACCCTAGTGTTAAATCCTGGCTTCATGCTCAATAATTTCTGGGAGAAATAACTGGAAATTTTAATGAAGTTCAAGATCAATATAATGGTGTAGTGCAGTCATGTCAAACTCAAAGAGAAAAAGGGGCCACTAATCCTGTACATTAGGATCCCCGCAGGCCGTTTATTGACTTAGTTTTAGAATGTAATGTTATCTACATTTTATTGTAGTTATTTATTTTGTTAAATATTTCCCTATAACATTTTAATCTAATTTGGGCTACCCTTGGGACTACTGCCAGTCACATGTAGCTTGTGGACCAAATTTGATACCACCAGTCAAGGGGAATTACTTGAGTTACCTGTGATGAATTCTTGCAACCAGGCCAATGGAGGCACAGCTCTCTCTGGTTCATTATTTCTGAATTTATTATTCCCTTCTGCTAGAGTGGAAAGAATTTTTCAGAAAACGTAGATGCATAACTCCGGTGGCAGACAGTATGGACCTAATATTTCTTGACCATACAATATTTGTGTATTGCTTCATAAAAGTCATAACTAGACCACTGACTTCCATTAATTCTTTGTTCTCACAATTCCAGCTATTCATGGTGCTTCTTTAACACTATCTCCCATCTTGTTTTGAGAGAAAATGTACACACACACACACACACACACACACACACTCACAGGAAAATAAAACTTTAAAAATAACTCTACAATATAGCTAATTGTGTGAAATCTTTGAAAGACTGCGGGGTTTCAAATTGATTATCATGCGTTGAAAATACCACAGAAAATGTTTGACAGAAACTTCACTTTTCAACTTTCTTTGTTCGTATCCTATACACAAAGTACTCACATTTCTTATGTTTAAAACAGTAAATATTAAAATGCATGTTTGAGGAAGGGATATGTGTCAAAAATACTTTCTGTTTAAGTTTAGAAAACTATAAGAAATAGTAATGAACTTATGCATGGTTGATGGGTAAAATTAGTTATGTCTATGTAATTAGGCTAGGAAAGCTGGTATCTATCAAAATATTTCCTGCCATCTCCACTGAGCATACTGTTAGCTTTTGCAAACATATATACTATTTCTGCCATGAAAATTAGAAATTGTCAGTATCTAAAAGGAAGAAGGCCAGTATGAAAAGTCTTCAGACAAGAAGGAGGATGAATCTTTTCAAGTATGTCACTATTCTGTCCTCATACATCTTGGACAGTTTCCCTGTAGTCTGTGTGGGTTGTCTAACTGAATTTAGCAAGATGTTGTGAATGTAATCTCTTGTTTGTGCACTGGCAGACAGAGTTCTTAGAATAAATGAAGTTAGAGGAAAGCATAGGAAAATAGAGGAAGAGAATTTGAAAGAATGAATTGAGAGAAGAACTGGAAAGGATTTTAGACATAATTTTATCCAAGTTACTAATTTTTCAGATAAGAAAGTTAAAGCTCAAAAAATTTCAGTGACATTTCAAGATTATGCAATGCTAGTGGCCACTATTAGTGACTGATCTAGAACTTGAAAACTGGTCTCTTGACCTTTAGTACAGTGATCTTTCCATATTTCAGATAGATGAATATTTTAAATATATATGCATCCATATATAACTATATAAATATATATATCTATATAGGCCTAGATAATGATATAATCTATACTCCTATAATTATCCCTATAGTTATATTTATATATGTGTATACATATACAATCATTTGTGTCTTGCAGAACCCTGGGGTTCTGACTTAATGTGGTATAATAAGAAAATGTAGGTAACTAAGAAACAAGGCCAGCTATACCTACAGGCAGATTTGTAAGCCTGGCACCATTTTCAGAAATTCTCCCACCAGAGTTTAATTTTGTATAGAACATTACTTTCTGTTAAAATGCAATTGTGCCCATGAGGTTTTAACCTTTAAAATATTAGCAAATTAGTATGAATAATCATTCATCATATTTATATACTATTTTCCTCATAAAGTACTACAAGGAAGATTATTTATTATTTTCTCTCTTTTGACAAATAAGGAGATTGAGATTCACAAATTTTCTCAAAGTCTTCCATATAGAAGGCAAACTATTGGGTACTAAGAGAAATACCATAATAAAAAACTTAAAAGAAACTGATCTCAAGTAGCTTACAGATTTGGGATCAGCACAGACTCAAAAGAAAATTTAAGAACCAAGAGAACATTGTATACAGTAATGGCAATATAGTTTCAAAAACAACTTTGAATGAATAAGTCATTTTGATTATTATAAATATCCAAATTAACTATGAAGGACATATGATGGAGAATGCCATCTGCATCCAGAGAAAGGAATGATAAATAAATTATGTATAGAATAATTTTACACCAAACACACACACACACACACACACACACACACACACACACACAAACACACATCTTTATTTGTGTCTAATGGTGGCCATTTCTGGTTGGGGTGTGGAGAGAAAAAAAAAAGAAATTTACATGATAACTTTATTGTATATTAAAAGGACTAGCAAGTTGCACATAGTAGATCTGAAGTTTCATGTGTAATCATCTTTTTTATTATACAATGTTATGGAAATGCTGGTTTTATTCTATAAATTAAAAATAAAATACCTTTTTTTAAAGCACGTATAAATATATGATAAATGTGTACTTTCTGTCCTAGTTCTCTTCCATTCTGACTTTACCCTGAGCCATGTAGTTCAAATTATCCCTGGGTTGCTTTGTGAAAGATCTTCATGTTGAGAATTATTACATAGTATCCCAAACTATTGTAACAACAGTAACTTTAGTAATGTATGAAAATGGACAATTTCATATGGACGTTCATTCAAATGGATGAATCAAAAGGTGAAGTATATGAAATCTTGAATATAAAAATGGTCACCTCAAAAATTATTGTTTGTGTATGGTGTCATACATTTATGTATAGTTCAGATTACAATTAATATTATGAAAAACCGTGGAGTGAAAATGTTTCTTCCTAATTAAAAGGATATCCTTTGGCCTCACCAACTCCGCTACTCCTCTTGGGCCACAGAGATTTAGATTGCAGGAGCTGATTACCAGGGCTTTTTGACCTTTGGAAACCATTCATTCAGCTTTGAATCTCCAGCTCCCAAGTGAGCTGAAATTATTTCAGGCCTTTCAGGCTGTCTCCAGGGCAGGAGTAGGAATAGCAGAGCCTATTTCCCATGGTTTCAAAGCTCTGGTGAAATGAACCACAAAGAGCAGGGTACTGGCCGGCAATATCTAACAGACCACACTGAAGGAGAGCAAAGCAAAACTGCAATACTTACATTAAGTCGAAAGTGTAGAATGCAACATAGCCCTTAAACCAACCCTCTCAAATTTTCATTTTTCTGTGTACAAAGCCAGCATATTAATTATCTGTTCCTCCAGTTGCTTTCTTGTTTTTTAAAATCATATTTGATATTTTATTTTTTCTTACACACATATAAAAACAATTTAAAATTTTATTTTCAAATATTGAATTCCCAATTCTCTTCCTCTCTCCCATCCCCTCCCATGGTGAAGGTGAGCAATTTGACATAGGTTATACATGTGTAGTCACACAAACCAAATGTCCATGTAAGTCATTCTGTGAAAGAGAACAGCTAAAAAATCCCCAAGAAAAATAAAGAACAAAAGTATCTTTCATCTGCACTCAAGCTCTACTGGTTCTTTCTCTGGAGATAGACACCACCTTTCATCATAAGTCCTATTGAAATAGCATGAATTAAGATCACTGTATTGCTAAGAAAAGCTAAGTTATACATGGTGCATCATTATATGATGCTGTGGCTGCTGCTGTGTACAATGTTTCCTGATTCTGCTCATTTTACTTTGCATCAGTTCATGTAAGTCTTTCCAGGTCTTTCTGAGAGCATCCTGCTCATCATGTCTTAAAGCACAGTAGTATTTCAACACAATCAAATACAACAACTTGTTCATCATTCCCCAATTGATAGACATTCTCTAAATTTTCAATTATTTGCCACCATTAAAAGAGCTATTATAAACTTTTTTGTACACATAAGTCCTTTCTCTTCTTTTTTTCTTTTAATCTATTTGGGATATTGATCTAGTAGTGGTGTTACTTGGTCAAAGGCAAGACCTGGTTTTACAGTTCTTTGAAAACAGTTCCAAATTACTCTCTGGAATGGTTGAATCAGTGTACAACTTCATCAATAGTAAAATAGTATTTTAATTTTCCCACATGCCCTCCAATATTTGTCATTTTCCTTTCCCGTCATATTAGTCAATGTGACAGGTGTGAGGGAATAGTTCAGATATGTTTTAATTTGCATTTGTCTCATCAATAGTGACAGAGTATTTTTTTCATATGCCTATAGATAGCTTTGACTATGTTGTTTGAAAACTACTTGTTGATATTCTCTGACTGTGGGATGACTCTATAAATTTCTATGAATTTGAATGAGTTTTCTATATATTTATGAATTCTCATCATATAGAAAAAAAAACTCATTGTATTGATTACCAACTATGTATTTCCTTCTATCCTATTTTCCCTCTTTATCCTACTCTGTCTCTCCTTTTACCCTGTCTATTCTCAAAAGTATTTTCTTCTTACTTTTTCCTCCCCCCGGACTGGCCCCCCTTCTATCAGCTCCCACCCTTCTCTTATCCTGTTCCCTTCTTACTTTCCTGTATGGTGAGATAGATTTCCACAACCAACTGGTTGTATATGTTATTCTTGCTTTGAGCTATTTCTGATAAGAGAAAAGTTCACAGGCTGCTCTCCCCACTTCACCCATTTTCCCCTCCACTGTAAAATTTCTTTCAGGCTTCCTTTACATCAGATAATTTATCCCATTCTACCTCTCCCTTTCCCCTTCTCCCTGTGGATTCTGCTTTCTCAGTCCTTAATTTTGCTTTTTTTAGATACTCATACCATCACTTTCAACTCACACATCTGCTTTCTATCTTCATATACTCCTTTTAACTGCTCTAATAATGAGAAAGTTTTTGGGAATTACAAATGTAGTTTTCCCATGTAGGAAAATAAACAGTTTGACCGTATCAAATCCTATATGATTTCACTTGTGTTTACCTATTTATGTGTCTTTTGCATTTTATATTGGAAAATCAAATTTTCTATTCAGCTATGATCTTTTCATCAGGAATGCTTAAAACTGCTCTATTTCATTGACTTCCCAACTTTTTACCTGAAGGATTATATGAAATTTTGCTGAGTAAGTGATTCTTGGCTGTAATCCTAGCTCTTTTGCCTTATAGATTATCACATTCCAAGCCTTCTGACCCTTTGTTGTAGAAGCTGCTAAACATTGTATTATCCTGACTGCAACTCCACATTATTTGAAATGGTTTTTTTTTTTTTTGAATGCTTCCAGGATTTTATCTTTGATCTGAGAGGTCAGGAATTTGGTTATAATGTTCCTTGGGATTTTCATTTTGAGGAAATGATGGGTGAATTCCTTCCATTTCTTTTTTATCCTCATGATCTAGGATATCTGAGCAGTTTTCCTTCAAAACTTCTTGAAAGATGATATCTAGGGTCTTTTTTTTTATCATGAGTTTCAGGTTGTCCAATAATGCTTAAGTCATCTCTTCTGTATGTATATTCCAGGTCAGTTGGTTTTTTAGAATGAAATACTTCATATTTTCTTTCCATTCTTTTGATTTTGTTTGATTGTTTCTTGATGTCTTGTAAAGTCATTAGCTTCCACTTGCCCAATTATTACTGTTAAGGAATTATTTCCTCAAGTGATCTTTTGCACCTCCTTTTTATTTGGTCAATTCTACTTTTTAAGGAGTTCTCTTGAGTGAATTTATGTCTCCTTTTCCATTTGGGCATTTCTGTTTTTCTAGGCATTCTTCTCTTCATTGAACTTTTGTGCCTCTTTTAACCATTTAGCCTATTATTTTTAAGGTGTTATTTTCTTCTGTATTATTTTATGTCTCCTTTACCAAGCTGTTGATACTTTTCTCATGATTTTCTTTCATCACTCTCATTTTTCTTCCCCATTTTTCCTCTGCCTCCCTTACTTGATTCTAAAAATCCTTTTATTGAATTCTTTCAAAGTCTATGACCAATTCATATTTTTCTTTGTGGCTTTGGTTGCATGAATTTTGATTATCATCTTCTGAATGTGTGTGTTAACCTTCCCTGTCACCATATGTAATGGCAAATAAAAAAGTAAACACCTTGTTTCAGCTATTTAATTAACACCTTGTTTTAGCTATTTAATTAACACAGAAGTAGTTAACACATTGTTTCAATTCATGATTGTATCAACTATTAAGATCCAGAACTTGTGAATCCCACAACTTGTGAACCCTAGAACCTATGAACTCATGCAACAGGAAGGGGAGAAGCTAATGACCATATATAAGGAGAGACCAAGGCTGGAGAGAACAGAACTGAAAAGGGAGCTCTTGTGGAGGAGAACAAGAAAATTTGTTGTATCCCAGCACTCTATGTTTGTCTGTTCTGTCTGTGTTAATTTTTGTTTGTGATATTTTGCACAGAAGCTCTGAGACCTTACTGTAAGCCCTGAAAGAGGATTTTCTGGTTGTCTGTATACAGCAGTCCTGGAGGAGAGTTTTGAGGTCTTGGGACTTTAGTGATGATTTGTGTTAACCTCTTGGACCTTGTTTGTGGTTCTCTGTTGATTTCTATACTGATGATTTGTGTTGAGTTATCAGACCTTGTTGATAGGTCTGAGTTGATTTCACAGGCCTGTAGTGAATTGATGATGGTACAGGCAATGTGGATGAGTATTATTGTGGCTCTGCTAAGCTTTGTCTTCCCAGAAACAGGAACTATGCCATTACATATGGTGACAAGGAAGGTCAACACACACAGGCAGTCCGGAGGTGTACTGAACATTATGAGTTTCAGTATGGAATAGGAACTGGACAAGGAACTGGACAAGAAGTTGAACAAGGAACTGGGAGCTACTTGCCTTTGAACCCAGGTGACAGTTGTGTAGATTTTGGCAGCATCTTGGACCATGGAAGAGGAACTATGGATGCTGAAAGCCAGCCTTGAATGAAGATGAAAGGATCTCTTCTTGGGTGCCTGATGCTGACTAAGAAGATTATGATTTACTGTGACCTAGGGGTGGAGAACTTTCACTTTTGTACTTTTTTTCCATTAAGGAAACAGACCTCCTTAATGATGATTGAATTAAGGACATACTAAATGATTGGATTACTAAATGATTGAGTTACTAAATGGATGTACTTTGTTTAAAACTATGTGGCCACTTTGGTTAAGACTATGTGGCCATTTTAGTGATAAGCTGTTATGTCATAATATTGTGAATGCTGTACTTTGATTTCTGTGAATGTGTTGCTTTAATTTACTGCTGAATAAATAGAGAGTTCACTATACTATGCTATGTAATCAGAACCTTTTAGATGTTCACAGCAGCAGTCCTCTGGAAAGTTATTCATGCTTGGCTTTATACCATAACAATTTTTTTTTTTCATTTTCCCCCTAGTGTTTGTTAATTTTACAGGCTATTTCTTGACTTTTAATTCTATGCTAAGATAGAGCTTTGCTTTCCAAGCGGAGGAGGCAGTAGCCCAACCTTCAGGGGTTTGTTATATAGCTGTTTTCAGAGATAATTCTTGGGACCTATACGTTTTTAGCAAAGACACTGGAGTGGTTTATCATTTTACAAATGAGGAGACTGAAACAACCATGATTAGGTGACTTGCCCAGGGCCATACAGCTGTAATGATAATGGGGATTTGAAGATCTTCCCTGTCCCTTGTGATGGCAATCAAACAGGTACTTAGCACCTTGTTTCAAGTTAGTTAAGAAACAGAAGTAGTTAACACCTTGTTGCACTATTTAAGTATTTAGCACCTGTTTTCAGTTCATGATTGTATCAGGTATTAAGATCCAGAACTTGTGAATATCACAATGGGATGAACTTGCTGTGGAGGAACAGGGAAGAGCTAATATCATATATATAATGAAAAGCCCAAGCTTAAAATCAGATTGCTGAGAGAGAAAGAACTGCTAGGATCCTGGGAGGTTATGAGAGCTGCTGCAAGTTGGGAGTTGCTGGGAACCAGAACTTCTACAAGCCAGCAAGAACTTCTGGGAGCCAGCCAGAGCTGCTGGGAATGAGAACTGCTGGGAGCCAAAACTTCTGGGAGTGAGCAGCATAGATGCTGAGCTGCTAATGCTGGAGAGAGAGATAAGAGAACAGAGAAATGGACTGAGAACTGAGAAGAGAAATGAGAAATGAGAAGAACTGAGAAGAGAATTGAGAGGAACTGAGAAATGAGAAGAGAGGAGAATTGGGAGGGAGTATGGCTGTTGTGCTGGTACTTTGTCTGTCTGTTTTGATGTTACTTTGTCAGACTGTTTGCTGATAGACTATGCTGTTTTTAAGATGCCCTGGGACCTTACTGCTGGTTCAGAAACCCTGGAAGAAGTTTTTCTTGTTTTATGTCTATAGAAATCCTAGAGGAGGGTTTTACTGGCTTTTTCAGAGGTCCTGAGAATATACTGATGATTTGTGTTGATTCCTCAGACCTTGTTGGTGGGACTATGTTGATTTCACAGGGAGAAAGTGAATTGATGATCGTGCTGGCAATAATGTGAATGAATGTTATTGTGGCTTTGTTTAGCTTTGTCTTCCCAAGAACACAAACTGTGAAGGACTCCAGGTGGACTAGACACTGTGAGCTTCAATAAGGAACAAGAAATGCATAAGGATTTGGACAAGGAACTGGGAGCTGCCTGTCTTGAAACCCAGGTGAAAGTTCGATTGATTCAGATAGGAGCTGGACCCGTGGAAGAGGAATCATGGAAGCTGAGAGCCAGCCTTGAGTCAAGATGAAAAGATCTCCTCTTGGGTACCTGATACTGATTGAGAAGATTATGATTTACTGTGACCTAGGGGTGAACTTTGACTTTTTTATTTTGTGTCCTTAAGGATGATTGAATTAAGGACTTACTAAATGATTGTACTTTGTTTAAAACTATGTGGCCACTTTGGTGAAAACTATGTGGCCATTTTAGTGATAAGTTGTTATGTTATAAAATTGTGAATGCTTTACTTTGATTTCAGTGAATGTTTTGCCTTAATATACTGCTGAATAAATAGAGAGTTCACTATACTATATAATCAGAACGCTGAAACTGTTCACAGCAGCAGTCCTCTGGTAAGCTGCTCATGCTTGGCTTTACAAAAACTAGTGATGATCTAAGGTCAAATTTTAACTTAGGAAGATGACTTTTTCTGACTCCAGGCACAGCATTCTATCCATACTTGTAATCAACTAAGTTCACAACCTGGAATTCATTCTTTATTTTGCACTCTTTCTCAATCTCTGTATCCAATCACTTTACATATTTGTCATGTATACTCCTACAAAATTTCTTGCATTGACCATGTCTATTATCTTTTATTTGGATTATTGCAACATCTTCCCAACACTGTGTTTACCATTTCCTCCATCTAATCCATCTGGTACAAATTGAGAAAAGGATTTTCCTGATGCATATCATAGACCATTTCACTCCTTTGATCAGTCTCAAATGACTCTCCACTGCCTATAAGGTATTATTCATATGAAATATAGACTTTTGAGGCCTTCTAGATGACCAGAGCTATATTTTAAACTTCTTCCCCACATTTTCTCCCACAAAAAAAAAAAAATGTAAAAGGATTTACAATATTAAAGCAAGAGTACTACATTTGGAGACAGTTCTATCCAGGTTCCAATATCAACTCTGATGTTTAAACAATGTCACCACAAGTAAGTCATCTAACTTCCCTCTACTTGTTTTCTCAAGTGTAAAAGATAATAATATAATCCGTAGTACTTATCAGACAGACTTTTTGTGAGGCTCCAATGAGATAAGGAAGGTAATGATCTTTTCAGACTTTGAGGTACTATATTTATGTCAGTTATTATGTTTTATTGCTTTACAAACATATCTTGCATCTTCTTGCTCAAACACATAATTGAATCTTATTAAGAAAAAAATCACGAGTTTATGAGATATGCATTACAACTGGATTTATTATAGGGGAGATGAAAATCTGTGTGGAATTCCTATACCAAGTACAAAGGAGTTTACAGTCCAGGCAGAAATTTGAATATTTATGAGTTACAGAAATGGGAGTGTCACTGGAAGAATAGAAGACAATTACCTTCCAAATGGGAGTGGCATGAGAGGAGGAAGGGAAGGGGAACAGGAGTAAGTAGGATGGCAAAAGCAGCATTATTTTCCTTTGAGAACTGCTAGACTATAAAGATATGATGATCTGTTTATCTAAAAGGGTCCTAGCTGCAGAAATAGTTTATCAGTCTGGTTCAGACTGAATGGTGCTTGTCTTGCAGCTGATTTGACCCTCAAGGACTTACTGAGAGTACAGAGAAAGGTGCAAGTAACAAACTGGTTCTCCTTGATTTAGTAGGGGCCTCTTTCAGTGTTTCTGGAAAATATGACAACTCAAGAAGACAGGTTAAGCTGACTTCACAATAGTCCTTTCCCCTTTTGTAATATGCCCTCAATTCTCTTGTCCATTTATGCAAATTCTATCATCTTGAGATCTACCTCATCTGTATATCCTTCCCTTTCCACCCTTGAAATTCATGATCTGATCTCTCCCTTGTCAAAAATTATGTAGCAGTTACTACTCATACCATAAATTAATCATTTAACATTTGTTATCTTTTGTATTGCCTTTATCTATTTTTGAAAAAAAAAACTTTAGTTTTTTAATCCATCATTCATATCTGTTGTCCTTAAGCTGTTAGATCTTAGTCTTCATATATTTGTAGCCCATTGGTCATTTAATTAATCTATCAAGCAGTCAATCAACAAGCATTTACTAAGCAACTTTTATGGCCAAGACACAATGCTAAGCAATGACACTTAGCCCATGGTGGTTCTTGATAATGCCAAAGACTTTTGCAAAAAGACTGCAAATCCTCAAATGACTATGTAGTCTAGTAGAAAGATATGATTAGGATTTTCAAAGCATGGATCCTGGATTTATCCTACCAATAACTTCAATTAAAATAACTTTATCCTACCAATAACTAGATTATTCATTTATATCATTTTCTAAACCTCCTTGTCTTCATCTGGAAAACAGTGATAATAACTGGTTTGTCATTCTCACAGGTTTGTGGGAAGACTAAAATGAGTTAAAAATAGGTGAAAATTCTTTGAAAAACTAGAAGTGCTATTAAAATACGGTAAATCACACTTCTTAGACTTATTTTCTTCTTCAGCTTTATGTTAAAAGTTGAAACTAATATATCAGTTAAAATGTAGTCAATTCAATATTTTAGAATATTAAAATTAGAAAAGTAACCTGAGTTATCTCATCTAGCTCATAAGTGAAGTGACAATGCCATTTCCAACCCTAACAAGGTGGCTATCTAGTTTCTACTTAAAAAAGAACACTCATTTATTAAGTACCTAATATGAGGTAGGCACTGTGCTAAGCACTTCACAAATATTATCTCATTTGATCCTTAAAAGGTGTCTAGATAGCAAATTCCTGTCCCTAACCCCACCCTCACTTTTGGACAATTCTGGTTATTACGATTTTTTTTTCTTTTAATATTGACCCATAATCTATCTTTCTTCAATATTCACCCTTTGCTCCTGATTCTCCCCTCTTGGGGCCAAGTTGAATAAATTTTGTATAAATTTCACATGGAAGCTCTTCAGAAACTGAAAGACAGTTATCATTGTCCTTCAGGATTTCTCTTCTCTCAGCTAAATATGTGTAATTCCTTTAACCTTAATGGGTACAGTATATTTTCCAGATCTTCATCATCCTTTTAGCCTCCTTATGCATACATTTCATCTTTTTTTTTTTTAAACTGGATCTTCTTCGTCTCTTACCCAGGGTGAAGATGCAGGGGGACTTATTCTACTGCACATCATGAGCTTTGATCCTGGTACTTCTTCGCCACTAATCTAGGGGCTCACCATATTGGTGCCAAATTTAATGTGGACACCAACACCCAGTTAACTGTCTTGATGAAGCTCAGAAAAGCCAAGTTTAAGAGGTCCACCAACCTCGGCCTCCTTTACGTGCAGACATCACAGAGGTGGACCCCCAGGTCTGGCCAACATTTAAATTGTGGAATGCAGAAATGAACACAAAGTCACTTGTATGAACTGACCAAAGCAAAATATTGTATGACTATCACTTCCCCCTATTCCAACATGATTCTTGTCTTTATACAACTTATAATGTCATTTTACATTTAAAAAAGAAATATTCATGACAGCAACATGGGAACAGGGGAGGGGGTATAATCTAACAAAATTTTCCCCAATTGCTAATGGATTTAATGGATAAGCAAAGTCCATCAAACACTTCACAATTATGTAATAATGAATTTTTAAAAGTTTTAACATGTGAATCAAAGTTGCATAGCTGCTTTTCCATAGCTTTCTTAATGCCTGAGATAATTAAAGACACCTTCTCTTCCTCTCTGATTCTCCTCACCTGTCAGGCAGAACATACTGAGGTTTTATACAGCAGATATATTTTACTTAGAAAAAGTTTGCTTCTTGACTCAAGTGACCTAGTAATTATCTCCAAATGTCTCCCCAATTCCCTGAGCTTGGAGATTACTTTCATGTATTAAGGAAATAACTTGCGTCTTTTCTTACTCCATTTTTGACATAATTCAGTGTGATGGGTTACAATGCTGTCTTAACCTGCAGAAAACAAGGCGGCCTTGGAAATCAAACCACCCAACCCACTTCCAAGTCTTATCCTTCCCCCATGAACAATTCTCACCAAATGCATTAAAGCAACTTTACATTTTTTACAAACAACATACATACAGGATGCAACCTGTGGTTTCTGTGAAATCACTTCCAATGTATGTTACTATAAATAAGACAGCTTTGAGGTTGGGAGCAACCAACACAAAGTAGACTCTTTTCTTTCATTCTTTAGTAAAGTTCCATCTGTTTTTAGGTTTTGGTTTTGTGACCTTAAATCAAAACCTAAAGTGGAGAAATATTAAAAAAGGCGATCAATTTTGAAGCAAATATCCCTACTAGCAATCTTCATCAGATGGAGGTCATTAAAAGACTAACCACACATGACATGTATTTCATTTCAAGTGATGTTAAACTCCACTGCATAACAATTTAAAAGTGGACCAAGCTTATGAATATAGAATTTAATATGTTGAGATTATATGTATATATATATATATATATATATGCATATGAATATTGTCCAATAGCAATTATGAGTGTGAATTGGCCAGGACCAGTTTTCTAACACTTTAATTTTCATATAATTTAATACTTATTTAATTGAACAATAATTTATGTTCAAATAACCTGATATTTTTTTAGTATAGTAAAATGATGATTGCTAATCAGAATACCAACAAAAGCTTCGTGGGGGAGAAGAGAGAACTAAACCTCTGATTCCTTCTGAATTAGGAAATGGACATTAAATAATTTTTATAAAAGTTTTAATTTTTAAGTTATGTTAGTATCTATCTTATTTCTGATATACACTTGATTGAGACATAGAAGCACAGAATCCTGTTATATGAGAGAGATCACGGACCATTCAAGCCATTCTGTCCATTCTGTACATGAGGGAATAAAAGGTAAAGAAAATCTTCTCTATAACATATAAGCAGTATTCCAAATTTTTCTTGAAGATGATCATTGGTGGTGTGGTGTGCATGAGATGTTGAGGTAGCCAATTTCACTCTTAAAGGATTCTAGTTAGAGTTGTAGCTGTGGCTCTAGTGGCACATAATCTCTCTCTGTCTCTGTCTCTTTCTACATTTGTCACTGTCTGTCTCTGTCTGTCTCTGCTTCTCTCTGTCTCTCTGTCTCTTTAAAAAAATATTTTAGACTCAAATGCCAGAACATAAATACAGAATTGAGATAAGAAACAAAATATATATCATAAACTTAAATATTGCACCTTAAATACAAATTTAAAAAAAGAAATAAAAAAGCACTTCACGTGTATAGCAGAACGTAAGAGAGGATTCAAAATATATAAGAATAAATTTTCATTTCAATAAAACCTGTATTATAAATAATCCACTTTATGTTGATAACTGTCCATCTTGTCTTTGCTTCCTTGTAAGTTTTTTGTTCTCTGCTGTTTCGTAAATGATTTTACTTTTGAAATTCATATCACACTCAGATTTTCCCTAATCTTTCTTATAAATTACCCATTTATTAATTAAAATCTTAAAAATATGCTTTAAATTTTACATGCATAAAAAGTAGTCTGTCCTTATTGAATCCATTTTAATCAGTCTTTGTTACATACCTTATATTTCTCTTGGCTCTTTTATGACAAATCTTCTATTAAATTAAGGATTTTTTTAGTGGTCTTGAAAGCCTGACAGTTGATCAAATGTTCATTTTTTTTTTTCATTCATGATTATGCTTGACTTTGCTGGGTATGTTATTTTTCAACTGGAGCTCCAGTTTTTTTGTCTTGAATATATAGTGTTCCAAAACCTACAGTCCTTTGATGTCTTTGCTGCTAGGTCTTGTGTAATTCGAATAGTGGTACCATCATATTTAAATTATTTTATTTTTCTTGCTTTTAATATTTTATCCTTGATTTGGGGATTTTGAGAATATGATTAAGATATTCCTATGATTTTTACTCATAAGATCTCTTTTAAATGATTGAGAGATTTTCCTATTTTTACTCCCTTCTCCCTCTCCCCATTCTAGTACTTTAGGACAATTTTCTTTAATGATTTCATGTATTATTGTATCAAGATTCTTTTTTTGATCAAAGTTTTCAGTTAGTCCAATTATTTGTATGTTTTCTCTTCTTGATCTATACTCCAAAGCTGTTGTTTTTCTTATAAGATGTTTAACTTTCTCTATTTTTTCATTATTCACATTTTGTTTAATTATTTCTTGACCTCTTAGAATTTCACTGACTTTAGTTTGCCTGATTTTAATTTTCAAGGAGTTTTTTTTTCTTCCTTAAGATTCTGTATCTCCTTTTCTAATTGGTTGATTTTCCTTTCATAATCTGTCTTTGTTAAACTATTTCTTTTTTTCTTTTTTTTCTTTCTTTTTTAAAGTTTTTCCTATATCTCTGTCTTTAGATTTTTAGTCTTTTTTGGGTTGGTGATCATTTGACACTATTCTTTGGGAGCTTCTTTACTTCAAGATGCTCTTGTGAAGATGAACCCCAGTCTTCTCTCTTGTCGTATGAGTATCCTTAGAAAAAATTATATGTCAGTTTGTGCTATGAGTTGCTGAGTGTCTTCAGCACATGAAATACAAAAGGACTTGGAGGTAATATGTTTGACCTTGCAAATGAATCCTACCTGAATTCTTTACCACACTTGATGAATCTTTCTCTATTTTTCAAGCAAACTTTGTCAGTCTCCACACTGAAGCTATCAGAACCATTACATAAGTAAATTTCCATGAAAGTTCTGTGCATTTTTGGGGGTAATAGCTTATGGGAGATGGTGCCTCGTGCCCCAAATATTCAGTTCTCCCCTCTAGCCTGGAACCAAAACCAAACTTCCAACCTCCTGTGAGTGCCCACAACCAGGTCCTTTCAGGCTCACAGCCCTTGCACATACCAGGTGGGTGCTGGTTCCTTCTCACCCCCATTGCTCTTTGTAGCACAATTAGGTCTGGCATTCCATGTCAACAGAGGTTTCCTCAATCTTCCAGGTTCAAATGCCCAACTCCCTACACTATCCAGTGGTAAAAGTTCCTATAGCTGGGGGCTAATTCAGACTCTCATTCACCTAACCTGGAGGTGTTTACTCTTCACAGGGACCAAACCTTATCCTGGGACTTTTTTTTGCCTAATCTTCTCAAATTGTCCCAGGAGGACCCCTGTAGTCCCCTATTCTTATTTATTTTTACCCTATCCCCCCCAGCACACACACACACACACACACACACACACACACACACACACACACACACTGTTCACCCTAAGGTGCCATTTTAGCTCTTTTGTGGGGGAAAGTCTTGAGAGCTTGGAACTTTCTGACCTCCTCTGCCATCTTCCCAGAATAATGTTCTCTATCTGTCTCTTTCTGTCTCTCTCTCTCTGTCTCTGTGTCTTTGTCTGTGTGTGTGTGTGTGTGCGTGTGTGTATGTTTGTGTCTTTCTCTCTCTCCTCTCAATTTAAGAGCATCTAGATATCACAATGGCCTCAAGTCAGGAAGACCTGAGTTCAAATCTGGCCTTAGTTATTTACTAGCTGTGTGACCCTGAGCAAGTCACTTAACCTTGTTTGACTTGATTTTCTCATCTGTAAAATGGGTTGGAGAAAGAAATGACAAAATACTCCAGTATCTTTGCCAAAAAAACCCAAATAGTGTCACAATGATTCAGACAACTGAAATGACTGGACAACAGCAACAGCAGCAGTCTTCTTTACATCAACATCCATACCCATATCCATGCTCACATATATATATATATATATGTGCAAGAACAAATGTTGATGTTCTTGGAGCTTTCATGAAAATTTACTCATGTTATGGTTCTGATAGTTTCAATATGGAGACTCTGACAAAGTTTGCTTGAAAAACAGGGAAAGATTCATCAAGTGTGGTAAAGAATTCAGGTAGGATTCATTTGCAAGGTCAAACATATTACCACCAAGTCCTTTTGTATTTCATGTACTGAAGACACCCAACAACTCAGCACAAACTGACACACAAGTTTTTCCAAGGATGCCCACATGACAAGTAAATATGGACCAGGAGAAGTTCAGACATACAGGCAAAACTACCTGAGAATACAGCATTACTATGACTAATGTGCATTGTCTAGAAGACAGGAATCACCATGTTTTATCTGCTGCCTACAGGCTTCATCAGAGTGGGAGAGAGGTTTGTTACTCCCTTTGACATCACCTCACACATAGTAAGCACTTAATAAAAACCTATAAGTTTATTGATTTATTCAGAGCTTTTGGAAACAGTTGTTACCTTACTGTACCTATAGATTACCCTGTCTTTCAGAATGTGGAAATGAATTGAACACTTTAAAAAATCTAATAAAAGT
>CM053585.1:57514875-57601161 GCA_028646515.1 Pseudochirops corinnae
ACATATGGGACCTTTTCCCACTTCTGTAATCTCTTTGGGATATAATCCCAACAGTGGTATTGCCGGGTCAAAGGGTATGCAATTATTTATAGCTCAAAAGGAAATTTTGATGACATAGAGCTATATTTTTTTAAATCTACAAAAGTCTATTCCGGGACTGGGGAACCTGCTGCCTTGAGGCCATATGTAGCCCTCTTATTCCTTAAGTGTAGCCCTTTCACTGAATACAAACTTACCTAAACAAATCACTTTAATAAAAGGATTTGTTCTGTACAATTAGAGTCTAGTCTTTTTAATTCCTTGCTCTTGAATCATCATGTCCCCTATATTTCTCCCCATTCTCACATTTTCCCACATTTGCATTGGAGTCACCAGATGTCAGAGTATACATTAATGTACTTACAGAGGGTTTTAACAGGCTCCTCGTAGCATTTCTCTATCAGTTCAGTGTCAGGCACTGATACTGATGCATATGATACAGTCATTTTCATGGTGGTCTTTTTGAAAATATTTAATTATTACTGTGATAGATCATAGCCAAATATTCCATGAAATTACGTTTCTTGTTGTCTTTGGGCATATGATATAACCCACTGTGACAAGTCCTTTCTTAGCCTCTTGACAGAGTCCCTATGAAACACATTGACATTTAACTGAATTTAGTTTCTTCCTCCTGGTTTCATTAATAACAAGAGTATCATGACTGATAGTATTGAGCTTATCCAGCAAAATATCCACTGGTTGGTCATTTGAAAAGGATCTCAGAATAAGAACACCAGTAGTTAAATGGAAACTTGTTGATGGTTTAAAAACAGTGGTCCTTAGCGCCATATACTTCCTTTACTTCAGTCTTCCTCCTTCACTACAGAAGAAAAATGGTTTGCTATAGATTTGAGAGCTGTATATTTTTTCTTTGTTTCAGTGGTTACCACAGTCAAAAAATAAGTCATCACAAGGTAAATAGCCTATTGATGATAGACTTCTTATTAATTAGCTTGATTGGTCCTCAGAAAACAGATCCCATTTATTAGCATGGTCATACTAAAAATCTTTCCATTATAGAATACTTATTGGCATAACGTTTAAGAAACTGAGGTCAGGGGCAGTTAGGTGGTGCAGTGAATAGAGCACTGACCCTGGAGTCAGGAGGACCTGAGTTCAAATTTGACTTCAGACACTTGATACACTTACTAGCTGCGTGACCATGAATAAGTCACTTAACCCCTTGCCTTGCCTCCCCCTCCAGAAAAAATAAAAAGAAACTGAGGTCCCCTTTTCACTATGATGAGGTATCAAGTAAGACTTTATGCCATTTCTTTTAAAAAAATGTAAGATTACAAGGCTATATTCCTACAAATGCAATCATTTATAATCACCTTTCTGTATGTGGTTTAACTATTTTCTAGGATTATTTTTTTTTATTCATATTTTGTTGATATAACATTTATCTGTTGAGAAAATAAAATATAGTTGCTCATGCAAAAATAAAACAATATTGAAGATATTTCAAGGAATATTTAGCTTCATCCTTTATTTTAAGAAAAAAAAATATATTTAGTGTGTGTCTATGTGTGTGTGTGTTGTATAGATGTGTGTTACCATTGCACAACAAAAGGTTTCAAAAATTGACAAAATAATGTTCAATTACTTGAAGGTTTTATCTAGCATGAAAAATACTAATATGACAAATATATAAATATTATCTATGCTTTGTAATATATAAGAAAATCATCTCCAACACCTCCCATAAGGTTAATAAAATCTCAATTTATAAAATAAAGCAGCTATAACATAACATTACAGAAAGAAACAAACAATTTATACATTAAAAATTCTAGGAAATCAGCTTAAATAACGATACCCTACTGAAATCATATCTATATGGCTGAAAGTGCAACATTTCCTCAGAATCTTTAGCCTTTTTTAGGTGAGAAGCTCCAAGTTAATATAAGTTACTGTATTTGGTGTTAGGGATAAAAAGAAATAGATTTAAAATGTAGTTATTGACCTTAAGGAACTCAAATTCAATTGGCAAATATAATGTATAGACAAATAAATAAATGGAAGATATTTTGAAGAAATGTCTAGGATGGTCATCTAAAGTTTCTTTTATAAAGTGACATATGATTAGATTGATGGCCTTGCATTTACTAGCTGAACTAATTTAGTAGGCCACATTATAGATTATTCCTATTGTACTAATTTTTATGAACCACTACTACAAATCAAGGATATAATCATGCTTTAAAGAATATCATACTAGCCTTTCAGTAAACTTTTTTTAAATTTTCATGTGTAAATGGCTAGAGAGAACTACAATTTTGCACTGAAAAAGACTATAGAAGAAAATTTTGAGAAACCTGCCCATACAGTTGTCTAATGTCCACAGCTTGCTCACATAAATGTACTTCTTTATTGGCCAGCCAGTATTTGTTCACTTTTGTCATATGAAAGAAAATAAAAGTGACTCCCTTCTCTGAATTTCCACTGCTCTTTGGATGTATCTGTCTGTCTATCTATCTATCTATCTATCTATCTATCTATCTATCTATCTATCTATCTATTTATCTATCTATCTATCTATTCATCTATCTATCTATCTATCTATCTATCTATCTATCTATCTATCTATCTATCTATATCTATCTATCCATCTATCTATCTATCCATCCATCTATCTATCTATCTATCTATCTGTCTGTCTGTCTGTCTGTCTATCTATCTATCTGTCTGTCTGTCTGTCTGTCTGTCTGTCTGTCTGTCTGTCTATCTATCTATCTATCCACACATACACATATAGAATATAACAGAATAGAAATATATATATATATATAAACAGAGTTTATAAACAGACAGCAGGGACTAAGGAATTGGAGAAGAGGGGCATTCTCAAAGGCATCATTATTTAGAAAGCACAAAAATTTAACCTTTCCATTCCTTTATCCATGGAGAGACCATTACTAATTCCTATACTAAACCGAACTAATTCCCCCTGACCTTCAAACAAATTTATTTTTCTTCTGTAATTACAAAGACATTTTATGGTTCATTCCATACTGATTGTTTAGGCACCAAAACTGATAGTGATGACTCTGTAATATGTGATGGAAAGATATTAGTAGGTTAGGAAAACCTATAAGCTATCATCTCTTGAATTGAAACCGCTGTTTCTTTTAGTTTTATGGAATGGCATAGTAGAAAAAGATCTAATCTTGAAACCAGGACGACCTGGTTTCAAAACTGGCTGAGTAACTCTGGAAAAATAATTTAGCATTTCAGTGCTTTAAGCAAGTCTTTCCAAATAGAATTGGGGGAAAAGAAGGTATCATTCTGCATTGGTTGATTAATTTCCCTAACTAGTATTTCTCTACACTGGTAAAATCATAGTTTCAGTGCCTGTATCCTATCCCTAAGAAGGACAGTTTAACTATGGTTCAGTTCCTCAAGTCATGGAAGATTTCTTTTGGTTATTGGACAAATATTATGAATATAACTATTATGAAAACTAGCAAAAAAATATTTGCAAGCAATACATGGTATGAAATGATTGATTCTTAACAATTTTCTGCCAGTTTACCACCCCCTACTCAAAGATATGCAGATATACCATGCAAGACTGAGGGATACGCACACATATTCACACATCTGTGTTTGCATGTACATGTATGTATATGCATATGCATATGTATATATGTGTTAGTTTTTCTCTTTTCATAGATTTCCAAGACCCCCATATAGTAAACAACATTAAGTGTCTTTATTTTTGTTTAGGCTCATTTTCAGACAGTTCAACAAAATCTTCCCCTAAGTCCAGATTCAAAGATTTTCTAGCTATTTAGGAGTAGCTAGAGTTTTTGCTTCTATAATAAAGCCATCACGAATACAGAGTCACCTCCACATAAATAATGAAGCATTAGAGGAGGGAATTTTAGGAGAAACTTGTTTGTTCTTTGAGTCCGTAAGAGATTCAAGAGCTACTTTCTAGTTACATTTTATTCATTTACATCCTCTCCCAAGACTTCTGAAATTCAGATAATAAATTTTATTTGTGTATAGATTGCCAAGTGGTGTATATCTAATGCATTGTCTAAGAAACCAGTCAGAGTCACATAGCTAGTACTGTGAAAGGTAGAACTCTTCCTGAATCTCTTACCAGCTTTCTATCCATTATGCTAGTCTACTTCACATCCAGTCTTTCATTCTGATTAACTAAACAAACTCCCATTTCCCCTCAAAATATTCCATAGCTTCTAATGTTGATAATGAGTCTTGATTTTTGCAATGACAGGGACTTCTAATGGACAATTGGAAAAGTGAATGAATGAATAAATGTGTGGATAAAAGGACAGATAGATATATACCACATGTATGTATGTATGTATGTATGTATATGTATATAAGTGTGTGTGTATAGATATATAAACATGTATACACATATGTATATTTGTGTACATATATGTATGTGCGCAAGTGTATGTATGTGCACATGCACATACGAACACACACAATCACCTGTACTTTGTATTAGGCATTATGCTAAATCCTGAAGACACAGACACAAGTAACCAAAATATTTTTTGTCTTCAAGATGCTTATCTTTTGTTGCCTGAGGGTAACACACACACATACACACACAGAACAAAAAGAGACTTTCAGGGATGGAATGAAGATGGCAATGTATAGGAATCATTCAGCCAAACTTTCCAAACATTCCCCTCTCAACAACCTTAAAATAATGCTTTAAATTGAATTCTGGGATGACGAACCCAACAAAAGGTCAGAATGAGATATTATTCTATCTCAAAACAATTTAGGAGGTCAGCATGAAAAATTGATGCCGTGGGGGTAGACTGGCTTGGAGCCCATGTGGATAAAACATTAGTGGTGGGACTAGGTGGTGGCATCAGAATTAGAAGCAGTTTTGGTAGCTCTCAAACCAAAGATGGTAAGGAGACTTGGTAATGCATCAGAAAGTGATTAGAAGGGACATTCATGCAAGCAGTGGATAAATGAACCAAAAGCTATTTGACAAATAGCTTCTGTTATACTTTAGGGGCAAAGAAGAACACTTTTGAGAAAGAGGGAATAGGAGCCCAGAGCAGTAGTATTATTTTTGTCACAAGGGATCAGGGACTATAAGGAATAGTATCACTTCCTGTCCCAAGTGAACATCAGTCCTTAGAAGAAATATTACTTCTAGTCTCCAGGAATGAGGGACCAGAAGAACAGTATCATTTCTAGGCTTAAAGGATCAAGGTCCTTGAAGATCAGTATAAATTGCAATCTAGAGGTATAAGGGACTATTCCTTGATAAAAACCAGAGTACAGATGTGGAAAGCAGTGACCACGCCTCTCTCCATATCCCCACTTTGGAAGCAACGAACACTTCCAAACCCCTAGAACTAGTTCTAAAAATAGTAATGCAAAAATCCCTGAAGCTTGAGACAAGATCCTTCACCTACCACTGTTGCAAACAGAGCACAACTTTAACATAAAGCGCAAAATCAAAAAATTGAGTGGAAAGTTGAGTAAAAAACAAAAGAAAAAGGAACCTAAACATAAAATCTTCTATTGTGACATGATCAAGACCCAGACTCAGAAGGAGACAATGAAGTCAAAACAACTACAAAGACTCAAAGGAAAAATAAAAATGTGAATTGAACACAAGCCCAACAGGAATTCCTAGAAGAGTGGAAAAAAAAAGATTTTCAAAATTAAAGTGTTAGAGATAAGAAATAGGAACACAAATAAAATTATGAAATCAATCACTAGTTTGGTAAAAGAGGCACAAAAATAATTGAAGAAAATAACATATTAAAACGCAGAATGTGTCCAACTCAAAAAGAGGTACAAAAACTTGCTGATGAAATCCCTAAAAAACAGAATTGGTCAAATGGAAGAAGAAAATAACTCCTTCAAAATTATAATTGGGCAAGTGGAAGTCTAAAGCCAAACAGGAACAGCTTTCCAGAGGACTGCTGCTGTGAACAGCATCAAGGTTCTTATTATATACTATAGTGAACTCTCTTTGTATTCAGCAGTAAATTAAAGCTAAACATTCACAGAAACCAATGTACAGCTTTCATAATGTTATTACATAACAGGTTATCACTAAGTTGGCCCCATAGTTTTCACCAAAGTGGTCACCTAGTGTTAAACAAAGTACAGTCATTTAGTAATAACTTAATCATCTTTAAGTAGGCTTGCCTCCTTAATGTACACAAAGTACAAAGGTCAAAATTCTCCACCCCTAGGCCACATTTTCTTAATCTTTCAGTAAAAAAGTCTTCTTTCTTCTTAATTGGAAATTAGTTTCCAATCATCCTTAATTCAATCATCCTGAAGATATACAGGATACATAGCATGAAGTCCTTCTACCTCTAGGCAATAGTAAATCATGATTTTCTCAGTCTTCATTAAATACCCATGGAGAGGTCTTTTCTTCTTGACTTGAGGTTGGCTTTCAGATTTCATGGTTCTTCTTTCATAGGTCCAGCTCCTACCTGAATCCACACAACTGTCACCTGGATTAGAAGGCAGGCAGCTCCCAACCCATTGTCTAACTCCTCATCCATTTCCTTGTCCATTTCCTACTTACTCCAAGACACATCAAAAAACTATAAAACAAAGTCAAAAGAATGTGAAAAGTGGAAGAAAATGTGAATTGTCTCATTGGTCAAAAAAAATAAAAGCTAACTTAGATCAAGAAGGGATAACTACATGAACTAATGCAAAATGAAGTGAACAGAACCAGAACAGCATTATACACAGTAACAGCAATATTTTATGGTGATCATTTGTGAATGACAGTTATTCTCAAAATAGAATGACCCAAGACAATTCCTAAGAACTCATGTTGAAAAATGATGTACACATTCAGAGAAAGAACTGAAATCTAAATGCAGATCAAAGCATATTATTTTTTTTTACCTTTTTTTCATTGTTTTTCACTTTTTGGTCTCTGTCTTCTTTCATATGACTAATATGTTGATATATTTTTCATGATTGCACATGTATAAACTATATCCAATTGCTTACCATCTCAGGAAATGGAAAGGAGATAGAGGGAAGAAGAAATTTGGAACTCAGTTTTTTTTTAATGAAAGTTAAAAATTATTTTACATATGTCTGGGGAAAAATATTTTAAAATTAATTATTAGACTTTCCTGAAAGACATAGTTAAAGAAAGAGGCTAGACATTGTTTTAAGAAATTATCAAGGAAAATTTCTATCCCAGAACCTGAGATTAAGATAGAAATTGAAACAATTTATTGATCACCACCTGAAAAAGATGTCAAAATGAAAACTCCTGGGATATTATAGCCAAATTCCTGAGGTCCCAGGTCAAAGAGAAATTACTTTAAGCTGAAAGAAAGAAACCATTGAAATTTTGTGAAATCACACTAATGATCACATAAGATTTTGTAACTACCATGTTAAAAGAGCAGGACTTGGAACATAATATTACAGAAAACAAAAGAGCTGGGATTACCAAAAAAAATAACCTACCCAGCAAAATTGAGTTTAATCCTTCAAGGGGAAAAAATGGAAATTTAATGAAACAGAGTACTTTCAAGCATTCCTGATAAAAAGATAAGAGCTGAATAGGAAAGTGCACTTTCAAATTCAATACTCAAGAGAAACATAAATAGAAAAATAAACATGAAAGATCAATCATAAGGGACTCAATAAGGTCAAAATGTTTGCCTTTCTATATAAAAGGATGATACATGAAACTTCTGAGTACTCTATCATTATTAGGACAGTTACAAGGATTCTACATAGAAAGCAGTTATAGGAATGAGTTGATTATGTTGGGGTGATTTTTTAAATGGATAAATGAGAAAGAAAGAATGCCCTAGGAGAAGAAGGAATGGATAGAAAGAATACATTTACTTATTTCACATAAAGGAGACATGAAAGAAAGAGTTTTTACAATGGAGGAGAAAATGATGGAGCATACGGCAAGCCACATGAATCTCACTCACATCCACATTGATTCAAAGAAGGAAAAGATAGGTATGTAGACAGATAGATAAATAGATAGATAGATAGATAGATAGATAGATAGATAGATAGATAGATGGATAGATAGATGGATAGATGAATGGATTCATGGAATGAAGGAAAGATATATAGATAGACATACTCATTGCTAATGGAAATCTATCTTACCCAACAAGGAAGCAAGAAGGGAAAGGGATGAGAAAAAAAGAGGGAGTGAGAAAAGGAGGGTACATATACAAGAACACAGTAATCAGAAGCAAAACAGATGTTAGAGAAGGGCCAGAATAGAAATAGAGAGAAGTATAAACTAAAAAAAATAGAATAGAAGAAATATACAGTTAGTCATCATAACTATCAATGTGAATGGTATAAATTCACCCACAAAATGGAAAGTGTAGGATAATGTATTAGAAATCAGAATCCAACAGTAGATTGTGCATAAGAAACACACTTGAAACAGAGAGATACACACAAAGTTAAAATAATAAACTGGAACAGAATCTATTATGCTTTAGCTCAATGGTTCTCAACCTGTGGGTCGTGACTCCTTTGGGGTCTAATGACTCTTTCACAGGGGTCACAGGGGTCACCTAAGAGCATCAGAAAACACATATTTCCGATGGTCTTAGGAACCTCCTCTGTCTCCAGGTAGGTCCGTCCGCATTCAGACACACTCACATATGATTATTAAAGGGTTGCGGCATTAGAAAGGTTCAGAACCACTGCTTTAGCTGATGTAAAAAAAAAAAAGTCAAGGATAGCAATCATAATCTCAGATACAGAAAAGATAAAAAAGAGACTTAATTAAAAGACATAAGCAGGAAAAATGCATTTTGCTAAGATGCAGCATAAACAATAAAATTTTATTAATATTAAATATATATGCACTAAATGTCATAGTATCCAAACTCTTAAAGAAAAATAAAAAGACAGGATTAAATAAACAGTAATACTATACTGGGGGTGGGGTGGTGGGGACCTTAACTTTCCCCTCTTGAAGCTAGAAAATCTAAACACAAAATAGTAAAAAAAAAAAAAATACAAAGAGGTTAATAAAATCTTAGAAAAGTTAGATATGATAGATCTCTGGAAAAAGTTGAATGGGAATATAAAAGAGTATGCCTTTCTTTTTTCTCTCAGCTGTATCTAGTATCTTAATAAAAATTTACCATGGATTAGGGCATTAAAAACCTCAAAAAGAAATTCAGAAAAAAATAAATTCATCCTTTTCAGGTAGAATAAAACTTCATCATAATGCAATAAAATTACATTTAATAAAGGGCCATAAACATATAGATTGAAATTAATTTAAAAAATAATAATATAATATTAATGAATGAGGTCAAAGAACAAATCACAGAAATAATCAATAACAATTAAAGAGAATGACAGCAATGAGGCAACATACCAAAATTGGTGAGATATAACCAAAACGGTACTATGGGGCAATTTTGTGTCCAAAAATGTGAACATAAAGATAAAATGAGAGGAGGAGGGAGGGAGAGAGAGACAGAGAGACAGAGAGAGAGAGAGAGGGAGAGAGAGAGAGAGAGAGAGAGAGAGAGAGCAGATACCTAAATCAATTGGGCATGCAACTAAAAAAACCTTTAAAATTAACAAATTAAAAAATCTCTGATTTAACACCTAGATAAAAATCCTGAAATATCAAAGAAAGGATAGATTAACAAAATTAAAAGTTAACAAAAAGACATTTAATATTGAATAATAAATGAAAGGAATGCATTTTATAAAAAATATAGATAAAGCACTGGGTAATTTGATTTAAAAGAAAGAAACAAGTCAAATTTCCATTATCAAAAAGGAAAGGACTAAATACACAACAAAAGCAGAAGAAATTAACACAATTTTTAGGAGTTATTTTGTCCAATTATATGCCAGTAGAACTGACAATCTTAGTGATATAGACTAATATTTACAAAAGTATAAACTGCCTGGATTAACAGAAGGGACATAGAATAGTTAAATAAACTTATATATGCAGTCTGTGACTATTATATAGCACAAAGGATTTGGTAATAGTAATTAATGTGTTTTGTTTTGTTTTACTTTTCTGAGACAGAATTATTTTAAATTTTATTTTCTAGGGTTTCTACTAATGATTATTTCTTGGATACAGCTCCGTAAGAATGAATCAGATTGCATCTTCACAAGAACATACCTGTCTCCGCTATTTCAGGGTTCTTATATGTAATCTCATCTATTCTCAAATGATATTTCAAAATTCAGATTCTGAAATATACAATATATAGCCTGGTTTTCAAAAAAACAAAAACAACAAAACTTCACAGTGCTTCTCAATTTAAAGTCATGTCAGAGGTTCACATTTGTTATTTAATCAATTGTTATTCTCTGATAATGACACTAGTATTTCCTCACAAACCTATCTGTCTCCCTTGGAAGTATCCTCTCCTCCCAACTATCTAGCTTGCTCTCACACCCAGCTTCCTGTGGGTCCTACTCCACCTTTAGCAAACTCCTCCCACCACAGGCTCCATGTGACTACATTCAGCCTGTTAGGGGGCAGAGTTTGTCTTCATAGCAGGGAAGGTCTTCAAATTCCCTTAAGCTTATTAAGAGACAGGGAATATCTTCAAATTCCCATTACCATTAAAACTTTCCAAAAAGACAACTTTATGGAGAACTCACATTGGGCAAGCATTCATGTGGTGGTCAGAAGAAGTAATACAAGGACACTCTCAAGGTCTCTCTTAAGAACTTTGAAAATGATTGTGTGATATGGGAGACACTGGCACAGAAGCACTCAGTGTGGAATGCCCTCATCAGAGAAGGTATTGTGTTTTGCAAGCAAAGAATTGAAATAGCTCAAAAAAAATGCAGGATGCACAAATTTAGAGTATCCACCCCAAATGTTCATATGGACACTTTCTGCCCAATCTGTGGTAGAATAATTCAAACTCGTATTGATCCAATTGACCACAGTCAGACAAACTGAAACTTAACTCTAGTGTAGTGATGTCATTTGGTCTCTTCAAGAATGAAGGACCACAATCAACCATTTTTACCTACCTCAAAGAGTTTTAATTAAGAAGTAGTTATTTTTCTTCCTGTCATTTCTTGGCAGAGAAACTGGAGGGGTTTGCTGTTTCCATCTCCAGCTCATTTTACAGATGAGGAATTAAGGCAGACAGGGTTAAGTCACTTGCCCAGAGTCACACAGCTAACAATCATCAGAGGCCATATTTGAACTCACTTACATAAATCTTCCTGGCTCTCCACCCAGCAATCTATCCACTGTGCCACCTAGCATGTTTACAATGTGCAAAATACTATACCAAGCACTAAAAATACACAAATAGAAAAGACTCTCTCCTATTAAGAGATTACATTCTAATAGGGGAGATAAGACAAAAAGGAAGTTTCAACTATGTAAGATATAAAGGTTGTATGGTCCTTGGTGTGCTGAAAAGGAGTATCTGCTAATGCATATTCTTCATTGTCACTTTTATGGATAAAATCACATAATTTTCTAATGTTGAACCAATTGATAGTAAGAAGAACTTTGGTTGGAATTACTTTATTGAGTTTTTAGTAGGTGTGGCTATGGGAAAAGCTATTACAGAGCTATGACATTTATCTGTGATGGGTGTTAGTATTTGGAAGTGATGGTGGTGGTTTGGTTTTCTTGACACATGCTGCCTCCTGTTTCTCCCTCAAGTCACCTTGTTCCTTTAGTTAGATTGCCTGTTCTGCCTCAAAGGTGGTAGCTGATTGGAATTAGGTGGGCATTTCTGGCCTTTTATCGATAGATGTTGATTACCAATATTGCATTTTAAGTGTCTAGGTTGGAAGAAGGAGGGACAGTGGGGGGTGGGGAGAAGATCAGCCATTAACACTGCAAATACCATTGGACCTTACCTGTTTGTGAGTTAAATCTATGTATATTATATGTGGATAATACATATACTATATTAGATTAATAAAATTTTAATTAATTTAATTAATATGCTGTATATAATGTATGTATGCACACACACACACACAGTGGTATAGGTTGTATTCAGGAAGGAATAATGCCTCTGGGAGGAGGACTGGTGAACACTTTTCAGGGCTGCTTTCTACCTTTGGTGTCCACTTGATCCACCCAACTCTCATCTGTTGCTCCAAGAAGCTACAACATGAGTAGTGGCCACACCCCAATAAACCATTTTGGCAGACAGGCTAAACCAGGTTGAGAATAACTGAAAAGTCTCAAACCTTTACTTTTTTAAAAAATATTTTATTTTATTTATTTTAGTTTACATCATTCATTTCCTTGAAATTTTGAGTTACAAATTTTCTCCCCATCTTTCCCCTACCCCCTCCTAAAACAGCCATCCCCTTGTACGACCCCTCCCCCAATCTAATCTCTCCTATGTCCTCCCCCATCACTCCTCTAACTTTCTTTTAGGGCAGGATGAATCTCCCATCCACAGTGCCTGTGAATCTTAAGTTCCAGTTGGATGTAGTTAATAATAATAGTAATAATAATTGTATATATATATATGTATATATTATAAATATATATTTTTAACATTTGATTATAGAGCTTTAAATTCTAGATCTTTCTCTTCTTCTCTCATCAGCCACTCCCACTGGAAGAACAAGCCATCAAATACAGGCTGTACATGTGTAATTATGCAGAACCTCTCCACAGTGGGCACATTGTGAGAGAGTCTCAAACCTTTCAATGAGTTAGAGAGGGGTGTCTACCCCAAGCATGTGAAGACTTCCACCAGAAGAATCAATGAATGAGAACAATTCATCCCAACAACCACTAAGGAAGCTGAAGCAGGCACTGTGAAGTGGTTAGAGCTTGGTTAGACATTGAAGACATCAAGGACATGCACTGCATCCTTAGCCATCAGCAGTCATCCTGACTTTTTCTTGCCACTGGACTGTGATGACTCTGGAAAAGAGACTGAATTTGGCAACTCTGTACAAATCTGCCTCACTTAAATTCAATGTGAAAATAAATCAAAGGCATCACACATACCATTGTACCATTTAACCTATCTCAAAGACCTGTGATGACAGGTAAGTGACAAAGGAGCCGGTATGAATAAATTGGAAAAGGTAGTCACAACCCTGCACATAGGCTGCCTAGTACATAGGGTTATCTCATTGGGAGTAGCAGTAGGATTTGGTAACCCCACGTGTGTCCAAGAAGTGTTTTAAGGACTGAACAGTTCACTTGCTGGTATGAGAAATGATGAGGCTCTGAGAACCCCTTTGAGCTCTCCTTGAACCTTCCCACATGAGGCATTTGCCTGAGTCCATATGCCTTTCATTATAGCTTGGCCCAAATTTCTGTTACTAGCCTAGTCCTCCATTGTCCAGCTAACTCTCACCCTTGATCATCCCAAAATATCTATGCCCAAATCTGTTACCCTTAAATTGGCCTAGCCCTCCCTTGTCTGTCATCTCAGGTAGCCTCCAGCTGCTTCCCACCCTTAATCTCTCATTACAGGAGTCTGACCTCATTTGATTCCTCCTGAAGACCCTCCCCAACTCCTCCTCTATACAACCCTTAGAACCCTCCCACAATCTTTCTGTATATCAACTTCATCATGTCTCTTTGAGGTAGCCAAGAACTATCTAGCACAGACTCACTCTGTGTCTGATTATTCTGGCCTGCTTGTCCAACAAAAGCATCACATATACTGAGGCTTCTTAAGAGTCTACCTATTATGGCAAACCTTTAATAAACTTCTTTGTCTGAGAAAAGACTTGAGTCAAATTCATTTGGCAGGACCCAGCGTGTTGGTATTTTGGGGCCCCAAGCACCTCTAAATCTTAAACCTCAACAAGGAAGGGGCTAGAACAGATGGCCTAAAAATTGTCTACTTTACCCAATCTTGAACTGCTTACTGCAGGAGATGGGGATTCTACTATGGAGTCGAAACATACAAAAATACACAACTTCTGCAAAGATGATTCTGCTTACCATTAGTACCTGGACTATGCAAATGCTTATGAATGACACAAAATTCAGTTGACCTGAAAGACAAATAGTTCTTGTTATTAGAGAAATCAACAGATATCATATCCAAATTATAGTCCTAGGCAAAACAAGTCTGGTAAATGAAGCCTAGTTTATCAAAGCCAAATTTGATTCACTTTTTTTTTTAGAGTGGATACAGTGAAGTTGATTGCCATGAAGCTGACAGAGTTTAGTCTCTGAGAACTCCCTTGAATCTTCCCACTTGATGAGGCATTTGCCTGAGACCATAAATCTTTCATTATCAGTAGACTCAAATCTCTGTCACTCTTAACCAACTATTTCCCACCCTTGATCTTATCAAAATATCTATTGCCAAATCTGGTAACCTCAAACTAGCCTAGCCCTCCATTGTCTGTCATCTCCAGATAGTCTTCAGCTATTTCCCACCTTTAATCAAATTCTTAGAGTCAGACCTCAGTTCCATCAAAAATCCTCTTTAGACTCCTCCTCAAGACCCTGCCAAAACCACCTCTAGACCACCCCCAGAACCCTACCACAATCTTTCTGCATATACGGTCCATCTTGCCCCCATGAAAGCACTGAGATTCAATCTAGTGCAGACTCAATCTGCCTCAGAGTGTTCTGGCCTACTTGTCAATACAAGCTCAAAAATGCTTAGACTTCTTAAGAGTCTACTCATTATGGTGAATCTTTAATAAACGAAAAGGAGTGACTGTCAGATTCATGACAATGTGCTTGCTACTTATTGGAAATTGTCATGTCACCATCATCAGTATCTGTGCTCCCACCATGTTGAACCCTGATGAAATCAAAGAAAAATATTTATGAACACATAGAGACCCTCATCATGAATGTGCTAAAGGGACCAAATTTATAATGCTGTGTGATTATAATGCAAGAGTAGGCACAGACTACCAGGTACAGCAGGGATTTGGGGAGAGATATGGAGACAGAAATAGCAACAGCTTGGTCACTTACTATTAAAGACTTATATATCTCATGACCTCATCACCAACACTGTCTTCCATTTACCTAAACGCAATAAAACACTGGATTCACCCTCACAGCAAACATTGGCATTTAATAGACTATGGTATTGTAAGAAGAGACAGACATGATTTGAGAGTGACAAAGGCCATGTGTAGTGCAGATTGTAGACTGATAATAGACTTGTCCTCTCCAAGAAAAACATTCACATTCAACAAAAGCAGAGGCCTTAAGGCAAGATGACTACCAGAAGACTTAATGTCAATAGATTAGAGTACTTCCCTTAGTGGAAATATTTTGTTGCTAACTTGGAAGGAAAGCTGATCAAAGACACCACTGACAATAGTGGAGCAGAAAGGGAGTAGGCAGCTTTCAGAGAGTTGATGCACATCACTTCATTTACTCATCTGGCTCAGAGCATTCTCAAACAAGACTGGTTTGATGAAAATGATGGGGAAATTCAGAAGCTGCTAAATGAAAGAGGTAGTTCATCCATCTCTAAGAAGGCAGTATTTAATGTCAGCAGAAGTAAAGTGCAAACCAAGCTTAGAGAGATATAGAATTCTTGGCTCAGTAAGAGTTGGATTAAATTCAGTTTTATGCTGATAGTAACAATCCAAAGCTCTTTTATGATGTACTGAAGGCTATTTACGGGTCAAATACCTATGGTTCATATCAAATACTCAGTGCTGATGAAGCAATATTGATTAGTGATAAGGACATGATCATACAGAGATGGGATAAACACTTCCATTGTGTACTCAACAGACTGTCATTAATCAATGCTTAAGTCATTGACCATATACCTCAGGTTGATGTCAATCCTCCTCTAACTGAATTTCCAACTAAAGAAGAGGTTTTGAATACCGTTAAACCCCTCTCATGTGGTAAAGTGCCTGTTGCTGATTCTATTGTAACTGAGATTTACAAGATTGGAGGTCCTCTGCTCATACAAAAGCTGACTGAAATTTTCCATGTTATATGATAAAAAGGAAGATTATTCCCCAGGATTTCATGAGTATCTCCATAGTCCATCTTTATAAAAGTAAAGTAAATAGATCGTTCCATGACAATCATAGGAGAGTTAATCTCTTGATCATTGCTGTCAAGATTCTTTCCATAGCCCTCCTTAATAGGCTGATCTTTTACCTGGAAGATAGACATCTACCTGAGCTAGTGGGACTTCAGAAAGGGTGAATAAATGGTCAATATAGAGTTTGCTGACTGACAATTCCAGGAGAAAAGCCAAGAACAGAACAGAAATCTTTACACAAACTTTGTCAATGTGGCCAAGGCCTTTGCTACTATCAGTTTTGATATTTTATGGAAAATTATATTAAAATGTGATTGCCTGGAGATGTTCATCAGTATTGTATGCCAAATTAATAATGGCATGCTTGCATTGGTTCTGGACAATGGACAATGCTCTCAGACTTTCACAGACACCAGTGGAAGGAAGCAAGGCTGTGTGCTTGCTCCCATACTTTTTAACAAGATATATTCAGCAATACTGTCAGGAGTCTTAAATGAGGATGAGAACACTATTAAAATCAATTACTTCACTGATGATAAATGATTTAACTTGAAAAGACTGCAAACCAAAACTGAAGTGGAGGTGATGAGGTATAGGCTCTGGGAACCCCCTTGAATTCTCCTTGAATCTTTGAAGTACAGGCTCTGGGAAATTCCTTGAAGTCTGATTGAATCTTCCCACTTGATGAGGCATTTGCAGAAGCCATAAGTATTTCATTGTGGCTGGGCCCAAACTTTTGTTACTAGCCTGGCCCTCCACTGTCCATCTGCTTCCCACCCTTGAGCCTATCAAAATATCAATCCACTCTTACACTGACCTCATTGACTCCTCGTGAAGACCCTCCCCAAACTCCTCCTCTAGACCACCCCTAGATTCCTCTGTATATAAGAATCCCATCTCCCTTCCATGTGGTGTGAGAGCCCTAGCACAGACTTGCTCTGTGAAAGCACCATAGAATGACCTAGCATAGACTGGCTCCTTAAGAGTCTACCCCATATGGTGAACTTTTAATGAACTTTCAATAAATTTTACTTTTCTTTGGCTGAGAAGACTTGAGTCTAATTCTTTCGGCAGGACGTTTTGGTATTTTGGGATTTCAAGCACCCCCTAACCCTCTTAGTGGGTAAATCTCTTCAGAGAGACAGTGTTAGTTGGTGCATGATTTTTTTTTTCACAGATGATTGTGCACTCAATGCAAGCTCTGAAGCTGAGATGCAACAAAGTATGGATCCATACTATGCTACTTGTGCTAATTTTGGACTAATAACACAAAGAAAACACAGATTCTCCATCATCTGGCACCATATCATCCATATGTGTCACCATTAGTTACAGCAAATGGAAAAGTTTGGATACTCTGGATATGTTCAGTCACTTTAGCAATATATTTTCCAGGGAGGAAACTGAGGTAGACATAGGATAAATAATTTGCCCAGAGTGACATAGTTAATAAGATTCTGACACTGCCCTTGAACTCAGGTCTTCCTGACTTCCTAATATTCTCTGCACAGCACCATCTAGCAGTCTCCAAGTGAAAGTTTCTTGAATGCAGAGTCCAGAGATGCGATTTTTCAGCTGCCTGCTGAACAGGAATGTTTCTTGATTTGCTGATGATTCATTTATTCAGGTCAACTCTTTCAGCAAATTAGATTCAATGACTCTCTTTTCTTTTTCTTGGTGAAGGAGTGCTGCTTAACATTTAAAAAGTAATGATTTCCAAAAATATGGCCTTTCCCATGGTCACTCTGCATACACTGAATTAAAAATAAAATCTAAATTTGTAGCAGCAGGTTCCTTTGCTTGAATACATCAAAGGGTGTGCTTTTTTTTTATTTTAGAGTAAATTGAGGTTTTCTATTTTCAAAATTGAAGCATTCAGAAATTTGCCTGAAGCACTCAGAAAATAAAACAACACGCTGAAGAAATAATATGTAAAAAATATTTCAGACAACTCATGTTTTCAATAGTATATTTAATATGCAGGATAAATCAATAATTTTCATCAAATATTTTTCTTAAATAATTTTTAGGCTACATCTCCTTAAATGCTATGACATGTACTGTCGAAAACAATCACATAATGAAAAAAAAATTATTGAATTTTGTGTCGATCATGAGCTTTTAAATTCCCTCTTTTACACTTGTGATATTTGTAACCTGGAGGAAGTCCATTTACTTATCTGGATCAGAATTTTCTCCTTTGGAAAAAGAGAGAACAGGATAAAATCATCTGTAATTTCTATTCCAGCTCTAAGTCTTAAGATACTATGATCTCATGATCAACACAGCTCAGGACCAAAGTTAAACTGCTTAAAAATCTGAAAAGGCATTGAACTTAGATGCTTTCTGCATTTCATTCATTCATTCCACAGTTATGTGTATGTAGTCAATAAATATGTGTGTGCACATACACATATGTATATTTATATGTGTATATATGCAAATATATATGTATATGTGCATATATGCACACATGCACACAAACACATACCTCCCTATGCCAGTGTACTTGGTTCTGATAATTCCAAGAAAAAAATAAGAAAGCAAAGAAAAAGGAAGAGAAAAAAATGAAGGAAAAAAGATTGAAAAGGAAGGAAGGAAGGAAAGAGGGAGGAAGGAAAGAAGGGAGGAAGGGAGAAACAAAGAAGTATAGGAGAAAAGAAAGAAAAAAAGAAAGAAATTTTAAAAGGAGAAGGAAGAAAGGAATGGAAAGGAAAGGAAACGAAAGGAAAGGAAAGGAAAGGAAAGGAAAGGAAAGGAAAGGAAAGGAAAAGAAAGGAAAGGAAAGGAAAGGAAAGGAAAGGAAAGGAAAGGAAAGGAAAGGAAAGGAAAAAAAGAAAAGAAAAGAAAAAATGAAAAGAAAAACAAAACTGATTCCCATCTAGGCCAGGGGTTCTTAATTCTTTTTGTGTGGGCCATGGACTTATATGAATGTCTGGTAAAGCCTATGAATCACTTCTCAGAATACTATCTATCTATCTGAAAGAAATGCTAAATTTCAATCAGAGATTAATGAAACTCATATATGCAATGTGTGTATGTATACACACTTGTGTGTGTGTATATATATATATATATGTATATACACATGTGTGTGTATACACATACAACCCAGGGTTATAATCCCTTCTGTAAGACCTCAAGTTTCACATTTGATCCTACAGATAACTATACTTCTCTATACTTCACTCAGATTTTGAAGACACCCAGGGTAAAGTTTCCCAGTTCATTTATGCAAGGTATATGTCTAGTTCATCTGTGTAAGGACCTCAAATAAGTAAATTGGTTTGCAATTAGCGTTCATATCCCTGGATAGCAGATGGTTGAGGAAGCTGAAAGGATGAAGGGAGTAGTATTTGAGGGCCATTTATTTTAGTGAGTGCATTAGAACAAAATGGGACTTTGAATTTCTGCCCCACTGCTCTTTCATTATATTAATGGACATCCAAAAGGCTAAATGAAGGCGAACAAAAGGATTGCCCTCATAATATAGCATAAGTGAAGTGCAGAGTTGTCCTATCTGCCCCTCCCCCCTAACTTAGCCATCCAATCAAGTAAAGAAGATATATTGGCAAGCCCCAATGCTTTTGTTGGCATAGACCCATCCTATTCCTATATACCAGAAAAGGTTTCACATAAGGATAGAGGAATTCAACAGTCAGCATAGGTGGTTTCAATTTAAAAGGGCCCCTTGACCAATTTCTTGTGTACCTTAACTCAGCTACCTTCAGAAACTATTGAAAAACTGCCTTTAGACAAATTATTTAGCAGAAATTATTTCAAACATCAGTTGTCTTAATGTTTATTATGAACCTACTTTGTGTCAGGCTTTGCTTTAAGCCTTGGGTATACCAAGAAAAGAGAGCAACAGTTCTTGCCCTTCAGGTTTTTACATTTTTCCAGGAGGCATGACAACATTGTACATTTACAAGGTGACCAAAAAGTCTTAGTACAGACTTTTATTACACCCTGTATATGTGTGTACAACACACGTACAAAGAATGTCAGATAATCTTGACAAAGACACTAGCATATAGAAAATCATAAAATATAGCATTCAAGGTGAGTTTTGAAGGAAGACAGATTTTTTAAGAGTGAAAGACAAAGAAGAATTAGATTGTTAGCATGGAGAACAGCCAGTATAAGGAGATAGAACATGAGATATTTTGTGTGAGCAACTGTGAATAAGCTAACATTGTCAAAGTCACAATGTATTTGGAGAAGAATACTGAGCAATGTGCTTATAAATGTAGGACAGGGTAAGGGAAGATCTATAGATATTACAATATGTTCATGTTTTGTCTTCAAAGCAATAGGTAACCACAGGATTATATTGAATGCTACAGTGAAATAGTTATATTTGAGCTTTAGGAAAATCCCTTTGGTGATGTATTGGAGTGCAGAGAGATGAGGTAGGCAGACTAAGTGGGAGGTTATTTATATAGTCCAGGTTCAAGATGATGAGAATCTGTGCTAGGGTAATAACTTTTTAGGTAAAGAAGAGGTGGAAGGGGAAGATGTTGTAGGTATAGAAATGACAAGATTTGGCAACTTATGTGCTGCACTATTGTTTTTGTTTTGTTTTACGTTCAGTATAAAAGAGTTATGTGAGTAATGAAATTGACATTACATACTAGTTTCAGAGTGGCCCTAAATTAGAAAACACAGCAATATGCTGAAAAGTGCATTGTATTTGCAATGAGAAATATGGAAATGGGAACACCTAGATCCAAACCCCAGGTCTGCTAATATATTAAGGATTTGAATATATACTGGACTATGGGAGGTGGATTGTCTCTCTTACTTCCATTTTCCAATGATTATGCAAGTAGTCCTATATGTCATAGTTTATTCTAACCAGTCCAGTGAATGATTAGCATAAGAAAGGCAAATAAAAAGATGTCTCAAATACTGACAAATACTACAGCTCACCAGCATCACCAAGAATAGATGGCAAATATTTTCCTAGGCTTGGAGGGGAGTGGGCATCTAAAACCTAGGAAGGGAGGAGACAACAGAAAAAATTCACTGTAAATAAATCATCATTGGGAATTAGAGAATTCCTTGTGTAGGAATTCACGAAGCATCTGAAGAAAATGATTGTTTATTAAATGTAACCTCATATAAATGGTAAAGGAAAAAAAAGGAAACACTCTAGTCTTTCTGGTCTTTGATATTAAAGAGCTATAAATAGAAGCAGCATGGTGAGAATTAGACCACAGTGCAATAAGAGTTGGCATCTACTGGGGACAAATAGCAGTTGGCATACAATATCTTCCAAAATGAAATATAATAGATGAAGTAACCACAACACCTTTCAAAATAGAATAGAGGAAATCTCATAATTGAAGCATCTATAGATAGATAAGTGAAAAGTAAGAAACATCTAAACAGAATTAAAGACCACAACAGTAGTGAGAAGGTACAGAACAACATCTGGGAAGTGATGTTGACAAGGTGGGTAGTGGGATATCTATTAGGAACAGTGAAGGGGGCTAGAGAATAAACCCAACTATTTCCCACAGGAGCTCATCAATGACAGGTTTATGAATAAAGGAATCTCTATAAATCTTTGGGATAGAGGAAAAGAATTCAGTAGAATGTGGAGAAAATATGTTTTGGACTATTGAATCATAAGGGAATCCTCTCTACTCTTTAGTACATAAATAAAACCCTGTGTTGCTCTCTAAGCCTGAGTGTGTATAAATGGTAGCTGATGGCTATCATACTCTGATATTTTCAGGTTCCCCTTTGGTAAAGAAATATTGATGTGAAAAATTTAAATGTCCTTATAGTGTGTCCAGAGTCAGGGTTTTGAGAGGGTGACTATGACCTAAGGATAATAATACATACTTCCTGTGTGACCACAGACAAGTCATTTAATCTCTCAGACCTCTAGATTCATCATATAATTAAATTGGACAATATAAAGTTTAAAATTAATTCATACAATAATTTTCTAACATCCTATGATTCTATAAGCCCTTTGTACTATGACAATTATATTTGGCCTTCATCCAAGAGGACTATATCCTGTGGTTATTCTCAGAGAATATTTGATTCATTCAGTAATTATTAAAACCACCTAGCGAAAATCCCTAAAATCCATAGTCTTCTAATGATGTTTGTAAGATAATTAGAAATCTGTTTTATTTCTCAATTTACCCATATAATGCTTTGGGGGTCAACCTTGGTCCCTTGGCTATTTGTTTTGATCATCTGATTATAGTGTGGATCTTAATTGGCCAGTGAGACTTTTGATATACAACAAAAATAAGATTCATACAACATAATCTTTACATTAATATGATAGTAGATACAAATATATTGATGACCACCACTAAATATAATCATATCATCCATACGTCAATGAAAGTATAAGACACTGCCCACCAGTGGGCCTCCATGGTTTTAATAATGAGAATAGTTAAAAATAAAAGAGTAACTTTGGGAGAAGAACTAGGAATGAACTGAGATGTATGCAAACTACAGTAGTGTTTTGGGAAAAAAAATATGTTATTGGGATTATAGTTTGAAAGAACTTTCTTTACTATTAATACATTTTAACATACACCCGAAATCCCTGAATCCCAAAGTTGGAAGGGACCTTAGATAACATTTAGTCCAACCTATATGTGAAAAATAGTGTGATTACTTTTATAACAGCACCAACAAGGGATCATCCTGACTCAACCTGAAAAAAAAAAAAAAAACCACAACAACACTGATAGGGAACCAAAATTAGTAGGTCAAATGTAGTCTGGCCAGAGAAGAATAGAGAAGGATGCTCATCTTAGTGTGAATGAGTTGCTGTCATAGTAATGTAATTTGATCCCTTTGTATTGACAAAGCTAACAGGTATTTAGCACTTAGTAATTAATCAAGCCTGTGTTAAAGAAACAGAAGGTATGAACCCCTGTTGCTGACATAACAGGAAGGGGTTGAAACAGGAAATGGCTGAAACAGAAAGCAGGTAATGTCATGTGTATATAAGGAGAAACCCCTGCTGGGTCAGACAGACATCTTTGAAGCCAGGTTCTGAAGGCTGAGGAAGAGAGGCCCAGGCTGGAGAGAATTATTGTGATTCTCAGAACCAGCTGGAGCTTCTGCTGGGGAGCTACCAGCTTCTCCTCGGAGCAGCCAAAGACTGAGGAAGCATGACTGTGATACTGGTACTTATCATAAACTTGTTTGTGACTTTGTTAAGCCTTGACTTCCCTGAAACACAGAGACTGTGAAGGATTTAAGGTGGACTGGACACTGTATGCTTCTCCATGGAACAGGAATAGCATGGAGAGATGGGCAAGGAACTGGGAGCTGTCTGTCTTTGAACCCAGGTGACAGTTGATTAATCCAGGTAGAAGCTGGGTCCATGGAAGGGGATCCAGGGAATCTGAGAGACTACCCTGAGTCAAGCTGAAAGAAGACTTTACTTGGATACTGTGTACTACCTGAGAAAATTGTAACTTATTTGTGACTGAGGGGTGGATGGCCTGTGTATTTTATACTACCCCTTAGGAGAATACTGAGTAGTGACTGATATTGTAACTTAGTGTGCCCCATGAGTGGAGAACTTTGACTATTGTATTTTGTGATGCTTAAGAAGGCCTCAAGGATGATTGAATGATTGAGTTACTAATTGATTGATTGACTAATTGATTATACTTTGTTCAAAACTGTATGATCACTGCTGTGAAAACTATGTAGCCATTTTCTTTGATAAGCTGTTGTGAATGCTGTATTTTGATTATCTGTGACAAGTTGCAACATTGTGAATGCTGTACCTTGATTTACTGTGAATGTTTTGCTCTGATTTGTTATGGAATGAATAGAGTATTCACTATACTATGTAATCAGAACCTTAAAAGCTGTTCATAGTAGCATTCTTCTGGAAAGTGGCTTGTGCTTGGCTTTACAGTGTACTTTTGTAGTAGGGTAGGGATGTTCGTTTCTTTTTTTGGTCTCATCTTTTTATTTTTTGTTACTATTCATTCAGTAAAAAATAATCAAATGAAATTCATTACTAATATCAGTATTATTTTACCGTTTTCTGGGGAAAAACTCCACTATATAAAGCTTTGGATCTCAGGTTTGTACTCTTATTGAACTGGTTTCATTATCTACCTACAGTATAGATAATAATTCTTTATTACCCTCTGTTAATTTTATTCTTATCCATATAAATATATACATACCTATGTATCTATCTACCTATATCTCTAAACACACACATATATACATACACATACACACACACACACACACACACACACACATATATATATATATATATATATATTTTTTTTTTTTCCATTATACCAACCAGAGACAAATAATAGTATTCAAATTTTGGCAAGATGAGAAGGATGAAAGGAGAAAGGTGATGGTTATTATTTTAGTGAGTGAACTGAGTCCAAATAAGACAAGGAAGATAAAATAGATTCAGCATAAATAGGGCAGTGAAGATGGAGGTAGATGGTAGAGGCATATTTTGGTGCAAACCAAAGAAAATAATGTGTTAAGAAATGGAATGAAGGTGGCAGAAGGCAAATAATTTAGCCTGGCTCCCTCAGAGTAAGGGCTAGGGTGGATCAGAAGAAGAGAGGAAATGAAATAAGGGAGGGTGAGATATCATCCTTTGACATTGACATATTTAAGAATGTAAATAATAACTTTGCCAGTTTGTCCCTAAAGCATTGGAAGATAGGTCTTAAGGCAAATTGAAAATAAAATCCAGCCAGAATTTTCTTGAAACATTTTGTGATTCAAATAGAACCCCTATTTTAAAATTAGGAAAAAAAACAAACTGTATTTGTTTTCCCCTTGAAGTTTTGTTCACATAGGGTTTTTTTTTTGTAGCATTAAATAATACATCTGTACTCAACCCGTGATCAAAACAAAGTAGAATTTGATCATTAATGTTAAAATATTCCATTTTTGAACAGTGGCATTTGCCTTTCATATTATCTTGGGTCTTATTTTCACTTCCTAGATTTAAGCCATTAATGTGAAATAGGACTTAGACATAGGCTAAGTAAACACCAGTAAAGTTATGCGGAAAAGTCATGTCAAACCTGAAATAGCCATCCCATTGAACCAAAATTTCTTCTAGTTTCTAGTTCACTGCAGTAAATTTTACTACAGAAGTAAACTACTCCTCTTTGAACTAACATCAAAGTTGCCCATGGAGGGGAAAGAAAAAGTAAATCATTATTCATTCTTTATTGTTAATGTGGGAAACAAAGGAATTTTTTTCCCCCCACAGGATTAAAGCTCCTCCCAGCTTTGAGTGATAGCAGATTGTAAGTCAGAGGTGACTGGTTCTAATCAGAGAGCAGGACCAGGATTCTGGTCAGGTAAAAGGTCAGAAGCTTATACACATGCTTAAATGAACTGTGTGAGGGGGACATGAAGTAGGAGGTTCAGAGATTTGCATCTAGCCAATGAAGAGAAAGGGTGGGGTGGGTAGGTAATTCAAATTGGGAACAGCATAAAAAGAGTTACATTTTTCTGAGCAAATATTCTCTCCATTCAGAAGGAACCCATTCACTAGGAATATAGAATAACTGGCTAAAAGAAAATGAGAACTTTCCTGGCTTCACAACAAGTATTGTTCTTTGTTTAGAATGAGTATGTTTCTCACATTAAAATACTATTTCTATTATCATTTTTTTAATGATGAGAATTAATAATATGCCATGATGCCTTAGTTTGATTACATTTTAATGACTGTCAATCAATTAGCAAGTATTTTTTAAGCATTTCCTCTGTGCCTGGCAATGTACAAGTTAGTGGGAATACAAATAAAGATATATAGATATGCACACAATTTCCATTATGAAGGAGTTTGCAATCTAAAAGGAGACAACCCATGCCTCTAAAAGTAAATAATAGTGAAGAGAATTAATAAAAATAGTTAAAACAAGATATTTTGAGAGACATGGAACTCTGTGTATCAAAAGGCTTCATGCTGAAAATGGTTCTAGAACTGTGTTCTAGGCAAAATTCTCAGCTGAGCTTGACTTGGGCTTATCCCTTGAGAATTTACATTCAATTTTGGAATGAAATGATACAATTACAAGTTATTCAACAGTTAAGAAAAAGAAATTACTTAGCCAAAGCAAAAGCAGGATATTCAGAGAGATTATACATGGAGGACAAACCAAGTTAATTGAGCTAAACAAAGATATTCTGACTCTGAGTTATCCATAGGATCTTCCATCAGAGCATCAGAGCACACTTTAAACTCTTTGGAATTGTTCTGTATGGCGGCCACCAAGAAGTAATGTCAGTGGCCTGAACCATTAATGCCCTGGGCCAATTAAGTCTTTAGGAAGTTTTCAATAACTTTTAAGGAAATATTAGGGTATATGAGAGAGGAATTAAAATAATGTTCACAGAAGAGAGGAATTCTTTGAGGTGGAAGTAATAAGCAATTACATTACAAGAATGGGAGATTTCTAGTGCAAAGGCAGTGAAATAATGTGGATCAAAAAGGTATCAATCTGTTGGAAGAAATATGATTAAAGAGTAGAAGACAGGAAAAAATGTCCAATGCGGCTGAAAAGCTGAGGCCAGGTTTGAAAGGACTTTAAAAGCTAAAGAGAGGGTTTTATTTTTTTTTCTTTTTCTAGAAATAGCAAGGATCTACTTGAGTTTATTAAGTCATTGAGCGGTGTGGCCAGATCTATGCCTAAGAGAAATCACTTTGCTGCTATGAGGAGGAAGCACTAGAATGTGTAGCTACACGATTGTCTTGCACATTGCTAAATTCTAAATATGAAGTGATGGGGGTCCGATCTGTTTATCTCTAAGTTCCTTAGCCCCTTAACAAGCTATGAATCTATATGCAACAACAAGAACAAAAAGCCATGAATGTCAACTACAGGGATATTTCAAGGTAACATAACATTAAAGCCTCAATTTCTTTAAAATTTAGATCAAAGTAAACTTTCTTATCTGAATTATCCAGATAATTTACAAGGCAAAATCCATCTCATCTGTCTTTGTCTCTATAGCATGGTCTACCCAACTACATTCTTGTCAATTTATTGATCTTAACCATTTACCTTCTGGGGAAAAAAAAACAAAAACAGAAGGTCAACAAGGAATGATGTAATATCATGCCCAGAAAGAGATCATAGAAATCATCTTTTCCAATTGTCTGGTTTTAAAGATTTGTAAACTGAACTGTAGATAGATGAAGAGACTTGACCAATAATACAGAATTAGCTAGTTGTAGACTTCCAATTCAAAGAGTAATATGATTATTTTTTTATGCATTAACCTTTATTTCAAGAGAAATAAAACTAGATCAGAAACCAGTCCATTTTATAGGGACACACAGACGTAGTTGGGCAAAATGTGATATTGTTTACATATTTTAATATATTTCAATATCTTTTGTTTTTACATCACTTATATTTGACATTTTATCCCTTCCCCTACCCCTCTAACAGTACTAACTCATATATCAAAGATTTTCAAAATCAAAGAGAGGAAGAAAAGGGGAAAATAGCAAAAACTATAAATACATTGAAGTAAACTGACATTATAAGTGAAGTTTCAAACCTCTATTCCATCTCTGCAAAGGAGCAGGTCCAGGAATCTATTCATATCTCTTCTTGGGCAAGAAATTTCATTTTTACTTAATAATAATTTTTCATCATTTTTACCTTAACATTGACAGTTGATGTTGCCGAAGAGTGGAGTGAACTGGCTTACTAAAAAGAGAATGAATCTTGTTACTTAATCTCATTAAAACCTATTAAGGATCTTGCTACAGGATGTTTTCATTGAGCAAAGTACGACTGAGACCATTTTTTTATGAGCCCTTCCAACTCAAAGATTTTATGCTTCTCTGAAATGAGAATGCTGACTTCCATCTTTGCTCATTTTTGCACCATGCTGCTTTTCAAATGACTGGAACTCAATAGTTTCTCACTTCTTACCTCTTTTCCATTCCTCTGGGTTTATCAGGAAAAACTAAGAAAACTAGGATCAGTTGTTCCCAGCCGTCATATGCTGATTTGTGTAGTAAGTGAGAAGTCATATAATTTCTTTAAGTTTTCTCATTTTTCCCAGACTGGTGATTCAACACAGCAGTAAATCAAGGAAAAATTCAAAAGGTAGGATTGCCCTCCCACAGACCTAGACTAGGTGGAATAATTTGTTCTCTTATTGCCATAGAGAACAAAGTCAATAGTGAACCTTGTCTACCCAGTCTTTTTTTCACCTTCCTTACATATTTGGGAGGATTTCTCCCAATCTAAAGCAAGACATAAAACAGTATTTCCTTCTACAGCTAAGCACAACAAAGAAAGGTATCCTGAATAAAAATGTTAACATCAAACAATTCCACTGAAAAGTAATAACACTACAACAAGATAAGGCAATTTACATGAGTATTTCATAAAGATTTTTCTCTTGAGATTCTTCTGTGATCACTTTCTCTCTCTCCTCAAGCTTTGCCTTTTTTAATTTAAAGGAAAATGTTGTGATTAGTTACATTGCCTTTGAGAGCTAGATAAATATTTATGAAGGAAAATGTCTATGTACATCTATATGGATATACTTCATATAGACACCAGGGGTGCTGAAGAAGGGAATCCTTTTCTATAGGGGTCCTGCTGTTATACATGTCAGTTATTGTATTTCCTTTTATAAGGTTTACATGCAAACCACACATTATTTGACTTTGATGTGTGACTTTCACCCCTCATGTGCTTCAAGAAATTTGCCTAAAACTCTCCTCTCACAACTTATTCTGCTAATGTCTACTGTAGGATTGGGTTATTTGGTTCAATTCGACTCCACAAATATTTGTTAAAGCCCTTATTATTTCCCAGGCCCTGTGCAAGGCTACAAATGTCAAAAAGACAAAGACCTTTGAATAACAAATAAAGGATAGAGTCCTTGTCCTCAAGGAGGTCACAATGAAATGATACATATTGCATGTAGTCAGTATGATATGCAGAAATATGACAACAATCAGACAGTGTTCACAATTATTTCATATATATACTGCATTCAATTGACATTACTGATATTTTAAAATGTAATTATTTATAATAATAGATATCATATTATACTAAATGTCATATTATACAAACACTCCAAAAAGATTTTAATTCTCTTAAATAGTCCTTTCAATTTTAATCGAAATGAATCAAATATAGAAATTGATTAATCAACATTGAAATTGAATAGGAATCAGAAATAAGTTTAATATAAGGTAAAATGTGATGAGTTCATCAGAGAGATTCAGGAAAACTGATTAAAGAAATTTTAAGGATTATGAGACCACTTTCTTCTAGGACATCACAGAAAAAGCTTGATGAAAGTTTTAGGACTTCACCCCAGGCCTTAAATAAAGGTGAGGATTTCAAGACGTCAATAAGGTAAGGCTGTAGAAGAGGTGAATTTTGGCTACGGGGGCCACCCCGTTGCAAAGAGAAGGAAAGATGGGTTTGAAAAACTATAGCTGTATTTGGCCAGCAAACACATTCCTTCTTATTTCTCTCCATTCAGAGAGCTCAAGCATGTAGAAGAAAGAGGGTTATTTCTTGCAGTTTTGCATTTTCCATTTTGGGCTACCCATAGCACTAAAGCCAGAGTTATGCTTAGGGTGCAATGGATTGGATAACATCCCTGGACCTTGTGAAGATGCTGGGTAGAAACTCTAGGAGGCAGCTGGTAAAGGGGAAAGAGGTGGGCCAACTCTTGCTAAAAAAAGAGACTCATATCATGTTGGTCTGAAGATAAGCTTTCCTAGAACATAGACCAAATGCCTAAAGTGAAATCACTTTTGGAAAATACTATGTGTGTTTAGGTGTGTATGTGCATGTATATATATTTATGTGTGTGTGTGTGTGTGTGTGTGTGTGTGTGTGTAAAGTATGTTAATAGACTTTATATACATGCATGTAATATATACATATATTATATACATATATAATTGTGTGTGTGTGTGTTCTCTATCACTACTTTTTTTTTCAAACAGCACATTGGGAATCTAAGAATTGAACAAGATTTTTGAGATTTCTCACTTTTTATTTTTTTTTTTATCATCATTCTCATTTTTTCAATCTACACCTATGGCCACCTCTGTCTCAGGGTGATACCTAGGACAAGAAAACTAGGCCTTTGTCCTAGGGTGCTGAATTTAGAAAGACATCCAATTCCAAGCATCTAATATCACTTGTACTCTTTCAGTGACTTAAAAGCAAAATAGCATATCACTACTAAGAAAATATACTTAAAATAGGAAGCTACTAGATATCAGGCTGGAGTGAATTCATTTCCCATATTCTGTTTCTCCATCCCTTTTGAGTTAACCACCATAGCAATGTTCTTGTATCATTGTGCGAGGGTTCTGTTTCACTCCTTAGGATTTTATTGTCCCTTCCTCTCATCCCCATGAACAACTTTCCCTGGATCTGGTCTGAGGTAATGGAATGATTAGATGGATAGATGGATGAATAAATAAATGAAAAAAAAAAACTTTTATCAAATCACAATTACATACCAAACTCTGTACTAGTTACTGAGGATATAAATACACAACAAGAGAGTTCCTAACCTCAAGGATCTTGCATTCTAAAAGGGGAAGAATATACATACAAGAAATTTATGGCCAGAGAAGGGAATTGTGCTCTGAGGAATCAAAGAAACTATAATACTCTTGCTAGTGGCAGTAATATTATTGATTTGATAACTGTTCCTATGTCAAGATGCAGGAAGCAGTTGGGAAGAGAGTAATTTCTATACAAGGGTTGTCTTACAAATGGCAAATTATCCAGGTAGTTCTCTGTTTCCCAGTGGTTGACTAGATGAGATGTGAGGCATGATCTGGACAATCAGCACAATACATAATTCCAAAGCTGAATAGTTTAACTCATTTAGAAAATTGTCGTAGCGTGTTGATAGAACTGTTTATGGAGGTATCAAGTGATAGGAAGTGTAGGTACAGTAATGGAAACAATGGAGAGATAACTGGATTGGCCTTGGTTTCCTTATGGATGCTTATATGTACCCCACATGTGCACATACACATAAAGACATAAGTATTAAATGTAGTCTACTTTCTCTCATTTGCAAAGCTGATAAAGCTATGATAAATAAGCACACAACTCACTAACCCTGCTTGTCTGCTTCTCTTCTTCTAAATATTGTGTTTCATTACCCAAAGGAATCTGAGGCATGGAGATAATCAGTCTCTCGATGGTTAAATCAGGAAGGATTTGATATTTTGGAATTCTATCACAATATCAACAGTAGGGTGCCCTAGTATAGGCTCTTCTCCTATGTGAGGGTGAGAGAGAAGGTTCTAAAGTATGAATTAAATTGTTTTCTATGATATGAGTTCTACTATAGACCACACTGTTGCAAATCACAAGGTTCTTTTAATGAGTCAGAATATTTTTTCATATTTATCATTTTATTTTTAATTTGTGGAATAAAACAAGCATTTCCATGACATAGCATAATAAAAAAAAATGGTTACACATGTAACTGCAAATTCATTATGCACAGGTTGCTATTCTTTTAAAATATATAATAAAGAATTTTTTAAATTGAACTGAGTAAATCAGGAAAATAATATGCACAAGTACCAAAAAAAAAAAAAAATTGAGGAATATGTGATTATAGCTAATAAACTTGGCCTTGGAAAACAGGTTGGAAAACACACCCCATTCTTTTGATAAAGTGGAGATTTGACCAACAGGGCTAGGAAATCACATGTATTATTTGATATCAGATAAGTCCCTTGCTTGTACTGAACTCTTTAATCATTATTATAATTTTGGGGGAGAGGCAATCAGGATCAAGTAACTTTCCCAAGGTCACACAGCTAGTAAGCATTTTGAGGCCAAATCTGCTGTCAAGTCCTTCTGACTACTGTCAGAGCTTTAACCACTGTGCAACCTACCTGCCCCCTCCCCACTTTTAATCATTATTATAGAAGAAGACCCCTTACAAGATAAAATATTAGAGAATGAATATGATGTAAAGGTAAAATGAATAAATCATTTTTAATGGACTGGAGAAAAACTGTAAAAGACTTTAAATTCAGAAGAGAAGAATTTGTATTTTAGCCCAGCCTTATATGAAAAATGACTATGAAAGTAGATAGTGAGAAGTTTGTTTCTCCTCTTTTCTCAAATTTCTGTTTCATATATATATATATATATATATATATATATATATATACATAAAGCTTATACTCTATGTAGCATAAAATTTATAGGCTGGTTGAAGTATAAGAAACCAACATTAAAAACTTAGTGATAATCATGATAGCTGGCACTTATATAGCACTTTAAGTTTGTTCAAAATGTTTTAAATATCTCACTTATTCCTCATAACAACTCTTTGGCATAGGTACTATTATTATCCCCATTTTATAGATTAGGAAACAGAATCAATGATTTGTACAGTCTCCCACTTAGTATCTGAGGGAAAATTTGAAATCTGGTCCAACAAAAAGTCCAACTTTTTATCACATAATTTGCAAAGTTGCATGACAAATAACTAAGAAAGTGCTATAGAAGTTCCATGGGTGAAGGTGAGTCAAAGCATATATGCAAAGGATATAGAGGGTCTCAAAAAAGGAATCTATATTTCATCTGCCAAGAAGGTTTGCCATTCCTCAGATTTGTTTCTTGTTTGAAATGGGGAAAGGAACAAGTATGCCTGAAAGAATATATTGTTTTGGGTTCCTCCTGCCCATCAGGGACTGCCTGGTGATTGCCAATCTGTTTTCAAATATTACAAAATGAAAATCTATCAAGAAGTCACCATGGTAATAGAAAAAGCCATGTGGCTGGATTTGCTTTTGGAGGAAACAATGAGGCTAGTGGATGACTTCCTCATGTTGTAAAGATTTCATTTTCATAGCTCCTTCCTTATTTGCAGTTGGGCAATAACAGAATAAAAAAGTGCTTTAAGCACTTTTTCTTGAATTATGAATAGAAATCAATATTGTTTTGTAAGTCAAACAGAAAAAAAAATGGAAATGCACAAAGGTATTAAGTGAAAGCAGATTGAATAGTTTTGTGGGAGGGATTTTATTTTAACAATTGAATTAAATTTGAATGTCACAGCCTGACACTGTTCTTTCACTTGTAATCATACGATTTACATGCAAATGCTCCAACCTGCTAAAGTGGCCAAATACTATTATCTGAGTACACATTTATCACAGACTGAAGCCTACAGAGAGAAGGATGGCCACAGTGGGAGAAATCTGGAGAGGCTATGGCTGGTTGAAGGAGCTGGAGTTATTTAGCCTGGGAAAGAAAATAGGTTAAGATGGAATTGATCTTTTTTTTTTAATATTGGAAAAGTTATCATATGTAAAGTGATTATGTTTGTGCTGCTTGGCTCTGGAACAGAGAACTAGGAGAAAATGAAGTTGGTGGTGGTGTTTGCTGCTCTGAGGAGATTTAGGCTACAATGAGAGAAATCTTCCTATGAGTAGGAGGATCCCCAGGTACAATGTACTTCCTCAAATGGGGAGAGGGGATTCCTCATCACTGGAGATTTTCAAGAGAAGGCTGAATGAGAACTTAATGGTATTTCGAGGAGAGAGAGAGAGAGAGAGAGAGAGAGAGAGAGAGAGAGAGAGAGAGAGAGAGAGAGAGAGAGAAACGGGGGGGGGGGGGAGAGGGAGTAAGGGAGAGGGAGGGAAAAAGAGAGAACTCATAGGAACTGCTCCAAACACTGGGTAATACAAATAAAATCAGATAAAACAACCTAACTTCAAGGAGATAGCATTTCCAACAAAGAAGACAGAAGACAAAAAGAGGAATTATTCAGTAAGTATTTATTAAGTTCCTACTATAGGACAAACTTTTTGTTAAGTGCTAGGGATACCAAAAAAAAAAAGTCAAAATTACAGTCCCTACTCTGAGTCCACAATCTAATTGAGCAGAGAACATGTAAACAACAATAAAAAAACAAGCTATATACAGAATAAATTGGAGATAATCAGCAGAGATAAGACACTAGATTCAAGGAGGCCTGAAAGGCTTCTTGTAGAAGGTGAAATCTTAGATCAAATTAAGGAACCTAGGGAAGTCAGTAGTTGCAGATGATAAATGAGAGAATTCTAGGAATGGGGTGGGGGGAGGAGTGACATGGTCAAACCTGAGTTTTAGGAAGATTAATTTGACAGCTAAATGAAGGATGAAAAAGACTTGAGATAGGGAAACCAACAACAAGCTTTAAAATGGAACAGCCTTGAGGTGATAAAAGCATGTACCTGAGGAGTGCCAATGTCAGAAGCAAGAAAAGGACATATGTGACTATTTCAAAGGTAAGATCAAGGGTATTTGGCAATAAATTGGATATGAGAGAGTGAGAAGTTGAAAATGACACTTAGGTTTTGAACCTGATTGATGGTAGGATGATTGTGTCCACAACTGTCATAAGAAAAGTTCAGAAGGGGAAAGAGGTTGGGGAAAAAATAATGAGTTCAATTTTGTACATGGCGAACTTATGGTGTCTACTAGAAATCTTAAAAGATTTGGGGGATATGTAATACACAGATGGAAATGTAAGTCAAGATGTTATCAGAAAAGATACCAAAAGTTTTGAAATTCATCAGCATAACTGAATCCATATGAATTGATGAGATCACTAATCAAAATTATATAAATGAATAAGAGAGGAGGGCCTGGGACTGAGCCCTGGTAACACCCCTCCAATAGTAGATGTGAAGTGGCATATGGTCCAATAAAGGGCATTTAGCAGCAGTCAAGATAGGTAAGAGGAGAAGCAGGAGAAACTAAGTCATAGAAACCTGTAGAGAATAGAATATCAAAGAGAAGAGGATGATCAACAGTGTCAAAGTCTACAGAGTCAAGAAGGATCAAGATTTTTTTTATCTGATTAAAATAGTACACAAAGAGAATGATAGAGAACCATCAAAAATGTCTGCATTTTAATACAAATATGTCAGAGAACTAACTATATGCTCCACAGAAACTTAAGACTCCATCCTGAGAGAAGATATGGAAAGACAGAAAAGTACCATCTCTGTTATGTACTGAGGTTCGGGGCTATAGTAGTCTAATGTATGAAAAAGCATCAATAAATAATTTTTACAGAATGTTTTAAGGTTCACAAAGCACATTGGAACCATCAACAAACCCATACTTGCAGTTATCTATACATAAATTATTTGATAGTGATTGGTTTCCTTTATTCTGTCATAAGGAGATCACATTTAGCGTCTTATGTTTAATTCTCATTATTATACTTTAGTAAGTACACTAAACAATTGGGGTTTGTACAGAGGAAGACAACTGAGTTGATGATGCAACACGGAAAGTATTTCCTACAAGGATCAATCAAAAGAACAGGAATATTTAGCCTTTGGAAAGCAGATAGGAAAAGAGTAATTAGAATTATAGCTCTCTTAAAAATATTTGCAACTGGGGTAGTGAGATCCATCTTGCCCTACTGGAAAGTCAGAGGGGTGAAAGGAGAGGACATAGGAGAGAGCAGATTGGGGGAGAGGTTATACAGTGGGATAGGGCTGTTTTGGGGTGGTGGGCAGGGGGAAAGACGGGAAGAAAATTTGTAACTCAAAATCTATCGGAAATGAATGATATAAACAAGAAAATAAATAAATTAATTAAAAAAAAAAGTATTGGTAAGATTCTCCTGTAAAAAGAGGGATTACACTTGCTCTTGATGTAAGGTTGGGCAGACAGTTGAGGAGGTGCAAAACCAGGAGCAACGAACTGTTGCTATTATGACAATTTCTGTGTACAAACACATACACACACACACAAACACATGCACATATACACTAAATATATGTAGAAAATAACAGTTTCAGTTAAAAGAAAGATGAAAAACGAAGACTATTATATTACATTACTCAAATTTAAATGGACACTGATAAACAAGTATTTTTTATTTAGGGTACTTAAGTTCAACAAAGTCAATATCAGTCTCTTCCCTCCACCTTCCTTCTACTTTTGTATTATTCAATAGATTATAATTCAGTGCTATGAGTGGGCCCCATTCTGAAATCTTGGATGCTTGCATATCTGTGAAGAAATAGATTTACAATAACAAACTACACTCAAGCTTCCTTCCTTGAGACTGAGTACCTACTAGATAATTAGCCTTGAGAAAATCCAACCACTTACATGGACATCAAAAACAATGAAAATACAGAGAAGGTTTAGCTACCACTTTATTTTTCTCTTTTCTCCCATTTTTATCCCTCTTTCTTTAATTCCCCTTCTCACTATTTTTCTTCTTATGACATAATTCTTATTTATCTTCAAAATCTTCCCTCCCACCTATTTCTTTTTCTATGTGTATATCTTCTCTCTCTCTATTTTTCCTTTCTTGAAAATGTTCCTTCATCAGCAATGTGTCACATGAACAGTGAACACTTAGATAGGCCATAGAATGAAAGGAAGTATAAGAAAGTGGTCCATCAACCTAACTTTTTCAATTGAGGCCTATTTACACAAGTTGTGTCCAATGAGTTCAGTTTAAAAGCAAAACGTGCCTATTACATTTCATAAAACTTTAGTTTGATTTTTCAAAGAATATTTTCATTTTAAATTGTTTTAACTTAGGCCAAACTGTGTCTCAATTTTGTTTGGGTCAACCAATTTAGGTGTGTCTGCCTTTCAATGTGTTTAAGAGTAATAGCAGGAACCAAATTAGTGGAATAAGGCCAAAATACCTGAACTCTCCTGAATCTATCTCTAAAGAAATAAACAATAATGCCTCAAAATGACTTCTACAGCAACAGAACCAGTAGAAAGAGAGGGTGAAACAACACAACCTAGAAAGTTGACAGGAAAAGCCTATCTCACTTGGGTAAAAAGGTAGTGAAATCCAGTGTAGGAGTTTTCTGAGAAAGCCAACCACAGGCCATAACCCAGCAAGTTAGCAGAACCCCAGAGCAGGTCAGTTACCATATTCCCCTGGGTATATGGCTCAGAAACAGGCAAGTGGCCAGCACCATTATGGCTCCAGCACAGCAGCAGGCAAGCAGCCAAGCTGCCCAAAGCCCTGGCACAAGGACTTTGGAACAATGCCCTCTCTTCCCCAGGAGTGGAGCTCAACTTTAAAAGTCATAATAGGCTGGAAAAATGAGCACACAGCAAAAAAGGAACCTGACCATAGAACATTTGTACAGCCAAAGGGAATATCAAAATAGAAATTCAGAAGAGGAAAACAGTGTCAAAATACCAACATGTAAAGCCTCAGGAAAATAATGTGAGTTGGTTTCAGGGCCAAAAAAACTAGAAGAGCACAAAAAGGATTTTAAATATCAAATAAGAAAGATAAGAGAAAAATTGGGAAAATAAATGAGTAATGTTATTGTTTGTCCTTCATTCTTGAAGACCATGGCATCAGGTTGGTGATGTCATGACATACAAGAGAACTGAATTAAAGTTGTACAAAGGCACCAGCCTCACTTTCTCCTTTAGAGACCTCTCAGTCAGGTGGTGAGATATAGATCAGGATGACTGGAGATGGCCCTGGATATAGTGGAACACCTTGGCCTTTTTAAGTTAAGGTCATTAACAGGTCTTATTTTGACTGAGGCAATGTCCATTCAGTGATTAAGGTTAGGTAAGAAATGAGGCAGAGAATAGCCTCTTTACCTAGTTAAAAAATCAATTTGGAAATGGAAGACCCTTAGGGTTTCTGTTCAAAACAGAAACAACTAAAATTTATATTCATTCTGAGCCAATTGGGGTCCAAACAGTGACCAACAAGGCTTGGACTGGGACCTATTGTTGGCAAATCAATGAGAGCCAAGTTAGTTTAACATGTGAACATTAAGGAAAAAAAAGTGTATGCAAGAGAATCATAAAAAAGAGAGTAAACAGCTTGGCAAAGGAAACGCAAAAATGTAAAAGGATGGACAAAAATTCACTGAAGAAAACAACTCTTTAAAAAGCAGAAATAGCCAAATAGAAAAAAGAGGTACAAAAACCCACTGAAGAAAACAAGCCCTTAAAAAAATAGAATTGCCCAAATGAAAAGGAGGTTTAATTAAAAAAAAAAACTAAATTAAAAAATTCCATAAAAACTAGAATTGAATAAGCAAGTTAATAACTACATGAGACATCAAGAATGAGCTAAACAAAATTCAAAGAACTTTTTAAAATAGAAGAAAATGTTAAATGTTTCATTTGGGGGAAAAAATAACTAACCTGGAAACTAGATCTAGGAAAAAATGCTTTAAAAATTATTAAAATTACAATTAGAATGCCATGATGAAAGAAAGAAAGAAAGAAAGAAAGAAAGAAAGAAAGAAAAAAGGAAAGAAAACAGAAAGAAAGAACCAGAAAGAAAGAAAGAAAGAAAGAAAGAAAGAAAGAACACCAGATGTCATAGTCAAGAAATTATTAAGGAAAACTGCCTGAAAATAAAAAAATTAATAAAATTAACAGTAAACAAACAAACCAATATTGAATAAATAAAACTAGATGCTGGGTTTATGAAAAAAAGAAAACAAATAAACAGAAAATAGATGTCATTGCTTGGCTTTATTTTTAAAAATGAAAAAAAAAAAAAGGAAAACAATTTACCAGTGTCAAAAAAGACATAAATTCAGTGGAAAAAAAGAGGAAATTAAAGTTATTTTGGGGAGTCTTTTGCCTATGCAAATAAATCTCACGATCTAGTGAAATTAATAATTACAAAAATATATAAACTTTCCAGATTAACATAAAAGGAAACAGAATATTTAAATAACCCCATTTTAGAAAAAAAAAGAAATTGAACAAAACATTAATGAAATTTCTATGAAAAAAACCCCAAGGTCACATGGATTCAAAAAAGAATTCTACTAAACATTTAAAGAATATTATTCCGATACTATATTTCAATACTAATACATCCATTCTATACTATATTCTAATACCACATAATTCCAATACTATATAAATTATTTGCAAAAAAATAGGTGTTTTATCAAATTCCTTTTATGACACAAATATGGTGCTGATATCTAAGCCAGGAAAAGCCAAAAAAGAGAAGAAAAAAATAGATTAATTTCCCTAAGGAATCTCAATGCAAAAATTTAAATAAAATACTATCAAGGAGATGACAACAGTATAACACAAGAATACTATACAATAAGCTGGTGGGATTTATACTAAGAATTCAGAACTCTGCAGGACTGGTTCAATGTATATGTGTGTATATAAGTGTGTGTATGTATATATGCATGTGTGTGCACATGTGTATGTATGTATATGCATACATGTGTATGTGTGCATATATGTATGTATGTGTGTATATACACAGTCATCATTTATTATTTAAGTTCAAGAACAGGTTATGAAGGGATTGGGGTTAGGAGGTGGGGGAGACGGAAGAAGGGAGGAGACAGGGAGATGAGAGATTCTCATCTGTGTCTGCTCTAGGTGGGGGTAATCCTAATTTCTGTTCCTTGGTTCATGGCACACAATAAGATGCATCTCCAGGGGTACAGGGTTAGGAAAACATAGGGGGTGGTCAGAGTTACACATCCAACCAGAGGTGGAGACTGGGATTCTCCTTGGATAAGCAGGCACCACTTCTCTTTATGGACCTGAAACATAGCAATAAGTTCTGTCTCACTTATTTCAGCTTTTATAAAACATTTTTGTAGTTAGTCATTGTTCTAAAGAATTTTTTCTTCACCTATCTTACTTATCATTTTCCCATTCTTTTAATTTTTTTTTCATTTTAAAATTAATTTTTGCTTAATTTTAGTTTACATCATTCATTTCCACAAGATTTTGGGTTACAAATTTTCTCTCTGTCCTTCCCCCACCCACCATCCCAAAACAGCTCTCCCACTGTATACCCCTTCCCCAATCTTCTCTCTCTTATATGCTCCTCCATCACCCCTGTGACTTTCCAGTTGGGCAAGACAGATCTCCCTGCCCCAGCGCCTATATATCTTATTGACCAGTTGCAAGTAAATAATAATATATATACATATGTATTTTTAATATTTGATTTTAGAACTTTAAGTTCTAGATTCTTTCCCTTCCTCCATCGTAAACCACCCCCATTGGAAAGACAAGCAATTCAATACAGGCCATATATGTATAGTTACGTAGAACATCTCCACAATGGAGATATTGTGTAAGACTGACTGTATTTCCCTCCTTCCTATTCCACCCCCCACTTGTTCTATTCTCTAATTTGTCCCTTTCCCTTTACAGAAGTGAGTGCTTCTAACAACTCTCCCCCCCTAACCTGCTCTCCCCTCCATCCTCCACCCTCTCATCACCTTCCCCCCAACTCTCCTGTAGGCCAAGATATCCAATTTAGAGTATGTCTTTCCTTCCCTAAGTCAAATTCAAGGAAAGTAAAGTTAACCCATTCCCTTTTGCCTTCCTTTTCTTCCCCTCCATTGTAACAGTTATCCCTTGCCTCTTCTATATGAGAGTATTAACCCCATTCTGTCTCCCCCTGTCTCCTCTCATACTATTCCTCTCCTACCTCTCAATTTTACCTTTTGAAATATTAACCCATCCTATCCAATAGATCCTGTGCCCTCTGTGTATGTACACATATATAACATACACACATATGTATTCCTATGCATATATATCCTCCTATGTAGACATAAATGTGAACATATACATATATATATATATATATATATATACATACACACACATATACATTTATATTCCCTTCAACTAACCTCATACTGAGAAAAGTTTCATAAGTTACAATAATTGTTTTTCCATGTTGTCATGTAAATAGTTCAACTTTGATAATTTCCTTATGACTTCTTTCCCATGTTTAACTTCTCATGCTTCTTGAATTTAAATGGCAAACTTTTTATTCAGCTCTGGTTTTTTTCATCAAGAATGCTTGAAAGTCCTCCACCTCATTGAATGACCATATTTTCCCCAGAAACATTATACTCAGTTTTGCTGTGTAGGTGATTCTTGGTTGTAATTTTTGATCTCTGGAATATCATATTCCAGCCCCTTCGATCCCTTAATGTGGAAGCTGCTAGATCCTGTGTTATCCTGATTGTGTTTCCACAGCATTCAAATTGTTTCTTCTTAGCAGCTTCTCCTTCATCTGGAAACTCTAGAACCTGGCTATAACATTCTTAGGAGTTTTTTTGGGGGGATCTTTCTCAAGAGGTGATTGGTGAATTCTTTCAATTTCTATTTTGCCCTCTGGTTCTAAAATATTAGGGCAGTTTTCCTTGAGAATTTCTTGAAGGATGATTTCTAGGTTCTTTTTTTGATTGTGGCTTTCAGGTAGTCCAATAATTTTTAAATTGTCCCTCCTGGATCTATTTCCTAGGTCAATGGCTTTTTTCAATGAGATATTTCACATTGCCTTCTAGTTTTTTCATTTGTTTGGATCTGTTTAATAGTAGCTTCATTTCTCATCAGGTCATTTGCTTCCATTTGCTCCCATCTAATTCTGAAGGAATTATTCTCTTCAAGAGCTTTTGAGATTCTTTTTCCATATGGCAAATTTGGCTTTTTAATACATTCTTCTCCTCATTGGCTTTTTGGGCCTCTTTTGCCATTTGAGTTAATCTATTTTTTAAGGTGTTATTTTCTTTAGTCAGATTGTTGACTCTCTTTTCATGATTTTCTTACATCATTCTCATTTCTCTTCCCAATTTTTCCTCCAATTCTCTTATTTGGTTTTCAAAATCCTTCTTAAGCTCCTCTATGGCCTGTAACCAATTTACATTTTTCTTGGAAGCTTTTGGTAAGGAGCTCTCACTGTGTTGTCTTCCTCCCATTCCATGCTTTGATCCTTTTTGTCTCCAAAAAAGGAATCTAAAGTTGAATTGATGAACTTGGTTTGCCTCCTTTGCCTGCTCATTTTGCCAGTCAATTAACTTGATGTTTGAGCCACAGTAGAGCTCTGCTTCCAGAGAGGAGAGATTTGTCCCAAATAGCTGGGGTTTTTGCAGCTGCCAGAGCTATTAGGAGGCTGCCATCTCTGCAGCCCCCAGTAGCTTTTCCTTACTGGTCACACACCTCAGGACCACCACCCAAGACTGCGATCCCAATTCAGGCAGGTTAAAGCAAGAACACTTAGCCATTAAATGGTTGCTTGCCCCCCTTGAAATCTGCAGGCTGGAAGCTCTGATGCTACCAAGTGGAGGTGGCTGCAGGGCCACTGCCTCTGCTGCTTTCTTACCCTGGGGACAGATGGCCCGCACCCACTCCTTGCCCCCAAATTTAGCTGAGTTCCACTGACCTTTCACTTTGTCCTTGGCTCTGATGGGTTGATAATTCTGGAAACTGCCACAGCTGCTGGTTATTGACTCTCCCAAACATTCCAGCTGCTGCTTGCCCCGGCCACTCTGTAGCTACAGTCACAGTTTCAGGCCCAGCTGGTTTTGGCTCTCAGTGAGTTGCAATGACCCTTCCCGTCCATCTGCCAGGATGCCTTCAGCAGGAACTTTATTTCTCTGTCATTTTGTGAGTTCTGGAGCTCTAAAATTTGTTTAGAGTTATATTTTATAGATATTTGAGGTGGTTAGGGAGGGAGCTGTGGAGTTTTCCTTCTTCTTCATCTCCATCTTGACTCTGTCCCCACCCATCTGACTTATTTTACTTTGCTTCTAGTTTCTTTGAATATGCATCCAACTTGCAAGCTACCTGCTCAAGAGTTGCTACTTGCTCCTCAGTTAAAGTGATCTGATCCATATAATATGTGTGTGTGTATGTAAACATAGCAATTAAGAAATCATCATAAATGGCTATATCAATCACAAAACCAATAGAAATCATATGATTATCCCAATAGATAGAGAAAAAAAAAGGTTGTTTTATTTTTATTTTTTTTTTTTTACAAAATACAGTACCCATTCCTATTAAAAACACTAGAGAACATAATAATAAATGGAACTTTCCTTAAAATGATAAGTAGTATCTATCTAAAATAAACACCAAATATTTTCTGTAATGGGGATAAGCTAGAAGCATTCCTAATAAGATCAGGGATGAAGGAAGAATGCCCATTATCACAACTATTATACTATATCATCCTAGAAATGCTAGCTATAGAATTAAGGGGGAAAAAAGAAATTGGAGGAATTTAAATAGGCAGTGAAGAAACAAAATTCACACTCTTTGCAGATAATATGATTGCATACTTAGAGAATACTAGAGAATCAACTAAAAAAAGTAGCTGAAATAATTAGCAAAGATGAAGGAGGAAAAATAAACCCACAGAAATAATTAGCATTTCCATATATTAGCAACAAAGCCCATTAGCAAGAGACAAAAAGAGAAATCCTATTTAAAATAACTGTAGACCATATAAAACACTTGGGATTCTAAATGCTGAGACAAACCCATGACATATATGAACACAATTACAAAACACTTCACATGAATAAAGTCAAATGTAAACAATTAGAAAGGTATCAGTTGCTCATGGATAAGCCAAGTCAATTTAATAAAAACTGATAATTTTACCTTTATTAATTTACTTATTCAGTGTCATAGCAGTCAAACTAACAAACATCATTTTATACGGCTGGAAAAAAAATCATCTGGAAAAACAAAAACCAAACAAACAAAGATATCAAGAAATCAATGGGAAAAAATATGAAAGCAGATGAACTAACTGTACCAGATTTCAAACTATATTATAAAGTGTTAGTTATTGAAAAAAAACAGTCTGGTACTAGCTAAGAAATAGTGATGGGGGTGGGGGGTGTGTGGAGCCAAGATGGCAGAGTAAAAGCAGGGACTTGCTTGAGTTCACACCTAAACTCCTCCAAACACTTTTTAAAAAATGAGCCTAAACAAATTCTAAAGCAGAAGAACCCACAGTATGACAAAGTGAAACAAATTTCCAGCCCAAGACAACCCAGAATATTTATAAAAAAGATCTGTTGCACCCGCCTGAGAGAGAAGCATAGTTCAGTATAGGCTATGCTGGCATAGACCCAACCTTAGCAAACCTGGAGCAGGCTGAAACTGAATCACTGGCATTTGTGGTGCTTTCTGGACTTCTCATGCCACAAACAACAAAGACAAATTAGAAGGTCAGTAGAAAAGATCTGTCAGACCTAAGTGAAAGAGGATCATGATCTGGCACCAGGCCAGGGTGGTGGCAGTGGTGAGAGCAGGGGCTGCTTCAAGAGTTCTTGACACACAGAGGGTGCAGGGATCAAGTGGCTCATCAGAGGAGGATCGCAGGGATCTTTTTGCTGGTGCTAAGGTAAAATTCTCTTGCTTTATCTGTGCTTGTATCTGGGTCACAGTCCCGGGAAGTGGTCCTGGGGCAGGGAGGAGTACTACAGATGCAGAACTTGTGGGGTGGTGGAGAACAAATCTTTCTCATAGTCCCAAGGCAGAAAAGAGTATTTTTTTTTTTACTTATAGACCAGAGTAAATATCAGGAGAGGAGTAAACACCTTACCTTTGATCATACAACCCTGGAGGAACTGAAAATTTATGGGTCCCTCAAGGTATCTCTGGAAACAATTCCACAAAACTCCTGAACCTTGGGAAAGCACACCCTCCACACTAGAACCAGAGTCCTACATTATCAAAGTAATTGACTTGAAAATAACCTAACAGGGGGGAAAAAAAATCAGACTATAAAATCTTACTTTAGTGACAAAGAAGATCAAAACAGACAAACAGAAGACAACAAAGTCAAAGCCTCTAAATACAAAGGCTCCAAGAAAAATATGAATTCATCTCGGGCCATGGAAGAGATAAGATAGGATTTTGAAAATCAAGTAAGAGAAGTAGGGGAAAAATTGGGGAGAAAAAAAGAAGTGGTACAAGAGAAACCATGAAAAAATGTCAACAGCTTGCTAATGGGGATCCCCCCCAAAAATGCTGAAGAATATAACAACTTAAAGATTTGACAAACCCAAATAGCAAAAGAGATCCAAAAAGCCTATGAGGAAAAGAATGCCTAAAAACTGAAATTGGCCAAATTGAAAAAAAAAAAGGTCCAAAATCTCAGTGAAGAAAATAATTCCTTCAATATTAGAATCAAGCAAATGGAAGCTAATGATTCTATAAGAAATCGAGAAATTTTAAAACAAAACCAAAACAACGAAAAGAAATAGAAAACTATGAACTATCTGATTGCAAAAAACAACTGACCTAGAAAATAGGTCTAGGAGAAATAATTTAAAAATTATTGGACTATCTGAAAACCATGATTAAAAATAGAACCTAGATATCATATTTCAAAAAATTGTCAAGGAAAACTGTCCCAATATTCTAGAACCAGAGGGTGAAATAGAAATTGAAAGAATCCACTTATCATCTCCTGAAAAAGATCTCCAAAGTAAAAGTTGTAGGAATATTTTAGCCAAATTCCAGAGTTATTAAGTCAAGGAGAAAATATTTTAAGCAGCCAGAAAGTAACAGCTCAAGTATTGTGGAAACATAATCAGGATAACAAAAGATTAGCAGCTTCTACATTTAGGAATTGGAGGGCTTCAAATATAATATTCCAGAAATCAAAGGAGCTAGGAATAAAACCAAGAAACCCACAAAACTGCAAGAGGGAGAGAAATGGATATTCAATGAAATAGAGGACTTTCAAGCACTCTTGAGAGTTGAATTGAAAATCTGATTTTCAAACACAAGACTCAAGAGAAGCATTAACATATAAACAGGAAAGAGAAATCATAAAGGACTTGTTAATGTTGAAATGTTTATATTTCTATATAGAATGATGTTATTTGTAATTCAGATGACCTTCCTCAGTATTAGGACAGTTGAAGGGAATATATAGGCAGAGGGCAGAGGGTGAGCTGAATATGAAGGGATGATATCTAAAAAATAAAATTAAGGGGTGAAAAAAGAATATACTGGGAGAAGGAGGGAGAGGTATAAGGGAGGTAAATTATCTCATATTAAAGTGGAATGAAAAAGCTTTTATACTAGAGGGAACTAAAGGGAAGTTGAGAGAAAATGAGTGTACTTTAGCTTTCATTGAATTTGGCTTAAGGAGGGAATAGCATACACACTCAATTGGTATGGAAATCTAACTTAACCAAGAGGAAAGTATGGGAGGAGAGTGGAAAAGGGGGGATGATGGAAAGGAGAGCAGATTGGGGGAGAGGGTAGGAGGAAGGAAACACTTTTGAGGAGGGACAGGGTCAAAGGAGAGAACAAAATAAATGGGGATATGGAGGGAAGTATAGTTACTCTTTTACAACATGACTATTATGGAAGTGTTTTGCATAACTAAACATGTATAACCTATATTGAATTGCTTGCCTTCTCAAATAAAGTGGTTGGGGATGGAGGAGGGGAAAGAATGTGGCAATCAAAACTTTAAAAACAAATGTTAAAAATTGTTTTTCCATGCAACTTGGAACTAAGATATACAGGAATTGGGGTATAAAAATCTATCTTGCCCTAAAAGAAAATAGAAGGGAAGAGTATAAGACAAAAGCAGGGTGACAGAAGGGAAGACAGATTAGGGAAAAGAGTAATCAGAATGCTCATGTCTTGGGGTGGGGGAAGGGAGAAATGGGGAGAAAAATCTGGATCTCAAAATCTTGTGGAAGTGAATGTTGAAAACAAAAATTAATTAATAAAAAGGGAAAAAAAAAGAAATAGAGTGATGGACCAGTGGAATCTATTAGGTACATAAGCCACAGGAGTAAAGGATCATGGTCAAGAGGATTCTGGGGAAATGGAATAATAATAATAATATAATAATAATAATAATAATAATAATAATAACAAGAAGAAGAAGAAGAAGAAGAAGAAGAAGAAGAAGAAGAAGAAGAAGAAGAAGAAGAAGAAGAAGATGGCAAAGGAAAAAGAATCCAACTATAGAAACTAGGTTATATGAATAGAGAAGAATTGCCTTCATCTTTAGATCTTTAGATCTTTACTGAAGCAAAAAAAAGGCTCTCCTACCCTAAAGAGTAACGTCAAATCATCACCTGTCCAAAAAGAACTCATAGAAGAACTTAAAAAATACTTTAAAAATCAAATGAGAGAGATTGAGGAAAAGAATTTAAAAATATAAAAACAATCCAAGAAAAACAAGATTATCAAAAGAAAGTCAATCAACTAGAAAAGGAGATCCAGGATTTTAAGGAAGAAAATGACTCCTTGACAATTAGAATTGGGGAAGCAGAAGCCAACAAAGTTATGAGACCAAGAAATAATTTTAAAAATGTAAAGAATGAACAAAGAGAGGAAATGTAAAACATCTTCTAAGAAAAAACAACTGTTCTGGAGGACAGATCAAGAACAGAAAGCATAAAAATAATAAGACTACCTGAAATCTATGATAAAAAAAAAATCTTCATACAACAGTACAAGAAATAAAGAAAATTTTCCTTAAGTATTAGAACAAAAGTGGAAAGCAGAGATAGAAAAAACAAACAAACAAACAAGCAAATAAAAAAAAACATGAAACACTATCTGGAAGTGATCCTATGTGGAAAACTTCCAGGAATACCAAAATCGAACTCCAACAGTCTCAGCTCAAGGATAAAATAGTATGAGCAACAAGGGGAAAAAAAAAAAAAAAAGAATCACACAAGTCCTAACAATGGTGACACTTAAAGACTGGTCTTGGAACACTATATTTGAAAGAGCAAAAATCTGGAATTGTTACCAAAAATATAATAGCCAGCAAAGTTAAGTATAATTCTGAATGAAAAAAAAAAATGGACATTCAATAAATTGCCAGACTTTCAGGATTTTGTTTAAAAGAATAAAGTGAATTTAATAGAAGATTTGACATATAAGAGCCAAGAGAAATACAAGGTACATATCAAAGACTAATTACAAGGGACTCAATAAGGACAAACTGTTTACTTTTTACATGAGGAAATGTAAAATGTATGTTTAAGGTTGTTTTTATTAATTGTATAGCTCAAAAGAAAGACTGGGGTAGACCTGAGTGTGATAGGATTCTAAAAAGTAAAACTATTTAAGAAAAGGTAAAAAAGAAAAAAAAAATATATATAAATGAGGTGTGAGAGGAAGAACTGACACAAATTAGATGGTGGAAGAGGGCTGGTAGTTCTCAACCCTACCTCCATTGGGAATTACTTTAAGAGAGAACGACACATACATATCTAGAAGGATATAAAAGTCGTCTAATGTCAGGAAGAAATAAAAGTCTAAAGGAATAGTGAGGGAGGAAAGGATAAGGGAAGGAACTTTAGAGGGAAGGGAGAATAGGAGAAGGGGAGATATAGAAGAGTCTTTACATTAATGGGAATGGAAGGATAAAGGAAGGGTAAGGATTAGATCAAGTAATAGGTAGTCAAGGTATCAGGTAGAAGTAAAGAAGAGAAGTCAAGAGGGATAGGGAATAAGAGATAGACACAAACATAGAATAAATATCAGGTGCAGAATTTATTAGGGGAAAAGAGCAGGGATACTAATCATGTTCTCAACATTAAAGATAAAATAGATTTAGTCAAAAGAGAAAAATGGGGAAACTACACTATTTCAGCCATATTAATTGATATTGTTTTTGATTATTTAAAATAACTAGACAGCATAAGGTCAGAATATTGTTATGGTCTAAGAAATACTGAGTTGATAGACTTAGAAAAATGTGGAAAAACTCAGAGTTATGAAGGTAGAGGTTGTATACCTGCATAGTAACAAATAAGCACATAGTATGGTCTTACATGGATACATATGAATGTATATGTTTATATACGAGCATGATTATAAATACTGAAACATATGTATATGTGTATAAAAGATTTGTGTATGTATGTGTATATCTTTTGTGCATATATTTGTATGTTTGTGTTTGTGTGCTTGTAAATATATCTATGCTTAATTGTAACCTTCTTGGGGAAGGGGCCGAGGTGGAGGGGGAAAAGAACAAAGTAAAAAGCATGCAACAGAGAACAAAAGAAAACTTACAGGGAAGCAAAGAAAAGATAGACAACTCTGAATACAATATGTAGTATTTCTTGAAAGGAAAATGTACTGTTGTACATTTTGGATCTTTTATGTTTTTCTCTGCACAGTGTGATGCACTTTTTTCTTATTTTGTATATGTTTTAATACTTAATTTTATAATGTTTCTTTTTCTGTATTTAAGTTTTAGTTTTGGGGTTTAAAATAAATTATTTTGTAAAAAAGGACCATGGGCATCTATTGCTTAATAAACACAAAGATCTCCACTTTGGCGACAAGAATTCATTATTTGACAAAATTTACTAGGAAAATTGGAAAGGAGATTAGCAAAAATCACGTATAGACCAACAGAGCATGACATATTACAAGAGAAGGTCAGAATGATTAGAAAGCAATGAATAGTTCACCTGTCAGATCTGTGGAAAAGGGAGGAATTTGTGACAAAACTAGAAATAGAGAGCATTACAAGATGTGAAATGGATAATTTTGATTATATTAAATCCAAAAGTTTTTACACCAACAAAACCAGTGAGACCAAGACAAAGGAAAACAGAAAGCTGAGGAATAAATTTTACAGCAAGTGTCTTTGATAAAGGCCTTATTTCTCAAATGTAGAGAGAACTGAATCAAATGTATGAGAATACAAGTCATTCCCCAACTGAGAAATAACCAGAAGATATGAACAGACACATTTTTTTTTTTGAGAGGAAGATAATTTATTCAGTTAAATTCTTTTACATAGTCTTCATTAAGACCAATGGCACACAGTTGCAAGATGGCTGGTTGGAATTAAGGATATTGTTAGTAGAAAGGGAGATAAAATAAGATGGAAGAAGCTTCACTCATATATTATCCTCAGACTCTTTTTCTTGATGTTGTAACCTAATGAGCTAACATTTCACGTATTTCTCTAATTGTATGTGATAGTTTATCACATGAATAATATGACTACAGGGAAAATATATTGTCTTATATAAACATTTTTGCAACCAGCATGTTAGGACATTTTCTAACTCCTATTCCCACCAAAAAAAAAAAATGCCTGGTTGGTTCGTTCTTGTCCTTTACTCTCAAAGAGAACCAAAATGACATAATTATGTCAGAGTCAAGTTACCGAGTTTCCAACTGTGTTTGATCATACTAATATGAGCTTGGAATACTCTATAACAGGTTGGGCACAAATAGACCATGTGAACATTTGGGGTGGATTCTCTAAATTTTCTCGTCTCATATTTCTTTTGGGCTACAGTAAGCGCACACCATAATGGGTGGTCCTATGTTGGGGTCAACCATGTTGCCAATCAATTCCAGAGTCTTTCAGAGAGATCTTGAGAGTGTCCTTGTGTCACTTCTTCTGACCTCCATGTGAGATCTTGCCTTATGTGAATTCTCCATAAAATAGTCTTTTTGGCAAGCATACATTTTGCATCTGAACAACATGGCCAGTCCATCTGAGTTGCACTCACTGCAGTACACTTTCAAAGCTTGGCAGTTTAGTTCAAGAAAGGACCTCTGTGTCTGGGACAGGTGATATTCAGAATCCTCCTAAGACAATTCAAAAGGAAACAATTTCCTGTCATGGTGCTCATCCAGGTTTCATAGGCATAAAACAATGAGATAAGAACAACAGCTCTGAGCTAGTTCTGGCAATGCACGCATCAACTTCATTATCAATATGTACATTCATAGAAAATATGCTACCATGGTAAGTGAACTTATCCAAAGTATTCAAAGCTTTTCTACTTGCTATAACCAATGGCTCCATGTATGGATGGTGTGGTGCTGTCTGGTGGAGTACCTGTGTTTTCTTGGTGTTAATTTTTAGGTTAAAATTAACATAAGAAGCAGAGAACTGATCCAAAATTTTTTGCATCTCAGTTTCAGAGGTTGCACTGCATGCACATCATCTGCAAACAGAAAAGCATGTACCAACTCTCCCTCCACTTTAGTCTTGGCAGCAAAATGGCAGAGATCAAATGAGTGTTGATTCCATTGGACTATGAACTCCTTGGGAGCATAAGCTACTTTTTGCTTTTCTCCATATTCCCACTGCTTAGTAAGGTACTTGGCACATAACAGTCGCTTTCTGTTTATTGGTTGACTGAATAACTAATTTCAAAATTCTGACATAGATGGCAGCATCTCAACATCACGTAAATGACATAAATGTTATTGCACACAACAACATTCTAGAAATGCCCAATGGTACAATCATGGCAGCTCTGTCTTCATATGAACATGACATTGACAGCAGCATGTACTCAGTTCTTTTTTTTCTATATATAGGCAATTTGTACCAAATAATAACTCACTAGTAGTCTAAGCACAGACACTCTACACTGAAAACTGCTTCTTGTTCCTCTCTTTATTACCATTTAAACCAAATAAAACCCTTCCTCACTAATGAGTATATTACAAGGTGCTTTCACTCCAATTTCTTAAGGGTAGGGAGAATCTTTAGTAACTGTCTCTAAGAGTAGGAAAAGAAACTTGGTGAACTGCAAAGCACAGAGTTTATAACAGAACAAATTCCTAGTTGAATAACCAAGCACTGAAAAGAAATAATGCAAACATAAGGATTCAATTAACCAAATATTTATAAAGTACCTCCTATGAGAGGCAGGGCTATTGTAGGTAGAGTGATGGATCTAGAGTCAGAAAGCACTGGATTCTAATTCTTCCGTTAATATTTTCTAACAGGGCAACAATGCGCAGAGAGTCAGTTTATCTGAATTAACTTAAGTTTACTCATCTATAAAATGAGAATAATTACTATCACACCTACCTCATAGATTTTTTTTTTTGGTAAGAATCAAATGAGATCATGGAGGAAGAACATGTTACAAACCTTGAAGTCATAAATAAATGTCAGTAAATATTATTATGTGACCAGCATTACTGCATCACATGTTCAAATAATCCAGTGGACATATAACCACAAAAAAGCACTTTTTTTCATGAGATTTAGCACGTTTCTCATAGTCACATATAAACATATCATCTGACAGATATTGTGTAACAAGCATCACTGAATGGTGAAATCATAGAATTATGATCTACATCCAGTAGGCAATAAGAGGAGGTAAAGTTACCAGAGAATATCTATAGTCATCTTTTTGGTTAATGAATCTCTATGTGTAATTAACTCAATAATAGCTTGCCAGTTATAACCACCTGCCAAGCCAACTAAAATTGGTAGATTGATTGGTATGGAGCTAATGTGTAATTTAATTTAGGTAAAATTGTCATTTTCATTATATTAGCTCTGCCTAGCCACAAGCAATTGATGCATTTCCAATTAGTTAGATCTGCCTTTATTTGTGTGAAAAGTGTTTTGTAGTTGTGTTCATATAGGTCCTGGGTTTGTTTTGCCAGGTAGATTCCCAAACATCTTATAATGACTACCGTAACTTTAAATGGGATTTCTCTTTCTATCTCGTGCTGTTGGATTTTGTTAGAAATATATAGGAATGCCAAGGATTTATGTGGATTTATTTTATATCCTGCAACCTTGCCAAATTTATTTATTGTCTCAAGTAGCTTTTTACTTGATTCTCTAGGCTTCTCTAAGTATATCATCATATCATCTGCAAAGAGTGATAGCTTTGCTTAATCTGATTCCTTTGATTTCTTTTTCTTCTCTAATTGATACTGTTAACATTTCTATTACCAGATTGAATAAGAGGGGTGATAGCGGACATCCTTGTTTCACTCCTGATCTTATTGGAAATGCTTCTAGCTTATTCCTATTACATATGATACTTGCTTATTATGGCTTTAAAAAGATGCTACCTATTGTTTTAAGGAAGATTCCACTTATTCCTGCACTTTCTAGTGTTTTTAATAGGAATGGATGTTATATTTTGTCAAAAGCCTTTTCTGCATCAATTGAGATAATCATATGGTTTCTGCTAGTTTTATTGTTGATATGATCAATTTTACTGATGGTTTTCCTAATATTGAACCATCCTTGCATTCCTGGAATAAACCCTGCCTAATCAAAGTGTATTATTCTTATGATAAGTTGCTGTAGTCTTTTTGCTAAAATTTTATTTTAAATTTTTGCATCTATATTCATGATGAAAATTGGTCTATAACTTTCTTTCTCTGTTTTGTCTCTTCTTGATTTTGGTATCAGTAACATATTTCTGAATTCTTTCAATACATATTTTACCCTTTGATTGTAGGACTTCAGGACAGTTTTTTTTTTTTTTTGACAATCTCTAGGAGGATGTTGTCCAGGCTGCTTTTTATATCATGGCTTTCCAGTAGACGAATAATTCATAGGTTTTCTCCTGGATCTGTTCTCCAGGTCAATTGTTTTTTCCAATGAGATATTTTACAATTTTTCCTAATTCTTCAGTCTTCATGTTTTGCTTGACTAATTCTTGATGCATCATAGAGTCTTTAGCTTTGATTTGACTGATTCTAATTTTCAGTGAATTATTTTCCTCAATTAGTTTTTGAAGCTCTTCTTTTTTTTAGGGAGGTATTTTCTTCAGTTAGATTTTGAACCTCCTGTCCCAGTTCACAAATTTTACTTTTTAGGGATCTGTTTTCTTTAGTGACTTTTTTTTTCTTCCTAATTTGGTCACTGTAGATTTAAATTTATCTTCTACCTCTCTACTTTGGCTTTTTAAACCTTTCTTGAGCCCCTCCAAGAATGCTTTTTGGGCTTGAGACTAATTCATATTTCCTTCTGTTGTCTCAGGTGTGGATACAGAGTCCATTGTGTCTCCCAAAAGGGATTCTTCTCTTTCACAAAAATAGGATTCAATTGTCTTTGGTCTTCTCTTTTCAAGTTGCTTTTGGCCCATTATGATTGTTTATTTCCTGACCTTTAAAGTGTATTTCTGCTTCTGGGGTGAAGAAGGCTCTGACCCATACTTCTCAAGCTGGGAGCTAGGTACCTGATTGTTGACTTTGTGTGCTATAACCTCTGCATGTCTAGATTGAGGCCAAGGCCAATGTTTCACCTGAATTATGGAGAAGTGGTCTGGCTGCTTCAGATTTCTGCCTCTATGCCCCTAGGCTACAGCTCAGGCAGGCTCAGCAGCTGAAAGCCAATAGAGCTGGTGTCTGCAGATTCCCTGGTAGTGCTAAGGTCCACCTGGACTTGTGTTGTTAGTGAATGCCAGCTCTACCACCCTGGGCTTTGGGACCTCCTGCTGGTCAGCTGAGGTGGGACTTGTTGGGACCTCTCCCACCCTTCCCTTCAGACTCCCTTACTGCCTCAGTTACACCCTCTCTCAGTGTCTCCTAAGCCTGAAGCTATTTCCACTATTTCAGGATTTTGCTCTGGATGGGGACATTTATCTCTGGGTTTTCTGGGTCAGGGAGTGGGAATTGGAGCAGCTAGGGATCACTCTGCCATCTTGGCCTCTGGAAATTCAGGTAGGTGATTTTTAAACTTCCAGGCTGTGGGCTGATAGCCCCAGGAAAAGCTGCTGTCACTGCTGCTGGCCCTGTGCTTTTTCTTACACACCTCTGACTGATCCTCTTTCCTGTGGTGATACAGCTGTGAATCAACCTTGGGCTGGGTGAGTCAGCTGCCTGGGGCTCCTTCTCACTCTGCTGTAGTCTGCTCTCTGGTTTCTGCTGGTGCAGCCCTGCCATGCTCCATGCTCCCCCTGCCTAGAGTTATGTGGGCACTTTTCTGGGCTGCAAATCTGCCATGCTCCATCTCCCAATGGATTCTGTCCCTCTAAAATCCATTCAGATTCACTTTTCAAAGTTTAGTGACAGAATTCATGGAGGAACTTAGAAATGTTCTTGCTTCCATTCCACCATCTTGGATCCTGTTGAACAGACAATTTTCATCCAAAGAAATCAAAGTTATATAGAGTAAGGTGAAAAAAAGTTTCCAAGTCACTATTGATAAGATAAATGCAAATTAAAATAACTCTGAGGTTTCACTTCACACCTATCAAATTCATTAATATGTCAGAAAAGAAAAATGAAGGTAGAAAATGTAGGTAAACTTGGATACCAATGTACTGTTTTTGGAGATGTGAACTCATCTACCCATTTCTGAGAGCAATTTAGAGCTATGCTCAAAAGGTAATCAAACCATTCATACCCTTTGATCCATCAATACAATTAGTAGATCTGTACCCTAAAGTGATTTTAAAAAGTGAGGGAAGAACCTATCTATTCATACACCCCCCCAAAAAAAATTAACAGCTCTTTTTTGGTGATAAAGAATCAGATATTGAGGGGATACCTATCAATTGGTAAATGACTAACCAAGTTTTGGTTTATGATAGTAATAAACAATTGCACTATAAGAAATATTGGGTATGCTCATTTCAGAAAAATCTGGAAAGAATTACAGGAACTGATGCAAAGTGAAGTGAACAAAACTAGGAAAACACTGTATATACTGACAGCAATACTGTATGGTCATCAACTGTGAATGACTTAGCTCTTCTCAGTAATACAATGATCCAAGACAATCCTAAAGGACAGATGATGAGAAATGCTATTAACACCCAGAAAAAGAACTAATGAAGTCTAAATGTAGATCAAAACTTACAATTTTTCACTTTATTTTTTTCCACTTTTCTTATCTGTTTCTTGTTCCACAGCACAACTAAAATGGAAATGTTTTACATGACTATGTATATATAACTTTTTTCAAATTGCTTACTGTCTTAGTAAGGGGGAAGTTGAAAGAGTGGGAAAAAATTTGGAATCAATTTTTTAAAAATTGAATGTTAAAAATTATTTTTATATGTAATTGGGGAAAAGTAAAATATTATTTTTAAAAAGTTTAATAATGACTTTGACAACCTCAATGGAGGGCTTCCTCAATTGTATTTTTAATATTTCATTTTTCCCCAATTGTATGTTAAAATAATTTTTAACTTTTTTTTAAGTTTTGTATTTCAAATTCCCTCCTTCCCTTCCTCCATTCTTCTCTCCTTGACATGGTAAACAATCCAGTATAGGTTATACATGTGCAATCATATTAGTCATGTTCTACAAGGAGTGGGGTAATACAGAGAGGGAGGAAAGAAGGAAGGATTGAAAGAAGGAAGGAAGAAGAAAAGAAAGTAAAAATAGCATGCTTCATTCAATATCGAGACAATAATAGTTCTTTCTTTGGAGGTGGGTAGCATGGTTCATCATGATGGCCTTGGATCATTTTATTGCTGAGAATGCTAAATCACTCACAATTGATTATCATACAATATTGCTGTTCCTGTGAACAATGTTCTCATGGTTCTGCTCACTTCACTTTAGAACGTGTAAATCATTCCAAGTTTTCCTGAAATCATGATCCTGCTTATCATTCTTCATAGCACAATAACATTCCTTCACAATCATATACCATAGCTTGTTCAGTCATTCCCCAAATGATGGGCAGCCCTTTGATTTCCAATTCTCAGCTACTACAAAAAACAAAAAACAAAAAAGAAACAAAAACAAACCCCCCCCCCAAAAAAAAAAAAAACAACTGTAAATGATTTTGTACAAATGGATCTTTTTCTCTTCTTATTTTTATCTCTTTGGGATACAGATCTAGCAGTGGTGATGTTAGATCAAAAGCCATGCACAATTTTATAGATCTTTGGGTTCCAAACTTATTTTTTAAATTATGCAATCCAATACAAGACACACAGTTTGAATATTCCAGATATTTGTCTTCAACACTATTGTAGTCAATATTTTTGTTATTAGTTCCCTGGATGAAGGTATAATTGAATTAGCAGATTACAAGAAGGTGAAGAAAAGTAACATACCTAATTAATCATGAAATAAAATTGTTTATCTACTATATAATTGGCTAAATTATGTAAGATTAAATATTACATAGGTAATGTGAAGTCCTTTTGTTGTTCAGTCTTTTGGTAGTGCCTAACTCTTTGTGACTCTTTGAACCCACCATGGACCATACTGTCTATTGACTTTTCTTGGCACAGTTACTGGATTGGTTTGCCATTTCCTTCTACAGTGGATTAAGGCAAACAAAAACTAAGTGACTTGACCAAGTTCACATAGGTAGTAAATGTCAGAGGTGAGATTTTAACTCAGTTCTTCTCTCAATCTCCAAGCTTGGACTCTATCCACTGAGTCGTTTACCTGCCTTGTGAAGTCCATACCTGAGTTCAAAAACTTGATGGTTCAATTGTAAAATAGGGAAAGGTGAATAAGCAACATACCACATGCAAATTTCTTACAGATTTTAATGTGATTAAAGTACAGTCTAATTCAAAATCCAAAAGGAAAATGGACAAACGCTAATTTTTTTTTGTCTTCATTAAACAAAGTTAAGTGTTAATAGTAGGGAGGTTACAGTCTCAATACACTTTGGTATTGCAAAGTCACATTTATAGTGACAAGACAAACATGATTCAGTGTAAGAAATGCTAAATCTACAGTCATAGGATCTGAATTGAAGTCCTTGTCCTCCTAATTAATAGATGTATGAACTTGGGAAAAATTTCATCAGATATATTTCCTCATTTACAAAAAAGAAAAATGAAAAAGATAGGATTGGATAAGACGTGAATATTAAATGCAAAGTCTATTGATACTCTAAATATATGATCCTATGATGTTACTATTATCAGAACCATAATTAGGACAGAATGGTTTGAGATTTGCTGTAGCTTACCAGGCTTCAAAGCACATTGAAAGAAGATTTTTTTTTTTTTACATAAGTAGAAACAACTGAGCCTATCCATAACTTGTTAGCAAAAATAATTAATTAAAATAGAAAGCTAACTTATGACATGCTGATTTTTCTTTTCAACAGTCAGACTCCTGAAAATTCACTCCTCCCCAATGTAACCTCTCTTCATCTGTCAAAATGATCTTCCTTACTTCCTGGTTCAACCAGTTACCTCCTGCTCTATCAGCTTCAATGGCTCCCTAGTACATCAAAGATCAAATAAAAAGTCAATTGTTTGGCTTTTAAAGCTTTTTACAATCTGGTTTCTTTCTTCTAACTCATTCTTCTCACATTGTGGTCCTATCCACTCACTCTTTGATCCAACTACTCTGGTCTACTGGCTATTTCTCACACAGTACCACTCTAAACCACACCTATTGTTGTTAACTGTCTCTTCATACTTAGAACATTCTCCTTTTTCACTTCTACCTCCTGGTTCCCTTGGTTTCCTTCAAGATTCAGCTCATATATCAGTTTCTGTGGGAGTGCATTCCCCTAAGAGATTACTTTCTCTCTGTCCCTCTATGTCTCTCACTCTGTTTCTCTGTCTCTCTCTCTCTCTGTACATGCATGTGTGTGTGTGTGTCTCTCATCTCTATGTACCTATCTACTTGTCTGTCTATATATGTTCTCATTATTTACCTGTTATCTCTGCCCCACTAGAATGTAAATTATTTGAAGTCAGAAACTGCTCCTCTCTGTATCCTCAGTACACCACACAGTGCTTGGCACATAACAAGAATTTGATAAAGATTGTTGAGTGTGTGACAATTCTTGCCACCTAACCCAGTCTTACCCTCTCTGTTACCCTTGCAAAAGCCTCTCTAGCCTTCAGTATGTTTCTCTTTACCTTGTCTTGTTGCAGTCTTGTGCCCGGAAGTCCAACATCACTCAATAAAAATCCTTACTTCTATCACCTGATTTTGTCTTTGAAAGTTAATTTGATGGTGAATTTCTTCATGTTTGCCTCTGGAATATTTTGGGATACTTATCCTAAACATCAGAATTAATGGTTATAGTTTAGAGTAGTATGTTTTGTCCTTGGCAATGCATTTGAGAAGGGTGACAAAAAAGGAGAGAGTCTACATGCTAGTATAGAGGAATATAAAGTGATTCAAATTGTGCCATAAAAATAACTGTTAAAGGAATTATGTTGCTTGCCTTGAAGAAGAAAACTCTTAAAGCATACTTAATATGAGTTCTTTTAAATTTTCAAAGATTGTGGCATGCAAGTAGGGTTAGATTTTTTTCCTAGCTGACCCAAGTGGAAGCTGTTGAAAGGATCCATGGCACTGGCTAATACTATTTTGGAACAGTTAATTTTTTGAAAAAGCCCCTTTGAGAAAAGTATAAATCTGCTTCACTGAAACTCTCACCCATGATTACAACGTCTATCCACTGGGAACATGAAAGAAATGGTCAATACTTCTTCCATCTATCAATCCTAGAAATACCTGAAGATAACTATCATGTTTCCCATATCTCCAGTTTGAAAATAATCAGGTTCTTCAGCTCTTTTAGAAATACCAGATACAACTGATCTCTAACATCAATTGTTATCCAAATCTGACCTTTTCTCAGTCTTCATTCTCTTTGGATTTTCTTCAGCCTTTGACATTGCTGATCACCCTCTTCTCTTGTGATGCTCTTTTTTTTTTTGTTTCAAGGAAATATTAACCACTCTTTCTCAGTCTCCTTTGCTGAATCCTCAGTTTGATCATGTCTTTTTACTGTAGGAGTCCCACGATATTATGTCCTATGCTTTTTTTCTTCTCCCTCTAAAGTACTTCACTTGGTAATCTCATTATCTTCCATGAATCTAATTGTCTTCTCTATACTGGTCATTCTCAAATCTACCTACCCTAACCACAAATCTGTCATCTCCAACTCTCATTCAGACCTCTCAAACTGGATGTCCAGCAGACATCTTAAATTCAACATGTCTAAAAGGAAATTCATTAATTTTATCCCATATCCTCCCTCTCCTATTTTCTCTCTCACTGGCAAAAACAACACCATCCTCCCAGTTCCTGTCATCCTCGACTCCTCACTGTCTCTCACTCCTCATACCCAAAATATTGCCAAGAACTATCAATTTTACCTTTGCAACATATTTTGAATTCACCTTTTTTGTTGTCTGACACTGCCACCAAATTGAAACAGGGCTTCAGCACCTCATGCCTAGATAATCCAATAGTCTGGCTGCCTGAGTGCTCTTTCTATCCAAATTCATTCTCCACTCAGACTTCAAAGCAATTTTCCTGAATTACAGGTCCACTCATGTGGATACTAATCAATAAATTCTAGTGGTTTTCTATTGCCTCCAGGATCATATACAAAATATCCTGTTTGACATTCAAAGCACTTTACAACTTGGCCCTCTCCTACATTTATAGTCTTCTTACATTTTACTTCCTTGACACATACTTTTTTATCAAATGACATTGGTCTTCTTTCTATTCCTATAATAAGACTCTCCATCTCTTGGCTCTGAACATTTTCTCTGAAATTCCTCACACCTGAAATGCTTGTCTTCCTCATCTCCACCTATTTGCTTCCTCAGTTTCCTGTGCCAACTAAAATCCCTTAGCTTTTCCCAGCACTTCTTCTTTCTAGATAATTCCCTCTGTTTTCTCCTATTTATCTTGTTTATAGCTTGTTGGTGCAGATCTGTTAGCTCATTGTAAGGAGTTTTTTTTTGAGATCAGGATCTGTCTTTTGCTTTTTTTGTATCCCTGGTGATTAGCTTAGTGCCTGGCACATAGTGGAAATTTAGGGGAAAAGAATGTTTATTAAATGATGCTCTAGGACCAGAGTTCATTTCAGAAAATATATAATCAATCATAAATAATTTTTTAAGAACTTATTATGTGCCAGGCACTTTACTAAGCACTGATGATGCAAAGGCAAGAATACATCAGTTCTTACTCTAAAAGTTTGTGTCCAGGGATCTTGCAAAAACTCTGCTCCCAGATGAAATATCCATAGATCATCTTTGCTGCTTAGTCTGAATTTATTTGCTATATCTCAAAGGCAAGAGTATAAAGCAAAGGGTCATGCATTTCTAAATAAGGGATAATTCCCTTCTCTTGCATAGTTTCTCATAGCAATGTATATTTGAACAGTTTCAGAATTTTCATATATATGTATACCATTTGAGACTTGCAGCCATCATTATCACTGTTACACTTGGCCCTCCAATGTCTGCTGATTTGCCCCCTTTCCGGGTGTCATGAAATGATAATCCAATTTTTGTCCTGCAGTCAGCTGGATCTTATGGGCCTTAAAATATTAGCTTAGTATCATTTAAAATGTCAAACAATAGGCTTATCTAGTATTCCTATTTTCATGATTCATTCATTTTCATTATTCATTCATTCAACCATTCAACAAATGTCAGGTATGTCGGTACAAGCCCTTAATATCTTCTTTGGTCTAACATCCTGGCCAATATATTTGAAGAATCATTCCACTTTTACAGATTAAAAAAAATTGCAGCCTGCATCACTGGCTGGCTAGCTAGATATTTATACTAGCTATATGACCCTGAACAAGTCACTACCTATTTGAAGCTCAATTTCCTCCTATGAAAAATAAGAATAACTATGCCTGCCTAGCGAAATTTATGAGTACAGTGATGAAGAAATTAAATGAGGAAAATAATTTGAAAATAATAAAGGAATACATGCATGTGAGTTACTATTATTCTCCCTTTGTTCTTCATTATATTCATTATCATCACTGTAATCATTGGCATCATCACCATCAGTTTCTTCAAGGGCAGAGAGTATGTCTCCAACCATAATATATTCCTCAGTGACCAGCAAACAGTGGATCCATAATGCTTGTTGACTTGACCAAATATAGCTGAAAGTGCTTTTTAAAGCATTAACATAACAGGAGTTAAGATAACTTGGAATATAATGGGATTCTTATAATTGACCCTTTCTATCACATTTCATAAGTTTTCTTAATTTGTTTTTCTGCATTAAAAAATATAATACAGGGTAATTTTATGTAAAATTTAAAATATCACACTTTCACCTAAGGCCAAGTTTAAGAGGGACAAAATGACACAATATACAGAGAGCTGACATCTTAATCAGAAAGATCTTAGTTCAAGTCCTCTGACTCATATTGGCTGTGAGATGTTGAGCAAGTCACCTAAACTTCCATTGCCCTGGATAACTCTTCAAGAATGTAAGCTTCACAGAAAGTTCCACACTTCACTGGTAAAAGGAATTTCTGCTTTCATTGAGTTCCTTATAGCAAGTAGACCCAGTCTCTACTTTTTCTAAACAATATCACATGAAAAAAAAATCTAGTTTCATAAAAGCCAAGTTGTGTTTGTAGATTTTACTTTTTTCTTACTCTTTAATGGAGATTTTTCCATCATCTATCCCATGATACTTTAGCATGAATACAAAGGAAATGACAAAAATATTGACTAAAAAATCTCTTAGACATATTCTTATTTCTCACCCAGCTGACATTATTTTGGAATTCTTGGGCTTCTCTGTCATATATCTAGTAAAACCATCATTGTTTAATATCATCTTTCAAGATCCAAATAGCCTTGTTACTCATCCTTCATTACTATGTGCTGCCCCTCTGATAGGAGGAGGGAGCTTATAATCTTTTTTAAGGAGAAAGAATAACACCGATATGTCCTAAGATATCTTATTTTGGGATTCTTTGATTTCTCCACCATCCCCCCACCTCAACAGCCTTCTATAAAAGTTGTCACTGCCTCTACTCTTTCCTTTCAGCTTTGTTGTGTGTACTGATTTCCTGAGTTAAGTCACTATGTCCTTGAGGTCAGAGACTTATTTTTTTTTAGTGCATCCTCAGCACTTAGCATAGAGTGGCACATAATAGGTGCCTAACAAATGTTTATTGACTAATAAGCAACAAGATGAAAGATTTAATCTTGCTAGAGCTTAATGTGTGTGTGTTTTTTTTTAATAACCCACAGTAATTTACTTTTAGAAATAAAGTGTAGAGGTGGCTAGGTATAGCAGTCAATAGAGTACGGGCCCAGGACTCAGGAGGACCTGAGTTCAAATCCAACCTCAGACACTTAATACTTAATAGATGTGTGAACTTGAGCAAGTCACTTAGCCCCAATTGCACTCTCCCCTTGTAATGCCATGCACCAGCAGATTCCCAAAAGAATGCTACTGTGAACAGCTTTTAGGGTTCAGATTACACAATATAGTGAACACTCTGTTTATTCCATTACAAGTCAAGGCAAACATTCACAATATATCACAACATAATATTCACAACATTTCATCTTATGACAGAAAATGGCCACACAGTTTTCACTACAGTGGCTCCAATATTTAGAACAAGGAACACAAGAATAATCATCTGGTTTCCCTAAGGGGGAAAACCCTCCTTACTTAATCATTCAATCAATTCACAATACAATAGTCAAACTTCCACTCATGGGGCAACCATTAACTTAATCAGTCACTATTCTAGATTCACAATTACTAAATATCATTAATCACAAATGTAGTCATTAGAAAACCACACAAACCCTCCACCCTTTGGTATCTAGCAAACCTTCATTTCATCCAAGGGGAGGCCTTTTCTTCATCTTGACTCTGGGTGGTCTCTGATTCCCTAGATCCCCTTCTAGGGTCCCAGCTCCCTCCTGAATCCACCAAACAGTCACCTGGATTCAGAAGCAGATAGCTCCTAGGTCGTCATCCAGTCCTTAGAGGTAGACAGCTCCCAGGTCCTTGCCCAGTCCTCAGGGCTGTCCCTGGCACACACTGAAGTTCACAGAGTCCAGCAAATCTCAAACCATTCACCACTTCTCTTGCCTGGAATTCAAGGATGAGCCAGGCCAGAAACAAACAAAGTCTTATGCCGGTCATGCCTCTTTCAGTCCTTCAGCAGTTCAGCGGGACTATTAGCCTTCCAGGAAAGACCTCTCAGACTTGCAGGAGGCCTTCACCAGATTTTGGTCTCAGGAAAATTTCATCTCAGTTCTCAGTAAGCTTCCAGATGCTTACTGTCTCTCTGTCTCTGTCTCTGTCTCTGTCTCTCTCTGTCTCTCTCTCTCTCTGTCTGTCTCTGTCTCTCTCTCTCTCTCTTTAGAAAACTCCAACTCAGTTCTCAGCTTCCAAATGCTGGGAGAGAAACTCTCTCTCTCTCTCTCTCTCTCTCTCTCTCTCTCTCTCTCTCTCTCTGTCAAACAGCTTCAATCTCCGTGATTCTTCCTTCATCAGGAGTAACATTCCAATTCTGTCTCTCTGTCTCTGGAATTCTTGCTTATATACACACACTGGCCTCCTGTCTCAGCCAATCCCCTTCTTCCACATCAACAGGGGAGTTCACGCCTTCTCAACAGTGGGACAGAGTTCACACTTTCTGTACTTAGCCCCAAGTTACTAAGTGCTAAGCATCTGCCACACTTAGCCCCAAGTTACTAAGTGCTAAGTACCTGCCAAATTGATTGCTGTTACACCTCTCCAAATAGGAAAGAGAGAGAGACAGAGACAGAGACAGAGAGAAAGAGAGAGAAATAATGTGTAGTTGCTATTCTTCTGGCAAATGAAAATGTCCATAAATTCTTCAAAGCATTTTAAATAACCTTCTTAACTTCTACCCCATTACTTACTTCAAAGCAAGTCTTAGAAAATAACAAATGAGAGTTTTTTTGTTTTTACTACAAAAATCAGAATATGACAGGAGTACCTAAATATGACAGGAGTAAATAAAGAGTACCTAGTAAACTTTATTAATCCTTTAAAAATTTATTTATAACAGTTAAATGGTTAATTTTTAAAATATAGTATATATTACAAATTTAATGAAATATTAAAATCTCTATGACACAATATCTGTTATAGATACAGAGAAGCCAGGGAAAACCAATGAATTGATTCAAAGTGCTGTTATCAGAAGTAGGAAAACAATTAGCACAATGACTACAACAATGCACATTAAAAGGATAACAATGGAAGGATTGTACCTGAAGGCTGAGAAAAGATAATGGATGACTTCAGACTCAGAGAAGAGATATAAGAAAATATTTCACCACCATTTTTAGCAGAGATGGGATATTATGTATGTGGAACACTATGTATCATGCCAGGATTTTTCTATATGTGTATTAATTAGTTTGAGTGAAGTTTTTTTTTTTTTTTTGCTGTTTCTGCTTAATTGAATTTAATATGTTCTGTTTACTTATTTTAAATATGTTGTGTTTAAGAAACATTTATATACAGGACTTTGACTTCAAGTATAGCCCTCTCTCCACTAAATACATACTGTTGCTTGTAGTGATGGGAAGTAGGGAAATTTAAATGGCAAGGATATTTCACAACTTTATCTTTAGAAAATAATAAAGACCTTGACCTCATTTAACTGTCCACAGAAGACATTGGGCTTGATGATAATATGTAGGTACCGTTCAATTATAATTTATGCATCCATGAGAAGGCTTTTCATATCTATTCATAGTTTTATTTGATGCTCAGAACAATAATCTTGGATAATTTTCTGCAAAGCCTCATTTATTTGCCTATGAATTTAGTCAATTCAAGTCAGTTCTGATGTAGTTAATCTGAATTAAAAGTCATTGTATGAAGAAACTTGAATTAAATACTTTCTATGTGAAACTCACTGGGATAAATTCTGCACATACAAATATATAATGACAATAATTCTGCCCTCACGGAAGTTACAATCTAATAGAGATGAATAAAGCACATACACAAATGAACATGATATGAACTAGAATGTAGTAGAGACAAAAGAGAAATTCAAAGTGTCATGAAAAATATAAAGGAACTTAGCAGGAAACAGATAGTCTGTATTACAAGACAAAGAGTTGAGCGTGCTGGTGACTATTATTATATGTAGGAGGTGGCTGGGGGATAGGCAGCAGGGAGATAATATGAAATAAAGTGACATTTACAGTGGCATTAAAACTTAGAGGTGGGTCTGGGTATCAATGGAAAGTCAAAAGAATGACACTGCGCTAAAGAGATTAGCCCAGTTTGAGCTCTTGTGAAAGAAATACACTTTATAAATGCAGTACCATAATAAGGAGCTTAAGTCTAACCTGTCAAGGTACCGACAAAAAATTTTCCTAAATAAACTTAGTTTATTGCTAAAAATCTGTAAGACAAACTTTGCATATTTCCTCCTATATATTTCATTTCTCCTCCTTTCTATGCCTGAAATGGATTTCTCTAATTACGTCTTTATATCATACAGAATACATAAGGTCTGGTAAAGGTCACACTTCCAACATTAAGTCATTTCTCTTTAAACCAATACTGAGTATTCTCTCTTATCCTCTGAATTCAGCACCCATTTTTGGTGCTATTCATTTTGAAAATACCATTTACTACCTACTACTGTTTATCTATCTATCTATCTATCTATCTATCTATCTATCTATCTCTTCATTCATTCATTTATTCATTCATTCATTCATTCATTCATTTATTTATTTTCTTTTTGGAAAGTAGAAGGTAGGGTAAGTGGGATTAAGTGACTTGCCCAAGGTCAGGTGGCTAGTTTTGTGTTAAGTGTCTGAGGCCGGCTTTGAACTCAGGTTCCCCTGGCTCCAGGCCCAGTGCTCTATTCACTGTACTACCTACCTGCCCCTGTTATTTTTCTTTCCTCATGTACTTTCTTACCCTACATAATGTCTTAAATGTTCCTAAAAAGCACAGATGAAACTAAAGAGAAAGAAGTTGGAGGAAGTTAATTTCATAAGTTGAACCTAAAAAAAGTTATAAATGGGAAATCAACAGAATGATATTGGAGTTTTGTGACCTTAAGGAGATGGGGTTGGTTATTCTATGCTAAGAATCTTAAGAATAATGAGAAAAGTACGCATTAATGAAATTTTAATAGAAAAAATTGTAAAATATTACACTTAGGTTTAAATAATCTATTAGGAAATGACAAAATAGCAGAAATGAAACCCTGAAACATTTAAAGAAATAATTCAATTTCAAAGGAAAAGTGAGAATTATGTGAGAAGAAAGACCCTTGTTTATACAGGAACCACATCAAATCTACATTTTTTTTTTTAAATAAAAGGTATATACAGAAGATGGAAGTAATTGAGGTATTTGAGGACTAATAAAAATCTTCCCACAATTCTGTAAGAAATAACATCATAATTAACTGAGGCTGACAAGGAAGTTCATGCTTTGTAAAAAAATTTTTTTGCATAGCATAGGTAAGAATACAATAACTGATTTTGCTTTTCTGTTCAAAGAATAACAACCTCTGAAGTGGCAAAGAAACCATATTGTTTAATGGGGATTTGAAACTCCAGATACCATAAGTCAAGATATAGTAAGGCAATGTCTGAAAAACTTGCTGAATTATTATTACATGTAGATGAATTATGCTTTAGGGTGTTGAAAAAGTCGGTGAATTTTATTCCTGATTTACTACCAATGATCTTTGAAAGGTATTGGTAAAGGATAAAAGTTTTTTTTAGCTAATGGAAGGGAAATCCTCTTCTGATCTTTAAAAAAAAAAGTGGAATGGAATGGAAAGGTGTTTTCCAGTGACAGACCTGGGAACTCAGCTTTGTTTTCTGTAAAATTCTAGAATGTATCACAAAAGGAATAGTGAATGACAATCAAAAAATGGGAACATAAGGACCATGATTTTGGTAAGATATCTGGCTAGCTGTATTTAGGTGATCTAGTTTTATTATGAGCCATCAACATTCACTGGCATCCAAAACAATCAATATGACCTTGTGCTACATTAGCCCATATAAGTTAAACTGGAAGGTCTTTGAAGATCCTTTGACCTCTGCTGTTCTGTGATTCTCTGAGAATGTATAGTGAAGAAATTGAGACATTAGCTGTTGACAGTCTTTTTTTTTTCCCCCGAGGAAGGTAGAAGTAAGAAGTCTTAGATTTCTCCATGTCTCCAGGGCCTTCAGTAGAGACCAAAAATCTAATTGTCAGGGACAATACAAAGTAGATTCAGGCACATTTATGGGTTGGAAATAGAAGGTATTATGGATATATTTTTTTTAATTCCTTTGATTAGAGAGTCTTAAAAATATCTTGCTTTTAATAGCCTGTGACTCTTAGTGCTTGAGGCATTCAGATTAGGGGAAGATAGTTGTGGCTTTTGGAAGCTAATAAAGTCTCACTCAGCTCCAGTTCCTAAACTATGATCCATATAAAATCTTTAATGTTGCTACAGAAATAGTTTTCTAAGCTTTGTCTGAAAGAATTAAGGTTGTACAACTAAAAGACTTTGCCTGGAGAAAAGTGAATGTTCATTTTTAAAAAGTCCCCCTTTCCAACTGGAAGAAAGTAGTGTTGAAATGGACACAGACCAAAAGAGGTTGAAAAGAATTATTATTTTATCTACTTAACAAACAGATGCTTCTCACAAGAGATGCTAAGGGCAATGTTGGTTTCTATCTTATTAAATGGAAGCTTTGCTCTAGGCCACACAGTCTCTTCTATTATGGTTGTGGAGAATGGAGGTGTTTGTGTGTATGTGCACTTCTTCTAACTTCTCATATCATTATCTTATCTGTTTTGTTTCTTTCTTTTTTCTTAATCTTACTAGAGAAGCACTGAGCAAACTATGTTTTTTTTTTTTTCCAGCTATTCATTTAGTGCCTTGCTTCAACTCTGGCTTGTAATGCCTTTCTGTTTCCTTCTAAGATGTTTCCCACCTCCCCACCCCCCTTCCATTGATTTAAGCCAATCTGAGCTTTCATTTGAAATGAAACAATTCTATGGCAGTCAGCTCCATCCCTGATAAGAAATGAAGGCTAGGCTTCAGCCATTATAAAAACCCTATTGTTTCTGTCAAAAGGTTCTCTAACAAAGTCACCATTTAATTTCCTAGAACTAATGAATCTCTTTAGATGTCTTTTCAAAAATCATTTTGAAAATGGTTGAAAGACTGAGCCTTATGAGTATATTTTGGAAAAGGTTTTTATTTCGACTGATTTTTGTTTATTCCTTTTGCTGTTGTTGTTGTTTTAAAGAAAGTCTTATCAACCATCTCAGTCTGAAGTATTTTGCCTTTCTCTTATCACTACTTACTTATTAAGCACCACTCGTCTGGTCTATGACTAAAGTGTGAATCTATTACTGAAAAAGACAGCTTAGACACAGTCATAGAAAGAGAGCTCAAAGAAAGGAGTGGATAGGTAGCTGGATTTGGAGTGAGGAAGACTTGGGTTCAAATCCTACCTTACATACTAACTCCATGAACCTTGGCAAGTCAATTAAACTCTCTGTTCCTCATTTTTCTTATTTGCAAAATGAAAAGATTGGTTCTTATTGATCTTTAAGGTTTCTTTCAATTTTAATCTATCCGAAATATGTAAATGCAGAATGGAATGTCTAAGGTTTGTTGAAGATGTTGTATGATGCTATGATCCTTAAACTTAATCAAGTCTTCCTACTGAGCTCCCTAACTCTTTTCTTATTTCATTTCTTACTGTTTATTTTTAATTGCTGTTCATTCTGAAGTATCCTATAACTTCAAAATCTACTTTCAAGGACTTCTCTAAGGATATTGCTCCTCATTGTATCTACCCAGGAGTTTGTTTTTAATAACAAAACAGGCCAAGGCAGGTGAGAACATTGTAAAAATCAAGTCAAAGACATGATAAATAAAACTTTGTATAGAATGATTTTGCATATGTGTGTTGAGGTTTAAGGTTTAGACTAGGGGTGCTCAAGACCCCAAAATATCAACACACCAGGGCCTCCCAAATGAATTCAACTCAAGTGTTCTCTCAGGCAAAGAAAGCAAAGTTTTTTTTAAAGATTCACCATAATGGATAGATTCTTAGGGAGTCTGAGTATCTGTGATGATTGTATTGGGCAAGCAGGCCAATAATTTGACACGGAGTGAGACTGCACTGGATTACCCTTGGCCCCTTCATGGAGGCAAGATGCATCATATACAGAAAGATTGTGGGAGGGATCTAGGAGTAGTCTAGAGGAAGAGTTTGGGGAGGGTCTTGAGGAGGAAGCTACAGAGGATATTTGATGGAATTGAGGTCCGACTCCAGTAATGAAATTAAGGGTGGGAAACAACTGAAGGCTACGTGGAGATGAGAGACAATGGAAGGCTAGTCTACTTTAAGGCTAAAAGATTTGTGTGCAGATATTTTCATAGGATCAAGAGTGGGAATTAACTAGATAATGGAGGCTTAGTCTAGGTTAAGAGTAACAAAGATTTGGGCCTAGCTATAATGAAAGGCTTATGTTATTAGTAAATGCCTCATCAAGTGAGAAAATTCCATCAGAGTTCAAGGGGTTTCCCATAGCCTGTACCCCAGCACTGTATGTGTGTGTGTATGTGTGTGTGTGTGTGTGTGTGTGTGTGTGTTATGTATGTCTAATGGCAGTCATCTTTAGGGCTGAGGGAAGAAATATAAAAGAAAAAAATTTACATGATAACTATTATATATATATATATATATATATATATATATTAAATAGCAAGTTGCACATAATAGATTGGCAGTTTCATGTATAATCACCTGTTATTGTTTTCTTTATTCTACTATGTTACAGAAATGTTGCTGCTATTTCATAAATATAAGAAGAAAAAGACTGAAGCCAAACATTAGAAGTCAAAGCAGACAACCCTGTGGTTTGTATTTTATGCTATGCTGATGAACTTCCTTTATTCTATCACTCTGCACCAAAGTGTTTACTTACCTTTGATTTGGCTATATAGTTGTAGCTAGAGTTTCTGAAGTAGCATGTAGATGTTTTAATGATCTCTGATCCCAGATTTGATGGTATAATTTGTTTCTCTGAAAAACATTTTGATCCAGTGGAAAGAGTAATGTCCTGGAATAAGAGAATCTGGGTTTAGCTCTTACCTCTGATGCTTACCACATGTGTGACCATGGGCAAGTCACTTCTTTTCTCATCTGTACGGTAAGACGACAAGACTCGACAGCCACCAGGCTCTCTTCCAGTTTTAGATCTATAATCTTATTAATTTCCTGATGAGGTTTCTTTGTACATTGAACCTTCAAGGTCTATTATTGAGTTAATAATTGTGATTATGAACATCTCCCCCTTCCTACTCCTTCTAACCACTAATGGTACCAAAAGTAGAAGCCAAATATAACTGGTCTTTATTAGTACTTAAACTTATCAACTAAAAATCACAGCTTCATGAAACATAAATGAAAATTGATTCATTACAGGAGAAATGAATGCATATGGAACCTTTATAAATGTGCTAGTAGTTCACAATCCAATAGAAGCTTACTCTTAAAAAATTGCAACAAAGGAAAGAAGCAAGCAATGATCTAAATGGGAATGGCATGGGAAAAGGAAAAGAGTTGTAGTGGTGGGAAAAGGATTAATCCAACCAGAACTGGGAGGAGAAAGATGTTGCTAAAAGCAGAATTCTTTTTCCTTTGAAACTGCTGGACCAGCAACATAGCATGGTCTGCTTATCTAAAAGGTTCCCAGCTGCACATAAAAACAAAAACAAACAAACCAAATCAAACAAACAAATAAAAAACTTTTTCTCTTATCTGCATTTGATCTTATGTCAAGAAGCAGAATATTTAGGGGAGCAGGGTAATTTCAGAATCTATGTGCAGCACTGCTGCCATACCAAATACAATCTTTAGTACTTTTTTTTTTTGTCTTAACTGCTCTAATAGCTTCCCAATTATTCTTCCTAATTCAAGTCTCTCCCTTCTCTAATCTATTTTCCATGAAGCTGCCAAAGTTACAGTCCCAAAGTAAAAGTCTGACATGTTACTTTTCTATGCAATAAATTGCAATGATTTTTTATTTCCTTTACAATCAAATGCAAATTTAAGATTATATGATCCTATATGAGGAAAATAAGTACTTAATTTGCATGGTACATATGTGTGTGAAAGGCATTCAATGTGAAATTCAAGAAAAATAGGGCATATCAAATTAGTTATAGGTTTAAAATTATAATTATACACAAATGCACAAGATCTAATGGGGAGCTGATGAAGATTCTTGAGCAAATGCATAATATTGTCAGACCTAACTTTTAGAAAAAAAGAAGTGTTTCGATAATTATTTGGAAGATAGATTAGAGCAAAGAGTCTTAAAGAAAGAAAGGATTGCAAATACAAAGCCCTTAAAATACTTCAGACAATAAGAAGTTTATGACTGCAACTGAAATGACCCAACTAAGAGTTAAAGTTGTAAGACTATTTCTAGATTACACTCCTCAATTCACAAAGGTTGAAGTTAAGGCAAAGAGAAGTTAACTAGGGGGAGCTAGGTGGCATATGGCACTGGTCCTGGAGTCTGGAGGACCTGAATTCAAATCAGGCCTCAGACACTTAAAGCTTACTACCTGTATGACCTTGGGCAAGTCACTTAACCCCAATTGCCCTGTCTTCTCCCCTAAAAAAAAAAAGGAAAAAGAAAAAGAAAAAAAAAAGATTAACTAAATTGGCAAATTTAGGTTTTCTATTTCTAAGTCAAATACTCTTTCTACTGAACCATAAGGGATCCAACTATGGTGGTAGACATTTGAATGAAAAGAAGAGGACAGAGTCAAGACGGGTTATGATGGTAGTGATGGGGTTTAGGCTCTGGGAAACCCCTTGAATCTTTCCACTTGATAGATGAGGCATTTGCCTGAGTTCATAAGCCTTTCATTATTGCTAGGCACAAATCTCTGTTACCCTTAAGCTAGCCTAGCCCTCCATTGTCCACTACTTCTCGCCCTTGATCCTATCACAATATCGATACTCAAATCTGCTACCTTTAAACCAGCCTAGGTCTCCATTGTCTGTCATCTCCAGGTAGCCTTCAGCTATTTCCCATCCTTAATCCCATTTCTGGAGTGTAACCTCAGTTCAATCAAAAATTCTCCTTAGACTGCTCCTCAAGACTCTCCCCAAACCTCTCCTCTAAACCACCCCTAGATCCTTCCCACAGACTTTCTGTATATAAGATCCATCTTGCCTTCATGAAGGTGCTGAGATTTGATCTAGGGCAGACTGATTGTGTCTCAGATTTTTCTGGGCTGTTTGTCCAACACAAACATAACAAATACTTAGGCTCCTTAAGGGTCTACCCATTATGGCAAATCTATTTTTATAAACTCTGTTTTAGATTGGCTGAGAGAAGGCTTGAGTTTAATTCATTCAGCAGCACCTGTCATGTTGGTATTTTAGGGTCTCAAGCACCCCTAAGCCCCCAAGCCTCAATATTTAACCTGAAAAGAAATGACACTGTTTCACTGGGGAGTTGGGGAGGAAGCAAGAGAAAAAGAGTGAATGGTCAAGTGATTCACAAATTAACCTGAGGTTGTGAATCTGGTTACAAGAAAGAGAGTGGTATCCCCCGCAGAAAGGGACATTTTAAGGTGGAGGGATAGTGTTGGAAAATTAGTTTTGTTTGGGGTATGTTACATATAAAAAGTTTAGAGGATATACAAATTAAGAAATTCAGGAGCTAGTGGGATAAATTCTTTGAATTCAGGAGAAGAAATGAAGGCTGGATATATAGGTTTGGGAATCAGCTTCAAGATAATTGAATTGTGAGAACTGAAGGAATTTCTAGGAAAATAGAGGAAAGAATATTTTGTCCTTCATTAATTAAGCTATCTATAACTATATATATACATATATATATATATTTTTTTTTTCTCTCCATTACTGATTTCATTCAACTTCATTAAAAGGTGATTTATTACTGAAGGATTTAGTAATTGAGGCACTAATACAGCCACACACCTACCTACACATATGTGAGAAATTCTTTGCTTTTTGTTTTTTGTCCTTCATTCTTGAAGAGGACCATGACATCAGGAAGGTAATGCCATGACATGCAAGTGAGTTGGATTTAAGTGAGGGAGGCCTGTGCAAAGTCACCAGTCTCACTTTCTCCTCCAGAGCCATCTGGGTGCAGTGGTAAGATATAAATCAGAATGTCTGGAGAGGGCTCTGAATGCATTGCATACCTTGACCTTTTTACACTAAGGTCTTTAACAGTTCTTATTATGACTGTCACAGTGCCCATTCAGTGATTAAGGCTATGTCAAAAATAAGTCAGAGAGTGGTCTCTTTACCCAGCCAAAAAAAAAAAAAACAACAACAATCTGGAAGGGAAGACCTCCAGGATTTCTGGCCAAAACTGGGACAATGCTTTTTATATTTGCTCTGAGCCAATCAGGGCCCAAACAATAATCAAGTTGGGTTAGTCCTGGGCTCTATTGTTGGCCAATTCATGAGAGTGATCTTGTAACATATCATCAGCCTGGGTACTAAATGTCATCACTAGCCTTTGATTAGAGTGTGGGGCCAAGAAGTGCAAATTTCCATTTAAGGAGATGGTACAGCTAGGGGATCTTCCCATTGCTATACTCCTCACCTTGGTATACTACTTTAGGCTTTACCATTCATTACCCAGTATCTAGTGTCCTCTGCCTCCCTCCCCTTGTCAACTTCCTTTCCCCTTTAAAGTATGAGCTCTTTCAGGGCTGGAACTTTCTTTCTTTCTTTCTTTCTTTCTTTCTTTCTTTCTTTCTTTCTTTCTTTCTTTCTTTCTTTCTTCCTTTATCCCCTGATCCTAGGCATTTATCCCCAAATAGTGCTGAACAAATAGTAAGAGGTTACTGACTACTGACTACCTAAACACTCTCCCCTGAGTATTCTGCTGATTTTACTTTAAAAGCCCATCATCACCTAGACACCATCTATTTTTTGGATCTTGTTTCTCACCACATTTTTTATCCAATGATATGGACATACTTGTTATGACAGGAAGAAGAAACACCATCTCTAAGCTCCAGACATTTTCTCCTGGCTCTCCTAAATGGTTGGAATTCTTTGCCTTCTCATTTTGATGAGGTACAGGCTCTGGGAATCCCCTTGAACTCTCCTTGAATCTTCCCATTTGATGAGGCGTTTTCCTGAGGCCATAAGCCTTTCATTATAGCTTGGCCAAAATCTGTTACTAGCCCAGTCCTCCACTGTGAAGCTAGCCACCTTCGATCCTCCCAAAATATCTATACACCCTTAAACTAGCTTAGCCCTCCTTTGTCTGTCATCTCCAAGGAGCCCCCAGCTATTTCCCACCCTTACTCTCTCATTACTAGAGTCTGACCTCAATTGAACCTTCCTGAAGATCCTCCCCAAACTCCTCCTCTAGACCACTCCTAGATTTCTCCCATAACCTCTCTGTATATAAGACCCCATCTTGCCTCCACGAGGAAAGAAAAAGCAGGAGAATTATCTAGTACACACTCACTCTGTGTCAGATGAGTCTGGCTGGCTTGTCCAGTATAAGCCTCACAGATACCGAGGCTCCTTAAGAGTCTACTCATTATGGCGAATCTTTAATAAACTTCGCTTTTCTTTGACTGAGAGAAGACTTGAGTAGAATTCATTTGGCAGGACCTGGTGTGTTGTTATTTTGGGGTCTTGAGCACCCCTAAACCTTAAACATCATGTTTACCCTCTGGGACCCCTTCAAGTCTCAACCAAAATTTCATTTTCTACAGGAAGCCTTTGCAAGCTGCATTTCATTTAATTATTTCTTATTCACCTGTCTATAATTTGTTTATACATATTTGCATGCTTGTCTCCCCTGTCAAACAGTGAGCTCCTTGAAGGCAGACGCTGTCCTTTGTCTCTTTCTGTATGCCCACCCCTAAGTGCAGTGCCTGTCACAAAGAGTTTCCTGAATGTTTGCCTTCTTCCCTCAAAACCACCTCATGTAATCTCAAAGTAGTTTTTTTTTCCCTTCATTCTCTAAGAAAGCATAAGGCCTTGTCTCTGCAAAGGCCAGCCATCTACAAGGACATTTGATGTCCCCATCCTGTTACTGTCTCCATTGCTTTACACCCTCCTCTCTCCTTTTCTAAAATTTTTGATCCTTCTCTATCAGCTGGCTCCTTTCCTACTGATTTTGAACATACCTGTCTCCCCCATTCTTAAGGAAACCTTCAGTAAACCTTCAACACTCACTCAGCTAGCATTCTATTTCATCTCCTTTTCTTAGCCAAACTCCTTGCAAAATTTGTACTCTCTACTGCCTCCTCACACTCACTCCTGAGCCCCTTACAAATTGGCTTTCCTCCTCGCCCTGCTTAAAGCACTCTCTGGTTCTGCGGTCCTATAGTCTCCTCTGCTGGAATACGAGGACACTAGAGCAATCATTATTCCATTATTTGTTGCTTCCCCACCTCACAACTAGTACAGTTGAAGAGAGTTACCATAAAATGATGAGGTATAGGGTCAGTGGAGCTCGAGACCCCAAAATACCAACACTCCGGGTCCTGCTGAACGAATTTGGATCAAGTCTTCTCCCAGCCAAAGAAAAGCAAAGTTTATTAAAAGTTCACCATATTGGGTAGACTCTTAAGGAGCCTCAGTATCTGTAAGGCTTGTATTGGACAAGTGGGCCTGAATCATCTGACACAGAGCCAAGTCTGTGCTAGAAAATTCTATGGTGCTTTCATACCACATGGAGGCAGGATGGGATCTTATATACAGAAACGTTGAGAGAGGAATCTAGGGGTGGTCTAGGGGAGGAGTTTGGGGAGGGTCTTCAGGAGGAGTTAATGAGGTCAGACTCCAGTAATGAGTGATTAAGTGTGGGAAGGCTGGAGACTACCTAGAGACCATAGACAATGGTGGCCAGTTCAAGGGTTTAACATATTTGGATATAGATATTTTGGGAGGATCAAGGGTGGGAAGTTACTGGACAAAGGAAGTATAGAGATTTGGGCAGAGCCACAATGAAAAGCCTATGGCCTCAGGCAAATGCCTCATCAAATGGGAAGATTCAAGGACAGCTCAAGAGGGTTCCCAGAGCCTGTACCCCATCACAGTGACTAGCACAGAGTAGTCCCATCAGAAGCACTGGATGATCGATTGGGTCATTTTACCAGACCTTTCGTTCATTTTTATTTCTTAATTATTCTCAAACATTGACCTTGAACTCAAAGCCTAGATCTGTATGTGCTTATTCTGTCTTGTCATTCTTGCCATTGGCTCCTTCCTCCTTTGTTTTCCACTAGTGGCCTATCAGTCCCTTTCTTTCTACTTCTTCTATGTGCTGCCTCCCATTTCCTTTTGCCCAGACCACAAGGATTAGCAACTTTCCTAATGCCCTCACAAGAGGGAGGAAGGAGATCTGTTGCGATCCCTATAGCACAGAAAGATAAGGTAGGTTCCTCTAAAGTAGGAGAGAGTCAGATAGTGGCGTGCTAGTAAAGGCTGACTAGCCAACTTTCTGAGAAGAAACAATGGTAAGCACAACACACATTTATGGTTTGTGTTCATCATTTCATCATCATTTCATCATCATGGTCATCATTTTCTTGAATCTAGAAAATCAACAAAAGCATCATATCTTGACTTTTAGCATTGACTGATTCTCAAGACATAAAACAGTGCTGGGCAGCCACTTTCTAAGGCTTATTGACTTGACCTGAGAAATGGTAACTGATTCAGAGAGACTTTGGAAGACTTGTGTGAGCTGACTCAGAGTCAGCCTGCAAAACCAGGAGGACAATTTCTGCTCTAATTACAACACAGTCAAGGACAAGATCTTGCTGGGGAAGCCTTTCAGCCTCTGCTCTAGGCTTGTCCAGATAAGACTCAAGTTTGAAAGAGTTTTCCTTGACCTTCTGTTGCAATAGGGGAGAGCTTGTTGAAAAGAAGGGAGAACTTGCGTGTAGAGGGAGGTGGGCTAGGCAGGCAAAAAGAGAGCAATGCCATGATGCCTATGGATAGGAACTAATGACTGAAGTGATTGCATTCATATGTAATGAGGAAGAACAGAAGAACCTAAGAAATATATATGGAGAGCAACAATTTGGGTTAGGGTGGGGGTGGAAATTGACAGGGGGGTGGGGTGCAGAGAAGGAAAGGGAGTCAGTACTCAAGATTAAAAAGTGTCATTTCAAAATAGAGAAAAAAACAAAGCAAACATCAGGTCAGTGTGGTTAGTACTGCATTCAATTTTGCATCAATTTTTATAAAGAAATGATTCATAGATAAGCCAGGCACAACAATCTTTTAGGCTATGAAAATAGCCATATTTGCTGATGCTGGTGAAATCTGTGGATGGACTATAATCACCTGGGTTAGGGATCTCTGGGTCCCAGGGATCATTCCCTCTGGCTCTGGGCTCCCTGCTTGGGCCAGGTTTTGGTCCTCTGCAAGCTGAGCTGAGGAAGGACAAAGATCACAGAAGGAAAGATGTCTTTCCCTTCTCTTCCTAGGCAGGGGGCTGACCTGAGACCTGTACCTGTGATTCTTTGTAATTTAGAGAAGAATCACCCAGTTTGGAGAAACTACTGAATTTTCCATTTCTTCTATTATAATCATAGTATCCTGAGAAAGAAGGTGCTTTCCCCTATATTAATGCAGTAAGAGAAGCCTTTCATACCAAGGTCAAATAATTTCTATCAGCACTCTCTTTGGAAAAACTCACATAATTTGCCCAAACATAAGTTTTCCCAGAGGTAGAAGACATCTTCCACTGCAGACCCTCTTCTGAAAACCATTCAGGGAAGAAATTAGAAAATTCCAAATGTAACAATTCTATTTGTGGAAATGAAAATAAAAATACATTATTCATCTTATCTGCCCTTGGATTCATCATAGCTTAGGTTTTTGTATACCACCTCCACCTTCCCATACCCCAGGCAATAGATTATCTAAATTCTTTGAAATGTCAGGTCTTTCAAATAATAAAACCCTAGGATTTCCAATGAAACATGAAATTGTGAGTTGGCAAAATGGAGATTAGCCAAGCATAAGGAAGAGCGGGGAGTCCTTCCCTTTGTTCTGTGTCAACCCAAAAAGAATGGCCAATATTCTAAAGTACAGCCCAGAATATTAAAGAGACTGTTGTATTGTTCTTTAGTTTTTTTTCCCTTACTAACCTCAGGAAAATTGGAACAGCCCCATGAAATTAAATTCAAAAACCTGCACTAAGAACATGGTGTCTGAATATAAGTGTAGCATATAGCCTAATTTAAAGAGATACCAAAAATGAAGGCTTAAACACTATTCAGTTGCCAAGAATTTAACAGAAAAGTAAAATTAAGACCTATTTTTCAGTACTTTCTATATCAGAGTTAGAGGAGAAAAAATTGGAGCTCATGGAAAACACATTGCTATTAGAATCATGATTCTCAGATACAAATTCTGGCTCTGTGACCTTCTACCTGAATAACCTTGAGGGAATCCCTTCATGTCTCACTCATGTATAAAATGAGGGTATTGAACTGCATGATTACTAATATCTTTTAAGTCTAAATCCATAAGTGTAAATTGACTCACAAGCATAGGTGAAACATGTACAAAAGCAGACATAATATGTTTTAGTAGAAGGTAGCCAAGATGGTACAGAAGTACCTAGGTGATTGAACACCGGACCTGGAGTCAGGAAGACCTGTATTCTAATGTGACCTCAGATCCTTATTAGGTGTGTGATCCTGGGCCATTTACTTAACTTCTTGTTGCCTTAATCCACTGGAGAAGGAAATGGTAAACTATTCCCATATCTTTGACAAGAAAACTGTAAACATTACGGTTCTTGAGTTTCCAAAGAGTTGTATGTGACTTAACAACTGAACAACAAGTCAGTACTGCACAAATAGACCTGAAATTTAGTACTCACATTCTGGTCTTTGGATACCTAAGGTTTCACTATGTAGTACTCACCACGATCTGTCTACTACCATTTTGTCATCCCTGTGTTAACTGATTCATGTGCAATCTTCCACCTGGGTATAGTCTAATTTTAACTGAGATGATACTAATCCACAGTGTACCAAGTATGTTCTAGTTCACTCTCACAGAGACAGATAAGGTGCATATATCCCTCAGGGTAACCTAAAAGGATATATGTACCCTGATGAATTTGTGAGTTTGTCTCTTTTTTCCTGTCTTCATTTCAATCTCCCACTGACTAGGTTCTTCAGATTATTAAGTCTTAGTATATAAAAACTCACTTCCATTTAACCACTTAACATCAGTAAGAGATCTTTGTTCAGTGTAGAGCTATTTGTTCAAAAGATGTAGTAAGAAAAAAAGTGCAAAAATTCCCTTCTTTACCCTGGCGACATAATTTTAGCTTAATTCCTATATACTATTCGATCCACTAAGGAAACTTCTAGATGTGATGTGACTAAGGTTGGATTCTTATATCAGCTACCATTGTGCTGGGGTCCTGAAGGTCACGTCCAACTCAAAGATCATTCCTTGATCCTTCTTTGTAGCCTTAAAGGAACTACTTATCTCAACAGTGGAATTCCAATATGCTCAGGCATATTGATCTTTCAAATCTCATGAGATCCATGATTCTATTCCCTTCACCAATACTGGGGAAAAAAAAAAAAAAGAAAAAGAACCCATCGAGGACAAGGACCAAGTCCTGTTTCTCGGAGCCATATGCCCTCAGTGGGGAAAAGAAGCTAAAGGCTTCTGTCTTTACAATATAGTTTTTCAATAAATGCCATGAGCCTAGGTCTATAGCTACTAAGAAAGTAGCTGAACGTACTGAGGCAACAGAGATGGTGAAAACCAAGTAAAACTTTTTGGATGCCTCCTCAGTTAATCAAAAAGCATCTCAGTAACCAAGTGATTGAGAAATTGTACTCTTTTTTTTTTCTCTCTGGTCCTGATTCCTCTTGAAATATTATGAATGACTAACAAAAATTAGTCATTCATATAATGCATAAGAGACTTCTCTGGTTGTTGCAGGTTATGCAGGGATATTAAAGGCATTATAATTGACTTAGAAGCAGAAATTTTAGAGCTGGAAGGTACTTTAGATTAAAATTTAAGAAAAAAAAGATTTTACTTATTTTCAATAAGTCTGTTTTTAATGCTTTGCTATAGCATGGAGATGAACTTATAATCTATCTAGCTAAAAAGGCTTTGACTACAGGCCTGTAGTTGGAGTATGCTTGTCTATTAAAATACAGAAACTCTCATTAAAAAGGATTGATCAGCAGTTGATAATATCCCTATTTTTTATTATCATTATTTTCTTTCACCAAAACTCATTAAATTATCTTCTAAAGCTTGAAAAGGGTGCAAATTGTTATTTGGAGAGAAAGCTCTCATATAAGAAATAGCATGTCTTTCAGAGACAGTAGAGATCACATCCTCCATTCCCTTTATCTTCTTTGTTGGAAAACAGTAAACAAAACAATGTAGAGAGCTGAAAGGAGACCTACATGTTAGTGAAATTAATTGCAGAACCAAGAATGTAACTCAAGGCTAAGACTCCTTCCACCTCATCCTCTCTCAAAGGTCTGGGAGTCTGGACAAGGGGAGTTATGTCAAAAATTAGTATCTACCTCTGACTCAAAATTTCCTGAGAGGAAAAGTAAATGATTGAGACTAACTTTACAAAACATCTTTTCTATGAGTGTTCTGAAAGCCACAAAGGTATTAGAAACACATGGATAGCAAAACATTATGGCCTAATAAGAAGAAATGGATCCACCAATTGAGAACACAAAAGGCCTCTTGCATAGTAAATGATGCACTTCCAATTAAAAAGTGCAATCAAAGCTCACTCTTCCATTCCAGATTCCTTTTTATGCACAGCCTACTCATTGCCTCTTCATTTTCTAAACATGCCTTTACTGCCTTGTTGCTTTGGTATGAAAAGGCAGACTTGAAAAAATGACTAATTTTCTAGTTCATGAAGAAACTAGTGATCTCCCTGAGTCTACATGCAGCACACATGATACAAGTTGAAGTGGCCTTTAATATTACTAGAGATAGGTCATGTATTAAGAGAAAGTAGTAAATTAATTGGAGCTTAAAAGGTCACAAATAGGAGCAATCAGTGATTATGACATAAAATAATATTTTAGATTAACATAAAGGTGGGAGGAGATCTGTTGAATAATGATCTCTGTCCTTAAATGGAGGTAATGCATCCTCTATCCAATTCCAATCCTCCCTCATCCCTCCAAATACATATATCATCAAACAGGTTGGATGACAACTTGATGATACAACACACATACCTCTAGGTCTTTATTGAATTCCAAGTCCTCTGTGATGCTTCCAATTTTAGGGTACTATATAAAGCATCTTGTTAAGGTCCTAATCTTATTGGACCAGGAGCGAAAGGACCTGAGTTCTAGTCCTGATTCTCCTATTTATTTTAGATATGTAATCACAAAGAAATCACAGATTTGCTCCTTATTTCTTTGTAAAAGCTACTGATAATTACTATTGTTTTTCTTACCTCTTGGAGTATCATAAGTATCAGATAATAAATATTTATAATGCACTAAATACCATATCAAAATTATCTTTAATTTGCTATATTTAAAATCCACAAATAAATAATTTAAGGATGACTCTTATGGAAGACATTAGAGTCAATGTATTGTAGTATGTAAACAAAATCACTGTGGATAGAGTCAAAGGACTGGTTTGAATTCCAGCTTTGCCACCTACTGCCTGGAAAGGTTTGGGCAAGTCATTGTGTCAATTTATGTCTGTTCTCTTATCTGTGAAATGGACAAGGTAACCCTTAAAGTCTCTTTGAACTCAAGATTCTTGATATCTCTTAATCAAACTTCCATAATGATTCCAATTCTATCACAGTAAGTATGCACGAATTCAGCTATATTTATTTCTTTATTGTTTTGGAAATAGGAACGAGGCCAAGAATATTTGTGCTTGTAATTTCTTCTGACTTATATGATTCATCAGAGTCAGAAGTATCCTTTAAAATACATGTTTATTCTTAAATTCTAATAAAAATATTAAGAACCCTTCCTCAAAATTCTATATTACCATGACAAATTCCATGCAAAAGAAGGTGGCACTGACCTTTAGGAGTTTTTTATATAAAAAGAATACTTCTGAGGTGGGTGGGGAGAATAGAGAATAGATTCATTTCTCTGAATTTGGTGGGGCACAGAGAGTAAAAGGTTGACTTCTTCTTAATTACATATTTTTATTTTGAGACCTGAAAATAACTCTGCTGGGAGTTTGATTCTTGTAGGTGGGTACAGCTGGCACTAGAGGCAGCTGTTGCTGACAAACTGTCACTGCAGGAGGCTAAGGTAGCAAGTGTCGGGGCAGAAGATCAATCTGGAAAAATAAGAACAAAAAAAGCAGGGGCTGACAAGGAATCCACCTCCTTTTCTCCATTATATTCAGTTACAGTCTTAAGAAGCTACTGCTATCTGCAGACATTGCTGCCTCTTCTTGAATATCCTCTCTAAAGACTTTCTGTCTTTTTTTTTCTAATACTCTCTTCTCATTTTAGTCATACTTCTTTAGTCATACCACCAGCCAACCATTACTGGTAAGGGAACATCCTAATCTAGAAAAGAAATACATACAACAAGTTCCTCTAAACAACTTTAAAATAAGGCATCAAAACAAATCCTGAAGTACCATAACCAGTAGAATATCAGAGTGAGAATTTTTTCTAGCCCAGGACAAGTTAGGAAGGCAAATGGAAAGTTCCTTGGTACTTGGGTGGAGCCAAGCCAGGAATACAGCACAGCAACAATAAGCCACTGTGGGCCTTGGAGTGGGAGCAGCAGCAGCAGCAGGAGAAGCAATAGTAACAGTAGTTCCTGGAACTCTCACCACTGAGAGACAGTAAGAGGACTTAACACCTGGTCAGAAAAAGATTTCAGGGGACCCTTATACCAACACTGGCTGCACTAAAAGGTGCCATTTAGCAACTTAATTGCTCAACAGTCAGTGCCTGATCACAATTCCAGGATGGATAAGAACACTTATGGTTACAAGAAAGCAGGGGTACTACTTCTAAGTCTTAATTTCAAGGCAAAGGAATGCTTGTAGTCACAAGAGATAAGGGGTCCTACCTGGGTAAGGACCGTAGCTTAGTCCAGTAGAGCAGTAATGACACCTTTCCCTGGATCCCACTACTATGGAAACACTGAAAACTTACAGACCCCCGGAAGAATCTGTAAAAACAGCAGGGTGAAAAGAAAAACCTGAAGTTCCACGTAATAATTCCTCCACAATCTCGAGGTAAGCAGAGCCTAAGGGTAGTGTAAAATTCAAAAACAACAAATAGGCTGGGGAAAAAAATGAGAAAATTAAAAAAAAAACAACCTGACTGTCAAGTCATTGCGATGACAGGGAAACTCAAGTCACTAACTCAGAAGACAATGACGTTAAAATAACTCCATGCAAAGCCTCAAAGAAAAAATGTAGACTAGACACAAAGTCAACAAAAATTCCTATAAGAGCTTTAAAAAGATTTTTAAAATAAAATTAGAGTTATAAAGGGAAAAAATGGGGGAAAAATGAGGGCAATAAAAAATAGAAAGAAAATTAATAGCTTGGTAAGAAAAAAAGGCACAAAAATACTGACGAAAATAATTTCTCAAAAATCACAATAGGTCAAATGAAAAAAGGGGTACTACGGCTAACAGAAAAAAAAAATCCCTAAAAATTAAAATTGGACAAGTGGAAGCTAATGATTGCATAAGACATCAAAAAACAAAAAAGTTAAAAGAAGGAAAAAATATAAGACAATATGAAATATCTTCTTGGAAAAATAATTGACCTGACAATAGACTGAGGAGAGATAACTTAGGAATTATTGGATGACCATGAAATCATGATTTAAAAAAAAGACTCTAGACATCATATTTCTAGAAATTACAAAGGAAACTGATCAGATATCCTAAAACCAAAATATAAAAGAGAAATTGAAAGAATCTACCAATCACCTTCTGAAAGCAATCCCCAAATGAAAACATCCAGGAATATTACAACTATCATATTACAGCTCTTATAACTGTAAAAAATAAAGTACATTTTATTTGAGCATATGATATTGGTAGGAGGCTCATGCTGTTGCTTATAACGTAGATTAAAACCAATCTACTTCTATGTATACACAGGACTTGACTCAAATGGTTGACTTTTCTGAGTTGATGCATGTTTCAATGGTCTTTGACTTTCAGAGAATGACATAAGAATGCAAGCATTTATTTATTTTCTCCTTCCAAGGTATAGTGAATGTGTACCTCTTCATCTCTTTGTGGCCATACATGTGTGTGCGTGTGTGTTGTGTGTATATGTGTGTGTGTGTGTGCCTGTGATTCTAGAGTAAGAGGGAAGCAGATATGTGCTAAATAGAATAACAGAAATTTGATCGAACTTTTTCTTCTAAAACAATTAAATCGATATGAATAATAAACCGTACCAACTGTTTCCTATGGTACCTGTCTTAAAAAAAAAAAATTATTACATCTATGGCAGGCAGGATCAAGCAATAAGCTTCTAGTCATTTTCTCTTGTCTCAGTGAACCGTTAGAGAAAAAATTTGAGCAATTTAGTCAAGTTCCAAACATCTCTTCCCTCATGGATTACTAAAGCTTTTAACCTTCAGTAATACACATGAGACTCAAACTCATCACAATGGACTTTAGTGCCAAGAAGAGTACAATTGTCTTGTCTGGTCTTTCATTTACATTTACAGTACAAAAGTTTAAAAAAATCACATTAGCAAGCATCCTTCTTCACTAAACACATTTATGTCTAGTTGATTAGAGTGTTGTCTGTTTCATATACCTCTTTTCCTAGGCAGAGTGTGAAAAAAAGACATTCTTCTTCCCCTAAATCTTGTCTTTGTTTTTCTTTGTTGCTGAATAGGGACAAAACTGAGAACTCATTGTGCTTGAATTTATAAGATCTCTAGGATGCTGTCTAAAGTCTGCCTGGGTCATAAGGGGAAAACTTCATGGATGTTTTAGTACTGAAAGGGAGTTTGTGGGTGTAATCAGAGTGATAAGTAAGATGAAATCAATAACCTATCACCATGATGATGATGATGATGATGATGGTGATGATGATGATGATGATGACTGGAGTATTGCTATGGTCTCCTAATTAAACTCTCAGCCTCAAGTCTCTTTTCTCTCCAGTATATCCTCCAGATAACTGCCAAGGGAATAGGCTTAAAGTACAGGTCTGACCTTATCACTGTCTTGCTTCTAAAGTTCCAGTGCATTCTTATTTCTTCCAGCAAAAAACAAATAAATAAAAAAATCCAAGCTCTTCTGTTTGGCATTCAAAATCTTTCACAACCTGGCTGCATCCTGCTGTCCTTGGTTTATTCTACATGATTCCTTTTATATAGGAGCATGCTAATAAATGTTTAACAACAAGTTTTCCAGCACATACAACACACTTTTAAGTTTAAGCTGCCCTGTGAAGATTTTCTTCATTGCTTTCTTCAGTCTAGACAATCAAAACAAAACCATATACCAAATCTTGATTTGTAGCATTTAAATTTTTCTGAAAACAGTGACATAGAAAATTTAACAATTGATTTCATTTGCCAACATGGACTGGCTCCAGCATGTTTCTGCTTTTATACATTTTAAGTTCCAAATGCCCTATGTACTGGTCCTCATACAAAGTATTTTGTGCTCTATCCCTTTACCTTTGAACAAGCTCTTTCCTACGCCTGAGATAAAATCCTTAGCTCCACATCTTAGAATCTCTAAACCACTTCAAAGATAAGTTGTAGTCCCCACCCCTATCCTGATATTACTCTTTATTTACATATATATATATATATATATATATATATACACACACACACACATGTATATACATGTATATACACATACATATACATATATATATCCATTAGATAAATGTGTATGTGCATGTATATGTTATTTCCATAATTAGACTGTATTGTTATCTTGTTGCCCTGTGCTT